>CM061752.1:165619611-166219611 GCA_030979885.1 Lolium multiflorum
AACGAGGTATTAAAACTTCTTTGAAGCTGGTATTATATATCCATTATTGATAGTAGATGGGTTAGCCCCTGCATTGTGTTCCCAAGAAAGGAGGAATGACTGTTGTGCCTAAAGATAATGATGAGCTTTTATTCCCTAAAGAATAGTTGTAGGTTATAGAATGTGCATTGATTTTCGTAAAAAAAAAGTTACTAAGAAAGATCATTATTCTTTCTCTATTGATCAAATGCTAGAAAGGTTATCTAAAAATACCCATTTTTGCTTTCTTGATGGTTATTCTGGGTTTTCACAAATTGCTGTTAAAGCTAAAGATCAAGAGAAAACCACGTTTATTTGTCCTTATGGAACTTATGCTTATAGGCGTATGCCTTTTGGTTTATGTAATGCTCCTGCTACTTTTCAAAGATGCATGTCTGCTATTTTTCATGGTTTTTGTGAAAAGATTGTAGAGGTGTTCATGGATGATTTTTCTGTCTATGGGAATTCTTTTGATAATTGCTTGCGAAACCTCGATAAAGTTTTGCAGAGATGGGAAGAAACTAACCTTGTTCTTAATTGGGAGAAATGCCACTTTATGGTTAATGAAGGAATTGTATTGGGACATAAAATTTCCTAGAGAGGTATTGAAGTTGATAGAGCTAAAGTTGAAGCAATTGAGAAGATGCCCTATCCGAGGGATGTTAAAGGTATTCAGAGTGTTCTTGGTCATGCTGGGGTTTATTAAAGATTTCTCTAAAATTTCAAAGCCTCCTACTAATCTTCTTCAAAAAGATGTACCTTTTGTTTTTGATGATGATTGTAAGGAAGCTTTGAAACCTCTAAAGAAAGCCTTAATAACTGCCTCCTCGTAGTTTCCAACCTCCCCCGATTGGAATTTGCCTTTGAAATTATGCGTGTGATGCTAGTGATTTTACTGTAGGCGCCTTGGACAGCGAATAGATAAAAAATTAAATGTTATTCATTATGCTAGTAAGACTCTGGATGCGCTAAAAGAAATTATGCTACAACTGAAAAAGAATTGTTAGCTGTAGTCTTTGCTTGTGATAAGTTTAGACCCTATATTGTTGATTCAAAAGTTACAATTCATACTGATCATGCTGCAATTAGATACCTTATGACAAAGAAGGATGCTAAGCCAAGGCTTATTAGATGGGTACTTCTGTTGCAAGAATTTGATTTACATATTATAGATAGGAAAGGTGCTTATAATCCTGTTGCTGATAATTTGTCTAGATTGGAAAATATTGCTTATGATCCTGTTCCTGTTAATGATAGTTTTCCAAATGAACAATTGGCTGTAATAAAGGTGAGCTCGAGAGAGAGCCCTTGGTATGCTGATTATGCTAACTTTATTGTTTCGAAGTACTTGCCTCCAACCTTTCAGCTCAGCAAGGAGGAATTTCTTTTATGACTTGAGGCATTATTTTCGTGGGATGACCCACACTTATATAAAGAAGGAGTAGATGGTATTATGCTAAGATGTGTTCCTGAATATGAACAACAGGAGATATTGAATAAATGTCATGGGAGTGTTTATGGAGGACATCACGCTGAGATAGAACCGCGCAAAAGGTTCTACAATCGTGTTTTTATTGGCCAACACTCTTCAAAGATGCAAGGAAATTTATTTTATCTGGTGATATCAAAGAGTTGGTAATATCTCTGAGACGCAATGAAATGCCTATGAATTATACTCTTGTTATTTAACCATTCGATTGTTGGGGATTCGACTTCATGGGTCCTTTCCTTTCTTCAGAAGGTAACACATATACTTGTCGCTGATGATTATGTTACTAAATGGGTAGAAGCTATACCTACAAAAAGTGCTGATGGTGAGACCTCTATAAAATGCTTGTAGATATTATATTTCCTAGATTTGGAGTACCTAGGATATATTATGACTGATGGAGTTTCTCTCATTTCATTCATGGAGGTTTTAGAAAAACTCTTGCTAAGTATGGTATTAATCATAGAATTGCTTTCGCTTATCACCCTCAAACTAGTGGTCAAGTAGAATTATCAAATAGAGAGATTAAAGCTATTTTAGGAAAGACTCGTTAATAAATCTAGAAAGAATTGGGCTAGTAAATTGAAAGAAGCACTATGGGCTTATAGAACTGTTATAAAAATCCTATGGGAATGTCACCTATAAAATGGTTTATGGAAAAGCTTATCATTTACCTTTAGAACTAGACAAAGCTTATTGGGCTGTAGGAGAACTAAATAAAGATCCTAAATTAGCTGGTAAAAGATTGCTGCAATTAAGTTCTCTAGATGAATGGAGAAGTGAAGCTTATAAAAATGCTAAACCTTTTAAGGAGAAAGTTAAGAAGTGGCATGATAGAAGGATCATCAAAAGAGAATTTAATGTTGAGATCAAGTTCTATTGTATCGGTCTCGCCTCAGATTCTTTGCAGGGAAATTACTCTCCAAGTGGGAAGGACCATATGTTGCTGAGGAGGTGTATCGTTCAGCAATTAGCTCTCTCCAAGGAAATGCCACACAAGTGGTGAATGAACAAAGACTCAAGATTATATCTCAGGTGATTCTTATAATATTGATGTTGATATTATTCATGTGGAAACACTTCCATCAAAGGACAAATTGACAGTCCGCCAGAACTGAACTTTGAATGTAACAGTATAGGTAATGAAAAGTCCGCGTTTTACCTTTCCGAACACTATTTCTGCTATTTTTAGGAAATATGAAAAATTACGAGTGTTCGAAACGGAGTGGAAAGGACGCATTTGTGGGCGTGCCACGCAGGCCGGCGCGGCCTCACTGCCGCGCGATTTCCATGGTCTGCCGCCACGTCTCTCTTTCCACTGTTCGATCTGGAACCTTCCTTTTGTCGTAAAATATTTGCTATATAACCCCCGGACCCCGGGAGGTCCGTAATATCGTTTCGTTGTGTTTTGTTTCGAGCTGTTTTCCGCAAATTTGTTTTGATCTAGAAGCACCATGGTCTCCAGCAACAAAGACAAGGGGCCTTGGAGGGAAGAGATGGATGAAAGGATCAATAAGGAGAAGGAGAAGATAGCATCGGCAAAAGGAGAGTGGGAAACTACAAGGAGTAAGCCAATTTTGGTGGGATCGGTTAATACTGGGCGTTCTTTTTCTCATAACTTGCAGGGAGCTCTTCCGCCTGCTCTGGACCTCGACTCTTTTCCTTGTGTGGAGGAAGCAATACGAGTTGCTGATGAGAGCTTTGTGATCAATATCGTGCTCTAAGAAGGGAAGTGGAGATACTTCAGAAGGAGAACCAGCGACTTCGCAGAATGCGGGAATATTACCAAATTCCAGCACAAGGCCGTCACCGCCACACTCTGGTAACAATGAGTCTCTTCAGGTTTTGGTACAGACTGAAATCTGAGAAGCTGAAGCTGAAGGAGATCCTTAAGAAGCGCGAGAGGAATCCATTGATTATCATCACTGAAGGAGTAATTCATCATCGGTATTGGCATCCCCTTTGGTTTGTTTGTTCCAAGCTTGGGGAGTGCCGCGGTATCACATCATTACTTTTTATCTTTTACTTTATCAAGTAGTGTCATATCATGAGAAAGTTATCATATGGAATAGTATGCAGTGTGGAAGTATCTTTCTTAGTTAGTTATCTATGTATCCGTTGGTGGTGAGTTATCGTTATGAAATATTAATGAGAAGTCTTATCATTTACTTTTTGCACACCTTATTTTAGCTTGCAATCTCCATTATATGATTACTCTTGACATGAGTATTGATATCACTTTGGGAGCATCAAGTAAATCTATTTGGTTTTTGCAAACTTAGCATTGGTCAATAGCAACAACATCTTGATGTTTAATAAAGAGAGAAATACACTTAGATACATTACTCCATTATCTCTATGCTTAGTATTCTTAAGTTAAAATTGCTTGTGCTTATGAGAAAGATGCATGATTGTTTCTATCATATGTATATTTGTTTGTTTCCTCAACCTTTATGCTGCTATCAAACCCAGCAGCCAAACCTGTATCGAGAGGGAATGCTTTTCATACATCCATAACCTTAGACCAAACTCATGCTATTTGTGTCCACCATACCTACCTACTACATGGTATTGTCTGCCATTCCAAGTTATCATGTGCTACCTTAAATAATTCAAACTATACTACCCCTTATTTGTGTATGTTCCCAGGCTCATGAGGAAGTATGGTGTTTCTACCAATCTTCTGACAGACTCTCACCAATGGACTAGCGGCACATCCGCTTATCCAATAATTTTGCAATAAGAGTTGGCAACGGTCCCAGCCTCAATTAATAACCTTCATTAATAATTCTCTTCACATGTTTTGCTCTCGACTTATCGGGAAGAAGTTAAATTTAATTTGCACAGACACTCCTCCATGCGGCGGAGCGCAAGGACCTGAGGATTCAAGTAGCTGCGGATTGAGAAAGCCAAGGTTGGGGGGAGTGTCATCCTTAATAAAACTAAAATACATGTGTAAGCAAAAGAGAAGGGGGATGATCTACCTTGCTGGTAGAGATGCCGTCCCTCATGGGAGCCGCTCTTTGAAGGTTCGTTTGGCAAGGGGGTTTGAGTGCCCGCTACCATTCGTTGACAACAACAAACACCGCTCAAAATCTTACTTTTATGCTCCTTATATGATTTCAAAACTTGAAAGCTCTAGCACATGATTTAATCCCCGCTTCCCTCGAAGGGCCTATCTTTACTTTTATGTTGAGTCAAAACCTATTTCTCTATCTCAAGCAAGCAATTGAGTTGTTGTGAACCATCCATTTATGCTTGATTCAGTTAATCATGTCTTTTATGCTTGTTTAGTACCAATTTTATCCGAATGAATATGAGACTTCAAGTTATCAATGATTATGAAGCAGATTGTTATGCTTAAATATGAAGGCTCACCTATAAAATCTATTATGAAAGCTTTGCTTAGAAGTACAACCGTTAGTAGTTCTCCGACCAAGAACAAAGTTTGCCATCACCAACTATGAGTTCTCATGCACCTTTACTTGTGATTTCTCTTTACTTATTTCAAGATGAGTTATATGAGGAAGTTGTTTACTAGAATGTCTTGTGTGAATGAATATGATGCTTCTTGTCCGCATTTTATTTATCGACTCTTCACTCCATAAACATGTGGTCTTGTTTATCGAGCTCGGCTCGCTTGGGGACAAGCGAGGTCTAAGTTTGGGGAGTTGATACGTCCAATTTGCATCACTATTTCTGTATCATAATTTGCTGTTATTCATTGATATATTTCATATTGGGACATAATATATTTATGTTATTTCATCTATTTTGCATGTTTCATCATCATTGGAGGATCAAGAACCGGAGCCAGGATTCTGCTGGAAAAAGCACCGTCAGACCGCAATATTTCGGAAGATCAACTGTGGAAGGGAATTTCACGTAAATCTATTTTTCCAGATGACGGAGGGAGCCGATGCAGAAGAAGAGAGGCCACTGTGGGCCCAGACCATAGGGCGGCGCGGCCCATGGCCCGGCCGCGCCTCCGGCTGCGCATTCGGTTAATATGGTTAATTCGATTCGGTTTATTCGGTTATACGGTAAATACGATTTCAATACTTCGGTTTATACGGTTACATATAAAAATACGATTCGGTTTCGGTAATAACCATTAAATTTCGGTTCGGTTTCGGTAATAACCAAACTAACCAAAGTTGACGCGAATTTTAGATTGAAGAGTAACTTTTATGGCCACATATTTTATTTTATGAATTTTTGTATGATTGTACTAAAGATTTTGCTAGAGAGCAAAACAAAAAAGAAAGAAATTCAAACAAACTAAAATATGGATGTATTTTGTATGGCCGTATGAAAGGTTTTGCCAAAGAGGGAAACAAAAAAATAAATAAAACTAGATCATCTAACATATGCGACCATTTGAGGAATCGAACTCGCAACCAATGGTTACCAGGCGAACAAACAGAAGGACATGACCACCACAGAGAACCACCTTACGTGTAAATTTAACAGTTTAAGTGCTATATTAAGGCTACACACGAAGCTGGGCTGGCCAGATTTTATGTTGCGTTGTGTGTTCGGTTTCTTTCGGTTTAACCACGGTTTTTCGGTTAAAAACCGAATTAACCTAAGTTATTTCGGTTTGATGTTTTACTAACTGAAACCTAACCATAAAACCACAAAAACTGAAAATTGGTTTCGGTTCGGTTTTTTTCGGTTCGGTTTTCGGTTTCGGTTCGGTTATGCACAGCCGGATGCGTTTACCTCTATGCTCAACCACAAACCCTCTCTTTCGCCTCCTTCTTTCTTCGTACTCCTTCGTCCCGAAACCTAAGCCACGTAGAGGACCTCACTTAGGTTACAACCGCCTCTGCGGGGCGGAGAAGACCAGAGAGAAAAGAGCTTTCCGGCGGGCGGAATCCGCCGGGGGAAATTCCTCCGGAGTGGGAACACGCCATCGCCATCGTCATCGAGCGGTACATCATCTCCATCATCATCATCTCCACCATCTACACCGCTTTCATCACCACCGCTGCACTCGCCATCACTGTGAAAGCAATTCAGTTAAATCTTGATTGCTTGATAGGGGAAACTCTCCAAGGTTATTCTCTACTTGTTATTGATGCTATTGAGTGAAACCATTGAACCAAGGTTTATGTTCAGATTGTTATTCATCATCATATCACCCCTGATTGTATTCCATATGATGTCTCGTGAGTAGTTCGTTTAGTTCTGGAGGACATGGGTGAAGTCTAAATGCTAGTAGTGAATTATGGTTGAGTAATATTCAAATGTTATGATATTTAAGTTGTGGTGGTATTCTTCTAGTGGTGTCGTGAGAACGTCGACTACACGACACTTCACTCATTTATGGGCCTAGGGGAGTGCATCTTGTATTCGGTTGCTAATTGCGAAGCTGCTCTGAGTGACGTAAACCTCGAGCCCCCGTTATATCGTACAGAGGGACTGCAGATCTCGTAGTTTAAGGCTGTGGTTAGATTTATCTTAATTACTTTATTGGCGGATGCTTGCAAGGGGTATAATCACAAGCATGTATTAGTCCTAGGAAGGCGGTGCATTAGCATAGGTTCACCCACACAACACTTATCAAAACAATGAAGATTACTGCCACATGAAGCGAAAGTACTAGACTAAAATCCCCGTGTGCCCTCAGGAACGTTTGGTCATTATAAGTAAACAAACCGGCTTGTCCATAAAAAAAAAAGGATTGGGCCACTCGCTGCAATTATTTCTCTCGCATTTTATTTACTTGTACTTTTATTGGACCGTGCAATATCAAACCCCCCAACACTTGTCTCTGTGAGCATTTGCTGGAATCCTTCATCGAAACCGGCTGCCAACACCTTCCGTCTCGTTGGGATCGACATTCTTACTTATCAAAGATATACTATACACCCCCTATACTTGTGGGTCATCACACGCTCGCTCACGGCCGTGGTCACCGCCAGCACAGAGTCATTGGCTCGCCCGCCGACCAACATGACTCCCACCTTCCAGGGCCGCCGCCCGGGTCCCAAACCTGGGCTGGTTCCATGAATCGAAGGAAAAACGAGACAAGTCATTGGCTTTCCGCTACCTTGTTGTCGACGAAGGCGGGCGACGAAAACCTCGCCACTCGACGCAAAGTTAGAATCGATCACGAAAATCTTACTGATCGGAACCCCGAGACTCCGCATCCTTCCTTGTTGACGCCAAAATCGAATTCTCCGAACGTCATGATGACGGGCTCCTCCGTACAGGGCATGCATCCATACGAGTGGCGGCGAGAACAAATTGAATAGATCTGCTTTTCTTGTTACTGCATCCATCGCTGCTGCTTGTCATGGACGATGTCGAAGATCTTGAACGTGCCACGAGATCAGCTCCTTGCAACCTCCAATTCCCACAGGGGCGCCAATTGACAAAGGATTAATCTGTCAATGCCTACAATTGTAGACTAGGTTTTGCTAGAAGTAGAGGGCAAGTAGATCTCGAAGGTTTAGGTGAAAGTACTCGACGATTATGAAAAACTAGGGTTATGTTGACATTCGATCCTTCCTTTGTCCCTCGACTCCCCCTTATATAGGAGGTGGAGCCGCAGGGTTTCGTTTTTGTACAAGTTACATAGTCCGGGACGGTTTCTAACTCATCCCGCCGGATTACAAATAACACTTCCTACTACAACTCTAGCTTTCCTTACATATCTTGAACTCCCGACCTTCTAAGCCCCTTCTGAGTAGTGGCCTTCAGAAACTCCTGGTGATTATCTTCTATATGCCATCAGGACGCTCTATGTCACCGACCACCGTCTCCGAATCCCGAATCCGACGAGGGAGCTGCCACCGGGTCCGCTGCCCGTGTGCCTCCCATGGCTGCCGACGGCCACGATTCGAGGCGAAAGTGTAGCCAACGGCCCAGGGCCCTCGCCTGCCCGAACACGAGGCGGCCGATGTCAAACCTCCACCACGCTAAGCCTTCGCTGCCGATTGATGCGCATTGCTGCCACAGACGCTGCCGCTGGCCCCACTACAACACTTCTGATTTCCACCGGGCCGCTATGCCGGGATTCAAGGCTACCTAATTTAGACCCAGGCGCCCGAGAGTCAGCTATCACGAAAGGCCAGTTCACGCTACCCCACGCTATTGCCGGCGATGGGCTACTACGCCCACCGCGACAAATAAGGCGCTTCACTACCGCTGAGGCTCCGCGCTTCTCCACCACCGGAAAGTGAGGGGAGAAGAGGGCTTCGCTGGCCACGGGCGCTACAAGGGTTTTTGCTCGCGCGACGCTTCAGCGGCGCGAGGGAGGAGGGTGCGAGGGAGGAAGAAGGGGCGGCGCCTGTGGCCTTCTACGCCACAGCGACAGCGAGAGCCAACTCCTAGGGGTTTTTCGTGGAGTCTAGAAATTGTCCACTTTTACATTCCTTACATCGATCGATCTTTCGGGGGCCGCTTAGTTAGTCATGAAACTTAACACATCAAAATGTTAAACCCAAAAAACGCCAATCAAGTTCTCAACAACACAGAAATCAATCTCCATTGCTACTCCTCCAATCCTTGTAACCGGTTACGTCCGATTCGTCACTTTTTTCAAACTATCAGTGCAGCTAGCCTTTCACCATTTAACCTCAATCAAGCTCTCGATCGTAGCGATCGCAGCAGTGCTAGACCGGCCGGATTGAGCTGACGACTGATGGACCGATGGCCTTAACGTACGGTTGGTGCCGGTCGGGTCAGCTGCGCCGGCTCGGGCAAGCATCGTCGCGAATGATTTATGATCGAGTGCGTCTGAAAATTCTTTATTATTGGCTAGACAGAGCCACAGAGTATACGGCTAGTGCTTGCGCGATCATCAGCCGATGGACCCCGACTCACCAGAAAGCAATCTGCGCGAACCGCGAACATGTATTTGTACTACTGCGACGGATCTCTTCTCCGCTCAGGTACGGCGGCGGACACGTACCGTCATGAGACACGCTCGCGCGAGGTGTCCGAGCCCAGATGAGTAGCAATCACGCGAGGCGTCTATCGGCGTTCAGATCTTGCTCAAGGCAGGAGAAGTGGATCAGTAATTTTCCCATTGGGTGCCAGAACGTACACCACTGTCACTGCATTTTAAGTGTCGGCCTCGATCACTAATTTCCCAGCGGGACGGAGATTCGTGATCAAGCATTGTGCTCTTCTCGTCTCTAGTTCTGAGCTCATAAGCGTGCTTCTTCTTCCCTTTTTTTTGGTTTATCGAAGCCGGCAACGACATCAGTTTGTTTTCTCTGCCGAGAACGGGCGGAGAAAGGGACGCGCGTTTGCGTTAACCTCCGTCATTTCATCATCGCAGAAAGGTGTTTTCTGCCCCCATTTTCTTTTTCTTCTAAACAAAGACAAAATCATTTCCTTTGCAAACAGTTTTAGCATCCGAGTTTAATCGTAAGCTCAGCTTTCGCACGTTAGGGAAACAAAAGCCTACACTCACCATATCATTCTGCCCAAACGTTTGCCTCCGTGAAGCTCCAGAGCGCGGCATTCCACTTAATAGCCTCTGTTGACAATGAAGGAGTAGATGGAATTTTCTAAAACACTGGTGTTGTGCTCATTCAAAATATCCCAAACGGTGGGCATGAGTAAAGGTGAGAGGCTCCCATGGCGCCGGCCACCGACCCAAAAATTGAGCACCATCACTCCTTCACTGTGTTGAAATTGTTTCGTTGGGAGATGCCAAGGTCCACCAAGACATATCAATCTTTTGATGCCTCTCCAAATGCATGCATCATCTACATTTACATGATGTGCACCGCGGACCCCGTTTCCTCTTGCAAAGTTGGCAAAGGCCACAACTTGGCCATGCCTCGTCGGCCGTTTAACCACCATCCATACTGATTTTGTAGAATCAACCATATTCCGAAAATGCTAGTCTACATACACGTGCGTCCCGCTTATCCCAGCCTTCAACTTTCCCTGTTTTGCTTTGTGATTCGTGGGAGTTGTTTTGTAGCAACCACCCTCGGTTATTTCTCTTTCCTGTCAGTGCGCCCCTCTTAGTTTTACATATTGTACCCTGATTCCTTTCCTTTTAGAAAAAAAATAGTAGTCTCAAAGTGTACACCTCACAGACATATAGTTTTGATCTAAAATGTTTGGATTATGTACATGGATTCGATTTGGACCCTCCTTCAACGGATTTATTTTCCCCTTCCATGTGTTCTGTTCATGGGGTTTTCCACTCTTTCATTTAGTCAATAAATCGGCTATCAGATAAGCATATTTTCCAATTTTAGATCTGGGAAATGGAGAAGGAACCAAATCCTCTTGGAATCAACATATGAAAACTCTTCCTGTTATTGAACCATGTGAAATATCAAGTCTGGAACTATCCATGTTGGAAGTATGAAGCAGAAGCAAATCAGATCATGAAAACATGAATTTAATCACCTAACGTTTGGGGTTGGGAAAAATCGAAGCAATCCATGTATGGGAGAGATACTAATCAGATCAAAAGAGAACATGGAAGATGAAAAAAGGATGGGATTATCCACCTAGATACGACGTGGCACTCGACGGTTCCCGCCGCCTCCTCATCTTTGTCGTGTGACTTCAGCATGCTGCAGGCTTCCTTCGATGGAGGTTACCTAAGGAGAGAGGCGGTGACGGGAATGAGGAGGAGGTGGATGAGGGGAGAGAGCACGACTAGAAAATAAAGGTACATGTACAGTTTGGTTTCCATTAGGTGGAAAGATGGACAATGTATAGGATGCACATGTAAATTTTCATGAAATCCAACTGAAGCTAGTTTGACCTCGAGAAAAGGTAGAGATACCCACCTATGGGAAAACCGCGCTGACCATATTCTCACTAGCTAAAAAACAATATGTCCTCTAAAATGAAAAAACATAACTAGGCCATAAAAGAGAATAACAATCATAATAATAAGGTAATAAACTATTAATACCTGAGTCTATAAATTTGCACTTGAAGATCGAATTTTGATTTTATCATCTGTCTGATATTGAAATACGCTTAATTTCATTCTAATTAATATGCTTCATCATGAGAATAACGCTATTTGTTTTATCAATGATCAAATTGAGTCGATTTCACTTAAATACTTAACAAGATATATGCCTGTTAAGCACCACGTATTTTCCTGTTATATTTCATTTTTTGCTAGTTGCGCCGCCATCACCATGCTTCTTCATTCAACCCACAAGGAACTCAACTGTCAGGTATTTTTCTGCCATATATCTATGGCTAATTTATTTTAGTAGAGCATTCTAGTTTAAGTACCACTCATTCATTTATGCAAGGAAATCTAATTTCACTCAGTTGTTTTTAAAGTAATGGTTTTTTTACATGTGGAAGGTATTCATTATGTTGTTATTGTGGCGAATCCAAAATGCCTAAAAGGATGTGGTTGTGGGCTCAATAAAACAACGCGCACACCCACGATGGCACGACCATCGCTATTGACAGCGCTTGGTGCATCGCCTCACGATCCCGTTAACGAACCCGCATATATTTTTTCGTTCGTCAATAACTAGACTATAGTTTTCTTCGTTTAAGACAATAGATAAGCCATATCGAAGGTGGTGTTAGCCTCCCCTCCTAGCATAGACCGCATCAAATCCCCGATCAACATGATGCATACAATTTTTTTTCGGTTCTAAACAAATTTTGAACGGCAAAATTTGGAATCTAAGAAAATTTCAAAATTGAATAAAAATTTAAAATTTGTTCCATTTTGAAAATTGTTCAAATCCAAAAGTTGTCTAACTTAAAATTTGCTTGAATTTGAAATTTGCTCAATTTTTGTTCAGAATTTATTTTATTTAAAAAATTAAATGAATTCAAAAAATATTCGTATTTAAAAAATGTTAAAGAAAATAAAGAAAAACAGAAAAATAAAAATTGATTTCGAAATGTTCAAAAACAGAAAAAAAAAAGACAGAAACCGTACAAACCAGTAGAAAATCGAAAAATAGAAAGAAAAACCCAGAAAAACCGCGCATAAAACATTTCCATGCATTGGTAATGGGCGATGGCGGTGGTTTGCCCACCACGACCATGGGCCATAGCTTCGTCACGAGAGTAGTGCGCTACGGCCTCCCCAGCCTCTGCGCTGAGAGCAGCCATTTTGACCAACGTCTCAACATGGTAGCCTTCTGATTTTTTTTTGTGACTCTAGTTTGCCTGGTTGCAGTCTCCTGGCGTGATCATCGATTATCCGATGCAGTTCCGCCATTATGCAGGACACCACAGCGCTGACGGCGCCACCAAGTAACAAAGAGGAAGCGGCATCAAAGTGGTCGTACAAATATGAGCGTGATCGAACTGGACTACTACTAAAGGACAGAACACAGGAGCAACACTTTTTAGAATAAGAACAGGGCAACTGGGAAGCGAGAAATGGCTCCAGATAATTAAAGAGGAGATACAATACACGCACTGTGCAACTCGAAGAAAACGCGAACCGACAGCCGGAGAAGAGAACGGAAACAAGCAGCACTGCTCGCCTAGCCCATGAGTGCGAGGTGTTTCACCAGGCCTGCGGTCTCCAACGAGCGCGCCCATCACGGAGCGGCCTCGACGCAGGCTGGTTCCCTTCGCCGACGCTGTCGGCCGTTTCACCGAGGCCGGCGTGCTGGTCGTCGTCGCGGCTGCGTAGTAGACGTCGAGGGCGTCTCGGCTGAGCCGGTCTCCGAGGGCGTCCCCGACGGCGCGGCGGGGTGGCAGCGGGTCGCCGGTGTGGGAGCTGGTGGATGCGGGGGCGACGGTGACGGCGAGCTTCATGCCTACCGGCGCAGTGGCCTGCGGCGGCGCAGATGAAGTAGCGCGTGCCGGGCTTGGTGAGCTTGATCTTGCTGTCCTGGTCGCTGTACGACTGATGGAGTTGGTGGAGGAGCAGGCGCCAGTCCGCCGACCTGATTCTCCGCCACGTTGTGCGACGCGCCGTACTGAACACTGCACGCACGCAATACAAACAGACAAGGGGTTGATCAGCCTCACCAAGACATTGCACACTGTGCACGCGCCGCCCATCAGGCAAGTCATGGGCAGCCATTGCCGGCGCCGCTGACGCCAACATGGACGCCCATTTTGCCATACTGATTGCACGCGAACATGGGCGGCATGATTGTAAACACACTGGTACTGGAACCTACCGAGCGCGTGTCGCCGACGTTGAAGGTCTTATCGCTTGGCCCAGTGCTGTAGTCCACGCCGGTCCAGCCCGACGAGTCGCCGACGGTGTAGTCCACGGCGTATGCCGGCCGGGCTTGCCGCGGCCAGGAGCACGAGGCCGGCCGCTAAGAGAAGCCCATGTCCAGCCATGGCAGCAAGCTCAGGGATCACCGACCTAGGTCCTCGAGGTTTTGGCAGTGGAATGCGAGTGCAAGGACTGAATGCAAGTGACAGGACTGATGGCCCGCGGTTTACTGGCTATATAGGGTTAGCGAAGCGGTGCAGGTGATACCTAGCGGGATTTGGTTTGGTTAGCTCGGGAGCAGTTTGGGTTAGTTGTGCTCGTCGCCAACTCCCATCTCTACTGCCATCCCTTGATTCCCTGAACAAATCGCTAGCGCCATCCAGGTTGCTGGTACCGATGGCGTTCAGTTGATCACAGTGTCACATCGAATACGTTAGCGCAGGCAATAGCCACCTAGTATTGTTTATCAACTCATATGAACCAGCTAATCCATCTTCATGTTAACAGAAAGGCACATATATTAATTTGATAATAAACCATCAAAGGAATGCAGTATAGATGGCATGCCGCCGTTACTACTCACTAGCCGAAAGAGGTCAAAAAAATGTGCTAGGAGAAGACATAGGTGGCAAGTGCTGGTTGAACCGTTCAACAAACCGACTAATTTAATTCCTGCACGTACAATTCCTGGATTAAACTTAGATGATTGGAGGTGGAGGGGCGTCACACACCGGCAGCTGACCTCGAGCGCCATCACCAACTCGAGACCTAGCCTCCACGTCATCCACACTACGCAGAGGCCATCGTCGTCAAAGATCCGGGCCCATGCCCCTATTGACAAACTCACAGCGCCGTCATTACGACACAACAAGGTGATTGTGGCTAGAACACCGTCCGCTTGACCATCTCGCCACCTAAAATGCTGCCACACAACAACATCCTCCGCAACCACCAACTCCCCGCCACAAGCCGCCTCCACCGTCATCCATAGCCCGTCGGCCTCAAGAACAAGGTCGCCGCAACCTCGGCATCTCCATTGTGCCATCATCGGCTGCCCTCGCAACCACCGACAACCAGACCACCACCGTCCCAAGGCCGACATCCTCCCGATTGCAAGCAGTTGGCGTCTAGGCCGCCGCCGCCATCTAGGACAAATATCTCTTCTCGCGGTAACGAGCGAGAAGACAAGATCCCACTATCTGCTATCCATCAGGGGAGACTTTGCTCGCCGGATTCCTCTAGTGGCGGGAGTTAGAGGGGAGGGAAATGGCTATGGTTTTGCCTGAGCCGCCCTAGAACCGACACGGGGAACTTTTTTCCTCGTTTCAAGTCCCCTTAACCTAGTACATTACTAGTTTCTTCTGAGAGAGTTACCATGATTGCATGAGTACCATCACCTGGCCTTTGTACATATGGCCTTTCACAATGCATTGTATCTTAGCACATTATCCTAAATAGTGATATGGTTTAAAAAAAACATCTTCTACAATGCATTGCTTCTTAGAGTTGTATCTACATTTAGTGATTTTTAGCTAATGCATGCATGTGATTGGACTAGAAATACTTTTTTTTACCTATGACTCTCTCTAAAGTTGTATCTTAGCTAAGATACAACAACCCTCTCTTTCATCAATTAATATGCTGCCACATCATCAAATAGCCTATGATGCTATGCCAAGATACCCAATAGAAAGGCCTAACAACAATCATTATCGGACAACTAAGAAATAACTATCTCACCAATCGGTAAGAATTATCCTAATGAAATTTTAGATATACAGGTGCTTAAGAAGTAAAAAAAGAGAAAATATCATGTGACAATAATTAGCAGCTGGACTCGCAATACCATTTCCATATTAACTAAGAAAGAAACCATAAAAATTGCCATGTTCTTCCCGGCTTAGGTGGGACGATAGCTTCTTTATTCTTCATATACATCCTCTCCTAAGATTATATTATCATCATCTCATTCCTTCAAAATATTAGTAGTTACTTTTTGTGCAACAAGGCTTCTCCTATAATAATCAACAATAAAAAAATATTATTACTGAAATTTACAAGGAAATATTTTAGGAGGTAAAAACTTAACTTATAACTTTACGAGCCTCATCACAAGTTTAATATTTTTCGTCAGTGGGAGAATCTACCACATGCGGGCTGCCATGAAAGCAATGAAATTCTCAATTTGTTTTGTAAGAAGAAGAATAACTTCACCAGTTTCTAAGGAAGAAAATTTCATTTTAATACTTCTCTCACATTGAAAAATAAGATATTTATCTAGTCCTTTACTGCTTTTACTTTTTTATTTTACTTGTCTAGTTTATCTACTCTCGTTACTACTTTATTTTACTATTACTAATACAAAACCTTGTGCTTGACAACCACACGGTGAAGTTGGGGATACAAGGCTTTATTTTAGTTTATATGATTGCTAGAAGAAGAGAGGGAGAGACAACTATTTACCCATTCCCCGAGAGTTCGGATATAAACCCTCGAGTCACTCTTGTGGGGAAAATACTCTGCTGACACAACACTGCACTTGGAGTTCCAACGTCATCAGACAGTCCCGTTGAACTAATGATAAAAATGTCGTCTACCTAATTCGGCTAGGGTCAGAGATAGAGTATTTTTCATAAACCACTCTAAAAAGTTCAAAAGTTATGTCTTAGTCAAGAACACGGAATTTGGTGTCCAAAAGTTATGTCTAGTCAAGAACACGGGAATTTATAGTTCTGAGTAGACTGAGAACTAAGCTAGTAATCAGCAGGCTTATGCATGGTGGGATTTGCATCATGATTTGTATATTTAAATTGGAAGTTTCATTGTAATTGCTTTTTTTCAGTTGCAAATGGGATTTTAGTTACAATTAAGCTTGCAACTACGAAAAATGCCTCTAGACTGTTTGATTTGCTTCGTCATCCATTCTAATTGTGGGGTGCAACAACGAAAAATACCTCCAAACTGTTTGATTTGCTTTGTAATCCATTCTAATGGTGAGTTGCAACATGGATTGCATCTAGGATTCTTGATATCATTAGAGTGAAACCTCTCCGAGACATGTAATTCGTATACTGAATAATTGATACGTATAATTTTGTGGAAATCGACGGCCAACATAGATTATTTGAATCCCCGCAACACAAATGCTTGTAGTAGAAGTAATGGGAACGGATCCTTTTTTAACTCTCGCTTGTCTCTAGTTGGGTATGGCTGCGGTGACAAGGAATCCATCGCCATCAGGCATGACGACGACGGAAGCCTTCCTCTCCGCCCGCCACGATCCTGCACGACGCGCACGGGCTTGACGCCTCGAGCGTCAGCTCCTCCAGCCCGAGCCTGCTCCACTCCGCAGCTTCCAGCTTGTGCCCCGTCTTGATGCCGCCGTCCGCCGCGACCGAGGTCTCTACGGTGGTGGCGCCGCGGCGGGGTCCGCGGGGGCGACGACGAGCGTGAACCGCGACGCCATGTCTGCGCCGACCTCGGTTGCTCCGCCATGCAGGAGGCCGCGAGCGCGCGGAGGTCGCCACGCCACAGCCGGCGACGCGCGGAGGTCCTGAACAGCACGGTCCGGGCGCGGACGCCGTCGGCGGCGGCGGAGTCGATGGGGAAGGACCTGATGCGCCGGCAGCAGAGCTCCGGGCGCTGGAAGTAGGCCATGTACTGCATCATGGGGCGGAGCAGGGTCTTGTTCTTCTCCTTCATCTCGGCGTGGATGCGCGCCCACTCGAGGAGGAACCTCGCCAGCGACCGCGGGTCGGCCAGCAGCGCCGTGCAGCTCACGCCGACGGCGTACCCGCCGTCCTGGAACCGGTTCAGCTGCGGTGAACATCGAAGCAGGTCGATTAGGTCAATCAAAAGTCATTCATGCAACGTCTGTTTTCGGCTAGGCAGGAGTAGTACACTGTTAGTTGGCCTACTCTGGAGTGTGGAATACAGTACACCGTACTATACTAAACTGATGCTGTCGCTCATCATGAACACACGGTAGCTCAACAGTGTCACATTGAATGGCTTGCTTACCACCTGTTTGGTGATTCTTGGGTTGGGGGTGACGTGTCCTAGTCCGGACGTACCGAAACGTAATGGTGGGGCAGCAGACTGGGAGTAGTGTATTTGTGTTGCGGAGGTGGTATATTGAACTTGGTTGGTAGGTGATGTCTCTCTCAGTCAGTATAAATGCGTAAATTAACTGGCAAGATACTCCATCTCCAATTGCGGGAAAACTTGTTTTAGCTTGACTCGACTAGATTTCTCTGCTAGTTTGGAGGAACACCGTAGGGAAATTTTTGTTTTATTTGATCTTTTCCTGCCCAAAAAGAACAAAATGTGCAGCTGCATCTAACTGAAAAGACTTTTCCAACAACCCTCAAAAAGAAAAAGGAAAATCTTTCCAACAAGTAGCATCAAGGTACACAACGTATACTACACCTAATGATGATGAACTGATGTTAACAGGAGCTCAACATATTCAGCTTAACAGGAGTACATGTATAAATGGAGTAGACTGGTTAGCCCAACTGCCAGCCAGACCGTTATGAATGGACAACTCGTAGGACTTAACCAATCCACGGAAGTTCAGAAATTTCCAAGACTTCCAAACAATGAAGTGTGCAATTTTAGCAAGACGTTGGAGTATAGTATTTTTATATAAATCAAATACGAGGAGAATAATGGGCAGGCGCTGATGTAAGAAATGGCCGAAATGCAAAAATAAATCAAATACGAGGACTACATACCTGCATGAAGAGGAGGGAGCACATGTCGGGGTCCTCGGCGCTCACGTCGACCCACGGCGCCAGCGCCGCCTCCTTCCTCACCCGGTCCTTGTCCGCCAGGAACTCCTCCAGGGACGCCTCCACCGTGGCCTGCTGGAACCGCACGCCGGCGTCGTTCAGCTTCACCTCCCACGACCCGTCCGCGCGGCGCCGGAGCCGCCCCGCCATCTCCGGGAAGAAGCACAGCGCCTCGCCCAGCGACTCCTTCACCCAGATGCCCTCCTCCCACGCCGCCTCGTCGGCCCGCAGCAGAGCACCGCGCGGAGGCGACGCCGCAGCGCCGCCCTCGGGCAGCGGCGGCGCCGACACGGCGATGAGGCGTCCGGTCCGGCTCCACCACGCGCGTCGGCAGGCCCGTCTGCACGGACTCGGGATGTGCACCTGCGGCTTGCCCTGCTGCTGCCGCCGCCATTTTTTTGGAGCCCGTTGGTTGCCGGCGCCTGCTTGCAAGTGGGGGCTTACACCACCTGCGGCTACTTGCTGGTGGCTGCTGTTCCACTGTTCTGGAGGTCTGGAGCCGAGGATGTCCTATGGTTTATAGACGCTTAACTGGCCTCCTCTGTTGATCAAAGCCGAAGGCCAATCCATGGCAGCATACCATCAATTAGTGTGGTTAGCAGGATTACCGTGGGTGCGTGCGATAAGGACCGCAGGTCGCAAGTTTAGTTTGGCCTATCGAATATTGAAAACAGACAGGAGCCTTACATATCTAGAGACTATTTGATGATCCATGGCATATTTTGTTTTGTGTGTTGGCAATATTATAATTTCAATTGCGATATTCGAAAATTCGTGAAGTTTGATATGATTAACTATATGCATTACAAATATTATAGTTCATATTATTTTCAGATGAAATTGGATTAGCCATGGGTGATATGTGGAGTGAAAAGATAAATGTGAGTCACTTATGTAATTGTAACTTGCAATTTTTATGGCTCGGAATTTGGGGCATATGGCCCATTTAGTGCAAATTTAATAATAGAGCAAACCGCTAACCATAAGCAATTGCCATGTCATCTATACCTAGCTCTATGGCCAGTATATATAGTAGTTAGCTCTAAAACGAAAATGCCTCACGTACGACAATGTTTGGTACAATTCACGTATGACTAAACTCAGAGTTGATTTCCGGTGATATGGCCCACACACTGAGCAAACCCTACTTTGGGTCTGATCATATGTATAACAATGCTCCCTCTAAAACTGTGCTCCACCTTATACTCTCACAAAGTGCTTAGGAGGACGTGATAGAGTTAGCTCTTGCATGAGAGCCCCCTCCATTCGCTCTCCTCCAACTGAGCAAAAATATAGTATTCTAGTTCTTATAGTCCACTTACATCACTCTATTGTACTTCCTCTTACAACTGAAGCTCGAAAATAGAAGTCGTTGCTCGAGTGCTCGGACAGTATTGACCTAGAAGATTTTTTTTTTAAGGAGGGTATCCACCTGCTTATACACCGATTGATGCACTTAACCATTTATTTATTGCAATGTTGAAGTTCGTACAACTAAATTATGCTCTATTACAGCAAACAAAAACCAAAGACAAAGATACTAAAATTACATCAAGCACTTATGTATTGGTAACCCTAGCTTTAAATCGTCAACCATATTGGTTAAACATAGTCCGTGCAACTGAGAAAATAGTTATGGCAGGGGAAACAAGGAAGCGCCGTTGTTTTCCCAAAGAAATACAGTACACTGCCGTCGGTCAATTGGCATGCAGTTTATGAACCAATCGACTAGGGCTAGTGAGTCTTGAACTAACAAATGTGTGTCTCTACAAATATTTGTGGAAAATTGAAAGTAAATAGATCTATGAAATTGATAACTTAAGTATTCTGGGAGAACTGTCTTTTCTTCCCATTTCCATTACATCACATAACGGAAATATACGGTATCGAGACGTTTCCACTCACAACGAAAAAGCTAAGGAACAAAAGAATTGGAATAACAGTTCCAGAGCCGAACTAAAAGGAAACAAGATGGTAGGAAAACCCGCCGTCAGCCTCGGCATCGAAAACCATCCTACGGAGTAAAAACCTACCCTACACTACTGAGTTCACAACTAAGACCACAACATACTTCGGATAAAAGATACCGCATATCATAGCTATACAGGAAACTGACATATCAGCAACAACCAGATTTTTCAGGCCCCCCCATTCGTGAACATCAGGATCCAGGTCTCGCCCTTGGAGTCCCCGGTGCCACCGCATCATCACGGTGAAGAGAAGACGCCCGCTGCAGGATCTGATCCGCCCCCTTCTTGATATTCCCTTCGTCCTCATCGCGATATAGCCCTGGCCAATATTGTAAGAAAGAGCAAATCGTAGCGATCGTTACCAAGGGAGAATGAACAACAACTAGCTCCATCAAAAGTTATCTTGTTCCTGACATTCAAATTCCCAACCAAATTGTAGCAAGAAGTAGAATGTGGAATTTCCTCCATGAGATAAAGGCAATGAAACCAAGCTACACTTTGCCATAAATAAGTGGGACAAAGTAGTCCCAGAATACCTCCCAAAGTCCTCCAAATCACCTTAGTGTTAGCACCTCAAAGAACCACTAGTGGAAAATAGGCTAACTGTGGCATTTATTCTGTGGACGCATATTCAGGTCGCCACAGTTGTCACGTGACTAGTATTTGAATCGTACGCATATGTACATGCGCTACGTATTTTTAAAACTTATGTGGCGCACTAGGTCAATATGCGCCACAAAATTTTCTTGAAAAATTCTGTGGCGCACCATGCCAACATGCGCCACAAATTTTATTTTTTTGAATTTTTTAAAAAAGTAGCGGCCAGATCTAGATCTAGGGCCGAATTTTCACCGTTTGTTTTTGGAATATTTTTGAAGGTGGGTGGTTGGGTGGGTTGGTGGGGTTAGGTTGGGTTGGGGGGTGGGTGTATGGAGGAGGAGGAGGAGGAGGAGGTGGTGGTGGAGGAGGAAGAAGAGGAGGAGGTGGTGGTGGTGGTAGTGGTGGTAAAAGAACATCTCTCGGTTTATGTTTTGGAATGTTTGATGACAATGTATGTGATACACTAATGTGTGTTGAGATAGTGAGATTATATATATATATATATATATATATATATATATATATATATATATATATATATATATATATATATATATATATATATATATATAGGTCTGCTATTCTCGAACCGGTTCGAGAATAACTATTCTCGAACCCTTTCTGAACTTCCGCGTGTTTCACAAGTGAACTTCTCGACGGAATACCAGAATTGCATATTCGTGCAGACAGTATTTTCATGTTGATTTTCAAACCGCTTATCGGAATGATGCATATAATATACCGTTGGATTCGTATAGAAATTTCGCATCTTTATCTTGTTCATTGTTTTTCGAAATTCTCTATTGTTTAAAAATAATTTTGAATATACAAAACAACATTTTCGCGGATTTCAGCAATTCCGTGCAGTTTTTGAGGTCTAATTTCCAAAAGGTTCATCGGATTAATGCATATGATATGCCATTGGAAAGCTGTTGACTAGGCGCAACATTTTCATATAGATCGTTTTCTCCAATTATTTATAGTTTAAGAGCAGATTTGAAAAAGAAACATGATTCTACTTTCCGGAACACTAGAATTACATATTTATGCGGACAGTAATTTTAATTTAATCTTTGAATCGCTTATCGGAATGATTCATATAATATACCATCGGATTCGTACAGTAATTTATCATCTTTTTCGTGTTCATTGTTTTTCGAAATTCTCTATTGTTTAAAAATAATTTTGAATATACAAAACAGTATTTTCGCGGATTTCACTAATTTCGTGCAGTTTTTTAGGTCTAATTTCTAAACGGTTCATCGGATTGATGCATATGATATGCAATTGGAAAGCTGTTGACTAGGCGCAACTTTTTCATATAGATCATTTTCCCCAATTCTTTACAGTTTAAAAGCAGATTTGAAAAAACATAATTCTATTTTCCGGAATATTACAATTAAATGTTTATGCAGACAGTATTTTTAATTTAATCTTTGAATCGCTTATCCGAATGATGCATATAATATACTATTGGATTCGTATAGTAATTTCGCATCTTTTTCGTGTTCATTGTTTTTCCAAATTCTTTATTGTTTAAAAATAATTTTGAATATACAAAACAACGTTTTCACGGATTTCACTAATTTCGTGCAGGTTTTGAGGTCTAATTTCCAAACGGTTTATTGGATTGATTCATATGATATGCCATTGGAAAGCTATTGACTAGGCGCAACTTTTTTATATATATAATTTTCACCAATTATTCACAGTTTAAGAGCAGATTTGAAAAAACATGATTCTACTTTTCGAATTTCTTGTTTTTATTTACTGTTTTTTGGGATTTATTTCCGAACCACTTGTCGGAATGTTCCAACTGAAATTTTGTTGAAAAGATATTGATTAGGTGCAACTTTTTCGTGTTGAAATTTTTACAGCGAACTTCCTCGAGGTACAATGTGAACTTCAGGACGTTACGAAGTGAACTGTCATTTTGACCAAAGTGAATTTCAACAAAATGTAGTTGTACGACGTATTTTAAAGTGAACTTCCATGAGATGGAAAGTGTACTTCCACGCGGTACAAAGTGAAATTCATTTTTACAAAAGTGATCCACAAGAAGTAATTTTATCGCCGTGCAAAAAGGTGAACTTCTACGTGGTGCCAAGTGAACTTCCTCGTAGTGTACAAAGGAACTACTGTTTTAACCTAAGTGAATTTTGACAAAAAAAGTATTTTAGCTTGTTTGACAAAAACGTAATGTGAACTTTCGAAAAATGATGTGAACTTCCGGAAAAAGTAAAGTGAACTTCCAAAAAAGTTAAGTGAACTTCCGAAAATGAAGTGAACTTCCCAAAATGAAGTGAACTTGCCAAAAAAGTAAAGTGAACTTCCGGAAAATAAAGTGAACTTCCCAAAAAAGAAGTGAACTTCCGGGAAAATAAAGTGAACTTCCAAAAAAACTAAAGTGAACTTCTGAGAAATGAAGTGAACTTCCCAAAAATGAAGTGAACTAAAAAGTAAAGAACTTCCAAAATGAAGTGAACTTTGAAAATGAAGTGAACTTCCGAAAAAGTAAAGTGAACTTCCGAAAATGAAGTGAACTTCCCAAAAATGAAGTGAACTTAAAAAATGAAGTGAACTTCCAAAAAAGAAGTGAACTTCCAAATGAAGTGAACTTCCCAAAAAATAAAGTGAACTTCCGAAAAATGAAGTGAACTCCCGAAAAATGAAGTGAATTTCCCAAAAAATGAAGTGAACTTCCCAAAAAATGAAGTGAACTTCCAAAAGTAAAGTGAACTTCCAAAAATGAAGTGAACTTCCCAAAAATGAAGTGAACTTCCAAAAGTAATGTGAACTTAAAAATGAAGTGAACTTTCCAAAAAGTGAAGTGAATCTGAAAATGAAAGAACTTCCAAAAATGAAGCGAACTTTCAAAAATGAGTTCGGCGGTATGTGGCGTGGGTTTGATAGTAGGCGGGATGGAGTCGGCGGGAGGTAAGGTAGGGTGGGGTCATCGAGAGGTGGTGTGGGTGGGATCTTCGGAAGTTGGAGGTGTGGGGTTGGTGGGTGGTGGTGGTGGGGTAGGGTCGACGAGAGGTAGGGTGGGGTCGACGGGCGGTGGGGTTGGCGGGCGGTAGCTAGGTGGGGTGGGGTTGGCGGGAGGTGGGTGGGTTGGGCCGGCGGAAGGTTGGATGGGATTGGGTGGTTGTGTCGGGTTTAGAAGGTCTTTAGAGATGGGTTGTAGAATAACTAGTCTATAACATCCTGGGGGGGTTCTAGAATAGCTATTCTAGAACCACTCTTAAGGGGGGTTCGAGAATAGTCTTGCTCTATATATATATATATATATATATATATATATGTGTGTGTGTGTGTGTGTGTGTGTGTGTGTGTGTGTGTGTGTGTGTGTGTGTGGTTGAATTTGAGTGGAGAAACAAGACAAAAGGAAGAAAACATCACGGGCCGTAATCGGGCCGGATATTAGGCCTCCGAAATCGGGCTAAGGAATTTCGGACGAGCATCTCGGTAGTCCCACGGATGCAGGCCGGACATTTGGCCATTTTTCCAGGAGTCCGATAATCCTGCGGGGGGGTGGATAATCCGCCCTTACTTAGCCGGATAATCCGCCCCCAAATATCCTCCAACGGCTCGATTTTGGAGTGGGGTATATATACCTCTCTTCCTCTTCTCAAGCTACTCAAATCCTGCCAAGTTCATCCGCCATTAGAGCCACCTCAAGAAACACAAGAATCACAAGATCTCCTCCTCCAACCATCCAAAGCTCTTGATCTTTGGAGAATCGAAGGAGAAGACCCCGATCTACATCTTCACCAAAGCGATTTGCATTTCCCCCTCATATGCTTGATGGCCCCTTTGCTAATGTTCCTCTTTTGGAAACCCTAGTTGTTTGTGGTTGATTTGTTCTTGTTGTTGTTGTTGTGTTGTTACAGATATTGGGAGCCTCCAATTTGGTTGTGGATGTGTGCCCCAAGAACTTTGTAAAGGCCGGTTTCCGCCTCGAGGAAATCCCTTAGTGGAAGTGGGCTAGGCCTTCGTGGCGTTGCTCACAGGAGACCTGAGTGAAGCCTTCGTGGCGTTGGTCTGGCTTTCGTAGCGACCACACACCTCCAAAGGTAGACATACTTCCTGTCAAAAGGAAGGAACTACGGGAATCATCTCTGTTTCTCCACGTGCTCCACTCTCGATTACCTCTATCCTTATTATCTTCCCTATATATTGTCTAGCTATATTGCTTAGTAGTTGATCTTGTCATATATGTAAATTCACATAGTTGCATATCTAGAGAATTTACCTTTGTGTCAAGCCTAAATTGAAAAAGAACTAAAATTGGTTAGCACCTATTCACCCCCCTAGGTGCGGCATATGATCCTTTCATTGTATCAGAGCCTCGGCTCTTATTTCGGGCTTAACCGCCTAAGAGTATGCTGGACGAGGAAGGTGCAGAAGGGGCCGCTAAGCTGGTCTCCATGGATGATCTCAATTCGATGGAAACATATTTGAGGTCCTCCATGGAAGCTCAAATGGAAAGTCTAAAGATAATGATTTCTGGGCTTATGTCGCCGGTTCCCCCCGCCATCCCCGTCATAGAGGAAAGGGACAAGGGTGCGTTAGAAGAGGGAGATGCTTCGGTCTTACCCTCCTCTAGCAAGCCCTTGGATGGTGATCACTTAGACAAAAATAAAACCCCCAATGCTTCTCCTAGGGCAACAAGTGTGGGTGCGAGCTACAATACCGTTGCTCCACCTTTCCGCTCTCCCGATATCCCGGTTCCCCATCCTCATATAAACACTAGGGGTGATCCACCCAAGTTTAATGATCAAGATTTTAGTACATGGCAATTTGAGTTTCGCTCTCATGTTTGCAGTGCCTCCAATGAACTTTGGAGAATCATCTTGGAAGGTTACAAGCCTTACAACCCCGAAAGGTTGACTAGAAGAGAAGAGGTTGATAACCAACTCAACTCCATTGCCTTGCACATGATTCAAACTAGTGTGGGGACAAAGGACTTGGCCCTTGTTCGGAAATTCACAACCGCCAAGGAAGCTTGGGAGGGTTTGGCCATAAGCTTCATGGGAAGTGAAAGCATGAAGAGAAACAAGTATAGTGCTCTTCGGAACCAAGCCGAAGGATTCATGAGGTTGCCGGATGAAGATCATCAAGAGATGTATAGAAGGCTTATCACTGTTGTCGATGCTTTTCGGAATGTGGGTGCCCAACATATTGATGACTTTTGGATTAAGGACAAGTATATTGATTGCATGATGCCTTTTGAACCCATTGATGTCAAGAGTCTCCTTGGGAGAGAAAGCTATCCTTCTCTCACCTCCCAACAAGTGGTGCACGAGTTGCAAGCTCTCAAGGTGGCCGAACAAAACTCTCAAGATTCTCGCAATCGTGTTATTGGAATGGCAAGAGGTACAAACCTTGCTTTGACGGTCAATACCGTGGAAGATGTGAACACTCAAGAACCATATAGGACATCTTGGAGCATGTCCTATCCGGAAGATTTGGAATACCACTACAATGACCACAAGGAATTCCATGCAAAAACCTTTTGGGTTGATCCATCCAAGGCAAAGGAAGATAACATCAAGAGAAACAACTCAAGTGGGTTCAAGAGCTCGGGCCCAAGATCAAGATCTTGCTACAATTGTGGTGACAAGCGCCATTTCATCGCCGAATGCCCCTATGAGCATAGAGAAACTCATGGTGGAAGGCTCATTCCCAAGGACAAGAGCAAAGATTCAAAGGCCCCCAACAATAAATAACAAGAATAAGAGAACAAAGGACTCAATGAAGAGTATTCTTCCTATGACAATGAAAGTTGTAGTGATGAAGATGAGACCTCAAAGGAAGTGGCCGCCATTTCCACCACCAATATTCCCTCTTCATCTCTCTTTGAATCCCCCAATTAGAAACCTCACATCAAGAATGCACATTTCTTCATGGCAAGGTCCTCCTTGGATACATCTATTGTGCTATCAACTCAAGAAGAATACACATCCAGGGATGATGATGATGAAGAAGAAAATGAAACCTCCAATGGGTTGGTTGCTCTTGCTTCCCTCTCCACCAACTCTTCATCACCAATTGAATCCCCCAATGAGGTTATTCACTTGAAGGAATAAAGTTGCCTCATGGCAAAATCTTCCGAGGTATCATCCCCTAACCCCTCTATGCCTAACATATCAAATGCTCTAGGGGTTGATCATGCTAGCTTAAAAATGAAACAAGAAATGCTTGATTTCGATGAGTTCATTCTTAACTTGAAAGGTGACACTAAAAAGCATGTTTCGGCTCTCATGATTCGTCTAGCACAACTAGATGATACTCTTGATAAAAAATGTCAAATAGAAAGAGAGGATTCTCTTGAAATAGCCGCTCTAAAAAATGCCCTTGAGGAAGGACAAGAAACTATAGCTTCTCTTGAAGAGAGGCTAGAAACTCTTGAAGAGCCTCAAGATGAAATTGCTAAGCTTACTAAAGAAAGAGATCTTGCTAGGGCTAAGGCAAAAGTGCTTAAAAAGGAAAAGGCCAAATTTGGTGTTGAACATGAGAAACTTATGAAGGATCTAGATGAACTAGACAAGGCTCACAAAGCTTTGAAGAGTGAATACTCTCTCCTCTCCAAGTCTAATGAGCAACTTCAAATTAGGCTTGCTAAATATGATGTGCCTAGTTCCTCTACCTCTTCTTGTGATCATGCAAATATTGTTGAGGAAAATGCTAGGTTGAAGGATGAACTTGCTAAGGCCTCCTCTCCCAAAGTAAATTGTCTTTGGATGACCTCTTGAGTAAGCAAAGGTCAAACAATGGGAAGGAGGGCCTTGGCTTTAATGCCAAGGCAAAGAAGGCAAACAAGAAGAAGGCCAAGCCCGCACAAGAAAAGAAGAAAGTTATCACTAATGGTGATGCCCCAAAGGCCAAAACCATTAATGATGATAATGCAGGAATTGCTAACCCTCACTATGTTTTATTTAAAGATTATTATGGTGATGTGTATGCAAAATATGTTGGCCCATGATGGTTATATTGCTTGGTATATTTGGGTCCCAAAGACCCTTGTTGCTAATAAAAGAGGACCCATTGAAAATGGGTACCTAAATCCAAGAATTTATCTCATGTAGGACTATGCCGCTGGAGGTTCAAAATGGGTGCTTGATAGTGGATGTACAAGTCATATGACTGGGGCAAGAATCTGGTCAAGGAGTTGAGGCCTAACCTTCTTGATATCACCGTCCTCCTTTGGCGATAATTCAACATCCTAGGTATTGGGTTTCTGGTAAGGTTGTGGTTGCACACAACATTACTCAGATGTCATGCTTGTCAAAACCCTTGGTTACAATTTATTGGCTTGCGCTCACTTCTTGGCAAGATGGGTCGCCTGTTTTTATTGATAATGATATTGTGGTTCTCTTGTGGAGCAAGACTCTAAAAGTCGTTTTCGTTGGTGAACATAACTTGTATGTGGTGGACTTCTCGGGGACCCGTCAAATGCGATGTGCCTATTCGGAAAGGCGGATGTGGGTTGGTTGTGGCATCACCGCTTAGCCCATGTCAACATGAGAACTTTGCAAAGTCTTCACAAGGGGAACCATATTGTGAGTAATGGACAATGTTTCTTTTGCCAAAGATCGTGTTTGTAGGGCTTGTGTTGAAGGCAAAATGCATGACTCTCCGCACCCAAGAAAGACTATTATCTCTTCCAATAGGATCTTGGAGCTCCTTCATGTGGATCTCTTTGGTCCTACCACTCAAAGTCTTGGTGCGAAGAAACATTGCTTGGTGATTGTTGATGACTATTCAAGATATACTTGGGTCTACTTTCTCAAGAACAAAGATGAGACTCAACAAATCTTCATTGACTTTGCTACCGAGGTGCAACGCTAACACAACCCCTTATATTGGCAATAAGAATTGACAACGGTTCGTTCAAGAACTACACACTAATGATTTCTTAGTGATGAGGGTATACAATATCAATATTCCATTGCATACACCCTCAACAAAATGGTGTTGCTGAGAGAAGAACCAGACTTTATGGATATGGCAAGATTCATGATGCATGAGTACAAATCCCGCTTATAATTTTTTGGCTGTGTCATCTCCACCGCTTATCATTCTTCTAACCGGCCCTATCTCCGCAAGGGCTTGGAACAAGACTCCATATGAAATAATCACCGGAACAAGCCTAATATATCATACTTCAAGGTGTTCGGGTGTTTTTATAAAATCAAAGGAGTTCGTTTATCTAAATTTGCTCCTAAAGCTTTGGAGGGTATATTTGTTGGTTACAGTGCCGAATCTCACACTTATAGAGTCTTTGATATATCCTCCAAGATTATCATCGAATCTTGTAGTGTGAAGTTCGAGGAAAATGATGGCTCCCAAGTGGGGCAAGTTGATGTTTGTGCAGGTGATGAAAGACCTCAAGATGCCATAGTAAGAATGGGGGTGGGATTTTTCCGCCCCATTGAGGGACACGGTGTGGCGTCTCGGGAAGGACTATGCTCTACTATGGTGGAGCCCTCATCTTCACAACATCAACAAACTCCATCTCTTGAAGCTAATGATGCACCAACCCAAGAACAAGAACAAAACCCTTCCTCTAGTGTGCAAGATCAAGGACAAGATCAATCTAGGATTCATGATGGATCCGATGAGTATCCATTCAATATTCTCCTCTCACCGGATAATGTCCAAGATCAAGCACATGATGATGAGCACTCTCAAGAAATTGAGGAAGCTCAAGTTGAAGGTCAAGACGGGACCCAAACGATCAAGTTGATCAAGTGAAACCTCCAAGGCCTAGAAGAACCAAGGAGGAGATCGAGGCCCGTCGCCTTGCAAGAAGAGAAAGACAACTTGAACGTCTTGAACTCCACAAGAAGGCAATTGGCTAACTTTAGCAATCATCATGCTTATATATCCTTAGTGGAACCCAAGAAAGTATTTGAAGCTCTTGAAGATCCGGATTGGTTGGAAGCTATGCACGATGAACTCAACAACTTCAAGCGCAACAAAGTATGGACTTTAGTAGAGAAGCCAAAGGAGTGCCGCAATGTTATAGGCACTAAATGGATATTTAAGAACAAGCAAGATGAGTTTGGAATTGTTGTAAGGAACAAGGCAAGATTGGTAGCTCAAGGTTTCTCTCAAGTTGAAGGAATTAACTTTGGAGAAACTTATGCTCCCGTGGCTCACCTTGATTCCATCAGTATCCTTCTTGCATATGCATCACATCATAACTTTAATGGCCCTTTGCATGAAGAGGTTTATGTTAAGCAACCCCCGGGGTTTTAGGATCCTGAACTTTCAATGATGAATTTTTAAAGCTTATGACCGATAGGTTTGAGATGTCTATGATGAGAGAGATGAGTGTTCTTTTTGCTCTTGAGACTTGCCAATTGAGAGAAGGGACTTTCATCAATCAAGCAAAATATCTCAAAGACATGCTCAAGAGGTTCAAGATGACGGAAATGAAGGGTGTAGCCACTCCAATGGTTACCAAATGTCATCTTGCACTAGATCCCAATGGTAAGTGGATCAAAAGGTATATCGCTCCATGATTGGATCCTTCCTACCTTTGCGCATCTAGACCAGACATAGTGTTGAGTGTTGGTGTGTGCAAGGTATCAAGCTTATCCTAAAGATAGCCTTCCGATTTCCAGCAGTTATGAAAGTTTTCTGCACTGATAATCCGGCCCTAGAAGACACCGAAACTGCCCGGCCGGATTATCCTCCCCTACTTTGGGCCGGATTATCCGGCCCGCGGTGATGCGGGGATTTGGGTCGAGGCCGCAGGGAGGACGGCTGCCAAAACAACCGGCTTCCCACGCGCCTCTCTCTCTCCTCCCCACAGCCGCCGGAGTCTCTCCTCCTCGCGCTGAGCCGCCCGTCCGCTCTTCTTGGGTGGATCGGGTGCTCCTCCCTCCTAGCTTTCATCTCCACCAAGCGGTTCCTCCAATGGATGAGGGTATGGCTCACAATCCCTAACCCTAGGAGTTGTGATTTATATGTGCTATTTTCTTGGTGGAGATGTTGTCTGGTTGTTCCAAATCATGTGTAGAGTACTACATTTACATGCTATGAGGCCGATCTGGTTCTAGACAAGGTTTTGCTCGAATTTTCTGCAGATTCGCAGGGCCGGATTATCCGGGCCCCGCGAAGGCCGGATCCGGCCTGGCCGGATTATCCGCCCCCCCAGGGACCCCAGATTATCCGACCTGGGAACTTTTTGCTTCTGCAGTTTCTTTTGATCTACCATGTTTAAACTATTATCGACTCCTAGTATGAATATAGAGTATACCACTATATCAATACATGACTTATGAGCATTCTTTTCTCCATGCTATCCATCTTTGTCTATCACAGGTAGTGGTACTCGGAGGCGCTCTCGGACTCAAAGGTCGAGTGATGAGTTTGCACAAAACGCTTTTCGGAAGTCCGCCACTCTGAGGCGGAAAGGCAATGAAACAAGGGAGAACTACCATGGACATTGTTACATATGCTACCCTTAGACAGAAGAACTGGTATGAGGATGTCGAGTGGGAGCTGGACACTGAGGATCCTCGCTTTTGGTGCATGGAGCAGCTTTTTATTTTCAAGGACATCTATGAACCCATGAAGATGGTGAGGCCAATGCAAGCTATTGATGTGGAACTCCTCTCACAGAATGATCATTTTGAGGATGCCATTTGGGTTACCGAGCGGATGGGATTGCACAAGCTCATGAAGGTCCAGTGTGACTTTAGTATTCCTCTGATCAAGCAATTCTATGCTACTATGGCTTTCAAGAAGGACGAGGAGCGCACCATGCAGTGGATATCTGACTCTTCTCCCTGTGAGGCCTCCTTCCACAGGTTTCCTGAGATTCTTGGCTGGCTATCCCTTTGAAGGTGGTCACCGTCTTCATGGCCCTTAGAGAACTGATAAGGATGTGCTCTTTGATCTCTATGACCAGTCTAGAGCAGTTGGTACTATCACTGGACTTCTACCTATTTATGGTCAGCTGCTTCGCTTCTTCAGAGCCACCATTGCTCCAAGTGGTGGGAACAATGACGCCCTTCGAGGTGCTCTAGTGGACCTTCTTCGTCTCGCCTTTGATTGTGCACAGGATGGTAATGAGACCTCGGACTTCACACTTGATGTCATGGACTATATCTTTCATGAGATCCATGATGCCATGGTTTCCCGGATGACTATGCCTTATGCTCCTTACATACATCTTCTCATCAATAGCACTGCCGTGGCAGAAGATTTGAGTCAGTTTCCTTTTAAGGGTCACAAGTTCAAGAAGGCATATGTGAAGAGGAAGACAACTGCCCCCAATCAATGCCTGCTTATGGGAGATGCTCGCTTCAGTGCCTTTGCACCTTGGCCGTCAGTGCTGCTACTCCCTAATGACATAGGCATCCCTAATGTGGCTCACAAAGATGGTACCCGTGGCTTGCATCAAGGCCCACAAGTCGAAGAATACAAAGATCGGAAGCCCAATTGGTGTTAAGGAAAGTTAGAGTTGTATTAGGAAATATAGAGATTTGTACCTTACTAGACGGGTTAAAACCCTCCTTTATCAGAATTTGTGTATTACTTAATCCTCGCTCCACCTCCTCCTATATATTGTAGGAGCTCAAGGACAAAGAAAGGATCAAATCTATTGTCAACATAACCCTGTTTACAATCAAATACATTTCTTTGGGCTGAAACTGGGAGATCTGTTCTTGCCCTCACTTCTAACAAAACCCTAGTCTACAATTCGTAGGCATCGACAAGTTAATCCCTGTCAATTGGCGTCGTCTGTGGGAATTAGAGGCTGCAAGGAGCTGGATCTCGATGGCACATTCGGAATCGTCGACTTCGTCGGTAGCAAGCAATGCGATGGATCGAGGTAAACAGGTCAAAATCGATCTAGTCGATTTATCTCCTCACCCGCCCTCCCGCTGGATGCATGTGCTGACCGAGGAGCTGAGGCCACCAGGAGACGTCGAGAATCTCCAGTTCGCGCTGACAAGGAAGGATCTTATCGCCTCGGTTCGATCTCGCTGAATTATCAACATCATTCCGATTTTTCGTCATGAGATGAAGAGTTTTCACGCCACGCCCATGTTCAAGGCAGCGAAAGCCCGCCAAAATCTTCTACACATATCCTCCGAGTCGCTCATGGACTCGTTATAAGCAGCGATTCTGACAGTGTCGACAGCTTCAACTTCGACAAATCTGCTGCTATTGGAAAGGTCTTCACCGATCTCTATGATGGTGTCACAATCCCTGACAAAAATCAACATCCAAAATATCATCAGGTCTATGCAATAGAGGAAACAAACCGAACAGAACCGGAGACGTCAGAGGCTTTCGACGATTTGGGAAACCCGTACGTCGATCCCGCTGATCCTCGTGAAGAGTGTCTAGGTACCAATATGTCGGGGACTACTCCACGCCTAAGAGTTCAGCCCCCCGCAGTGGCTGTGGATAGAGCCGCAAGAGCCATGGATGGTTCGGAACCAATGACCACAACTGCTACTGCAGAAGAATTACAAGCCTATCAATATAGACTCCACGGTGATAGGAGTTGGAAACAGACAGCCTCTCTCAATTCTTCCAGTAATAGGAGGCAGCTCTCTCAAGGCTGCTATGCCATTTGTGCGTGAGGCTAAGTCGACAATCAGAACTTCGCGGAGATAGTCACAGGTTTCGAGGGAGAGCAAGATCTCGGCTACAAAATATACCTGAAGAAGAGAGAGGAAATATAATTCAAAATCTCGACATGTCTTTCATGACGATTGATACAAGGGGAAAATATTATCCCGAAACAATTGCCGGGTACATGGCAACGTTAGGTTTATATCCTCGCATCCGCACCACCTCCCTCGGGATCCATAGAAGCATTGTTTAACATGGCAATGGCAGGAGTTGAGTCATTGGAAATGATGCTCGAGCCACACCTCCCGAAGGAACTGCAAGGAAAAATAGTCCACGACCCACCACAGCTGCAAGATCCACCAAGAGCAAGTGGAGCAAGGATACAACGGCTCAAGCAAGGGTGGATAGAGCGCGGCAAGAAAGAAGAGAACATCGGCATTCACCAGAAGTTGCCGAGGAAGATATGTGGCTCCCATGCTTTACGAGACGAGTTCGAAAACTTGAGTCCAAAAGGGTTCAAGTTACCCGAAAATTTCAAGAAATTCGACGGCCTGCAAGATCCCGAGGATTGGCTCGTGGATTATCTCGAGATGGTGAAGCTGGTAGGAGGAACCAGAGCAACAGCTATGCAAAGTATCCAAGTTCACCTGAGTGGAGCCGCACGATCTTGGATAAAGAAACTCCCCCAGGTTCCATCGACAGCTGGGATAGTTTTGAGGACATCTTCGTGAAGAATTTCCGATCCACCTGCAAGAAACCCGCGTCATTAGAAGGCTGAGGGCGGTAGAGGTAAAACACGATGAATCATGAGAAAATATATACGCAGGTGAATATTATCAAAAACTCGCAGAGGACATATCCGACGAGAGGGCAATAGACGCGTCGGGCGAATTCGACGAGAGATTTCGTCGAAGACCTAGGGAGAACCAACCCTAAAACAATATCAGCACGATGGAAAAAAAGATGGGCGATGGAGAAGATGCTATACACAACAAGCCACATAGGTCGCAGGAGGGACCGCAATGAAATTTTCAAAATAGACGACGATTCTCTCGAAATTTATAGTAATGATGCTCCTGGCCACATATCAGCTGGTTTCCGAGAAACTCGAGGAAACAACAGATGCTTATCAAAGAAGTAACGAGCAACAAGGCGACAACAGAGGTGATTTCCTTAATAACAGGCAAAATAGTGGACTGATACGGTAACTCACACGTTCGTTGGGAACCCAAGAGGAAGGTATGATGCGACAAAGTAGCAAAGTTTTCCCTCAGAAAGAAACCAAGGTTTAATCGAACCAGGAGGAGCCAAGAAGCACGTTGAAGGTTGATGGTGGCGAAATGTGATGCGGCGCAACAACAGGGATTCCGGCGCCAACGTGGAATCTGCACAACAAAACCAAAGTACTTTGCCCCAACGAAACAGTGAGGTTGTCAATCTCACCGCTTGCTGTAACAAAGGATTAAACGTATCGAGTGGAAGATGATTGTTTGCAAGAAAATAGTAAAACACAATTGCAGTAGATTGTATGCTATGTAAAGAATAGGACCGGGGTCCACAGTTCACTAGAGGTGTCTCTCCCATAAGATAAAAGCATGTTGGGTGAACAAATTACAGTCGGGCAATTGACAAATAGAGAAGGGCATAACAATGCATGTACATGATATGATAAATATAGTGAGATTTAATCCGGGCATTACGACAAAGTACATAGACCGCCATCCAACTGCATCTATGCCTAAAAAGTCCACCTTCAGGTTATCATCCGAACCCCATTCAGTATTAAGTTGCAAAGCAACAGACAATTGCATTAAGTATGGTGCGTAATGTAATCGACAACTACATCCTTAGACATAGAATCAATGTTTTATCCCTAGTGGCAACAACACATCACAACCTTAGAACTTTCTGTCACTGTCCCAGGTGTCAATGAAGGCATGAACCCACTATCGAGCATAAATACTCCCTCTTGGAGTTAAGAGTACAAACTTGGCCAGAGCCTCTACTAATAACGGAGAGCATGCAAGATCATAAACAACACATAAACAATAGATTGATAATCACCATAACATAGTATTCTCTATCCATCGGATCCCGACAAACACAACATATAGTATTACAGATAGATGATCTTGATCATGTTAGGCAGCTCACAAGATCCAACAATGAAGCACAACAAGGAGAAGACGACCATCTAGCTACTGCTATGGACCCATGGTCCAGGGGTGAACTACTCACTCATCACTCCGGAGGCGATCATGGCGATGAAGAGTCCTCCGGGAGATGAACCCCTCTCCGGCAGGGTGCCGGAGGCGATCTCCAATCCCCCGAGATGGGACGGCGGGCGGCGGCGTCTCGAAGGTTTTCCGTATCGTGGCTCTCAGATCGGGGCGGCGACGAGGCTTTAAGTAGGCGGAAGTGAATGGGGCAACACGAGGGGCCCACACCATACGTTGGCCCTCTCTGGCCGCGCGGTCCTATGGTGGCGGCGCTTATCGCCCCACTTCGTTATCTCTTCGGTCTTCTCGAAGCTCCGTGCAAAAATAGGACCGGGCGAAGATTTCGTCCAATTCCGAGAATATTTACTACGATTTCTCGAAACCAAAACAGCAGAAAACAAGAAACTGGCTCTTCGCATCTTGTTAATAGGTTAGTTCCAGAAAATGCATAAATATGACATATAATGTGCATAAAACATGTAGGTATCATCAATAATGTAGCATGGAACATAAGAAATTATCGATACGTGGAGACGTATCAGCATCCCCAAGCTTAGTTCTGCTCGTCCCGAGCAGGTAAAACGATAACAAAGATAATTTCTGAAGTGACATGCCATCATAATCTTGATCATACTATTTGTAAACATATGTAATGAATGCAGCGATCAAAACAAAGGTAATGACATGAGTAAACAAGTGAATCATATAGCAAAGACTTTTCATGAATAGTACTTCAAGACAAGCATCAATAAGTCTTGCATAAGAGTTAACTCATAAAGCAATAAATCAAAGTAAAGGTGTTGAAGCAACACAAGGAAGATTAAGTTTCAGCGGTTGCTTTCAACTTATAACATGTATATCTCATGGATATTGTCAACATAAAGTAATATAACAAGTGCAATATGCAAGTATGTAGGAATCAATGCACAGTTCACACAAGTGTTTGCTTCTTAAGGTGGAGAGATAGGTAAACTGACTCAACAATAAAAGTAAAAGAATGGTCCTTCAAAGAGGAAAGCATCGATTGCTGTTGTGCTAGAGCTTTTATTTTGAAAACATGAAACAATTTTGTCAACGGTAGTAATAAAGCATATGAGTTATGTAAATTATATCTTACAAGTTGCAAGCCTCATGCATAGTATACTAATAGTGCCCGCACCTCGTCCTACTTAGCTTGGACTACCGGATCTTTGCATGCCATGTTTCAACCAAGTGTCACAAAGGGGTACCTCCATGCCGCCTGTACAAAGGTCTAAGGAGAAAGCTCGCATTTCGGATTTCTCGCTTTTGATTATTCTCAACTTAGACATCCATACCGGGACAACATGGACAACAGATAATGGACTCCTCTTAAATGCATAAGCATGTAACAATTATTATTCTCATATGAGATTGAGGATATATGTCCAAAACTGAAACTTCAACCATGATTCATGGCTTTAGTTAGCGGCCCAATGTTCTTCTCTAACAATTTTGCATGCTCCAACCACTAAGGTGATAGATCCTTCAGACAAGACGGACATGCATAGCAACTCACATGATATTCAACAATAGTTGATGGCGTTCCCCAGAAGCATGGTTATCGCACAACAAGCAACTTAATAAAGATAAAGTGCATAAGTACATATTCAATACTACGATAGTTTTTAAGGCTATTTTGTCCCATGAGCTATATATTGCAAAGGTGAATGATGGAATTTTAAAGGTAGCACTCAAGCAATTTACTTTGGAATGGCGGAGAAATACCATGTAGTAGGTAGGTATGGTGGACACAAATGGCATAGTGGTTGGCTCAAGGATTTTGGATGCATGAGAAGTATTCCCTCTCGATACAAGGTTTAGGCTAGCAAGGTTATTTGAAGCAAACTCAAGGATGAACAGTGCAGCAAAACTCACATAAAAGACATATTGTAAACATTATAAGACTCTACACCGTCTTCCTTGTTGTTCAAAACTCAATACTAGATATTATCTAGACCTTAGAGAGACCAAATATGCAAATCAGATTTTAGCAAGCTCTATGTATTTCTTCATTAATGGGTGCAAAGTATATGATGCAAGAGCTTAAACATGAGCACAACAATTGCAAAGTATCACATTATCCAAGACATTTTAGAATTACTACATGTAGCATTTTCCAATTCCAACCATATAACAATTTAACGAAGAAGAAACTTCGCCTTGAACATTATGAGTAAAGCCTAAGGACATATTTGTCCATATGCAACAGCGGAGCGTGTCTCTCTCCCACAAAGTGAATGCTAGGATCCATTTTATTCAAACAAAAACAAAAACAAAAACAAACCGACGCTCCAAGTAAAGAACACAAGATGTGATTGAATAAAAATATAGTTTCAGGGGAGGAACCTGATGATGTTGTCGATGAAGAAGGGGATGCCTTGGGCATCCCCAAGCTTAGACGCTTGAGTCTTCTTAGAATATGCAGGGGTGAACCACGGGGGCATCCCCAAGCTTAGAGCTTTCACTCCTCTTGATCATAGTATATCATTCTCCTCTCTTGACCCTTGAAAACTTCCTTCACACCAAACTTCAAGCAAACTCATTAGAGGGTTAGTGCACAATTAATAATTCACACATTCAGAGGTGACACAAACATTCTTTACACTTCTGGACATTGCATAAAGCTACTGGACATTAATGGATCAAAGAAATGAATCCAACATAGCAAAAGAGGCAATGCGAAATAAAAGGCAGAATCTGTCAAAACAGAACAGTCCGTAAAGACGAATTCTAGCCGCACAGACTTGCTCAAATGGAAAAACTCAAAACTAATGAAAGTTGCGTACATATCTGAGGATCACGCTCGTAAATTGGCAGATTTTTTCGAATTTTCTACAGAGGCCTGTGCCCAGATTCGTGACAGACAGCAATGCTGTTTCTGCGCAGCGATCCCAAATATAACATCAACTTTGACATAGAAACTTTACTTGGCACAAAAACATGATAAGGAGAGGTTGCTACAGTAGTAAACAACTTCCAAGACTCAACAAAACAAAAAATTGCTGTAGTAAAAACATGGGTTGTCTCCCATAAGCGCTTTTCTTTAACGCCTTTCAGCTAGGCGCAGAAAGTGCAAATCAAGTAACATCGAGAGATGAAGCATCAACATCATAACTTGTTCTAATAATAGAATCAAAAGGCAACTTCATTCTCTTTCTAGGGAAGTGTTCCATACCTTTCTTGAGAGGAAATTGATATTTAATATTACCTTCCTCATATCAATAACAGCACCAACAGTTCGAAGAAAAGGTCTTCCCAATACAATAGGACAAGATGCATTGCATTCGATATCCAAGACAACAAAATCAACGGGACAAGGTTATTGTTAACCGTAATGTGCACATTATCAACCTCCCCAAAGGTTTCTTTTTAACATTATCGGCAAGATTAACATCCAAATAACAATTCTTCAATGGTGGCAAGTCAAGCATATCATAAATCTTTTTAGGCATAACAGAAATACTTGCACCAAGATCACATAAAGCATTACATTCAAAGTCATTGAATTTCATTTTAATGATGGGCTCCCAACCATCTTCTAACTTTCTAGGAATAGAAGTTTCAAGTTTTAGTTTCTCTTCTCTAGCTTTTATGAGAGCATTTGTAATATGTTTTGTAAAGGCTAAATTTATAGCACTAGCATTAGGACTCTTAGCAAGTTTTTGTAAGAACTTTATAACTTCAGAGATGTGGCAATCATCAAAATCTAAATCATTATGAGCTACAGCAATGGGATCATTGTTCCCAAGGTTGGAAAAAATTTCAGCAGTTTTATCACAAGCAGTTCTTTTAGCAATTTCAGGCAGTTTTGTACGCTTTGCACTAGGAGTAGAAACATTGCCAACACCAATTATATTACCATTGATAGTAGGAGGTGCAGCAACATGTGAAGAATTAGCATTACTAGTAGTGGTAATAGTCCAAACTTTAGCTACATTATTCTCTTTAGCTAGTTTTTCATTTTCTTCTCTATCCCACCTAGCAAGCACGCACTTCAGCCATTAATCTTATATTCTCATTAATTCTAACTTGGATGGCATTTGCTGTAGTAGTAATCTTATTATCAATATCATTATTAGGCATAACTTTCAAATTTAAAAGATTAACATCAGAGGCAAGTCTATCAACTCTAGAAGCAATAGTATCAATTTTATCAAGCTTTTCCTCAACAGATTTGTTAAAAGCAGTTTGTGTACTAATAAATTCTTTAAGCATAGCTTCAAGACCAGAGGGTACACTCCTATTATTGTTGTAAGAATTCCCATAAGAATTACCATAACCATTACCATTAGCAGAAGGATATGGCCTATAGTTATTACCAGAGTTGTTCCTATAAGCATTGTTGTTGAAATTATTATTTTTAATGAAATTCACATCAACATTTTCTTCTTGAGCAACCAATGAAGCTAAAGGAACATTATTTGGATCAACATTAGATCTACCATTCACAAGCATAGACATAATCACATCAATCTTATCACTCAAGGAAGAGGTTTCTTCAACAGAATTTACCTTCTTACCTTGTGGAGCTCTTTCCGTGTGCCATTCAGAGTAATTTATCATCATATCATCAAGAAGTTTTGTAGCCGCCCCCAATGTGATGGACATAAAGGTACCTCCAGCAGCTGAATCCAATAAATTCCGCGAAGAAAAATTTAGTCCTGCATAGAAGGTTTGGATGATCATCCAAGTAGTCAGTCCATGGGTTGGGCAATTCTTTACCAAAGTTTTCATTCTCTCCCATGCTTGAGCAACATGTTCAGTATCTAATTGCTTAAAATTCATTATGCTACTTCTCAAAGATATAATTTTAGCGGGAGGATAATATCTACCAATAAAAGCATCCTTGCATTTAGTCCATGAATCAATACTATTCTTAGGCAAAGATAGCAACCAATCTTTAGCTCTTCCTCTTAATGAGAAAGGAAACACTTTCAATTTAATAATATCACCATCTACATCTTTATACTTTTGCATTTCACAAAGTTCAACAAAATTATTGAGATGGGCAGCAGCATCATCAGAACTAACACCAGAAAATTGATCTCTCATAACCAAGTTCAGTAAAGCAGGTTTAATTTCAAAGAATTCTGCTGTAGTAGCAGGTGGAGCAATAGGTGTGCATAGGAAATCATTATTATTTGCATTTGTGAAGTCACACAACTTAGTATTTTCAGGGGTATTCATTTTAGCAACAGTAAATAAAACAAACTAGATAAAGTAAATGCAAGTAACTAATTTTTTTGTGTTTTCGATATAGAGAGCAAGACAAGAAATAAAGTAAAACTAGCAACTAATTTTTTTGTGTTTTGTTTAGGTGCAGCAAACAAAGTAGTAAATAAAATAAAGCAAGACAAAAACAAAGTAAAGAGATTGAGAAGTGGAGACTCCCCTTGCAGCGTGTCTTGATCTCCCCGGCAACGGCGCCAGAAAAAGAGCTTGATGGCGTGTAACTCACACGTTCGTTGGGAACCCCAAGAGGAAGGTATGATGCGCACAGTAGCAAGTTTTCCCTCAGAAAGAAACCAAAGTTTAATCGAACCAGGAGGAGCCAAGAAGCACGTTGAAGGTTGATGGTGGCGAAATGTGATGCGGCGCAACAACAGGGATTCCGGCGCCAACGTGGAATTGCACAACAAAAAAGTACTTTGCCCCAACGAAACAGTGAGGTTGTCAATCTCACCGGCTTTGCTGTAACAAAGGATTAAACGTATCGAGTGGAAGATGATTGTTTGCAAGAAAATAGTAAAACACAATTGCAGTAGATTGTATGCTATGTAAAGAATAGGACCGGGGTCCACAGTTCACTAGAGGTGTCTCTCCCATAAGATAAAAGCATGTTGGGTGAACAAATTACAGTCGGGCAATTGACAAATAGAGAAGGGCATAACAATGCATGTACATGATATGATAAATATAGTGAGATTTAATCCGGGCATTACGACAAAGTACATAGACCGCCATCCAACTGCATCTATGCCTAAAAAGTCCACCTTCAGGTTATCATCCGAACCCCATTCAGTATTAAGTTGCAAAGCAACAGACAATTGCATTAAGTATGGTGCGTAATGTAATCGACAACTACATCCTTAGACATAGAATCAATGTTTTATCCCTAGTGGCAACAGCACATCACAACCTTAGAACTTTCTGTCACTGTCCCAGGTGTCAATGAAGGCATGAACCCACTATCGAGCATAAATACTCCCTCTTGGAGTTAAGAGTACAAACTTGGCCAGAGCCTCTACTAATAACGGAGAGCATGCAAGATCATAAACAACACATAAACAATAGATTGATAATCACCATAACATAGTATTCTCTATCCATCGGATCCCGACAAACACAACATATAGTATTACAGATAGATGATCTTGATCATGTTAGGCAGCTCACAAGATCCAACAATGAAGCACAACAAGGAGAAGACGACCATCTAGCTACTGCTATGGACCCATGGTCCAGGGGTGAACTACTCACTCATCACTCCGGAGGCGATCATGGCGATGAAGAGTCCTCCGGGAGATGAATCCCCTCTCCGGCAGGGTGCCGGAGGCGATCTCCTGAATCCCCCGAGATGGGATTCGCGGCGGCGGCGTCTCTGGAAGGTTTTCCGTATCGTGGCTCTCGGTACTGGGGTTTTCGCGACGGAGGCTTTAAGTAGGCGGAAGGGTAGGTCAGGGGGGCTGACGAGGGGCCCACACCATAGGGCGGCGCGGGCCCCCCTCTGGCCGCGCGGCCCTATGGTGGCGGCGCCTCGTCGCCCCACTTCGTTATCTCTTCGGTCTTCTGGAAGCTCCGTGCAAAAATAGGACCCTGGGCGAAGATTTCGTCCAATTCCGAGAATATTTCCTTACTAGGATTTCTGAAACCAAAAACAGCAGAAAACAGCAACTGGCTCTTCGGCATCTTGTTAATAGGTTAGTTCCAGGAATGCATAAATATGACATATAATGTGCATAAAACATGTAGGTATCATCAATAATGTAGCATGGAACATAAGAAATTATCGATACGTTGGAGACGTATAATGGACCAAGGTTTCGTGAGACCATGTGTCTCCCGAGGATATGATGAATGGGCCATGTCGATGCATTATCTCGACAATAATGGGAAGAGGCGTCAGGACACCTCCAGAAAGATTGTCGCAATTTTCAGGCAATGTTGCGAGCCGCAGGAATTGCAAATGCTCAAATGAACAGAAACCCCTGGGGCCAAGGAGCGAAATCCACCTCCCACCTCCTCCCGCAATTACGGACGAAAATCGGCACCAGCTCAGAATAGCGGCAGCACCACACCCACCTCCATATGTTGACCCCAACTCCAATGGTGCGGTCTCGATGATTCAGAAAGCTAGGCCATCTAATAGCGAGAAGTAATCTCGCGCAAGTGTTCATGGCAGAAGATGCCTCACCAACGTTGAGTACCTAAATTGGTCGGGACAGACATTGCTTCACAATTGCGGATCACCGCAGCAAGTTCCTCGACCAGGACAATCAGCACTCATCTTACCCGCAGTAATCGCTGGTTTTGACGTGTCGAGAGTTTTCATAGATGGCGGCAGCAGCTTAAACCTTATGTATGCAGATACACTAAGGAAGATGAACATATCCCTGGCAAATCTAAAACCAACCGACACACGTTTCACACCAGAGAAGCCGAGTTATCCGTTGGGGAAGATCAATCGACGTTCAGTTTGGGACCCGAGAAAACTACAGGATAGAGAAGCTGGAGTTTGAAGTTGTGGATTTCCCGTCGCAATATCACGCCTTTTTGGGACGACCAGCATATGCCAGGTTTATGGCAGTACCACATTACACGTATCTGTTGTGGAGGTTGCCTAGACCTAAGGGACCAATTACGCAAGGGGAAGTTTCGCGTTAGCGATAAATGCGACAAGGACTTTCATCGAATGTCAGAAACTTTCGGGATGCAAGCAGAGTATATGGCGTCAAGTCACTGATGGGATTATGATGTGTTGCCGTATACGGAAGGCCACTCAGGAACCAACCTTTAACACTTTAGATTCAAAAGAGGTGCAGATCCACCCGACAGACCCAAAGAAAACGACGTCCATTGCAACAAATATGGACCTCGCATAAGAAAGCGCGCTCGTCGAGTTCCTCCGTGAGCACTGGAAAATCTTCGCATGGTGTCCAGCTGACATGCCAGGAGTACCCAGGGAACTTGCCGAGCACCACCTAAACTTGGATCCAATAGCGAGACCAATCAAACAACCTTTGCGGCGTTTTTCGGAACCAAACCGCAAAGCTATGCTGTAAAGATCGACCACAAGATGCTGGTTTTATCAAAGAGATATCTACAGAAGCCACATGGGTAGCTAACCCAGTGATGGTGCCGAAGAAAACACGAAAGTCCTTCGCATGTGTGTCGACTTTACGTGTCTCAATAAACACTGCCCAAAGGATCACTTTCCCCTCCCAAGGATCGATCAAATCATCGACTCCACGGCAGGATGTGAACGTCTTTCCTTCCTGGACGCATATTCTGGTTATAACCAGATCAGATTAAAAGAAGAGATGAAGCCAAGTGACCAACAAGTATAGGGGGTGTATCGTAGTACTTTCGATAAATAAGAGTGTCGAACCCAACGAGGAGCAGAAGGTGTTGACAAGCAGTTTCGATGAAGGTTTCACTGTAAATGCTCACAGACAAGTATTCAGGGGGTTTTGATATTGCAGATAAATAAAGTACAAGTAAATAAAATGCGAGAGAAATAATTGCAGCGAGTGGCCCAATCCTTTTTAGCACAAAGGACAAGCCGGTTTGATTACTTATAATGACCAAACGTTCTCTGAGGACACATGGGAATTTTAGTCTAGTGCTTTCGCTACATACAATTAATCTTCATTGTTTTGATAAGTGTTGTGTGGGTGAACCTATGCTAATGCACCGCCCTTCCTAGGACTAATACATACTTGTGATTATACCCCTTGCAAGCATCCGCAACTACAAGAAAGTAATTAAGATAAATCTAACCACAGCCTTAAACTCTGAGATCCTGCGATCCCTCCTGCATCGATATACTAACGGGGGCTTAGGTTTCTGTCACTCCGGCAACCCCGCAATTAGCAACCGAATACAAGATGCACTCCCCTAGGCCCATAAATGGTGAAGTGTCGTGTAGTCGACGTTCACACGACACCACTAGAAGAATGACACCACAACTTAAATATCATAACATTGAATATTACTCAACCATAATTCACTACTAGCATTTAGACTTCACCCATGTCCTCAAGAACTAAACGAACTACTCACGAGACATCATATGGAATACAATCAGAGGTGATATGATGATGAATAACAATCTGAACATAAACCTTGGTTCAATGGTTTCACTCAATAGCATCTACAACAAGTATAGAATAACACCGGGAGAGTTTCCCCTATCAAACAATCAAGATTTAACCCGAATTGCTACAGCGGTGACGAGGTGCAGCGGTGGTGATGGCGGTGTAGATGGTGGAGATGATGATGATGATGATGGAGATGATGTCCCGCTCGATGACGATGGCGATGGCGTCGATTTCCCCCTCCGGGAGGGAATTTCCCCGGCGGATTCCTGCCCGCCGGAGAGCTCTTTTCTCTCTGGTGTTCTCCGCCCCGCAGAGGCGGCTGTAACCCTTCGTGAGGTCCTCTCTGTGGCTTAGGTTTTCGGGACGAAGGAGTACGCGAAGAAAAGGAGGCGAAAAGGGTCGTGGGCCCCCCAGAGCATAGGGTGGCGCGGCCAGGCCATGGGCCGCGCCGCCCTATGGTCTGGGCCCACAGTGGCCCCTCTCTTCTTCCCCTTCTGGCTCCCTCCGTCATCTGGAAAAATAGGAATTTACGTGAAATTCCCTTCCACAGTTGATCTTCCGAAATATTGCGTTCTGACGGTGCTTTTTCCAGCAGAATCCTGGCTCCGGTGCTTGATCCTCCAATGATGATGAAACATGCAAAATAGATGAAATAACATAAGTATTGTGTCCCAATATGAAATATATCAATGAATAACAGCAAATTATGATACAAAATAGTGATGCAAATTGGACGTATCAACTCCCCCCAAGCTTAGACCTCGCTTGTCCCCAAGCGAAACTGAGCTCGATAAACAAGACCACATGTTTATGGAGTGAAGAGTCGATAAATAAAATACGGACAAGAAGCATCATATTCATTCACACAAGACATTCTAGTAAACAACTTCCTCATATAACTCATCTCGAAATAAGTAAAGAGAAATCACAAGTAAAGGTGCATAAGAAATCATAATTGGTGATGGCAAACTTTGTTCTTGGTCAGAGAACTACTAACGGATTGTACTTCTAAGCAAAGCTTTCATATTAGAATTTATAGCTGAGCCTTCATATTTAAGCATGACAATCTCTTCATAATCATTGATAACTTCAAAGTCATATTCATTCAGATAAAATTGGTACTAAACAAGAAAGTATAAAAGACATGATTAACTGAATCATAGCATAAATGATTGGTTCACAACAACTCAATTGCTTGCTTGAGATAGAGGGAAATAGGTTTACTGACTCAACATAAAGTAAAAGATAGGCCCTTCGCAGAGGGAAGCAGGGATTAAATCATGTGCTAGAGCTTTTCAAGTTTTGAAATCATATAAAGAGCATAAAAGTAAGATTTTGAGCGGTGTTTGTTGTTGTCAACGAATGGTAGCGGGCACTCTAACCCCCTTGCCAAACGAACCTTCAAAGAGCGGCTCCCATGAGGGACGGCATTTCTACCAGCAAGGTAGATCATCCCCCTTCTCTTTTGTTTACACATGTATTTTAGTTTTATTAAGGATGACACTCCCCCCAACCTTGGCTTTCTCAATCCATGGCTAACCGAATCCTCGGGTGCCTTCCAACATTCACATACCATGGAGGAGTGTCTATTGCAAAATTAAGTTGCTTACTGATAAATCAGAGCAAAACATGTGAAGAGAATTATTAATGAAGGTTATTAATTGGGCTGGGAACCCCGTTGCCAGCTCTTATTGCAAAATTATTGGATAAGCGGATGTGCCGCTAGTCCATTGGTGAAAGTCCGCCCAACAAGATTGAAAGATAAAACACCACATACTTCCTCATGAGCTATAAAACATTGACACAAATAAGGAGTAATAGTTTGAATAATTTAAAGGTAGCACATGAAGTATTTACTTGGAATGGCAGAAAATACCATGTAGTAGGTAGGTATGGTGGACACAAATGGCATAGGTTTGGTCTAAGGTTATGGATGTATGAGAAGCATTCCCTCTCGATACAGGTCTTTGGCTAGCAAGGTTTGATAGCAAGCATAAAGGTTGAGGGAAACAAACAAATATACATATGATAGAAACAATCATGCATCTTTCTCATAAGCACAAGCAATTTTAACTTTAGAATACTAAGCATAGAGATAATAGAGTAATGTATCTAAGTGTATTTCTCTCTTCTAATTAAACATCAGGGTGTTGTTGCTATTGACCAATGCTAAGTTTGCCAAAACCAAATAGATTTACTTAATGCTCCCAAAGTGATATCAATACTCATGTCAAGAGTAATCATATAATGGAGATTGCAAACTAAAATAAGGTGTGCAAAAAGTAAATGATAAGACTTCTCATTAATATTCCATAACGATAACTCACACCAACGGATACATAGATAACTAACTAAGAGAGATACTTCCACATTGCATACTATTCCATATGATAACTTCCCTACTCATGATATGACACTACTTGATAGTAAAAGATAAAGGTAGTGATGATGTGATACCGCGGCACTCCCCCAAGCTTGGAACAAACCAAGGGGATGCCAATACCGATGATGAATTACTCCTTCGGCGATGGTGGTGATGAATTCCTGACAAGCTTCTCAATAAGCTCCTGGAGCTCGTCAATCCTGTATATGAGATTGCGAATCATCTCTGAATTGTGCTCGACGCGGTTAAGGAGTCTGTCCGACGGTGAGTCCCAACTCTTGGAGTTATTTCCCCACTCTTCAGCCTCAGGCTCCTTCTCTCCTGCAGTGTCAGAACGATTTATATCCCAATTACTTGGCAACACTACCTTGGGGGTCCTTTCAGTTTGACGATCGTAGATTAGATTGCGGTAAGGGTTGTAATGGCTCGGAGAAGATGTCCTTGGAGCCAAGTAATGACGTGGAACCGCTCCTCCGGTAGCGATTCGTGCACTCTCTTGATGTTGGATGGACTTGATATCACGCCAATACTTGCGACGGTTGCTGTATGTCCTGCAGCTTCCTCCACTTCTTCCTCATCTTCTCCTGCATCTTCTTTCTTCAGCTCCGGGTCTTGAATATTTTCCTTCAAAGGTTCCTTGTCCTTGTTGTTGGAGACCATGGTGCTTCTAGATCAAAACAAATCTGGCAGAAAACAGCTCGAAACAAAACACGACGAGAAAACGATATTACGGACCTCCAGGGGTCCGGGGGATTATATAGCAAATATTTTTACGACAAAAGGAAGGTTCCAGGCCGAAAACGAGTCGGAAAGGGCAACGAGGCGGCTGACCATAGGTCGGCGCGGCCAGGGTGGGGCCCGCGCCGGCCTATGGTGCACGCCCTCGCGCGTCTTTTCCACTCCGTTTCGATTCCGTAATTTTTCATATTTTCCAAAAACAGCAAAAATAATGTTCGGAAAGGTAAACGCGGACTTTTTATTACCTATACTGTTACCTATTCAAAGTCCAGTTCTGGCGGACTGTCAATTTGTCCTTTGATGAAAGCCTCCGGTGTTTCCACTTGAATAATATCAACATCAACATTATAAGAATCACCCGAGATATAATGCTTGAGTCTTTGTCCATTCACCACTTGTGTGGCATTGCCTTGGAGAGAGCTAATTTTAATTGCTCCTGAACGATACACCTCCTCAACAACATATGGTCCTTCCCACTTCGAGAGTAATTTCCCTGCAAAGAATCTGAGACGAGACCGATACAATAGAACTTGATCTCCAACATTAAATTCTCTTTTAATGATCCTTCTATCATGCCACTTCTTAACTTTTTCTTTAAAGAGTTTAGCATTTTCATAAGCTTCACTTCTCCATTCATCTAGAGAACTTAATTGCAACAACCTCTTATTACCGGCTAATTTAGGATCTTTATTTAATTCTCTAACAGCCCAATAAGCTTTGTGCTCTAGTTCTAAAGGTAAATGACAAGCTTTTCCATAAACCATTTTATAAGGTGACATTCCCATAGGATTTTTATAAGCAGTTCTATAAGCCCATAATGCTTCTTTCAATTTGCTAGGCCAATTCTTTCTAGATTTATTAACAGTCTTACCTAAGATAGCTTTAATCTCTCTATTTGATAATTCTACTTGACCACTAGTTTGAGGGTGATAAGCAGAAGCAATTCTATGATTAATACCATACTTAGCAAGAGTTTTTCTAAAACCTCCATGAATAAAATGAGAACCTCCATCAGTCATAATATATCTAGGTACTCCAAATCTAGGAAATATAATATCTACAAGCATTTTTATAGAGGTCTCACCATCAGCACTTTTTGTAGGTATAGCTTCTACCCATTTAGTAACATAATCAACAGCGACAAGTATATGAGTGTTACCGTCTGAAGAAGGGAAAGGACCCATGAAGTCGAATCCCCAACAATCGAATGGTTCAATAACAAGAGTATAATTCATAGGCATCTCATTGCGTCTAGAGATATTACCAACTCTTTGACATTCATCACAAGATAAAATAAATTTCCTTGCATCTTTGAAGAGTGTTGGCCAATAAAAACCTGATTGTAGAACCTTCTGCGCGGTTCTATCTCCAGCGTGATGTCCTCCATAAACACTTCCATGACATTTATTCAATATCTCCTGTTGTTCATATTCAGGAACACATCTTCGCATAATACCATCCACTCCTTCTTTATATAAGTGTGGGTCATCCCAAAAATAATGCCTCAAGTCATAAAAGAATTTCCTCCTTTGCTGAGCTGAAAAGGTTGGAGGCAAATACTTCGAAACAATAAAGTTAGCATAATCTGCATACCAAGGGCTCTCTCGCGAGCTCACCTTTATTACAGCCAATTGTTCATTTGGAAAACTATCATTAACAGGAACAGGATCATAAGCAATATTTTCCAATCTAGACAAATTATCAGCAACAGGATTATCAGCACCTTTCCTATCTATAATATGTAAATCAAATTCTTGCAAAAGAAGTACCCATCTAATAAGCCTTGGCTTAGCATCTTTCTTTGTCATAAGGTATCTAATTGCAGCATGATCAGTATGAATTGTAACTTTCGAATCAACAATATAGGGTCTAAACTTATCACAAGCAAAGACTACAGCTAACAATTCTTTTTCAGTTGTAGCATAATTTCTTTGAGCAGCATCAAGAGTCTTACTAGCATAATGAATAACATTTAATTTTTTATCTACCCGCTGTCCAAGAACAGCGCCTACAGCAAAATCACTAGCATCACACATAATTTCAAAAGGCAAATTCCAATCAGGAGGTTCGACTACAGGAGCAGTTGTTAAGGCTTTCTTTAGAGTTTCAAAAGCTTCCTTACAATCATCATCAAAAACAAAAGGTACATCTTTTTGAAGAAGATTAGTAAGAGGCTTTGAAATTTTAGAGAAATCTTTAATAAATCTCCTATAAAACCCAGCATGACCAAGAACACTACGAATACCTTTAACATCCCTCGGATAGGGCATCTTCTCAATTGCTTCAACTTTAGCTCTATCAACTTCAATACCTCTCTCAGAAATTTTATGTCCCAATACAATTCCTTCATTAACCATAAAGTGGCATTTCTCCCAATTAAGAACAAGGTTAGTTTCTTCACATCTCTGCAAAACTTTATCGAGGTTTCGCAGGCAATTATCAAAAGAATTCCCATAGACAGAAAAATCATCCATGAACACCTCTACAATACTTTCACAAAAACCATGAAAAATAGCAGACATGCATCTTTGAAAAGTAGCAGGAGCATTACATAAACCAAAAGGCATACGCCTATAAGCATAAGTTCCATAAGGACAAGTAAAAGTGGTTTTCTCTTGATCTTTAGCTTTAACAGCAATTTGTGAAAACCCAGAATAACCATCAAGAAAGCAAAAATGAGTATTTTTAGATAACCTTTCTAGCATTTGATCAATAAAGGGTAAAGGGTAATGATCTTTCTTAGTAACTTTATTAACTTTACGAAAATCAATGCACATTCTATAACCTACAACTATTCTTTGAGGAATAAGCTCATCATTATCATTAGGCACAACAGTCATTCCTCCTTTCTTAGGAACACAATGAACAGGACTAACCCATCTACTATCAGCAATAGGATATATAATACCAGCTTCAAGGAGTTTTAATACCTCGTTCCTTACCACTTCCTTCATCTTCGGAATTAGACGACGTTGATGTTCAACAACAGGCTTTGCATCATCTTCCATATTAATAGCATGTTGGCAAATAGAAGGAGAAATCCCTTTCAAATCATCAAGAGTATAGCCAATAGCTCCTCGGTGTTTCTTCAATATTTCCAATAACCTTTCTTCCTCAATCTCTGAAAGCTTAGAACTAATAATAACAGGATATATTTTCTTATCATCAATATGAGCATATTTAAGATTATCAGGTAAAGGCTTTAAATCAAAAACAGGATCTTCCTTTGGTGGCGGTGTTGTACCCAAATCTTCCACCGGTAAATCATGCTTGAGAATAGGTTGGCGAAGAAAAATTTCCTCAAGCTCATCTCTTTCTTTCCTAAAAGCTTCACTTTCACTATTCTCCAAATGTTGCTGCAAAGGATTATTAGGAACAAGAACAATAGATGCACACTGCTCCATTTTAAAATCATTACTAGGCAAGTCAACTTTATAAGGAGTTTTGGTAAATTTAGAAAAGTTAAATTCATAAGGTTCACCAGCAAATCTAGTCAAAATTTTCTCTTTCTTACAATCTATAATAGCTCCACAAGTATTTAGAAAAGGTCTACCAAAAATGATAGGACAATGATCACTAGCAGCAGAACCAAGTACCAAAAAGTCAGCAGGATATTTAATCTTACCACATAGAACTTCCACATCTCGAACAATACCAATTGGAGAAATAGTTTCTCTATTAGCCAAATGAATAACCACATCAATATCTTCAAGTTCACAAGAACCAATTTCGTGCATAATCTCCGTGTAAAGTTCATAAGGAATAGCACTAACACTTGCACCAATATCACATAAACCATAATAGCAATGATCACCAATTCTAACAGATAGCATAGGAACACTAACTTGTTTGGATTTATTAGGATGTGAAACAATATTAGAAGCATCTTCACAGAAAATAATATGACCATCCTCCACATTTTCAGTCACAAGATCTTTAACTATTGCAACAGCAGGTTCAATTTTAATTTGTTCTTCAGGTTCTTTAGGTTTCTTTTCACTTTTATTAACCGCACTAGATATAACAGAGTACTCCTTCATTTTAGCAGGGAAAGGAGTTTTTTCAATATAAGCTTCAGGAATAACATTATCAACAGTTTCAACCACTACACATTTGTTTACAGATGAATCAATTTTATCTTTATACGGTTCATGATACTTATCAAAATTCTTCTTAGGCAATTCATAATGAGAGGCAAAAGCTTTATAAAGATTTGCAACAACTTGGGAATCAAGACCATATGTAGCACTCATATTACGAAATTTATCAGTATCCATAAAAGCTTCAATGCATTTATAATCATAAATTATACCTGATTCTCTATCTTTGTCGTTCTCCCATCCTTCAGTATTTTCTTGGATCCGATCAAGAAGGTCCCTTTTAAACTCTTCATTCTTGCGTGTAAATGATCCAGAACAAGAAGTATCCAGCAAGGTCTTGTCTTGAAAAGAAAGTCTTGCATAGAAATTATCAATAATAACATTACCAGGAAGCTCATGAATGGGGCATTTGAGCATTAAAGACTTCAATCTCCCCCAAGCTTGGGCAATACTCTCTCCATCATGAGGCCAGAAATTATATATGCGGTTCCGATCTTTGTGAATTTCACTTGGAGGATAAAATTTGGAATAAAATAAAGGCACAATGTCCTCCCAATCAATAGAATCACCATTCTTCAGCAATTTATACCAATGCGCCGCTTTACCAGACAGCGATATAGTGAATAGTTTCTTCCTAACTTCATTCATAGAAATACCTGCACATTTGAATAACCCGCATAATTCATGCAAAAACAATAAATGATCACCAGGATGGACAGTTCCATCCCCTTCATAGCGGTTATCCATAACACGTTCAATAATTTTCATAGGTATTTTATATGGTACTACTTCCTCACCTGGCGCTTCATCCACTACCGTTGCAGTAGTAGTAGATTTCCCAAATAGAAATTGAAGAGAAGATCTCTCCATAATGATTTATAGCAGCAGGCAGAAATAAAATCAGCACAAACAGTAAATTTCCTTACCAATTCCGCTTACCAATAGCGCTTCACTCCCCGGCAACGGCGCCAGAAAATAGTCTTGATGACCCACAAGTATAGGGGGTGTATCGTAGTACTTTCGATAAATAAGAGTGTCGAACCCAACGAGGAGCAGAAGGTGTTGACAAGCAGTTTCGATGAAGGTTTCACTGTAAATGCTCACAGACAAGTATTCAGGGGGTTTTGATATTGCAGATAAATAAAGTACAAGTAAATAAAATGCGAGAGAAATAATTGCAGCGAGTGGCCCAATCCTTTTTAGCACAAAGGACAAGCCGGTTTGATTACTTATAATGACCAAACGTCCTGAGGACACATGGGAATTTTAGTCTAGTGCTTTCGCTACATACAGCTGATTAATCTTCATTGTTTTGATAAGTGTTGTGTGGGTGAACCTATGCTAATGCACCGCCCTTCCTAGGACTAATACATACTTGTGATTATACCCCTTGCAAGCATCCGCAACTACAAGAAAGTAATTAAGATAAATCTAACCACAGCCTTAAACTCTGAGATCCTGCGATCCCTCCTGCATCGATATACTAACGGGGGCTTAGGTTTCTGTCACTCCGGCAACCCCGCAATTAGCAACCGAATACAAGATGCACTCCCCTAGGCCCATAAATGGTGAAGTGTCGTGTAGTCGACGTTCACACGACACCACTAGAAGAATGACACCACAACTTAAATATCATAACATTGAATATTACTCAACCATAATTCACTACTAGCATTTAGACTTCACCCATGTCCTCAAGAACTAAACGAACTACTCACGAGACATCATATGGAATACAATCAGAGGTGATATGATGATGAATAACAATCTGAACATAAACCTTGGTTCAATGGTTTCACTCAATAGCATCTACAACAAGTATAGAATAACACCGGGAGAGTTTCCCCTATCAAACAATCAAGATTTAACCCGAATTGCTACAGCGATGACGAGGTGCAGCGGTGGTGATGGCGGTGTAGATGGTGGAGATGATGATGATGATGATGGAGATGATGTCCCGCTCGATGACGATGGCGATGGCGTCGATTTCCCCCTCCGGGAGGGAATTTCCCCGGCGGATTCCTGCCCGCCGGAGAGCTCTTTTCTCTCTGGTGTTCTCCGCCCCGCAGAGGCGGCTGTAACCCTTCGTGAGGTCCTCTCTGTGGCTTAGGTTTTCGGGACGAAGGAGTACGCGAAGAAAAGGAGGCGAAAAGGGCCGTGGGGCCCCCAGAGCATAGGGTGGCGCGGCCAGGCCATGGGCCGCGCCGCCCTATGGTCTGGGCCCACAGTGGCCCCTCTCTTCTTCCCCTTCTGGCTCCCTCCGTCATCTGGAAAAATAGGAATTTACGTGAAATTCCCTTCCACAGTTGATCTTCCGAAATATTGCGTTCTGACGGTGCTTTTTCCAGCAGAATCCTGGCTCCGGTGCTTGATCCTCCAATGATGATGAAACATGCAAAATAGATGAAATAACATAAGTATTGTGTCCCAATATGAAATATATCAATGAATAACAGCAAATTATGATACAAAATAGTGATGCAAATTGGACGTATCACTCAACAGCTGCTTAACACCTTATGGCGTGTTTTGATAGAACAATGCCCTTTGGTCTAAAAACGGGAGCAACATATCAGCGGATGATGCAGAAGTGCCTTGCAACACAGATTGGAAAAAATGTACAAGTTTACATTGACGATGTCGTCATAACATCAAGCAACACTGATCGAGGATTTGAAAGAAACCTTCGACAACCTCGACAAATTCTGCCTCAAACCCGACAAAGTGCTCTTTGTTCCCGGGAGAACTTCTCGGGTTCCTAGTATCAGCAAGAGGACGAGGCCAATAAAGAGAAAATCCAATCCATCGTAACGATGAGGAAGCCGACAAAGTTGAAAGAAATACAACAGCTGACGGGGCGAGTCGCAGCTTTAAGCAGATTCGTCGCCAGGCGGGAGAAAAGGCAGCCGTTGATACGCGTAGATGCACGTCCGTTGGGAACCCCAAGTGGAAGGTATGATGCGTATAGAAGCAAGTTTCCCTCAGTATGAAACCAAGGTTTAATCGAACCAGTAGGAGCCAAGAAGCACGTTGAAGGTTGATGGTCGCGAAATGTGATGCGGCGCAACACCAGGGATTCCGGCGCCAACGCGGAACCTGCACAACACAACCCAAGTACTTTGTCCCAACGAAACAGTGAGGTTGTCAATCTCACCGGCTTGCTGTAACAAAGGATTAAACGTATCGAGTGGAAGATGTTTGCAAAGAAAACAGTAAAACAAGTAGATTGTATGCTATGTAAAGAATAGGACCGGGGTCCACAGTTCACTAGAGGTGTCTCTCCCATAAGATAAAAGCATGTTGGGTGAACAAATTACAGTCGGGCAATTGACAAATAGAGAAAGGCATAACAATGCATATACATGATATGATAAATATAGTGAGATTTAATTGGGCATTACGACAAAGTACATAGACCGCCATCCAACTGCATCTATGCCTAAAAAGTCCACCTTCAGGTTATCATCCGAACCCCCTCCAGTATTAAGTTGCAAAGCAACAGACAATTGCATTAAGTATGGTGCGTAATGTAATCAACAACTACATCCTTAGACATAGCATCAATGTTTTATCCCTAGTGGCAACAACACATCCACAACCTTAGAACTTTCTGTCACTGTCCCAGATTCAATGGAGGCATGAACCCACTATCGAGCATAAATACTCCCTCTTGGAGTTAAGAGCAAAAACTTGGCCAGAGCCTCTACTAATAACGGAGAGCATGCAAGATCATAAACAACACATGAACAATAGATTGATAATCACCATAATCATAGTACTCTCTATCCATCGGATCCCGACAAACACAACATATAGAATTACATATAGATGATCTTGATCATGTTAGGCAGCTCACAAGATCCAACAATGAAGCACAACAAGGAGAAGACGACCATCTAGCTACTGCTATGGACCCATGGTCCAGGGGTGGACTACTCACTCATCACTCCGGAGGCGACCATGGCGGTGTAGAGTCCTCCGGAGATGAATCCCCTCTCCGGCAGGTGCCGGAGGCGATCTCCGTAATCCCGAGATGGGACGCGGCGGCGGCGTCTCCGTAAGGTTTTCCGTATCGTGGCCTCAGACCGGGGTTTCGCGACTGAGGCTTTAAGAGGCGAGGGTCAACGCGGGGGGCCACACGAGGGGCCCAGGGGGTAGGTCGGCGCGGCCAGGGCCTGCCACCCCCCGGCTGCTCGTGGCCCCACTTCGTTATCTCTCGGTCTTCTGGAAGCTTCGTAAAAATAGGACCCGGGCGAAAGTTTCGTCCAATTCCGAGAATATTTCTTTACTAGGATTTCTGAAACCAAAAACAGCAGAAAACAGCAACTGGCTCTTCGGCATCTTGTTAATAGGTTAGTTCCAGAAAATGCATAAATATGACATATAATGTGCATAAAACATGTAGGTATCATCAATAAAGTAGCATGGAACATAAGAAATTATCGATACGTTGGAGACGTATCAGCATCCCCAAGCTTAGTTCTGCTCGTCCCGAGCAGGTAAAACGATAACAAAGATAATTTCTGAAGTGACATGCCATCATAATCTTGATCATACTATTTGTAAACATATGTAATGAATGCAGCGATCAAAGCAAAGGTAATGACATGAGTAAACAACTGAATCATAAAGCAAAGACTTTTCATGAATAGTACTTCAAGACAAGCATCAATAAGTCTTGCATAAGAGTTAACTCATAAAGCAATAAATCAAAGTAAAGGTGTTGAAGCAACACATAGGAAGATTAAGTTTCAGCGGTTGCTTTCAACTTATAACATGTATATCTCATGGATATTGTCAACATAAAGTAATATAACAAGTGCAATATGCAAGTATGTAGGAATCAATGCACAGTTCACACAAGTGTTTGCTTCTTAAGGTGGAAGGAGATAGGTAAACTGACTCAACAATAAAAGTAAAAGAATGGTCCTTCAATGAGGAAAGCATCGATTGCTGTATTTGTGCTAGAGCTTTTATTTTGAAAACATGAAACAATTTTGTCAACGGTAGTAATAAAGCATATGAGTTATGTAAATTATATCTTACAAGTTGCAAGCCTCACGCATAGTATACTAATAGTGCCCGCACCTCGTCCTACTTAACTTGGACTACCGGATCTTCGCATGCCATGTTTCAACCAAGTGTCACAAAGGGGTACCTCCATGCCGCCTGTACAAAGGTCCAAGGAGAATGCTCGCATTTCGGATTTCTCGCTTTTGATTATTCTCAACTTAGACATCCATACCGGGACAACATGGACAACAGATAATGGACTCCTCTTAAATGCATAAGCATGTAGCAAAGTTATTATTCTCATATGAGATTGAGGATATATGTCCAAAACTGAAACTTCCACCATGGTTCATGGCTTTAGTTAGCGGCCCAATGTTCTTCTCTAACAATTTTGCATGCTCCAACCACTAAAATGATAGACCTTCAGACAAGACGGACATGCATAGCAACTCACATGATATTCAACAATAGTTGATGGCGTTCCCCAGAAGCATGGTTATCGCACAACAAGCAACTTAATAAAATATAAAGTGCATAAGTACATATTCAATACTACGATAGTTTTTAAGGCTATTTTGTCCCATGAGCTATATATTGCAAAGGTGGATGATGGAATTTTAAAGGTAGCACTCAAGCAATTTACTTTGGAATGGCGGAGAAATACCATGTAGTAGGTAGGTATGGTGGACACAAATGGCATAGTAGTTGGCTCAAGGATTTTGGATGCATGAGAAGTATTCCCTCTCGATACAAGGTTTAGGCTAGCAAGGTTATTTGAAGCAAACTCAAGGATGAACAAGTGCAGCAAGACTCACATAAAAGACATATTGTAAACATTATAAGACTCTACACCGTCTTCCTTGTTGTTCAAAACTCAATACTAGATATTATCTAGACCTTAGAGAAACCAAATATGCAAATCAGATTTTAGCAAGCTCTATGTATTTCTTCATTAATGGGTGCAAAGCATATGATGCAAGAGCTTAAACATGAGCACAACAATTGCAAAGTATCACATTATCCAAGACATTTTAGAATTACTACATGTAGCATTTTCCAATTCCAACCATATAACAATTTAACGAAGAAGAAACTTCGCCTTGAACATTATGAGTAAAGCCTAAGGACACATGTGTCCATATGCAACAGCGGAGCGTGTCTCTCTCCCACAAAGTGAATGCTAGGATCCATTTTATTCAAAAAAACAAAAACAAAAACAAACCGACGCTCCAAGTAAAGAACACAAGATGTGACTGAATAAAAATATAGTTTCAGGGGAGGAACCTGATGATGTTGTCGATGAAGAAGGGATGCCTTGGGCATCCCCAAGCTTAGACGCTTGAGTCTTCTTAAAATATGCAGGGTGAACCACGGGGGCATCCCCAAGCTTAGAGCTTTCACTCCTCTTGATCATAGTATATCATACTCCTCTCTTGACCCTTGAAAACTTCCTTCACACCAAACTTCAAGCAAACTCATTAGAGGGTTAGTGCACAATTAATAATTCACACATTCAGAGGTGACACAATCATTATTTTCACTTCTGGACATTGCATAATGCTACTGGACATTAGTGGATCAAAGAAATAAATCCAACATAGCAAAAGAGGCAATGCGAAATAAAAGGCAGAATCTGTCAAAAACAGAACAGTCCGTAAAGACGAATTTAGAAATGGCACCAGACTTGCTCAAATGGAAAAACTCAAAACTAATGAAAGTTGCGTACATATCTGAGGATCACGCTCGTAAATTGGCAGATTTTTTCGAATTTTCTACAGAGAATTGTGCCCAGATTCGTGACAGACAGCAATGCTGTTTCTGCGCAGCGATCCCAAATATAACATCAACTTTGACATAGAAACTTTACTTGGCACAAAAACATGATAAGGAGAGGTTGCTACAGTAGTAAACAACTTCCAAGACTCAACAAAACAAAAATTGCTGTAGTAAAAACATGGGTTGTCTCCCATAAGCGCTTTTCTTTAACGCCTTTCAGCTAGGCGCAGAAAGTGCAAATCAAGTAACATCGAGAGTAGAAGCATCAACATCATAGCTTGTTCTAATAATAGAATCAAAAGGCAACTTCATTCTCTTTCTAGGGAAGTGTTCCATACCTTTCTTGAGAGGAAATTGATATTTAATATTACCTTCCCTCATATCAATAACAGCACCAACAGTTCGAAGAAAAGGTCTTCCCAACACAATAGGACAAGATGCATTGCATTCGATATCCAAGACAACAAAATCAACGGGGACAAGGTTATTGTTAACCGTAATATGCACATTATCAATCCTCCCCAAAGGTTTCTTTTTAACATTATCGGCAAGATTAACATCCAAATAACAATTCTTCAATGGTGGCAAGTCAAGCATATCATAAATCTTTTTAGGCATAACAGAAATACTTGCACCAAGATCACATAAGGCATTACATTCAAAGTCATTGAATTTCATTTTAATGATGGGCTCCCAACCATCTTCTAACTTTCTAGGAATAGAAGTTTCAAGTTTTAGTTTCTCTTCTCTAGCTTTTATGAGAGCATTTGTAATATGTTTTGTAAAGGCTAAATTTATAGCACTAGCATTAGGACTTTTAGCAAGTTTTTGTAAGAACTTTATAACTTCAGAGATGTGGCAATCATCAAAATCTAAATCATTATGAGCTACAGCAATGGGATCATTGTTCCCAAGGTTGGAAAAAATTTCAGCAGTTTTATCACAAGCAGTTTCAGCAGTTTTAGCAGTTTTAGCAGTTTTGTTCGCTTTGCACTAGAAGTAGAAACATTGCCAACACCAATTATTTTACCATTGATAGTAGGAGGTGCAGCAACATGTGAAGAATTAGCATTACTAGTGGTGGTAATAGTCCAAACTTTAGCTACATTATTCTCTTTAGCTAGTTTTTCATTTTCTTCTCTATCCCACCTAGCACGCAGTTCAGCCATTAATCTTATATTCTCATTAATTCTAACTTGGATGGCATTTGCTGTAGTAGTAATCTTATTATCAATATCATTATTAGGCATAACTTTCAATTTTAAAAGATTAACATCGGAGGCAAGTCTATCAACTCTAGAAGCAATAGTATCAATTTTATCAAGCTTTTCCTCAACAGATTTGTTAAAAGCAGTTTGTGTACTAATAAATTCTTTAAGCATGGCTTCAAGACCAGAGGGTACATTCCTATTATTGTTGTAAGAATTCCCATAAGAATTACCATAACCATTACCATTAGCAGAAGGATATGGCCTATAGTTATTACCAGAGTTGTTCCTATAAGCATTGTTGTTGAAATTATTATTTTTAATGAAATTCACATCAACATTTTCTTCTTGAGCAACCAATGAAGCTAAAGGAACATTATTTGGATCTACATTAGATCTACCATTCACAAGCATAGACATAATCACATCAATCTTATCACTCAAGGAAGAGGTTTCTTCAACAGAATTTACCTTCTTACCTTGTGGAGCTCTTTCCGTGTGCCATTCAGAGTAATTTATCATCATATCATCAAGAAGTTTTGTAGCCGCCCCCAATGTGATGGACATAAAGGTACCTCCAGCAGCTGAATCCAATAAATTCCGCGAAGAAAAATTTAGTCCTGCATAGAAGGTTTGGATGATCATCCAAGTAGTCAGTCCATGGGTTGGGCAATTCTTTACCAAAGTTTTCATTCTCTCCCATGCTTGAGCAACATGTTCAGTATCTAATTGTTTAAAATTCATTATGCTACTTCTCAAAGATATAATTTTAGCGGGAGGATAATATCTACCAATAAAAGCATCCTTGCATTTAGTCCATGAATCAATACTATTCTTAGGCAAAGATAGCAACCAATCTTTAGCTCTTCCTCTTAATGAGAAAGGAAACACTTTCAATTTAATAATATCACCATCTACATCTTTATACTTTTGCATTTCACAAAGTTCAACAAAATTATTGAGATGGGCAGCAGCATCATCAGAACTAGCACCAGAAAATTGTTCTCTCATGACCAAATTCAGTAAAGCAGGTTTAATTTCAAAGAATTCTGCTGTAGTAGCAGGTGGAGCAATAGGTGTGCATAGGAAATCATTATTATTTGCATTTGTGAAGTCACACAACTTAGTATTTTCAGGGGTATTCATTTTAGCAACGGTAAATAAAACAAACTAGATAAAGTAAATGCAAGTAACTAATTTTTTTGTGTGTTTTTGATAGAGAGCAAGACAATAAATAAAGTAAAACTAGCAACTAATTTTTTTTGTGTTTTGTTTAGGTGCAGCAAACAAAGTAGTAAATAAAATAAAGCAAGACAAAAACAAAGTAAAGAGATTGAGAAGTGGAGACTCCCCTTGCAGCGTGTCTTGATCTCCCCGGCAACGGCGCCAGAAATTTAGCTTGATACGCGTAGATGCACACGTCCGTTGGGAACCCCAAGTGGAAGGTATGATGCGTATAGAAGCAAGTTTCCCTCAGTATGAAACCAAGGTTTAATCGAACCAGTAGGAGCCAAGAAGCACGTTGAAGGTTGATGGTCGCGAAATGTGATGCGGCGCAACACCAGGGATTCCGGCGCCAACGCGGAACCTGCACAACACAACCCAAGTACTTTGTCCCAACGAAACAGTGAGGTTGTCAATCTCACCGGCTTGCTGTAACAAAGGATTAAACGTATCGAGTGGAAGATGTTTGCAAAGAAAACAGTAAAACAAGTAGATTGTATGCTATGTAAAGAATAGGACCGGGGTCCACAGTTCACTAGAGGTGTCTCTCCCATAAGATAAAAGCATGTTGGGTGAACAAATTACGGGCAATTGACAAATAGAGAAAGGCATAACAATGCATATACATGATATGATAAATATAGTGAGATTTAATTGGGCATTACGACAAAGTACATAGACCGCCATCCAACTGCATCTATGCCTAAAAAGTCCACCTTCGGTTATCATCCGACCCCCTCCAGTATTAAGTTGCAGCAACAGACAATTGCATTAAGTATGGTGCGTAATGTAATCAACAACTACATCCTTAGACATAGCATCAATGTTTTATCCCTAGTGGCAACAGCACATCCACAACCTTAGAACTTTCTGTCACTGTCCCAGATTCAATGGAGGCATGAACCCACTATCGAGCATAAATACACCCTCTTGGAGTTAAGAGAACTTGGCCAGAGCCTCTACTAATAACGGAGAGCATGCAAGATCATAAACAACACATGAACAATAGATTGATAATCACCATAATCATAGTACTCTCTATCCATCGGATCCCGACAAACACAACATATAGAATTACATATAGATGATCTTGATCATGTTAGGCAGCTCACAAGATCCAACAATGAAGCACAACAAGGAGAAGACGACCATCTAGCTACTGCTATGGACCCATGGTCCAGGGGTGGACTACTCACTCATCACTCCGGAGGCGACCATGGCGGTGTAGAGTCCTCCGGGAGATGAATCCCCTCTCCGGCAGGGTGCCGGAGGCGATCTCCTGAATCCCCCGAGATGGGATTCGCGGCGGCGGCGTCTCTGTAAGGTTTTCCGTATCGTGGCTCTCGGTACTGGGGGTTTCGCGACGGAGGCTTTAAGTAGGCGGAGGGTCAACGCGGGGGGCCACACGAGGGGCCCAGGGGGTAGGTCGGCGAGGCTTGGGCCGCGCCGGCCACCCCCCTCGGCTGCCTCGTGGCCCCACTTCGTTATCTCTTCGGTCTTCTGGAAGCTTCGTGCAAAAATAGGACCCTGGGCGAAAGTTTCGTCCAATTCCGAGAATATTTCTTTACTAGGATTTCTGAAACCAAAAACAGCAGAAAACAACAACTGGCTCTTCGGCATCTTGTTAATAGGTTAGTTCCAGAAAATGCATAAATATGACATATAATGTGCATAAAACATGTAGGTATCATCAATAAAGTAGCATGGAACATAAGAAATTATCGATACGTTGGAGACGTATCACCGTTTTACGCATTGATCAAACAAGGCGAGAAGTTTCAGTGGAACGAGGAAGCAGATAGAGCTTTCGAGAATCTCAAGAGACAATTCGACACCACCAATCTTGGTGGCGCCTGAAGAGAAAGAACCTCTCCTCCTATATAGCGCACATTCCAGGTGGTCAGCACGGGCTCTTGTAGTCGAAAGGGAAGAAGAAGGGAAATTGCATGGAGTACAAAAGGCCAGTATATTTCATCGTGAAGTACCACGCTTTCAAAACAGGGCACCGCACACTTAAGTTAGCATATGCAGTTGTTCACAACAAAGAAGAAAGTTGCGACTATTTTTCAGCACATCCAATAATAGTAGTCAATGAGGCGCCTTTATCAAATATATTAAACAATCCAGAAGCTACGGGTCGTGTCTCCCTTTGGGGAATAGAGCTTTCCCCTCGGGACATCACGTACGAAAAAAGAAAAGCAATAAAGTCGCAGGTCTTACCAGATTTCATCGCAGAGTGGATGGAGCTACAAAACACGGGACCCCCAGATTTATCGAGAACCTGGACTATGAACTTTGATGGGTCCAAAAGGTTAGAAGGTGCTGGAGCAGGCGTGATACTAATATCACCTGAAGGGGACAAATTGAAGTATGTTTTACGGATGACGTTCCCAAACGCGTCTAACAATGAAGCAGAATATGAAGCTCTCATACACGGGATGAAGATGGCGAAGGCTTGTGCAACCCGACTGAAAATCTTCGGCGACTCACAATTGGTGGCTCAGCAAGTCATGAACCAATGTGATGCAGTCAACGAAAGTATGATAGCATACAAGGAGATGTATAATCTAGTTAGAAAAACTGTTTAATGGATGCGAGGTAAATCACATCAGCAGGCTGAGCAACGATGAAGCCGATGTTCTGCAAACATCGGGTCGCAGTGTCTCGCGATTCCACCAGGCGTATTTTGGGAAGAAATAGCCGAGAGATCTACAAAGCCGATGAAACCAAAGAAGAAGGAGAAGGACGAGAAACCCTCGGGGGCTAGAAAGAAACACCGGAAGAGGAAGAGGAAAAGGAGCTAGTCATGATGGTGCAAATTCCATGGATGCAGGCTTACATATCATACATCCTAAGGAAAACAATACCCGACGATCCAGTTGAAGCAAGGCGAATAATTAGGCGATCAAAAGCTTTTACTGATCAAAGGGGAGTTGTATTGAAGTATTTCAGGTGTGTTACAAACGTGCGTCACACCCGAAGAAGGAAGGATAATCCTGAAAGATGTACACGAAGGAATATGTGGGCATCACGCAAGCAGTCGAGCTATCGCAGCCAAGGTTTTCAGAGCAGGATTTTATTGGCTGACAGCAATCGAGGACGCGAAGGAAATAGTGCGAACTTGCGACGCGTGCCAGAGATTTGCCGCAAAGCCTCACTCTCCGGCAGCAGAACTTATGCCAATCCCACTATCTTGGCCCTTTGCTCAATGGGGTCTTGATATGGTAGGAAAATTGCACAAAGCTTCGCCAGGAGGATACGAGTATATGCTCGTCGCGGTCGACAAATTCACCAAGTGGATAGAAGCGAAGCCGATAAATTCACCAGACGGCGCGTCGGCAATCAAGTTTGTGAAAAGCATTGTCTTTCAGTTTGGAGTACCTCATAGCATCGTCACAGACAATGGCAGTAATTTCACATCCAAGGAATTCAAGGCATATTGTGCAGAGGTAGGCATCAAATTGCACTTTGCATCAGTTGCGCACCCAATGGTCAAGTCGAAAGCCAATGGTATCATCCGCAATGGTATCAAGAAGCGCTTGTTAGACCATTGGGAAAGTCGACATACCTGGCCGTAAGAGCTTGCGCAGCATGAGTATCCGAACAACACCAAATACACGACAGAGACGCCGTTCTTCTGGTCCATGGAGCTGAAGCAGTACTGCCGATAGAAATAGAGCATGATTCTCCAAGAGTCACAGAATATGATGAAGAAACTTCGAAGAGCTTTGGAGGATGATGTCGACGCACTCGATGAAGCTCGAGACGAAGTCCTGTCACGAGTCGCTAAATATCAACAGGACCTGAAGAATTACCACAGTCGACGATTGCGACCAAGATCTTTTCAAGTTGGTGACCTGGTTTTACGACTCAATCAAAAAAGCCATGAAAAACTCGAGTCGCCGTGGCTTGGCCCTTACATCGTCACAGAAGTAATTGAAGGATACAGAATCAAGGACAAGAAGGCAGGAATCGTTGAGCCAAATCCTTGGAACGTGGCGCAGCTCAGGCGTTTTTACGCTTAGATGCCGAAATATAGTCTCCTCTGTAAACATACAATGTACTGAAACGCCCGCGAGTTTTCAGACGCACTCTTTTCCTTTTTCGGGGCACCGAGTGGGGCCGGGAAAGGTTTTTAATGAGGCGGGCTCGCGGTGCTGCAATATAATAAAGATAGTGGAGTTATATATCTTTTCGACAAAGCTCGGGGCTTGTACCCAGACGATACAATACATATATCGGCAAATATAATGCCATGGTGTGAAGCACTGATGCGCGTAGATGTACACGTCCGTTGGGAACCCCAAGAGGAAGGTATGATGCGCACAGTGGCAAGTTTTCCCTCAGAAAGAAACCAAGGTTTAATCGAACCAGTAGGAGCCAAGAAGCACGTTGAAGGTTGATGGTCGCGAAATGTGATGCGGCGCAACACCAGGGATTCCGTCGCCAACGCGGAACCTGCACAACACAACCCAAGTACTTTGTCCCAACGAAACAGTGAGGTTGTCAATCTCACCGGCTTGCTGTAACAAAGGATTAAACGTATCGAGTGGAAGATGTTTGCAAAGAAAACAGTAAAACAAGTATTGCAGTAGATTGTATGCTATGTAAAGAATAGGACCGGGGTCCATCACTAGAGGTGTCTCTCCCATAAGATAAAAGCATGTTGGGTGAACAAATTACAGTCGGGCAATTGACAAATAGAGAAAGGCATAACAATGCATATACATGATATGATAAATATAGTGAGATTTAATTGGGCATTACGACAAAGTACATAGACCGCCATCCAACTGCATCTATGCCTAAAAAGTCCACCTTCAGGTTATCATCCGAACCCCCTCCAGTATTAAGTTGCAAAGCAACAGACAATTGCATTAAGTATGGTGCGTAATGTAATCAACAACTACATCCTTAGACATAGCATCAATGTTTTATCCCTAGTGGCAACAACACATCCACAACCTTAGAACTTTCTGTCACTGTCCCAGATTCAATGGAGGCATGAACCCACTATCGAGCATAAATACTCCCTCTTGGAGTTAAGAGTAAAAACTTGGCCAGAGCCTCTACTAGTAACGGAGAGCATGCAAGATCATAAACAACACATAAACAATAGATTGATAATCACCATAATCATAGTACTCTCTATCCATCGGATCCCGACAAACACAACATATAGTATTACATATAGATGATCTTGATCATGTTAGGCAGCTCACAAGATCCAACAATGAAGCACAACAAGGAGAAGACGACCATCTAGCTACTGCTATGGACCCATGGTCCAGGGGTGAACTACTCACTCATCACTCCGGAGGCGACCATGGCGGTGTAGAGTCCTCCGGGAGATGAATCCCCTCTCCGGCAGGGTGCCGGAGGCGATCTCCGGAATCCCCCGAGATGGGATCGGCGGCGCGGCGTCTCAGTAAGGTTTTCCGTATCGTGGCTCCCTCACGGGGTTTCGCGACGGAGGCTTTAAGTAGGCGGAGGGTCAACGCGAGGGCCACACGAGGGGCCCAGAGGCTAGGTCGGCGCGGCCAAGGCCTGGGCCGCGCCGCCACCCCTCTGGCCGCCTCGTGGCCCCACTTCGTTATCTCTTCGGTCTTCTTCGTGCAAAATAGGACCCTGGGCGAAAGTTTCGTCCAATTCGAGAATATTTCTTTACTAGGATTTCTGAAACCAAAACAACAGAAAACAGAATCGCTCTTCGCATCTTGTTATAGGTTAGTTCGGAAAATGCATAAATATGACATATAATGTGCATAAAACATGTAGGTATCATCAATAAAGTAGCATGGAACATAAGAAATTATCGATACGTTGGAGACGTATCAGCATCCCCAAGCTTAGTTCTGCTCGTCCCGAGCAGGTAAAACGATAACAAAGATAATTTCTGAAGTGACATGCCATCATAATCTTGATCATACTATTTGTAAACATATGTAATGAATGCAGCGATCAAAACAAAGGTAATGACATGAGTAAACAAGTGAATCATATGGCAAAGACTTTTCATGAATAGTACTTCAAGACAAGCATCAATAAGTCTTGCATAAGAGTTAACTCATAAAGCAATAAATCAAAGTAAAGGTGTTGAAGCAACACATAGGAAGATTAAGTTTCAGCGTTGCTTTCAACTTATAACATGTATATCTCATGGATATTGTCAACATAAAGTAATATAACAAGTGCAATATGCAAGTATGTAGGAATCAATGCACAGTTCACACAAGTGTTTGCTTCTTAAGGTGGAAGGAGATAGGTAAACTGACTCAACAATAAAAGTAAAAGAATGGTCCTTCAAAGAGGAAAGCATCGATTGTTGTATTTGTGCTAGAGCTTTATTTTGAAAACATGAAACAATTTTGTCAACGGTAGTAATAAAGCATATGAGTTATGTAAATTATATCTTACAAGTTGCAAGCCTCATGCATAGTATACTAATAGTGCCCGCACCTCGTCCTACTTAGCTTGGACTACCGGATCTTTGCATGCCATGTTTCAACCAAGTGTCACAAAGGGGTACCTCCATGCCGCCTGTACAAAGGTCTAAGGAGAAAGCTCGCATTTTGGATTTCTCGCTTTTGATTATTCTCAACTTAGACATCCATACCGGGACAACATGGACAACAGATAATGGACTCCTCTTAAATGCATAAGCATGTAGCAACAATTATTATTCTCATATGAGATTGAGGATATATGTCCAAAACTGAAACTTCAACCATGATTCATGGCTTTAGTTAGCGGCCCAATGTTCTTCTCTAACAATTTTGCATGCTCCAACCACTAAAATGATAGATCCTTCAGACAAGACGGACATGCATAGCAACTCACATGATATTCAACAATAGTTGATGGCGTTCCCCAGAAGCATGGTTATCGCACAACAAGCAACTTAATAAAAGATAAAGTGCATAAGTACATATTCAATACTACGATAGTTTTTAAGGCTATTTTGTCCCATGAGCTATATATTGCAAAGGTAAATGATGGAATTTTAAAGGTAGCACTCAAGCAATTTACTTTGGAATGGTGGAGAAATACCATGTAGTAGGTAGGTATGGTGGACACAAATGGCATAGTAGTTGGCTCAAGGATTTTGGATGCATGAGAAGTATTCCCTCTCGATACAAGGTTTAGGCTAGCAAGGTTATTTGAAACAAACTCAAGGATGAACAAGTGCAGCAAAACTCACATAAAAGACATATTGTAAACATTATAAGACTCTACACCGTCTTCCTTGTTGTTCAAAACTCAATACTAGATATTATCTAGACCTTAGAGAGACCAAATATGCAAATCAAATTTTAGCAAGCTCTATGTATTTCTTCATTAATGGGTGCAAAGCATATGATGCAAGAGCTTAAACATGAGCACAACAATTGCAAAGTATCACATTATCCAAGACATTTTAGAATTACTACATGTAGCATTTTCCAATTCCAACCATATAACAATTTAACGAAGAAGAAATTCGCCTTGAACATTATGAGTAAAGCCTAAGGACACATGTGTCCATATGCAACAGCGGAGCGTGTCTCTCTCCCACAAAGTGAATGCTAGGATCCATTTTATTCAAACAAAACAAAAACAAAAACAAACCGACGCTCCAAGTAAAGAACACAAGATGTGATTGAATAAAAATATAGTTTCAGGGGAGGAACCTGATGATGTTGTCGATGAAGAAGGGGATGCCTTGGGCATCCCCAAGCTTAGACGCTTGAGTCTTCTTAAAATATGCAGGGGTGAACCACGGGGGCATCCCCAAGCTTAGAGCTTTCACTCCTCTTGATCATAGTATATCATTCTCCTCTCTTGACCCTTGAAAACTTCCTTCACACCAAACTTCAAGCAAACTCATTAGAGGGTTAGTGCATCATTAATAATTCACACATTCAGAGGTGACACAATCATTATTTTCACTTCTGGACATTGCATAATGCTACTGGACATTAGTGGATCAAAGAAATAAATCCAACATAGCAAAAGAGGCAATGCGAAATAAAAGGCAGAATCTGTCAAAAACAGAACAGTCCGTAAAGACGAATTTAGAGATGGCACCAGACTTGCTCAAATGGAAAAACTCAAAACTAATGAAAGTTGCGTACATATCTGAGGATCACGCTCGTAAATTGGCAGATTTTTTCGAATTTTCTACAGAGAACTGTGCCCAGATTCGTGACAGACAGCAATGCTGTTTCTGCGCAGCGATCCCAAATATAACATCAACTTTGACATAGAAACTTTACTTGGCACAAAAACATGATAAGGAGAGGTTGCTACAGTAGTAAACAACTTCCAAGACTCAATAAAACAAAAAATTGCTGTAGGTAAAAACATGGGTTGTCTCCCATAAGCGCTTTTCTTTCGCCTCAGCTGGCGCGAAAGTGCAAATCAAGTATTGTCGAGGGATGAAGCATTGACATTCTTACCAGAGGTGTTGGGAGTTTTCTCAACCAAGCATAGTATATTTGATATATAAGTTTTAGCGTCTCCCTTTTCATTAGTCTTAGGCTTGCTACTCTCATCAACAAATTTTCAGGAACAAGCCAAGCATAGTTATTTTCTAGTGCATCATTCATAGCTAGGAGTTTACATGGTATTGGTGCTTTGATCTCCCCACCATCATTAATATTATTAGTGTACCTTATTCTATCCATGTCCATTTTTTCAAGGAGACCAATAAAATTGGTATGAGAACCTAGCATATTAAATTTAGCAAAAACCTTTCTAGCCTCTCTTGCTAGACCACCAAATTCTCTAAGAAGGGTTTCTAAAACAAAATCTTTCTTTTCCCCTTCTTCCATATCACCAAGTGTAAGAAACATGTGTTGGATTATAGGATTGAGATTAACAAATTTAGTTTCCAACATGCGAACTAAAGCAGCAGCAGCAATTTCATAAGTAGGAGCAAGTTCTACCAAGTGTCTATCTTCAAAATCTTAATACTAACATGATTGAAAAATTCTTCTATATTATTTCTCCCAACTATGGACCCACGTCCTACCGGTATGTCTTTTGTGGTGAAATTAAAAGGAAACATGATGCAATAAGCAAAAAGTAAACAAGGCGAATAAAGTAAAGACAAGTAACTAATTTTTTGTGTTTTCGATATAGAGAGCAAGACAATAAATAAAGTAAAACTAGCAACTAATTTTTTTGTGTTTTGTTTAGGTGCAGCAAACAAAGTAGTAAATAAAATAAAGCAAGACAAAAACAAAGTAAAGAGATTGAGAAGTGGAGACTCCCCTTGCAGCGTGTCTTGATCTCCCCGGCAACGGCGCCAGAAAAAGTGCTTGATGCGCGTAGATGTACACGTCCGTTGGGAACCCCAAGAGGAAGGTATGATGCGCACAGTGGCAAGTTTTCCCTCAGAAAGAAACCAAGGTTTAATCGAACCAGGAGGAGCCAAGAAGCACGTTGAAGGTTGATGGTCGCGAAATGTGATGCGGCGCAACACCAGGGATTCCTGCGCCAACGCGGAACCTGCACAACACAACCCAAGTACTTTGTCCCAACGAAACAGTGAGGTTGTCAATCTCACCGGCTTGCTGTAACAAAGGATTAAACGTACCGAGTGGAAGATGTTTGCAAAGAAAACAGTAAACACAAGTATTGCAGTAGATTGTATGCTATGTAAAGAATAGGACCGGGGTCCACAGTTCACTAGAGGTGTCTCTCCCATAAGATAAAAGCATGTTGGGTGAACAAATTACAGTCGGGCAATTGACAAATAGAGAAAGGCATAACAATGCATATACATGATATGATAAATATAGTGAGATTTAATTGGGCATTACGACAAAGTACATAGACCGCCATCCAACTGCATCTATGCCTAAAAAGTCCACCTTCAGGTTATCATCCGAACCCCCTCCAGTATTAAGTTGCAAAGCAACAGACAATTGCATTAAGTATGGTGCGTAATGTAATCAACAACTACATCCTTAGACATAGCATCAATGTTTTATCCCTAGTGGCAACAACACATCCACAACCTTAGAACTTTCTGTCACTGTCCCAGATTCAATGGAGGCATGAACCCACTATCGAGCATAAATACTCCCTCTTGGAGTTAAAAGTAAAAACTTGGCCAGAGCCTCTACTAGTAACGGAGAGCATGCAAGATCATAAACAACACATAAACAATAGATTGATAATCACCATAATCATAGTACTCTCTATCCATCGGATCCCGACAAACACAACATATAGTATTACATATAGATGATCTTGATCATGTTAGGCAGCTCACAAGATCCAACAATGAAGCACAACAAGGAGAAGACGACCATCTAGCTACTGCTATGGACCCATGGTCCAGGGGTGAACTACTCACTCATCACTCCGGAGGCGACCATGGCGGTGTAGAGTCCTCCGGGAGATGAATCCCCTCTCCGGCAGGGTGCCGGAGGCGATCTCCTGAATCCCCCGAGATGGGATTCGCGGCGGCGGCGTCTCAGTAAGGTTTTCCGTATCGTGGCTCTCGGACTGGGGGCTCGCGACGGAGGCTTTAAGTAGGCGGAGGGTCAACGCGAAGGCCACACGAGGGGCCCAGAGGCTAGGTCGGCGCGGCCAAGGCCTCTCGCCGCGCCCCTACCTTCCGGCCGCTCGGCCCCACTTCATCTCTTCGGTCTTCCGGAAGCTTCGTGAAAATAGGACCCCGGGCGAAAGTTTCGTCCATTGAGAATATTTCTTTACTAGGATTTCTCGAAACCAAAAACAGCAAAAACAGCAACTGGCCTTCGCATCTTGTTAATAGGTTAGTTCCAAAATGCATAAATATGACATAATATGCATAAAACATGTAGGTATCATCAATAAAGTAGCATGGAACATAAGAAATTATCGATACGTTGGAGACGTATCAGCATCCCCAAGCACACTCTGTGATCACAAAAAAGACTGGGGCTAAGACCCGCAAAATGAACGCTCAATATACTTTATATTGCTTTTGTTCAACTTTCGCTTGCACAATAGAGAAAATCGCCAAACTAAATACCCGGCGGCCTGACAAGAAAAATATACAATGAGCTTTACAATATAGATTGTGTTTACAATATACAGGAAAAATTACAAAGATGAGCCTGACAAAAAAGTCAAAAACCTTCATCCACTGCCTAGTATATCATCTATGGTTAATCGCTCATTATTTACAGCACGAGTACTATGTTCAGCATAGCTACCCTTCACGAAGAATTCGGCGTCCATCCGAAGAAGCTCGTCCATCATGTCCTCTGCAACAGGGGTCACAATGTCATCAATCTTGCCGAAGTTCCTTTTCCTTTTCGCCATCTTGGCCAAGCACTTGGGAACAATTTGACCCATGTTTAACTTCGAGTAGAAAATTTGTACCATAATCATAGCAAACCTTGCGCCAGCAGCTAATTGGGCCCGCACAAAACCATGATCCGAGGAGCATCCCGAAATTTCTCCATCGTGAGCAGAAGGGTTTCGGCATTTTATTGCAGGGAACATGGTGCCGTAAACTAGAGACAATGTCCTTGTGCAGAAGTCAAGAAAATCGCGGACCTGAACCGCGCGGTCTTGGAACCTGACGATTTGGCGAGTACGTTCAGGTGTCGCCCAAAAATTCGAACCATATTCCAGTGCAAGCCTGAGAAGCGCATTAGATCGAGCTTCAACACGTTGATCCTCGACAACAGTATCCAAAAAAGAACCTGTTTTCAAGGGAGAAATCAGCAAGGAAAGAAAACAAACAAAGATAAGAGTCAAACATGACCAAGTAAAGAAGCACACCTGTCATATCCGAGCTGGCGTCATTCATCAACTGAAGCATAGAGTTCTCTCGAGAAGTGGCTTGGTTGGCCTCAGCAACCGCAGCTTCTTTAGTAGCTGTAGCTTCTTGAGCTTGTCGAAGTGCAACTTGTTCCCTTTCAGTCGCTTTTCGAGACTGCTCCATCACCAAGGACTGGAGTTGTTGGCGAAGATTTTCCAAGTCTTGTGCCGAACCTTTACTCGATGAATCTTCAATAAGTTCGACAGCAACAGGTGTCTTCTTCAAACAGGACGGCAGGAAAAACATCGGAAGGACGGGAGTTGCAGTATAGTTGTCAAAAATCAACTGAAAATAAAAGTTTCGACATCAATCATCAAGCAAAGATAGATTTCCATTGATTCTTAAAGTATGTACATGGCTATTACAAAAGAAAGGTCCCTAGTGAACTAATGAAGCAGTTGCCGCCAAAACTACTAGGGCGATAGCGCCAAAAGAGAGTAACAACTAAAAGAAAAGACAAGGTGGTCTACTTGACCTCCGGCTTCGACGAACTGGGAGCAGGAGTTGGATTGTATCCGAGGTAGGCAAGGATCTTCTTCGAGTTGGGCTTGGCAGCCTTAATCAGCGACGCCACCTCTTTGTCTCCATCTCCTCCGTATTGCCAACCTCTTGCCCGCCGATGTCTTGTTGGCGTCGCAACCAAGCAATTGTACTTCGACACCAACTTTCAACCCTTCTTGGAGAAGTTGGAGTCCAAGGTTTTCTTGGGAATTGAAGCACTTGGCGAGAGCGACAAAAGGCGCAGGTACCTCCTTCTTCTTGAAGAAGTACGGGAAAAGCCGCGACAGGCCTATCCCAGCTTCAGCAAGATCTTCGCGGGCCTCGTCTCCGTGAATCTCAAGAAGAGACAGCGCATCAAGAAGTGGATCACCTTCAGGACTTTCCAGTTCATAATCTTGTTGCGTTTTCCCTAAATGAGTAAAAGAAGTTTGTCAACAAAAAGCAAGCAAGGATAAACAAAAGGATCCGAAGAAACAAGTGAAAACTTTGGCACTTACTGACAAAACGTCGACTTTGCGACTCCAAGCGAGTAAGAATTTCTTTCTCGCGCGCAGACTGCTGAGCTATGTTGTCGCTCAAGGAAGTTTCCGCGTCATGAAGCCTTTTTCGAAGACCTTCGACAGCGGCAGCATCTGCTTCAGCCTTCTTGCGAGCCTTTTCTCTTTGCTCTAACTTCACAGCAAGAGCGTCAGCGCATTTGTTGGACTCCGCAAGAGTTTCTGCCATAGTAGAAGAAAAGTGAAACATTGTGGCAAAAATGGCGACGGAATATACTCGCTAAGGAAAGACAGATAAGGAAAAAGGGGGCACCTTCAAGTTTAGCGGCATACTCACGGTACCCGACAAATTGGGTACCGAAGCGGATAAGCTCCTTCATGAAAGGCTGAAGAAAAGACCATAAAAAAGAGGATCAATATAGGAAGCGAAAAGTTCGACATCACCAAGAAATAAAGAGAGGGAAGTTCAAAGCAATGAAATCAGTACAAGGAAAAGAAACAACTTACTTCTTCCATTAGAGGAGTCGTGGAACAACCAATTAACATGGTAGGTTCCTTGGCTGGTTCTACCCTAGCTCTCTTTGGCGAAGGAGCTTGGGGCTCACAGCTGGTGTTGGCTGCTCTGTGTTTTGTTGAGGAGGCGAAGTTTCGTCGCCATCAGGCTGAGCTTCGGAAACAACTAAAGTACGGGACGTGCTCGTTCGAGCAGTCGCATCAATAGGTGTATTCTCATCCTCGTCGCCACTTCAATAAACAAGGCGACAAAATAAGAAACAAATATAGACAAAACATCGAGAACAAACAACAAATAGCAAACAGGAACTTACGAGCTGACAAGAGCATCTTCATAAGGATCAAAAAATTTCTTCCCACCGTCGGGAATAATTTCTTCGGTACCCGCAGCACCGGCTTTGGAGGTGCCAGAGTCGACAACCTCGCCCCTTTTTCTCTTGTTCTTTGGAGAAGCAGCTGGGGGAGGAGAGCATGTCGACGCGGTAGCCTCGGTCAATCTCCTTTTCAGAGGATGCCGCGGATTTTCGAGAACCCGCGATTTCACTCTCAGGGCGAGAAGTACCCTGGTTGTCGTCAGTGACAACGGCCCGTTCTTCGACTTCCCCACCTTCGGGAAGGGGAGGAAGAGGCGACATAGTGTCATGGTCCTGAGCCAAAATAGAAAAAGTATCGACATGGATTTGTATCAGTAAACAACAGTTGAAAAAATAGAAGTGTTAAAAAAGAAAAGAAAAGAGTGCATGAATACAAAGATGGCAAAAAATACTACCTCGTGGGAGCGCGTTGGTGGCGCTTATACGGCGCACACGCCAAGATGACGACGGCGTCCTTCTTGCTGAGCGACGAGATCTTTCGGACAAGTTTTTCTAGGTCATTGACCGATAAACTTGTCGACAAGCGATCCACATCTTCATCGCCAACATACATCCAAAGGGGATTTTTGCGAGTTGAAGAGGATGCACCCTAATCCTAAGGAAGTATGCCGTGATTTGGATACCCGACAATTCCTGTCCTGGTATTTTGGAGCTCGGATGATGTCATCACTCTGTCGCCGCTTTTTCGTCGCTAGCCTCTCATCCCAGGAACGACGGCGGCAGATTTTTTCGGCACGGTCGAAGGAGGGATGTTGTCTTCGGGAGATCCATGATTCTCCCTCGTGGATGTACAACCATTTTTGCGCCACCCTTGTACCGAGTCAGGGAATTTGATGTCAAAGTATTCGACGTGGCGGACGCAGATAACAACGCCACCTATGTTATAGGAAGCATTGAAGAGCCATTGCGGCGACAGAGGAAAATGCGTTTCAGAGGACCAGTTAATGGACTCCAAGGAAAGCCATGCGTGATGAAGATGGAAATGTGGAGGATGGAGTTAGGCGTGAGAGGTGGTGAAGTACATGAACAACAAACCCCATAAGAAATTGTGAATGGGGGCAGAAAGACCACAGATGAGGTGGTCGACGAAACTGACCCGATACTCCATTGGAGGGGTTGGGTAGCTTTCTCACCGGGGAAGCGCAGCGCGTACTTGCCTTCTTGCTGATCCCCGCTTTCTTCTGCAAGTTGATGTCTTGAGGGGAGATTTTGGATCTCTCCCACCCAGGTTCATCGATCTTCTACGCCATCTTCGATTCGGAGTGCTGTGCCCGGTGAGTTTGCGCGGTGGCATCAGCAATGGCGAGGAGCAAAGGGCGATGAGCACAAGAACTGGGGAGCAAGGAGGATTTTAGCAGAGGAGAGAAGAGCAGCGGCGCAAACGAAAGGATGGACGGAGGAAGACGATGACCTTAAGTACAGGTGCGGTGAATCGGCGCACCGTTGGATGGAGAATATGTGAGATAGATGATGTACGCGTGGACAAAGGGTAAAAAAACTGAGAGAAGAAGGACAGGCGCCAGCTGCGTGCGCCGTAAAAGCGGAGGACGTGTGTCCCCACTAGCACGACGTGTCAACTTGATAGAAAATTTGGGCCCATGAGACAGAGAGACAGCTAGCTGTGATGTTCCCGATACTAATGATCGTGGCTATCGTCAGCAATGATGTCACCTTGGCAAGAGAAAACCTCGACTATGAAACTTGATAAGAATGTCGATAGCAGAAGATTATTGATTTTTTCGAGAGCCTTTGATCAAATACAAGTTTTTGCCCAAATGCTCGGGGGCTACTTTTGAAAAAAAGGAAAAATTCAAGTATGACAAAATAGAAATGGCGAGAGCCTATGACCAAATGCAAGCATTTGTTCATAGCCTCGGGGGCTACTCCCATCGGGAGCGCTGGTCGCGCACCCGATAGATGTCAAAAGCTCGAGAAGGAATAACAATATAGCGACAGAAAGATATTAATTTGTTGAGCCTACAACCAAGCACAAGTCCTTGATTTTAGCCTCGCTACTCCCATCGGGGAACGCTCGCGTGCCCGATGAAATTGCACACAAATATAGAGAAAGAAAAGAAGTTAGTATATTTCGAGTTATACAAAATAACTCTACATATACTCCCATCGGGAAGGAAAAGTAAGTCATCAAATATGAATCAATAAAATGTGCTATTCCAACAGCCGAAAAGCACTCGACAATATATTCTCAGAGCGCTAAAAGTCGCGAATAATCTCTGAATGCCGCAAAACTTTGCGAAGGTAAGACCCCAGATCCGTTCTGAGCGGCGTGGCACCGTCTCTGACGGCGGTTTGTTACTTTTTACCGTATCAACAGATACGAAGAAAAATCCTAACGGACGCATTTGGTACCCGATAAATATGACTGGACTCGACAGAATGGTAAGACCTAAGCGGCACCTCGTCGAAGTTTACACCAGATCCCGAGATCATGTCCAGAACGTGATCTTGAAGTAGGTTTTTGCGGATTGCCACTAGAGCAGTTAACTAGTACCTGATCCGTCAGATGAACTAGCCCCAACTACCATTATCCCCGTACATATAGTATTTGCGTATCCAAAAGATATGCGATAAATTTGACAAGATTATTGATTGATTAAAGTTGGAGATTTTTCCCGATTCTTCTATTCAAGCAAAATCTCGGGGGCTACGACATAGGCATCCCCAATGGGCCTGCCAAAGATGGTACCCGGATTTATCAAGGCCCACAAGTCGAAGAATACAAAGATTGGAAGCCCAATTGGTGTTAAGGAAAGTTAGAGTTGTATTAGGAAATATAGAGACTTGTAATTTTACGGGACGGGTTAGAAACCCTCCCGGACTCTGTAACTTGTGTATGAAACCCTCGGCTCCCTCCTATATAAGGGGGAGTCGAGGGACAAAGAAAGGATCGAATCTATTGTCAACATAACCCTAGTTTTTACAATCAGCGAGTACTTTTCGGCTGAAACCTTCGAGATCTACTTGCCCTCTACTTCTAACAAAACCCTAGTCTACAATCTGTAGGCATTGACAAGTTAATCCCTTGTCACCTAATTCAGAAGAAAGTGAAGAAACTCAACTGCTTCCAGCGCAATGTTCTGTGTATGAACATTGAGATTCATAAGGAGAACTTTGAGGCCATCCGTCAGCGCGTAGAGATACAACATACTCAGGCGGTCGTTCTACACAAGCTCAGTGGTGAGGAAGGGCCTCCTCCTCTGCCTCCTGTTCACCCCGCCTACAGTGGGTGGCACTCTTCTCAGGTTCAGTGGTCTGACATCGAGTAGGGTCTTCAGAGGAGCAACATCTCTCGCGAAACTCCACCAGCTGCTGACAGTGCTGAAGAATATGACTCCGAGTCGGGCTCCGAGTGATCTCCATGGGACGAGTAGCATCGCGCTTTTCCCCTTTTTGGCGTCTCGATGCCAAAGGGGGAGAAGTGTTCTATTTAGGACTACCACGGGATTTGCATGGGTAGTGCACAAGCATATGCGTTTACCATTCCTTTATTGCTTGTGTCCTCGTTTATCATTTGTTTGAACTATTTGGCTTGGTTTGGTTGTTTAAAACTATGTTCTATGTGTGGTTGTGAGACATATTGTTAAGGATTTCGGAATTAGTTATGGGAATTCTATATGTTGAGACTGATACGTCTCCAACGTATCGATAATTTCTTATGTTCCATGCTACTTTATTGATGATACCTACATGTTTTATGCACATTATATGTCATATTTATGCATTTTCTGGAACTAACCTATTAACAAGATGCCGAAGAGCCATTTGTTGTTTTGGTTTCAGAAATCTTAGTAAAGAAATATTCTCGGAATTGGACGAAACCGCCCAGGGTCCTATTTGCACGAAGCTTCCAAGACCGAAGAGATAACGGTGGGGCCACAGTAGCCAGAGCCAGGCGGCGCGGCCTGGCCCTGGCCGCGCCCTACCTCTAGGCCCCTCGTGTGGCCCCCCGCGTTGACCTTCCGCCTACTTAAAGCCTCCGTCACGAAACCCCAAGATCGAGCCACGATACGGAAAACCTTCCAGAGACGCGCCGCCCGCGAATCCCATCCCCGGGGATTCAGGAGCCGCCGGCACCCCGCCGGAGAGGGGATTCATCTCCCGGAGGACTCACACCGCCATGGTCGCCTCCGAGTGATGAGTGAGTAGTCCACCCTGGACCATGGGTCCATAGCAGCTAGGATGGTCGTCTTCCTGTTGTGCTTCATTGTTGGATCTTGTGAGCTGCCTAACATGATCAAGATCATCTATCTGTAATTCTATATGTTGTGTTTGTCGGGATCCGATGGATAGAGAGTACTATGATTATGGTGATTATCAATCTATTGTTTATGTGTTGTTTATGATCTTGCATGCTCTCCTACTTAGTAGAGGCTCTGGCCAAGTTTTACTCTTAACTCCAAGAGGGAGTATTTATGCTCGATAGTGGGTTCATGCCCATTGAATTGGGACAGTTCATAAAGTTCTAAGGTTGTGGATGTGCTGCTGCCACTAGGGATAAAACATTGATTCTATGTCTAAGGATGTAGTTGTCGATTACATTACGCACCATACTTAATGCAATTGTCTGTTGCTTTGCAACTTAATACTGAATGGGGTTCGGATGATAACCTGAAGGTGGACTTTTTAGGCATAGATGCGGTTGATGGCGGTCTATGTACTTTGTCGTAATGCCCAATTAAATCTCACTATATTTATCATATCATGTATATGCATTGTTATGCCTTTCTCTATTTGTCAATTGCCCGACTGTAATTTGTTCACCCAACATGCTTTTATCTTATGGGAGAGACACCTCTAGTGAACCTGTGGACCCCGGTCCTATTCTTTACATAGCATACAATCTAATCAATTGTGTTTTACTATTTTCTTTGCAAACATCTTCCACTCGATACGTTTAATCCTTTGAGCAAGCGGTGAGATTGACAACCTCACTGTTTCGTTGGCAAAGTACTTTGGTTTTGTTGTGCAGATTCCACGTTGGCGCCGGAATCCCTGTTGTTGCGCCGCATCACATTTCGCGACCATCAACCTTCAACGTGCTTCTTCCTCCTCCTGGTTCGATCAACCTTGGTTTCTTTCTGAGGAAAACTTGCCGCTGTGCGCATCATACCTTCCTCTTGGGGTTCCCAACGGACGTGTACATTTACGCCGCATCAAGCATCAAGGGCGCCGTTTGTGGAGATCAAGACACGTAAGGGGAGTCTCCACTTCTCAATCTCTTTACTTTGTTTTTGTCTTGCTTTATTTTATTTACTACTTTGTTTGCTGCACCTAAACAAAACACAAAAAAAATTAGTTGCTAGTTTTACTTTATTTATTGTCTTGCTCTCTATATCAAAAACACAAAAAAATTAGTTACTTGCATTTACTTTATCTAGTTTGTTTTATTTACTGTTGCTAAAATGAATACCCCTGAAAATACTAAGTTGTGTGACTTCACAAATGCAAATAATAATGATTTCCTATGCACACCTATTGCTCCACCTGCTACTACAAGAGAATTCTTTGAAATTAAACTTGCTTTTTGAACTTGGTTATGAGAGATCAATTTTCCGTGTTAGTTCTGATGATGCTGCTGCCCATCTCAATAATTTTGTTGAACTTGTGAAATGCAAAAGTATAAGGATGTAGATGGTGATATTATTAAATTGAAAGTGTTTCCTTTCTCATTAAGAGGAAGAGCTAAAGATTGGTTGCTATCTTTGCCTAAGAATAGTATTGATTCATGGACTAAATGCAAGGATGCTTTTATTGGTAGATATTATCCTCCCGCTAAAATTATATCTTTGAGAAGTAGCATAATGAATTTTAAGCAATTAGATAATGAACATGTTGCTCAAGCATGGGAGAGAATGAAAACTTTGGTAAAGAATTGCCCAACCCATGGACTGACTACTTGGATGATCATCCAAACCTTCTATGCAGGACTAAATTTTTCTTCGTGGAATTTATTGGATTCAACTACTGGAGGTACCTTTATGTCCATCACATTGGGGCTGCTACAAAACTTCTTGATGATATGATGATAAATTACTCTGAATGGCACACGGAAAGAGCTCCACAAGGTAAGAAGGTAAATTCTGTTGAAGAAACCTCTTCCTTGAGTGATAAGATTGATGTGATTATGTCTATGCTTGTGAATGGTAGATCTAATGTTGATCCAAATAATGTTCCTTTAGCTTCATTGGTTGCTCAAGAAGAAAATGTTGATGTGAATTTCATTAAAAATACTAATTTCAACAATGCTTATAGGAACAACTCTGGTAATAACTATAGGCCATATCCTTGCTAATGGTAATGGTTATGGTAATTCTTATGGGAATTCTTACAACAATAATAGGAATTTACCCTGGTCTTGAAGCTATGCTTAAAGAATTTATTAGTACACAAACTGCTTTTAACAAATGTTGAGGAAAAGCTTGATAAAATTGATACTATTGCTTCTAGAGTTGATAGACTTGCCTCTGATGTAAATCTTTTAAAATTGAAAGTTATGCCTAATAATGATATTGATAATAAGATTACTACTACAGCAAATGCCATCCAAGTTAGAATTAATGAGAATATAAGATTAATGGCTGAACTGCGTGCTAGGTGGGATAGAGAAGAAAATGAAAAACTAGCTAAAGAATAATGTAGCTAAAGTTTGGACTATTACCACCACTTGTAATGCTAATTCTTCACATGTTGCTGCACCTCCTTCTATCAATGGTAAAATAATTGGTGTTGGCAATGTTTCTACTTCTAGTGCAAAGCAAAAATGCTGAAACTGCTTGTGATAAACTGCTGAAATTTTTTCCAACCTGGGAACAATGATCCCATTGCTGTAGCTCATAATGATTTAGATTTTGATGATTGCCACATCTCTGAAGTTATAAAGTTCTTACAAAAACTTGCTAAAAGTCCTAATGCTAGTGCTATAAATTTAGCCTTTACCAAACATATTACAAATGCTCTCATAAAAGCTAGAGAGGAGAAACTAAAACTTGAAACTTCTATTCCTAGAAAGTTAGAAGATGGTTGGGAGCCCATCATTAAAATGAAATTCAATGACTTTGAATGTAATGCCTTATGTGATCTTGTGCAAGTATTTTGTTATGCCTAAAAAGATTTATGATATGCTTGACTTGCCACCATTGAAGAATTGTTATTTGGATGTTAATCTTGCCGATAATGTTAAAAAGAAACCTTGGGGAGGATTGATAATGTGCATATTACGGTTAACAATAACCTTGTCCCCGTTGATTTTGTTGTCTTGGATATCGAATGCAATGCATCTTGTCCTATTGTGTTGGGAAGACCTTTCTTCGAACCGTTGGTGCTGTTATTGATATGAGGGAAGGTAATATTAAATATCAATTTCTCTCAAGAAAGGTATGGAACACTTCCCTAGAAAGAGAATGAAGTTGCCTTTTGATTCTATTATTAGAACAAGCTATGATGTTGATGCTTCTACTCTCGATGTTACTTGATTTGCACTTTCTGCGCCTACAAAGGCGTTAAAGAAAAGCGCTTATGGGAGACAACCCATGTTTTTACCTACAGCAATTTTTTGTTTTGTTGAGTCTTGGAAGTTGTTTACTACTGTAGCAACCTCTCCTTATCATGTTTTTGTGCCAAGTAAAGTTTCTATGTCAAAGTTGATGTTATATTTGGGATCGCTGCGAAACAGCATTGCTGTCCGTCACGAATCTGGGCACAGTTCTCTGTAGAAAATTCGAAAAATCTGCCAATTTACGAGCGTGATCCTCAGATATATGTACGCAACTTTCATTAGTTTTGAGTTTTTCCATTTGAGCAAGTCCGGTGCCAGCTTTAAATTCGTCTTTACTGTTCTGTTTTTGACAGATTCTGCCTTTATTTCATTGCCTCTTTTGCTATGTTGGATTTATTTCTTTGATCCATTAATGTCCAGTAGCATTATGCAATGTCCAGAAAATAATGATTGTGTCACCTCTGAATGTGTGAATTATTAATTGTGCACTAACCCTCTAATGAGTTTGCTTGAAGTTTGGTGTGAAGGAAGTTTTCAAGGGTCAAGAGAGGAGAATGATATACTATGATCAAGAGGAGTGAAGTTCTAAGCTTGGGGATGCCCCGTGGTTCACCCTGCATTCTAAGAAGACTCAAGCGTCTAAGCTTGGGGATGCCCAAGGCATCCCCTTCTTCATCGACAACATCATCGGGTTCCTCCCCGAAACTATATTTTTATTCAATCACATCTTGTGTTCTTTACTTGGAGCGTCGGTTTGTTTTTGTTTTTGTTTTTGTTTGAATAAAATGGATCCTAGCATTCACTTTGTGGGAGAGAGACACGCTTGTTGCATATGGACACATGTGTCCTTAGGCTTTACTCATAATGTCAAGGCGAAGCTTCTTCTTCGTTAAATTGTTATATGGTTGGAATTGGAAAATGCTACATGTAGTAATTCTAAAATGTCTTGATAATGTGATACTTGGCAATTGTTGTGCTCATGTTTAAGCTCTTGCATCATATGCTTTGCACCCATTAATGAAGAAATACATAGAGCTTGCTAAAATTTGATTTGCATATTTGGTTTCTCTAAGGTCTAGATAATATCTAGTATTGAGTTTTGAACAACAAGAAGACGGTGTAGAGTCTTATAATGTTTACAATATGTCTTTTATGTGAGTTTTGCTGCACTTGTTCATCCTTGAGTTTGCTTCAAATAACCTTGCTAGCCTAAACCTTGTATCGAGAGGGAATACTTCTCATGCATCCAAAATCCTTGAGCCAACTACTATGCCATTTGTGTCCACCATACCTACCTACTACATGGTATTTTCCGCCATTCCAAAGTAAATTGCTTGAGTGCTACCTTTAAAATTCCATCATTCACCTTTGCAATATATAGCTCATGGGACAAAATAGCCTTAAAAACTATCGTAGTATTGAATATGTACTTATGCACTTTATATTTTATTAAGTTGCTTGTTGTGCGATAACCATGCTTGGGGAACGCCATCAACTATTGTTGAATATCATGTGAGTTGCTATGCATGTCCGTCTTGTCTCAAGGATCTATCATTTTAGTGGTTGGAGCATGCAAAATTGTTAGAGAAGAACATTGGGCCGCTAACTAAAGCCATGAACCATGGTGGAAGTTTCAGCTTTGGACATATATCCTCAATCTCATATGAGAATAATAATCATTGCTACATGCTTATGCATTTAAGAGGAGTCCATTATCTGTTGTCCATGTTGTCCCGGTATGGATGTCTAAGTTGAGAATAATCAAAAGCGAGAAATCCAAAATGCGAGCATTCTCCTTAGACTTTGTACAGGCGGCGGAGGTACCCCTTTGTGACACTTGGTTGAAACATGGCATGCAAAGATCCGGTAGTCCAAGCAGGACGAGGTGCGGGCACTACTAGTATACTATGCATGAGGCTTGCAACTTGTAAGATATAATTTACATAACTCATATGCTTTATTACTACCGTTGACAAAATTGTTTCATGTTTTCAAAATAAAAGCTCTAGCACAAATACAGCAATCGATGCTTTCCTCTTTGAAGGACCATTCTTTTACTTTTATTGTTGAGTCAGTTTACCTATCTCCTTCCACCTTAAGAAGCAAACACTTGTGTGAACTGTGCATTGATTCCTACATACTTGCATATTGCACTTGTTATATTACTTTACGTTGACAATATCCATGAGATATACATGTTATAAGTTGAAAGCAACCGCTGAAACTTAATCTTCCTATGTGTTGCTTCAACACCTTTACTTTGATTTATTGCTTTATGAGTTAACTCTTATGCAAGACTTATTGATGCTTGTCTTGAAGTACTATTCATGAAAAGTCTTTGCTATATGATTCATTTGTTTACTCATGTCATTACCTTTGTTTTGATCGCATTCATTACATATGTTTACAAATAGTATGATCAAGATTATGATGGCATGTCACTTAAAAATTATCTTTGTTATCGTTTTACCTGCTCGGGACGAGAACTAAGCTTGGGGATGCTGATACGTCTCCAACGTATCGATAATTTCTTATGTTCCATGCTACTTTATTGATGATACCTACATGTTTTATGCATTATATGTCATATTTATGCATTTTCGGAACTAACCTATTAACAAGATGCCGAAGAGCCAGCTGTTTTTGCTGTTTTTGGTTTCAGAAATCCTAGTAAAAAATATTCTCGGAATTGGACGAAACTTTCGCCAGGGTCCTATTTTGCACGAAGCTTCCAGAAGACCGAAGAGATAACGAAGGGGCCACGAGGCAGCCGGGAGCTAGGGCGGCCCAGCCCCGGCCGCGCCGACCTACCCCCTAGGGCCCTCGTGTGGCCCCCCGTTGACCTTCCGCCTACTTAAGCCTCCGCCACGAAACCCCCACGAGAGCCACGATACGGAAACCTTCCAGACGCGCCGCGAATCCCATCTCGGGGATTCAGAGATCGCCTCCGGCACCCTGCCGGAGAGGGGATTCATCTCCGGAGGACTCTACACCGCCATGGTCGCCCCGGGAGTGATGAGTGAGTAGTCCACCCCTGGACCATGGGTCCATAGCAGTAGCTAGATGGTCGTCTTCTCCTTGTTGTGCTTCATTGTTGGATCTTGTGAGCTGCCTAACATGATCAAGATCATCTATCTGTAATTCTATATGTTGTGTTTGTCGGGATCCGATGGATAGAGAGTACTATGATTATGGTGATTATCAATCTATTGTTTATGTGTTGTTTATGATCTTGCATGCTCTCCGTTAGTAGAGGCTCTGCCAAGTTTTTACTCTTAACTCCAAGAGGGAGTATTTATGCTCGATAGTGGGTTCATGCCTCCATTGAACTGGGACAGTGACAGAAAGTTCTAAGGTTGTGGATGTGCGTTGCCACTAGGGATAAAACATTGATTCTATGTCTAAGGATGTAGTTGTCGATTACATTACGCACCATACTTAATGCAATTGTCTGTTGCTTTGCAACTTAATACTGGAGGGGGTTCGGATGATAACCTGAAGGTGGACTTTTTAGGCATAGATGCGGTTGGATGGCGGTCTATGTACTTTGTCGTAATGCCCAATTAAATCTCACTATATTTATCATATCATGTATATGCATTGTTATGCCTTTCTCTATTTGTCAATTGCCCGATTGTAATTTGTTCACCCAACATGCTTTTATCTTATGGGAGAGACACCTCTAGTGAACTGTGGACCCGGTCCTATTCTTTACATAGCATACAATCTGCAATTGTGTTTTACTATTTTCTTTGCAAACATCTTCCACTCGATCGTTTAATCCTTTGTTACAGCAAGCCGGTGAGATTGACAACCTCACTGTTTGCTGGGGCAAAGTACTTTGGTTTGTTGTGCAGATTCCACGTTGGCGTCGGAATCCTGTTGTTGCGCCGCATCACATTTCACGACCATCAACCTTCAACGTGCTTCTTGGCTCCTCCTGGTTCGATCAACCTTGGTTTCTTTCTGAGGGAAAACTTGCCGCTGTGCGCATCATACCTTCCTCTTGGGGTTCCCAACGGACGTGTACATTTACGCGCATCAGAGACCAAAGTTTATGATATGGTGTGTGAGTCAAGGTATTCGGTATTTTATATCACCATATTGGTATGACCTCTATCACTTTGTCTCAACTATATATGTCTATGTCACTTCTTTAGCTCATGTTGGATATCTTTTGTGTTGAGGCACCTCGCACCTACATGTTGTGCATTTGTATTCAAATGCAAATTACTTATATGCACACATGTACGGGGAGTGCCTCTATCCTTTGCCAACATGTCGGTCATTCTAGTATTTTTTTTTGAAAATCCGTATATTGTCATCAAACACCAAAAAGGGGGAGATTGAAAGAACATCTCTTGGTTTATGGTTTTGAATGTTTGATGACAATGTATGTGATACACTAATGTGTGTTGAGATAGTGCAGATTATATATATATATATATATATATATATATATATATATATATATATATATATATATATATATATATATATATATATATATATATATAGCCCAACTATTCTCGAATCCCTCTTAAGAGGGGTTCTAGAGTAGCTATTCTCGAACCCCACCTGCGGCAACACGTCCCCGAACCAGCACCGACCGGGAAAAAACGACCGACCATCACCCGCGAAGAAACCCGTTCGACACGTCCTTGCCGTGCGTGAACTCCCGATCCCATTCCACGCGTCCCATCCCGATCCCATCGCCACCAGGACAGACTTCCTCTCCGTCGCACGCCACAACCCCAGCCACGAGCACACCGGCGGCGCCCCTGCCCCGTCCACCTGCAGCACCGGAGATCCCGCCTCCATTGCGCGCCGCCGAGGATCCTGCCTCCATCGCCCGCCGAGGATCTCGCCTCCATCGCCCGCCGCCCGGATCCCGCCTCCATCGTGCGTCGCCAGGGATCCCGCCTCCATCGCCCGGCGCCGGGATCCCGCCTCCATCGCGCGCCGCCGGGGAGCCCACCTCCACCGTGCGGCGCCCTACACCGCAGCTGCAACCTGCGAGGTCGGGGTGAAGGACACCATGGCCGGCTCGCGTCATAGCTCTGAACTCCGAGGCGACGGGAGTTCCCAATCCCCACCACGGGAATCCACCGGAGCCCGTGCTAGGCCTCCTCGCCCTAGTGCTGCTCCTCATCGCTGCTCAAGACCCCGACGGTCTGGCCCTCCCGAGCTTTGCCGGCAGCCTCAGCCCCCCTGCTACGCCGCACGTCGCCGGTCTATTTTCCTCTGGTGAAAGGAGCGACACTGTAAAGGGGCAGCGCGGGGAAGTTCACGCCTTTGTCCAAGTTCAGTTCATTGCTTTTCTGATTTTCAGTGTTCATTCTGCAAGTGTAGTTCAGCCTGACTGCCGCGGTCACAGGAAGGGCGTAGCGAGGGACGCGTGAAGTTCAGTTCTCCCAATCTTTAGAGTTCAGTTCTCCTGATCCGTGGATTTCAAATCCGTGCTAGCTGAACTGCTATGTTGCTGCTGTTGGTACGTACTAGACTGTACTATACTATCTCTCCCTTTACTGTCCGTTTGTTGTTCTTTGTTATTTAGGCAAAAGCTAACCAAGCCTGGGCAGAAATACAGTACATTTATGTCTTCTCATGTGTGTCTGACTATAAGAAAACGTAGATGTTAAATATGTTCACAAAGAGAAAGTTCACTTTGGATTTTGTCTTTTTTATCCATAGGCAGCGATGATTGAAGAAAACATTCAGCTATAAAAATACATGAAGTTCATCTCGAATTTGCCAGAAGTTCAGTGTCAGCCCAATCTACAAATATTAGCATCTCCATCAGTACACAGAGAAATCAATTCATCTGTGGCTGTTGTTTGTTATGGAGAGGTTCACTTATTTGTTTTTAGAAAGTTCAGTCGGCTTCTATGCGAGTTCATTCTTGATGTATATATTTCAGCAGATCATTCTTGATGTATATATTTCAGCAGAGTAGTTCATTTGATCTATGCGTGAAGTTAGTAGATGAAAACACATTATGGACAGTTCATACATAGGAGCCAGGTAGTGTGTTTATTGATAACTCTTCCATTTTGTCATACTCTGTGTGGACGTATGGTTAAGTGCTGGTTGTATAGGATTACATATATGCAAGAACATATCTCGCAGAAAAAAATATAGATTATCATCAATACTCCCATCGTTGCTAGTGTTGAATTGTTGTTGTTTTTGAACTGATGTGTTGCTGCTTCTGAGCATCTGCTGGTTGGGCAATTTTTCTTGTACTGAAATTGCCCCTGCTATGTGTGTGTGAGAGAGAATTTTTTCATGGAATTTATTAGTATTTATGTCCGCTTGTCATCATTGTTAAGTTCAGTTCGTCTCCAATAGGAAGTTCACCCGATGAGTTTTGACAAATTCACACCACTTGAAGTTCAGTTTTTTCTGGTAGCACACTTCTCCAAAATAATGCAAGTTCATTTTTTATAGCATGGAAGTACAATTCGACCATGACAGAAAATTATCTAAATATGCTGCAAGAAGTTTACTTACTTTCATATTTCACTTTGAAGTAATTGAAGTGAGCACCTAGTGACTGCAAGTAGAAACTTGGGGCGGTCTTTGTATTCAGTTCTCTATTCTTCTGTTCATATTTTAAGTCTTTATATTATGTATACATGGCACTGTATTGATACAAGCATGCTCTGCATTTTATTCCAGGGAGTGATGACAACACTTGGAGCTCCATTTGGATTGATGAACTGAAAAAGAAATGAAACAGAAGGTATGGCTTACCACTATATATGAAATATATGCATTTGCAGTAAATGAAAATGTCCACCTGCAGTATATTTGTTATTATGCCTAAGAGAGATTAAATTAAAGACTCTTCGATGTTTGATCTTATTTGTTGTGGAGTTCACTTCAACCTACGAAGGAAATCCATTTATTTTGGTCAGAGAAGTTTTATTAGTTCACACAATAAGTTTGCATATTTCTGTTGGCACCACCTCAGTCTGGGTAAGTTCATCCTCCCCCCTCTTTCGTGCAGGAAGTTGAGCAGCCTCTGCACTGATTGATGCTATGGAAAACTAATTCTGAACTACTACATGGATACAACTGAACCACAACGTGAGTAGCTTGCTAGTGCTGCAGAATCTGCAGTTTAGAAAGAGTGCGCAGTTCAGGGAGTTAATGTTCAGAGAACTCATTTTTACGGGGAAGTTCAATAAGTCCATGATTAATCTGTGAAGCTCACTTGTCTTAATTTGTGAAGTTCACATCTACTGCTATTTTCATTTTATATATTCCTGCTAGATAGATATTTGTGAACTTTGTGGTTGCCGGATGGATGATCCGGTAATACTCCATGGCGATTTCAACGCTAAAACTTAAGGTAATTATCTAGTAAACTATGCATATGCATTCAAGATTCCATTCATGTTCCCTGTAATTATGCTGTTATACTCATTCTTAACACTAAGAAAGATCTATATTTTGCCCAGAGCAGTCTGTACAAATTAATATCAGAGAAAAAAGGTAGAACAATTTGACATTTTTTCTGCAACTAGTTGAGCAGTACTAATCTCAAAAGTAGCTGAAACGTACAAACATCACAAGCCTGCACTTGAGTTTGTGATTTTAATGCTAATAAGATCTGTGGAATTTCTTTTTTGAAGTTCACATTACTTGATTGGCGTAGTGCACCTTTTTACATATGTGAAGTTTGTTTTTTTATATGACTTAACTATCATCACAGTACCCACAAGCAGCATTGCAACGAGCTGGGAGTTCTTGCGGCTGGCTCCTGCGGTTGTCACTGCAAGTCATGCTCTTCATTGTGTGAAGCAGCCGAGCACAAGTGTGCACAACAGGAATTAAGGTGCAGAGATGACGAGCTAACTTTTCCTAATCCGCGTAGTTCATTCCTCCTAATTCGTGAAGTTCACATCTCCTGCTACTTTAGTTTAGATATTCTTGCTAGATGGAATATTATTTTATTTCTTTTTGATACTGTGAAGCTCCATGTGCAGATATGTAGCTACACTGGGGGTTCACTCGCGTATCCTCGACAATCCAGCGGGCTTCTCGAAGCAGTCCCGCACGCGACCGCACCCCTCGGCAGTCTAGTGTGTGTTGTTGGGAAGTCCACCTGCACCTCCCCTCCCCTAGCAGTCAAGTGCGCTCCAAAGGGTAGTACACCTTATGCGGCAGAAGTCCACCCCAAAACATGGCATTATTACAGTATAAGTAATTGAAGTGAGCTCCTAGTTATATGTTGTCATTTTCTTCTAGCAGGTGCCTTCCTGTAGCCCTTAAGCTTCATCTCCGCTGGAACTGATTTCAGGGAAGTTTGTCTATTTTCTCACTGGAGTTCGCCTCATCAACTATTTTGTCGGCCAAACCACAATGGAAGTTCACTTTTTCTCGGTGTGAAAGTTCAGCTATATATAGTGGGGGAGTGCTGTCCGTCTGCGTTTACGTTCAAGGTTTGTTTTGATCTTTCTGTCACCTCCTCTGAACCAATATACACTCTGAATGGTACAAACTTTGAGTATCTTAACTCATCTGTACGCTATCTTCGATCCACATTGGTATGCTGATGCTACTTGAGCTAATAATGATGTCTATGAATTGTGTTAGATTTTTTACCATATGTGTAGGGAGTAGTAGCATGTGGAATATGGGAGGTACACGTGTATCTTTGTTGTCCATTTCAGTTTGAATGCGTTTGTAGTTCACTTTGTCTCGCTGAAAAATCATCTTATTCCCGGGCAGTTCATTTTAAATATGCGGATAGTTCAGTTGTGTAACGCATGAAAGTTCATTTCGTTTTTATTTGGAAAGCAAATTGAATGATGGTAGGAAGTTATTATATTTTAGAGATTGGTTTGTGAGGCTATTTCTTGTAGTTGTTGTGAACTGCTACTGCTGATAGAGGGTGCACCTTTCTTGTTGCGTAAAAAGAAGCTGCTATGTTCTAGCTTTGCTCTCTCTCAAACTTTATTTTAAAGAATTGTAGAGAAGTTCATTTTATATCAACGGGTAAAAGTTCGCTTTCGTCTGCATGGGAGTTATCTTTGTTCACAACACACAAATATTGAAGTATGTGGCAATTGCAATTAAATAAAAAACTGTTTTGTTCCAAGGTTCATTATTTTAATTGGTAAAAGTTCAGATTGTCGATGAGTGGAAGTTCGCTTGTTTTTTATCATGTGTTGAAACTCAAATATCTTGTGAATTAACTGTCATAACAATCATGCTCTGCTTATCTAGTTTTATGCTATTCCATATTTACCTGTGATATTTTATTATATATGATCTACGTTGATGCTGCAAGAGAAGTTTGAGTTTCTATTTTATCTTTTGTCAGCAAGAGAAGGTCGCTTGCAATATCCAGAAAATATCACCTGGAAGAAATTGTTTAATTTTTTGGAAGTTCATTGAAACTTCTCCTGAAGCCCACTTCATATTTGCACAAAATTTCAATTTTTTATATAAAAAGTGTGGTCTACATGTCAAGTTTAATTTTATTAGATAGGAAGTTCAGTTCAATCAACAATGGGAGTTTACCTTTTTATTTTCCTACAAAAGTTTCAATTTGAAACCAGTTCATTTTTTTTTACGGTTCACCTTTCTATTTGTTTGAAGTAGTCTAATTTTGGCCTAACAAATTTGATGTGTTATAATTCTGCCATTTATGTGAATCAGGGGGCTGGGCTTCCAAGATAAAGGTAGCAGCAGTTGGAAGTCAGCTCCATACAAAAGGCTGGACTGGTGGACTACGATGAGCCCTTATGGTGGTCTGGCCATCAATGGCTTTGTCTCCTAGGGTATCGGGAAAAGCTTCGTTGTCATGACTCTGTTCGCTGCCCTGAGTTGCTGTGAAGTTCATTTAGCTAGATTTTCAGTGTAAGTTCGGTTTAAGGCCATGAGTAGTTCAGTCATTGGGGTCTGGCCGAGCTGAGCATCTCTATATGCGTTGTGTGCCACCTCCTATTTAAAGATCATCTTTGAAATTGTGGTATATGTGATGTCTCGTAAAAACATGTTGAGATATAAAATGTGTGTTTGGAAGTTCACTTCATCTACCATGAGATGTTTGCTTCTAATCTAGGTAAAGTTTTTTTTGGTGGGAAGTTCGCTGAATTCCTCTAAAAATTTTGCCCTTTGTTTAATTAGGATGTCATTTTTATTAATACATAAGTTCATTTTTTTCGAGAAAAGTTATGTGTAGAAAATTGCACTTTTCTTTATTGGGTAGTCGTTGAGAGAAAGATCTTTTCAGAAAGTTCACATTTCTATTGTATAAAAGTTCATTCTTGTACATGAATGTTCTCTTGTCCGTATGGAAAAAAAAACTACAAATACCTGGAAATTCACTCATGGAACTCCAGAAGTATATTATAAAATCCTCAGTCTAGCTTCAAAAATAGTGAAAAAATTCAAACGTTACTACTATGTAAAGCATGGAAGTCCACTATCAAGAAAAATATATCAGAGTTTTGTATATTTGAAATTGCTGCTAAATCGCAAGAAATTTTGGAAAATAATCAACATGAAAAAGTTGCTCAAAAATTGATATCTTTTTAATGGTATATTATTTGCATTAGGATAAAAAGTTTATGAACTACGGCAAAACCAACATTAAAAACATTTATACCAAGGCACGAAGTTCACTAATAGAAACCTGGAAGTTCACTTCCATATACAGGGGATGTTCAGGTACTCTGTTTTTCTGAGCGGAAATCAAATCAAGTATTTTGAAATCTGCTCTCAAACCGTAAATAATTTGGAAAAATGTTCAACACCAAAATTTTGTGCCTAGTCAACAGCTTTCCAACGGGATATCATTTGTATCAATCCGACATACGGTTGAAAGAATGGATCCAAATAATCTGATGAATATACAGAAATCCGCGGAAACTTTTTTGTATATTCGAAATTAGTTTTAAACCGTACCAAATTCGGAAAAACATCCAAGACAAAAATGGTGCGAAATTTCTATATATTTCCAATGGTATATCATATGTATTAATATGACAAGCGGTGTAAAAATTAAGCGCAAACAATTGCCTGAAAATGGAGAAATCCGCGAAAACGTGGTTTTGTATATTTGAAATTAGTTTCAAACAGTCAGGAATTTGAAAAAACTTTCAGCACGAAAAAGTTGCGAAATTTTCATATCTTTTCAACGGTATATCATATGTATGATTCCGATAAATGGTTCAAAAATCAACCTTAAAACACTGTCTGCCGAAACATGAAATTCTGCTTCTCCGTCCAGAAGTTCACACCACTGTGCACGGGAAGTTTAGAAAGGGTTCGAGAATAGCTATTCTCGAACCGGTTCGAGAATAGCAGACCTATATATATATATATATATATATATATAGGAAGCTCAATTGGGGCACCATGGTGCCCAGGCACCATACATCATGACCGTACAATTACATCGTGGGTGCTAGATTGCATCATACATGTATAAAGGAGAGAAAATCACTTTCCAAATATCAACAGGAGAGAGAATGCACTTTCCAATTATCAGAAACAAAGACACATATATATATATATATATATATATATATGTGTGTGTGTGTGTGTGTGTGTGTGTGGTTGAATTTGAATGGAGAAACAAGACAAAAGGAAGCAGGAAAAACATCACCAGGCCGGATAATCCGGGCCGGATATTTGCAAAATATTCAGCCCCTGAAAATCGGCTAAGGACTTTCGGACGAGCCTCTCAGTAGTCCCCTGGATCCAGGCCGGACATTTGGCCGGATTTTTCCAGGGGGCCGGATAATTCGGATAATCCGCCCCAAATATCCTCCAATGGCTCGATTTTGGAGGGGGCATATATATCCCCCTTCTTCCTCTTCCTCAAGCTGCTCAAATCCTGCCAAGTTCATCCACCATTAGAGCCACCTCAAGAAACATAAGAATCACAAGATCTCCTCCTCCAACCATCTAAAGCTCTTGATCTTTGGAGGATCGAAGGAGAAGACCCCGATCTACATCTTCGCCGAAGCGATTTGTATTTCCCCCTCATATGCTTGAGGGCCCCTTTGCTAGTGTTCCTCTTTTGGAAACCCTAGTTGTTTATGGTTGATTTGTTCTTGTTGTTGTTGTTGTTGTTGTTGTTGTTGTTATTGTGTTGTTACAGATATTGAAAGCCTCCAATTCGGTTGTGGATGTGTGCCCCAAGAACCTTGTGAAGGTCCGGTTTCCGCCTCGAGGAAATCCCTTAGTGGAAGTGGGCTAGGCCTTCGTGGTGTTGCTCACAGGAGACCTGAGTGAAGTCTTCGTGGCGTTGGTCTGGCTTTCGTTGTGACCACACTCCTCCAAACGTAGATGTATTTCCTGTCAAAAGGAAGGAACTACGGGAATCATCTCTATGTCTCCGTGTGCTCCACTCTCGGTTACCTCTATCCTTATTATATTCTCTATATATTGTCTAGCTATATTGCTAGTAGTTGATCTTGTCATATAGGTAAATTTACATAGTTGCAAATCTAGAGAATTTACATTTGTGTCAAACCTATATTGAAAAAAAAGTAAAAATAGGTTAGCACCTATTCAACCCCCTCTAGGTGCGGCATACGATCCTTTCAGGTGGCCGGAGGAGGAGGAGGAGGTGGTGGTCGTTGGAGGAGGTAGTGGTGGTCGCCGGAGGAGGAGGAGAAGGTGGTGGTGGTGGTAGCTGAAGAAGAAGGGAGGAGGAGGTGGTGGTGGTGGTGGAGAAGAAGGGAGGAGGTGGTGGTGGTGGGAGGAGAAGTGGAGAAGTGAGGAGATGGAGAAGTGAGAGGAGAAGTGGTGGAGGAGGAGATTAGAGGAGGAGATTGGCGCCGGGGAAATTCAAAAAATCGGCTAAGAATTCTGTGGCGTATGTCCACATGGTGCGCCATAGAAATTTTTTTTCTTCAAATTTTCTATTTTGCAGCAAAATATCTTTAAATTTCCATATCTTTTTTACTCTTTTCGAATTTGACGATTCTAAAAATTGTCCAACCGGGCAAGCCCAGGTGAATTCGGATGTAGAATATTCGTGGGAACATTTTGATATATTGTGCGTTTTTTTCGAGTCTGTATGCAACCAGGAATCCAGTTTGATGATTTTCCAACGCAATTTTGCAAAAAAGTTGAAATTCATGTTTGTTAATTTTTAGTGGTGATAGATGACATAATACATGGGCACCTCGAAGGATTTTATTTTTTGAATTTTCTATCTATTTATTTTTTATTTTACAGTGCTAAAAAAGGCGATCCACGAGGGGGGAGTGGAGTTGTGTGGGGAGAAAAAAATCACGTCAACTTTCTGTGGCTCATATTCCTAGTGCGCCACAGAAAGATGAACTTATGTGGCGCATATGCCCATATGCGCCACAGAATTTTGACTTTTTGTGGCGCATGTGGGCATATCACCATAGAATATTGACTTTCTGCGGCGCATGTGCCAGATGCGCCACAGAATTCCCTTTGCCCATGTGCAGTGTTGGACCCCGCGTGGGTCCCATGGAGATTCTGTGGCGCATCCGTCCACATGCGCCACAGAAAAGCAAAGTTCTGTGGCGCACCACTCGTACATGCGCCACACAAATTAGAAATTTCTGCAGAGCATATTTTTGGTGTGCCACAGAAATAATTTTTGTGGAGCATATTTTCTACGTGCGCCACAGATGCCATTTCTACCTATAATGGTTTTCCTACTAGTGAATATGTCTTTTGCAGTCTCATTTTGGTTACAGAAGGTACAAAGAGGGGAACCAGCCCATTTACACCTTTTCAGATTATCTCTAGTCAAGATAGCATTTGGAAAAAGTTGCCAAAAGGAAGATTTTAATTTTGAGAGGTATTTTTGCCTTCCAAATCCATTTGTTATGAGAACCAACCAGATTTCTCTTGAGGTATTGATAAATGGATTTGGTAGAGAAGACCCCCCTTACTGTTCAAGCTCTAGGTGACTACATCTGGAACATTCGATATAGGGCAAGACAACGCATTTATGGAAATAGGATGTGTTTTGGTCTCCATGAAGGAGCCATCTCACATGAGACCGTTGATGCCAATAGGATTCCTCCTCCGCATGGAGATTATACAACTCCACCATGATTCTTAACACCTCATTATAGGAAAGGGCAACATTCTCTTCCAATTGTTCTAAGAGATCAAGCTCATTTCTTAAATCCACTTTCTTTTTTTAATGTGACCGAAAAGGTTTGAACCCCAGCCTTTAAAGTATTTTTAAAACCTTTTTAACTTGATGTTCAACACATCGATAGGGTCAGAGCTATTGACTGGTTGCTTCCAAATCATCTCAACCTTAGGGAGAAACTCTTCGTTTTTTTAACCAAGCAGTGTCGAATTTGAAACTCCTTTTTTTCGAAGGAACTATCTTATCACCAGTATCTAACAACATGGGACTGTGATCAGATTGGTCTCTTACCAATCTTCTCACTGAAACCAAGGGAAACAACAACTCCCACTCAAGGGACATCAAAATCCTGTCAAGTTTTTCTAAAGTAGGATTTTTTTCCTTATTCGACCAAGTGTACAACCCGCCCGTCATGTGAATCTTCCTCAAGCAAAGCATATGGATAATTGAATTAAAAGTATCGGAAGAGTGTGGCAAAACGCATAGTTTATTTTTTTCCGAAACATCACACAAGATATTAAAATACCCTCCCACGAAATAAGGGCAATCAACAGAGTGAAAGAAAAGAGATATATAACTCAGCAAGGAAATCAACTTTTTTATTTTCATGAGCAGGCCCATAGACCACGATCGCAGTCCACCTGCATTTTTTATTTATCTTATCCCATAGGAACATCAAAATCATGAACTCCCCTAACTTTACTGCTTGTACCTTAAGCACCTCATATCTCACACCACAAAGGATACCACCAGATTTGCCTACAGAAGGAATCCACTTCCAAAAGAAGTTATTGCCAAGATCAATTTTCCTAAAGAAACTTTGCTTATATTCTCTCTTCATAGTTTCTTGTAAACCAATAAAGTCCATTTTATTATCAATAATGATGTCAGTGAGGCAGGAAGACACCCCTTTCTTCCCAGCCCCCCTAATGTTCCATATACTAGCTATCATTTAAATTTGTCAGGTTTCCTTCTAAGCCTGACAGATCTGCCAGGGAGCTGGGCAGAAATGTCGCCTTTCACTTGACTTCTTGTCATAGGTTTCAACACATTCACCACTTTTCTAGGGGCTTTTTTCCTGGATTTCCTAGAGCTAACCACCGTGAAGGATTCATCAATTTCATCTTCATCCAACCAATTTAGACATAAAGGTGTTTGTTTACCATGATCATGATGCAGTATAAAAGAAGATTCAGGCACTTTTTCAAAAACAAAATTGAGGCAGATAATTTCTAGCCACCTCTAATTCATTTAGCACATCAATTTTTTCAAAATTATCAGAAGGCATGTCTAGACCCATCAAAAATGCCCTAACCATTATTTCATTATTGGATAGAACTCCAAACGAATTAGAGGAAGAGAGGGGGGGGGGGGGGGGGGGGGAATTACCTTCGAGATTCCTTTTCTCCAAAATTGTGCCCATTTTTCCTTCAAAGTTGCGATAGCTAACTCTTGTCTCTTCCACAGGAGGCACCAACTTTTCTGCTCGAAGCACCTCCTTGGTCACCGCAGCACTAGAAGATTGCACAAAGTATTCAGCCCTTCCTACACTGTCAACCAATCCCTCATTCTCGATCTCAGTTACCACAAAGTATTCTGGGAGCACTTGTGATGGTGGTACTACACTTTGGGCTGCCCCTACACTTTTGTGTGGAAACTTATGCATACACTCACTTTGGTTTTCTCGAGAATAATGCTGAACTGTGTCGTCCCACAATATTGCATATTCTCAAGTATATGCAACTGGACTTCGACGCCAATAACCATGATAACTATTTTTCTTTTCATTCAGCACGCTCCTTTTTGTCCACTCAAATGTACTGACAGTGACTACGAGTAAGAGCCAGACAGACATTGGTCTCACCTACAGCCATAGTATCATACTACATGTAGCTAACGACGTCCAACTGCATGGGTCTTAATTAGAAATAAATATCGAACAAACCAGAGGTATGCGCATATGCTCGCATGGACACAGTTCAGGAGTTAGCAATACGTATCCTAATTAACACAGACAGGTGCAGGTCATGGTCAGAGCAGCAAACAACATTATGGATGGAGCATCAGTAAATAGCATCCAACTGCCACCGTTCAGGAATATTGGCATCGAACAAAGTCTGTTGGAATTTGGAATTGTGAGTACTATATGGAGTATAAACAATTAAGGAGTTAGCTGCCAACTATATGGAAAAGAGGGAGTATATGTCGAAATTAACTGCCAACGATATGGGTCCCAATCTGACAACCAAACGGGTGCATGTCCCATAGAGTAGCTAGCAATCAGTATTATCCAACTGCCATTATGATATTTCCTTTTCCAAAGAAGTGTAGCATCCTAAAATTACCATTTTGAATTTTGAAGTGTTAAAAAAAAATAATATAAATGAGTGATTTTTGTTGTTGTGTTGAATTTCTGAAGAAACTGCAACTTCTTGAGGATTTGTTATAAACCGTCAACCTTGATCGAACACTACGGATTTTGGTTGGGTAGTTTTATACAAATCCAAAATTGATCTATATTTCAATCGTTTGAACATTGAGGCACACAAAATATTTCTCCAAGCAAGTTTACTACAACAAACATGTGTGAAATATATATATTGTTCATGACCTTATTGGAATCTTAATTGCATTATTCGTTTTCAATTGCATTTTGGATGGTTGTAAATGAATCCGTATTTAATCAACCCATATGTTAATTTTGGAGATTTATCGAGGCCTAAAATAAAACACTTTCATAAACTAATGTAATTTTAAATAATTATTAAGCCCTAGTCTCTACATATTGAATTTGATTTTAAAGAGTTTCTGGATTTTTAGGGACGAGAATTAGGCATTATAAATCCTAATTCAATTCCTAGCTAAAAAGAAAAAGGAGAGAAGATTAAATTTTGAACCAACCGAACTAGCAGTTCGACTGAATCACGCCAGCGGACGGGGCCAATAACATCCCTTTTTTTTTATTGATTTCCCCCTTCCTATTATTGATGTATGGGTCCCACTTGTCAGCTCCTTCCCCATTGCGTTAGCCACCTGGTCCCTCTAGGCACAGATACCTCGTGCGCCCTTCACCCCGTATGGCCTCTGGCACATCCATGTGGAGCGCATGTGGATGATAAGATCCCACGAATTTAAAATGTGTCATGAACTTTGGTGTTTATTATATGGTATTAAATAATACTTGCATGATATGTGAGGTTCCTACATATTTTACATTGAGTTTTGCTGATTTTCCAAAAAAAAAAAATCCTCTTTTATTCTTTCCTAATATTGCACAGCATGATACCCTTACTTTACCTATTTTTATATTTTAGTGACCTTTCTACAACTAACAACTCGTTTACTTTAAGACATGCCCACTTCTATCTAGGATTTTACTTCGACCTGCTATTGATTTGGATATTTCTATTTGCAGAGTAGGATCAGCGTCTCAAATTAAAGCAATGGAACAATTAGTTGGCAAATCAAAATTAGAACTAGCTTGGAAGGATATCAATTGCTAGAACCGCTCGCTTTTTTCAAAATGGGCTAGAACTAGAACCCTCGATAAAATAAAAGGATGTGGTGTATGAATCACTCACCTATTCTTCCGAATTATATGTATCCGCGAGATTAATTTTTAGTTTCGATGTGCAAAAGCAAACTCGAATGCCAAATATTTCCATGCGATGAAAAGAAGCGAAGGAAGAGCCAGACTCTGTCCAGCCGAAAAACAATGGGCCGGCCTAGCTAGTATACGAAAATGTACTATGTTTCGGCACTATCAGAAGCAACGAGCGGCGCTATTTGAAGCAACGAGCGTTAAGTAAGAATTGCCACCGCTGAGTGTGAGATAGCAGCTCGCTTGCGAAAGCAACAAACTATCAGGAATATAGAAGCTAGTTTGGCCCACATCATGAGCTAGCAGTGGTTAGGGCATGGCCAATGGTATGCCTCAACTTACTTCCTCACACATCCACCTAGGTTCGGATGCCACAGTATATGCTAAAAGGTGGTTCGGATGAGGCAGCCACTGCTTGCAGAGGAGGCAGGTTCCTCATGTAAAAGGAAGAAGAAAAGAGTTAAAGAGATGGAAAAAGCAGAAGAGAAAATGGAAAAGATGGAAGCAGATTGGACCAGGATTCTGCATGCTTGCGTCAGAAGGATACAGCTGCGTTGGGCGGGGGCAACATGAGAGATAGCCTCATCGGCTTGTTGATGTCGCTTCCGTTGTACATGCTCTTAGTGGTTACTGCTGGCACAGACGCACAGTCGTCTGCAGTCTGCACTGCACCGTCAGTTTGATACGGGAAAATGGAGCAAACAACTTGTCATCATCCTCAAGCCTGTCCTTTAACTATACATATCAGATTAAGCACATTCAACAATCTAAATAACGAACAAATACTAGTCCATGTCTTGTTGGTCTATCATATGCCATCCAAAATGGAAATTTTGCACCTAAGAGGAGCCCAGCTTTTCCATGGGCAGGTGACTGGCTTGAGGAAAGTGTAGTAGACTAGTAGTGCCTTGCATAAAAGCTTGTACACAGACAGAACTAGCTGAGTACCTGCCGGATTTGATGGTGGTTCCTGAAAAAATGTTCATGATTTTGTAGTCACATTTTATTGGGCCTCATTCGTGATCGGCCCACACATATCCAATTTTGGAATTTCTAGAAAATGGAGCGCGATAGTTATCCTTCCAAGCGCGACAAATACCGTGACTAGAAAAATCAGGATAGACCATTTCCACCGGCAGAACCTATACGCCGACCAGGTCTGTGGATACACCGCGCTGCACACCTAGGAGCTGATATGGGCCTGGCCCAGAATCGCGAATATGTCTCTCTGGCCGATTTTCTCTTTGGATTTGACGGTTTTCTGTCTGTGTTTTGTATTAATTTTTTGCAGTTTTGTTGGTTTTCTAGCTGCTTTTTTGGTTTCAGATATTTTTAGTTTGTTTTCAAAATTTGATTCGATTTTTTTATTTGAAAATGTTCAGATCTAGAAAATATTCGAAATTCGTTCAAATTTAAAATTTGTTCAGATTTCAAATTTGTTCAAGTTTTGAAAAAAAAATATTTCAAATCTGTTCAAGTTTTGAAATTTGTTCAGATTCCAAATTTGTTCAACTTTAAAACTGTTCATTTTTTGGGAAAAATATTACATTTTTAAAAGTTTGTATATTTTGAAAATTGTTCAAATTTTGAATTTGTTCAGATATTTAAAAATGTTCAAATTTGAAGAAAAAAATTTCTCAAAAGAAACATCACAGAAAACAGAGAAATGGAAAGCCGAAAGAAGCTGTACCTGCGGATGGGCCGTAGCCCACTAAACTGCTGCAGGTTTTGGGGTGTGCGGTGGGCTGTTCACGCCGACCAGATCGACGAATAGGAGCTCCCCTTTCCACCGACCTGGTCGGCCCCAGTCGAGTTGCCGCACACCCACTTGTTGTATATGGGCTTGGCCCACGATCGTTATTAGCGGTTCGGTTTGGTTCAGGACTTCCTAGAAAATTCCAGTTCCCAGTTCCCTGTTTCCTTCCGTTCTTTACTAGTTTTTCGTACTATTTTGTGCATAGTTTTAAAAACCGGACCGGTGATCGAACCGGTGAGGTCGTCGGTTCAGGTTTTTGCCAGTTGAACCACTGGTTCACCGGTTCACTGTCTGGTTTTTTAAACATGACATAATATATTTTTACTTATAAATGTTGCAGTATAATAAATTATTATGTATGGAAAAATTGCATAATAGCTCACGTAATGACATAATATAGTAGTCAACAACTGATCAACAACTTGCAAGTCCAAAACTGGGACTTGCACCCATAGCCTAAGAGCAACTAAGCATGCAGTTAGCCAAATAGCAAGCTACGATTTCTTAATGCACTAAGTAGAGCCAAGTGGCCAACAAAAAAGGTTGCTAGCTTGGATGCAACGTGGGCAACCAACAAGCTAAGAAATACTAGCCAAGAAGCCAAGTGATACACCAAAACAGCCAGGAAGCAAGCGGCAGTCGAAGTATACTGTGTACATAATGTACAAAATGAACTTCTCTCTACTCCAAACAACAAACAATTCTAGCTCAGTTGGTGCGCTCCGCTGCGCTCATGCTCTGAGGTGCATGGTTCGAATCCTGCATGCTGCAGCAAAGTTTTTATGAAGCTATGATATTGAACAAGTCAGACCGGAGATCCGGTTTACAGCGTAAAACCGACGATTTAACCGCGGTTTGGCCGGTTTATTCCGGCTCGGCTGCGCATACGGTCCAGTGCGCCTAAAAAACCAGCAGAGGCTCCGGTTCCGGTTTTATCCGGTTGAACCGCCGGTCCGGTTCGGTTTTTAAAACTATGATTTTGTGTGCTCATGGACTGCAAAAAATGAGATAAATTTTAAAGAAATGCAAAAAATGAGATTTTTTTAAAAAAATCTGAACATTTTCCATTGAACACTTTTAAAATTTGAAAAATAATAATGAAAATATGAACATTTTTCTAATTTGAACATTTTTTGATTTAACATTTTTCAAAAGATTGAAACAATTTTGAAAATTGCAATATAATTAAATATAATTTTTTTTCAAATTTTAACATTTTCGAGATTGAACATTTCTAATATAAGTATTTTCGAATTTTTTTTTGAAATTAAACATTTTAACTTCGTGGGATCCCTGCCAATCATCAATCTCTGCATTTCCTTGAGATTGAACATTTCTCGAATATGAACATTTTTAAATTTGAATATTTTTAAATCAAAACATTTATATTTTAATAAAAAATTAAAACTTTCAAAATTGCAAATTATTTCAAATTTAAATATTTGTAGAATCTTAAGAAAGAAAAAAAACAAACATGATAAAAAAAGAAAAAGAAAACGGAAAGTGAGAACAGGAAAAAGCAAAAAATACAAACTGGGCCAACCAGGCTGGCCCATAGCTCGCGCGTGGATGTGCGGCGCACGGTAAGGACCGATCCGGTTGGGAGCTCCTCGCCACCGATCTGGTCGGTGGCTGTTCGGCACCGCACACCCTCCCACGATCCAGGTAATTTAGTGGGCCTCGGCCCATTACGTCAGGTGAGTTTCTTTTTTCCTTTTTCTTCCTTCTTTTCTGTTTATATTTTCGTTTTTTAAAATCTAACCGTTTTAAAAACTTTTTTTGAGAAAAAGATTTTCATAAAATTTGAACAGTTTTCTGAAACCAAAACAGTTTTTAAATTTGAACATTTTTTCGATTTGAATATTTTTTAAAATTTGAAATTTGAATAATTTTTTAACTCGAACAATTTTCAAAATTGAATGTTTTTAAAATATGAACAAATTTCGAATGAACGCTTTTTCTATTTGAATAATTTTCATATTTGAACAATTTTCAAATTTTCAAATTTGAACGGTTTAAGAATTTGAACGGTTTTCATATTTGAACGGTTTTCAAATTTGAACATTTTTGAATTTAAACATTTTTTCAATTTGAACAATTTTTAAAAATAAAAAATTTCGAATCTAAAAAAATACAAACAAAACCGAAACCAGAAAAAAGAAAGAAGAAAAGAAAACAGAAAAAAAAACCAGAAAAGAAAAAAGAAAAAAACGAACTGTTACAGGCCAAATAGCCACAAATGGGCCTGGCCCATACTCGACCAGGGGGTGTGCGGTGGCCGGTAACCACCGACCTGGTCGGTGTATAGGTTTTGCCGATCCGGTTGGCATATAGGGTTACCGACATGACCAGATCAAAAAGAATGCGGCCCAAAAGGTATTGGACCAGCGGGCTTGGCCCAGGCATCATTGGCTTGTGGTGTGGTGGTGTCTGCTGGTGCAAGACGTACAGTCGTCTGCACGCTGCACTGCACGCACACGATCCACATGGATCAGAGGTGTCAAAGCAAAGCAAAAGAAACACCTTAATTACGGCGTCTCTGTTTGCCCAACCTAGCCGCGGGGTACAAATGTGATCGGACAGCCTCGAGTCTGTTCTTTACGCCGTGCTGCGCTTGAGCCGTTCACCCTGACGATCGAGCACTTCAGTTAGTTCAGGCTCCGCCACTCCGGTTGCCATCCAAAAGCTGTAAATCTTCACTCGTGTTTTTCAAAGATTTTTTCAAAGAGAATAAGCGTGGGTCAGACATTTGATCTCCTCTAGCAGCGCACCCTAAACCCATCTTTGGTCCAGCGCGGCCTAATATGCTATCCGGCGTTTTGAGCCCATCCCGCTACAAAAGGAATTTTACGGGGGTGATGGACGCAACGCGGAAACGTGTCGCGAGTGGCAGGTCCGTGTCGTCAGCAAAGCAGAGGCATGGAGGCGGGGTTTAAACCCGTCGCCTACCTCTGGTCAAGTGGCGTAATGGCGGCGTAGCTTTTCCAGCGAGCCACGTAGTTTTCCTAGACGACATAGCGAAGCATTAGTTTTCTATGTTTAAATTTAGTCCAATTTCATTCAAATTCTTCTAATATATAACAAATTTGAATGAATTCCAGTGTTTTCGGTTGAATTTAATTATTTTAAATTTCTATTTGGCAGGTGGCAGCGACAGCAGGCCCGACCTGGATCCGATCTAGACCGCTGGGTCGGTGGAAACTACGTGTATGGCTCGACAGACTGCTATCTGAGATGGTGGTGGCGTGGACCGTAGTCTGGTCTATCTTTGTCGGCGGCGGTCAAGTTCATCTTCTCCTCGCGTCAAGACGAAGATCTGCTTGATGCTTGTCCTCCTTGATCTAGCCGGAGTGTCGAGTTTCGGAAGGCTCCGTCGGGGAGCTTCCTTGGACGCCTCATGGCTGGAGATTGCTAGATTGGATGGGATTCGGTCATGTACATCCATGTTTTTTTTCGACGGTTTGGTTTCAGGAGGAAGCGGCGCGGATCTCTACTATCTATTGCCATCATGAGATGTGTCCCCCATGATGAAATCAGAGGCGCATAATTTTATTGAGGTCGGGATCCAAGAACTAGTAATAGTGGTTCGAGTCTTTACAGCGATGGAAGTTGCTTCGTGTTTCGGGACTCGTAGCAGCGATATGCAAGTTGGGGCGATACCATCGGAGAATTTTGAAGATTTTTCTTTCAAAGTGAAAATTCAAGGTATGATCTTAATTGAATGTGCTTGGTAATGAGCTTTGATGAATATATTGTTTTAAGAGCATGGACTTTCTCTAGGGTAAATAATTGGGCGATGACAACGCTTCACCATTGTTTCCTTCTTGAAGGTGTGTTTTTGCAGAATTTGAACTTCATATTTTGTCTTGGTGGCATTTTTACCGCTGCTATACGGAGTAAATCATTGTAGCGGGAGTTTTCTTTTAAAGATCTGTTGCCTGCCAAAACCCACCGGCGAGCAGTGGTTAAGCAACACGAAGAGCCGGGAGGCTTTCAAGACTGTAGGGGGCCCTGGTCCCTCGATGTCGTCCCGCAAATGTTCCGGCACACGTCCTAGCGGTTGCAGGCGCACTGACCTATACTGGTCGAAGGTGTTGAATTGCTTCGATTAGTTTCTGCATGGCGACACGTAAACATTAAATACGAGCCCTATCGGCTCTCAGGTTGCCCCGTGGATCGGCTCAAAGAGCCGATCGCCCCATGGCTTACGTCGGGTTAACGATGACATGGGGCTCCTGCTTGATCAATATAAAGCTATACCAATCTACGACAGTTTAGGATTTTCACCGCATGATCGGAACATCCTGCGCGTAGTTGAGCCTAATAGACACGAAAGATAATGGAAAACTAACCCTAGAAGAGGCCTAAAAACCAACACTAAGTCAATTCCCGGAATATCCCTCTTAGGATTAACAAACCATACCTTACGTGCTACCGGATCGTTCAACCCGTTTGCAAGGCCTAACCATACATATATTAAACCAATCCTTGAAGAATCAAGGAGCAACTATAACAGATTGGATCTACTAAATAACGAACAAGCAAGGTGCCCTTACACCTAGGTAGGTGTAAGGGCAGCTAGATATCGGGCATAGCTAGCAAGCATGTATAAGAAAAGCGTCCATGCCAGCCCCAAAACACCTATGATAAATAGTGTTACTCGCCATCAACAACGCTTCAGACGAGCAACACAAGGTAACGAATAAGCGCTGCCTAGATCGCAAGATGCGATCTAGGCAGCATGATGCCCGGAAGAAACCCTCGAAAGAAGGGGTGGCGATGCGCCTGATTTGTGTTTGTTGTGAACGTGATTGTCCTCCTTTTTCGATAACCCTAGATACATATTTATAGTCCAAGGGACTTTCTAATTCGGGCGTGCACCTAACCGTGCACGGGTTAAACTCTATCTTTAATTCTAAACTAAGATGCGATCTACTATATTACAGATACATGGGCAATTAAGCCCAAACTCTTCGTGCAAGGCCGCTTCAAAGATGCTTCACGCGTATATCCTTCAAGCCCATCTTCCTCGGCCATCTCCCGTTTGGCAAAATGGTGATAACACATGCCCCCTGGTTTTGGTAATGATAATTTCAAAACCACTGTTTTTCCTTCGAAGGGTCGTCGTGGCAGAGCAGAACCGTCGCAGTATTCTTCATCATGATGCCTTGCCTTCTCAACTCTCTGCACGATTTGACATTTGTGGCACCACATCCTCGAAAACTGCTTAGCATTAAATCTCCGCTATATCCCCTTTTATTTAGCCACTTCTCGCAGTTCCCTTCTTCGTCCCCTTCGCATCAGCACTCCAAAAAACCCTCCTCTGCCACCATGTCTTCCTCTTCTTCTTCGTCGGGTCTTTCCGTCCAATCCTCCCCCCTCCGCGAGCCGACGCGGAGTGGGTCCCAATGGCGGACCACATTCGCCGGGCCCTAGAGGACGGGGACGAGAGCCAACCACGACTTCTCCGTCTCGGTCGAGGACGACAAGTCCTCGACCGACGGGGAGAACGACCTCCGCTTCCTCGCCGACGGGGAAACGGAGGAGGAGGAGCGATGACGACGCCTCCCCTGGGACGACTTCACCTCCTTCGAGGAGGAGGAGGAGGAAGAGGAGGGAGGAGGACGACACCTCCTCCGACGAGCCGCCGGCCAAGCGCTTCGCCCTGGCCGAGCAACCTCAGCGACCGGACGGCAGCGACGGCGACGAGGAGGATGAAGACAACGAGGGCCTGCCGGCGGCGCGGGGCAGCGACGACCGGCCCGCGGAAGTAGCGCCGACAGCGGGGACGACGAGGGCAGCGACGGCCCGTAGATAAGATCCTTAGCATAGGACCAATAGTAGTAGATGGGTGTTACCCTCCAAAACCCACCGACGGGCAATGGCTGAGCAACACGAAGAGCCGGGAAGCTCCCAGGGCCGCTTAGTGGACCCTGGCACCTCGCGTCGTCCCGCAAATCTTCTAGCCACGTCCTGGCGGTTGCTGGGCGTGCCACGACCTAGACCGTCAGGAAGGTGTTAGAGTGCTTCGATTGTTCCCGCATGGTAGACACGTAAACATTAAATACGAGCCCTATCGGCTCTCAGGTTTCCCTGTGGATCGGCTCAAGGAGCCGATCGCCCCATGTTTCACGTTGGATTTACAATGGCATGGGGATCCCGCTGATCGGACAAAGCTAAAACGATCCACGACGCTTAGGGTTTTCACCGCATAACCGGAACGTCCTACGTGTGATCGGGCCTAGCACCTACGGAAGATGATGCAAACCACCCCTACGAGAGGCCTAAAAACCAACATAACGTCGATTCCCGGAACATCGCGGGGACGGTGAACAACATCTAACGCACTACCGGATCCTCACCCGGCGTAAGGCCTAATTATGCATATTAAACTAATCCTGCGGAGCAAGGAGCAACTATAACGGATCGGATCTACTAAGTAACGAACAAGCAAGATGCTGCCCTTACGTCTGGATAGACGTAAGGGCAGCTAGGTGTCGAGGGACGGCATCGCCACGCAAATATGCACATGAAAGCATCAATGCAAGCCCTAAACACCTAAGGATAAATAGTACTGCTCGCCATCAACAAGGCTTCAGCACGAGCAGTACAAGGTTAACGAATAGTATACTGCCTAGATCGCTAGATGCGATCTAGGCAGCATGGTGCTTACCCGGGAGAAACCTCGAAGAAAGGGGTGGCGATGCGCCTGATTTGTGTTGGTTGAACGATGATTGTCCTCCATCTCCGATAACCCTAGATACATATTTATAGTCCAAGGGACTTTCTAATCGAGGCGTGCACCTAACCGTGCACGAGACTCTACCTTTTAATCTAAATTACAATGCGATCTACTATATTACAGTACACGGGCAGCTTAGCCCAAACTCTTAGCGCAAGGCCGCTTCAAGATGCTCCACGTGTACGTCCTTCAAGCCCATCTTCACTACGGCCCATCTCCTGATTTGGCCAAAATCGGGTGGTAACACATGCCCCCTGGTTTTGATAATGACAATTGCAAAACCATGTCTCCTTCGAAGGGTCATGTCGTGGCAGAACCGTCGCTTTCGTCATGACGTCTTGCCTCCTCGCCTTCTCTGCACGATTTGACGGTTCTGGCACCATGTCCTCGGGAACTGCTTAGGCATTAAACCATATATTCCCCTTTTATTCGGCCACATCGAACAGTTCTCCTCTTCCTCCCTCTGCGTCAGCACTTCCAAAAAACCCTTCTCTGCCGCCATGTCTTCCTCTTCGTCTTCTCCCTCATCGGGTCTTTCCACCCAATCCTCCACCTCCCGCGAGCCGACGCCTGAATGGGACCCACAGGAGGCCCACGCGGCCAGAATCCGCCGCGCCATAGCCGACGGGGACGAGTCGACCCACGACTCCTTCGTCTGGTCCGAAGACGACCAGTCCTTAACGGACGGGAGAGCGACCTTCGCTTCCTTGCCATTGGGCAGTCGGAGGAGGAAAGCGACGACGACGGCTTCCCTGGGACGGTTTCTCCTCCGCCGAGGAGGTGAAGGAAGAGGAAGAGGAGGAGGACAACACCTCCTCACGGCGCGGCCAGCGTCTCTGCCCCTGGGGGCAACTCTGCGACTTCGACAGCGACCATGGCGACGCTAGCGAAGAAGATGAGGACAATGAAGGTTCCGCCGGTGGTCGCAAGCCGACGACGAGCCGGCCGAGAGCAGCGCCGACAGCGGCGATGGCGACGATGGGGGCAGCAGCGGCCCCTAGATAGGATAGAGCTAGGAGCAGTAGATGATAGGGCAATGTACCCCTAGCAACCCTTTTGAGAGCAATCAGCTCCTTCCATGTAAGAAATCTGATTATCAACGAAGAAATCTCCCCAATTGGACTTTGTCGATTTCTTTCATATTGATTTAGCCGATTGTCACCTTGATCGATGTTCAACGAGCCGATGTCAATACATCAGCTCTTATAACAAATTGCAAGACAGATCAATCTAACCACCCCCCCAGATGGTAACTTGCAATCTTTGAAATTCAGATCCAAAATCCCAATCGAACACGCCCAGAACACAGCCTTGAGACCCTCAGATCTTTGGACTTTAAAATCATCCGATCACATTGTTTGTCCTGACGGCAAAACTCCTGGATTAACGCCTCCAGGAAGGCTCCTTAGTCCGTTGCTGACAACCTTGATGTTGAAGCTGATACCCCTGCAAAACAGGTGCCACTTGTTCACAGCTTCCCTTGTGATGTTTTGTTTCTTTGCAGCAACGGACTGGTCTAGAGCCTGATCAACAATGATGGCTCCTCCTTCAAACTCCTCCTGTCATCCTAATGGTTTTCCTCTGCAAGAGCTCGCCACCTTTCAACATGGTTACGATGCAGAGACAGCCGATTTCAAAGGCGGTCTTCGGGTCAGCGCCCCCCGAGCCTCGGTCAAGGCGAGAATGAAAGTGCACCAGCCGCATTGGGCCACTATCAGCTTCTCAATCAGGTGCAGCATCAGCCGATTCTAACCAAATCGGCTTTCAAAAGCGAGAACCTTCAACGTGGCCTCAGAGCTTCTTGAGTCAATGAGGCAACCTCGATGAGAATGCGATTCGATTCAAGTGGACCGTGGTCATTCTCATGATCCTAGCCTGATCTGCACGTCCATCTGTTCTTGTTGTTGGCCAGGCTGCAATCCTCCAACTTGTCGGCGACTACCAGCAGCTTAAATGAGAAAAAGGGCCGTCTCGGACGCCCAAACTGACGCTCTTGCTGGTGCGCCGAGCTTGAAGTCTTGCCGAAGGAGTTGGAAGTCCTTGAAGAGAGGGCCTGAGTCACCAAGCAATCCCATTGAGGGGTTCCTCCAGTAGATGGCTTCCGCTTGTAACAGTGGTATCCCTTGAGTCGATGGCCGTGCATCGGCTTTGAATCCTTAAGTCGATGTCTACGCATCGGCTGTGCTCAAAAATTTCTGTATTTTGGATTTTTTGCGGCCGATTTGTTTATGTATCGGCCCCCCTCTTTGAGTTGTTCTGCTGGGCGTTTGGCATGCATTCTCAGCTTCGTATCCTCGTGTCTTATCCATCTATGTGCCCCCCGAGCCGATTCTGTCAAGTCATTGATGGTATCGGCTCTTCGGGTATCTGTTGGATCAATGCTGAACACAGACAAAAGGATGCTGATGATAATTTTGGCCGATGCGGGAATCGGCCTCCTTTTCCGTTGCAATGCTTTGGCGATGGTTTGCAACTTCTTGGATTTTCAACTGTAGCTACGTGGCATGCCGGAGATAAGATCTTTTGCTTTTCACTTTTTGAGGGCCGATCTCAGGGATCGCCTTGCCACGTACGTCAATGTCTTGGACCTGCTACTCCGTCAGGATCACGGATACCATGTTTGTACCCGACCGATGTCTCGCATTGCATCGGCGATCTGTGCATCGGCTTTCGCTGTTTTGGGCGCCATACTTTCTTTGGCGGCGCGCCTTTGTCTCCACCGTTTGCTGAATTTCACGGCCAGATCGGGCCGTGCTCTTCTCAACGTGTACGTACACGAGCCTCGGCTCTTCGAGGTTTCGCGGCCGCTGCACCGCGCTCGAGAATGGCGGGTCCATCGGGGCACCACCTGGTCGGTGATACCTATCTTCTTCTCCATCCGACTCCTCAAAGTCTTCTTCTTGAGATGACTCAGCTCGCCTGTTATGTGGTGGGAGAGGTCCTAAACGCTCGAACACTGAAACTTCGTTTGTCCTTCTCCTTCGCTGTTTGCATTCTGGGCAATTCTCGATTGTTGGCAATCGGCTCATTCCTGAATCCCAGCAATGTTTGAAGAAGGACAGTCCCAGTGCTTATCCAGGTCGTCTTGCTCCCTTGACCTCCCTCTAGCGCGACGTTCGTACCCGTCGTTGTTCTGTCATGCCGACGATACCTCCCTGTTTTCCGTATCAGACCGACGATATTTTTCATCGTCTTCGTCGTAGCGTTGGCGTCGGTCTACCACTGTTCATATTTGTTGAGGAGATGCACGGAGAGTGGGCGCTGATACCGTATGCTTCTCACCTCCTCCTCGGTTAGGTACCGTCTATCATCATCTTGGGGCCGGTCGCGTGGAACGGCCTCCTCTTTATCCTTGCCACGAGAGTAGCTGCTCTCGGCTTTATCTTTGCCATGGCGGATCACAAACCCTGCCATATTGACATTAAAAGAGAACCCAGGTTCCCTTATGGAGTGGCTCAGGTCCACCATATTGACGTCCGGAAACGGACGCATGTCTACCTTCATGGCAAACCGTCCGAAAGTTAATCGGCCCGATTCTATCATCTAGATTTGTGCCGCGCAACACTGCGGTCGTTGGTGGCGTGCGTGAACGTATGATGCCATTTGCAGTATGGCCTTTTGTTCATCTCCTGTGCCGTAGGGATCTTGTGGCCTTCAGGGCTTAACTCTCTTTGTAGCAATCGAAGTCTGTTCAGTTTTGCTCACATCAAGTCCAACCCTCTTGGAGAGCCACGATGTTCCCATTTGGTGACACGTGTTTGGCGTCCGAGTCCACTCCACCGCAACTTCCGATCTACGAGAATCTTCATCCTCATCGGCATTGACCAGGGTTTCGGCGCAACTTGTCTGTACGTTCCGGATGGCGTTCATATAAGGTCAGCTACGACGGGGTGCGTCAACTAGTTGTACTCCACTTGGAACGTCAGATCTTGAGATGGCCCCGCAAGGCTGCCACGGCCAGCTGATTACTTCTTTCTCAGTTAAATGAACGGGCACTTCGGTTCTTGACGTTCTGGCGCTGAATGTACTCAGCCACTGTCTCCCTCATCTAACTTGTGCTAGTTACAATACCCGGCTCGGTAGCCCGAATGGGTGTGAAATTGTTCCTCAACTGCTTCATGATCGTGCGAGTTCGGCTGCAATGTGCCATCCAAAGCTGGACCGGTGAGGGATTGCGAAAAGCACCTCACCGTAGCTGATCCGATGCCGAAGCCATGCCCACTGGGCCAAGTATCGGCTCACGTGTTCAATGGAGCTAGACCCTTTTTACCGAATTTGTTGAAGTCCGGAAGCCGGTACTTGGGTGGTAGTGGGATGGGTCGAACTCATTGGGTACGGCTTGGAATAGCCGATTATCTTCTTTTGCAAGATGCCGGGATCTCTCGGGACTGATCGATCTGCGGTGGAGGTGGTGGCAGTGGAGACTGGACTGGTGCGGTGGTATACTTGGCTAGCCACGCATATTTCTCAGCTTCCGCTCCCAAACTCCCGGCTGCAGTCGTTCTCTGGGAACAATGGCTCCTGCTCGGCAATCCCTCTGGAGCTGGATCGCTGTGTCCGATTGTTGCAATCCGGCACAAACGTGCACATACCCGTGGGATCTCCTTGGGCGGCTCATATAAGAACTGGTAGTCGCAGGATCACCTCCAACCTTGTGGACAACGTATGCCGGTGAACCTTGTTCTTGTGGAGCTGCCAAGTGTGCGGCAATGGTGGCCTGGTGTGGAGTTGCACCTCTCCTTGGTGAGTCCCTAGAGCAGGTCCTGGACGGGAGTACCGACGCTCCATGATTTCTTGGACCACCGGGCAAGCGCTCAAAGAATTCACCAGCTCTCAGATGTCGATGCGGTGAATGGGCACCATCGTTGATTTTCTGTCGCAGGGCTCGCACGTTCATCCGGAAGGAGAGCAGATCTACCCCGTCAAGGACGCCTTGTGGCGTGAATCCTTTGAACCTGATACCGTGCGAGACGGGTCTTCTCAAAGGAGCCGAGTTCGGCTTCAAGGACTTCAGCTCATCGTACTTCTTCTTATGATCGGAGGAAGATCCTCGTATGTGATCTGTTCCTCCGCCATCTCGGATGCCGATGTTGATGTGGATGTTGCGAGAAGGTTGTCCCACCGGCGTGCCGAATGTATTACCTCCAAAACCCACCGGCAGACGTGGCTGAGCAACACGAAGAGCCGGGAAGCTCCCGGGCCGCTTAGTGGACCTGGCATCGCGGTCCCGCAAATCTTCTAGCCACGTCCTCGGCGGTTGCTGGGCGTGCCACCTGACCCTAGACCCGATCGGGAAGGTGTTAGAGTGCTTCGATTGTTCCCGCATGGTAGACACGTAAACATTAAATACGAGCCCTATCGGAAACGGGTTTCCGATTGGATCGGCTCAAGGGAGCCGATCGCCCCATGTTCGAGTTGGATTTACAATGGCATGAGGATCCTGCTTGATGGACAAAGCTAAAACGATCCACGACGGTTTAGGTTTTCCGCATAGCAGAACGTCCTACGTGTGATCGGGCCTAGCATACGGAAGATGATGCAAACCACCCCTACGAGAGGCCTAAAAACCAACATAACGTCGATTCCCGGAACAATTCGCGAGGACGGTGAACAACATCTAACACCCTACCGGATCCTCCGACCCCGGCGTAAGGCCTAACTATGCAGATATTAAACTAATCCGGGAGCAGCAACTATAACGGATCGGATCTACTAAGTAACGAACAAGCAAGATGCTGCACTTACGTCCGGATAGACGTAAGGGCAGCTAGGTGTCGAGGGACGGCATCGCCACGCAAATATGCACGTGAAAGCATCAATGCAAGCCCTAAACACCTAAGGATAAATATTGCTCGCCATCAACAGGCTTCGGCACGAGCGTGCAAGGTTAACGAATAAACGTATCGCCTAGATCCCAGATGCGATCTAGGCAGCATACTACCGGGAGAAACCCTCGAAGAAAGGGGTGGCGATGCGCCTGATTTGTGTTGGTTGAACGATGATTGTCCTCCATCTCCGATAACCCTAGATACATATTTATAGTCCAAGGGACTTTAATCGAGGCGTGCACCTAACCGTGCACGGGCCGGACTCTACCTTTTTAATCTAAATTACAATGCGATCTACTATATTACAGATACACGGGCAACTTAGCCCAAACTCTTAGCGCAAGGCCGCTTCGAAGATGCTCCACGTGTAGCAAGCCCATCTTCACTTACGGCCCATCTCCTGATTTGGCCAAAATCGGGTGGTAACAATGGGACAATGTGTCCCCTAGTTCTTCCTTTTGAGAGCAATCAGCTCTTTTATGTAAGAAATCTTATTATCAATGAAGAATTTCCTTTCCATGAAGAATTTCCTTTGGTTTAGCCGATTTCCTCATCTGACTTTGCCGATTGTTAACTTGATCAATGCTCAATGAGCCGATGGCAACGCATCGCCCTTCACGATAAAAGGCAGGTCAAATCAGTTATCCCCTCAGGCGATACCCTGCAACCTTTGCTCAAATTCGGATCCCAAATTTCCAATCAAACAGGTCCAGTCCGCAGCCGCGCGAACCCCAGATCTTGGACTCCAAATCACCTGAGCTTAATGTTAGATTTAACGGCAAAATTCCTAATCAATGCCTTCAGGAGAGCTCTAGGACCGTTGCTGAAAACCTTGATGTTGAAGCTGATACTTCCAGAACAGTACCATTTGCCCACAACTTTCCTTGTGATGCTGCTTCTTTGCAGCAACAAGATGGCCCAGAGCCTATCAATGATGATGGCTCCCTCTTCAAACTCCTCCCCCAGTTCCCTTCTGCAACAACTCACCTTGTTTAAGGTTGTGGTGAGCTAGCCGATTTCAGCCAAAATCGGCTCCCAAACAAAGGATCTTCAGTCCAATTGGAAAGACCTCGGCCCGGGCGAGAACAGGCGAGAAAGATGGCTGCCAGGAACACTTTGAAGAGCAACATCCTTCTAGGCTATTAGTTCATTAATCCTGCTCTTGTAGACTTCCCGAAGATAATATGCGAGGAGACGCAATCCAGCCGACAAGGTTCGAGCTTGGGCACCTCTGGAGACACCACCACGTAAAACCAGCCAGATGTGCCACCATCGGCTTCCAAGAAAAGGTCAGCCCCTGCTGCCCCTCCAACTCCCATCAAAACAGGCAGGGAAGCTTGCGCACAAGGAGTCGATGCACCAAGAGGGCTCGGAAGGATCAGTAAACCCCTTTCTCGAACCAAGACTTCACAAGTAATGGCTCTCCAACTTCTCCTAGCTCAATTCTTGTGATTTGCTGCTCAGATCGGCTCACCATCTTCTTTGCAGAGTGAGAATGTTGATGAAGTTCTGATGCCCTTAACAGCACTGAACATAACAACCTCTATTGGTGACATCGACCAAGTCGCCACCTTGGCCAAACCCTAGGCAGAAACGCCACAGCCGATCGCATCGTCATCGGCTGTTCCCATGGTCCTAGGAGAGGTATGCTCCCTTTGTTGGGCTCACCCTTTCTCTGATCTGCATGCTTATGCTGCCCTTGTTGTCGTTCAACCCCGAATATCGAGCCGGCCCCTCCACAGCAGGTGATGAACCAAGTCGCAGCTCCAACACCCCAACGCTCTACTTTCTTCCCCCATTGAGACATCGGTCGAAAACTCTAAGGAGGTGAAGAACATCCTTGAAGAAATCCAGCCCCACGTTCCAAATGACGCTGCAGTTGAAGCTCCGGCCAGTCGTGACGTTATGCCTTTGGTCAAGGGTGCAGTTGGCTCATCAAAATGGCAGTTGAAGCTCCGTAATTCTAAAGTCGATGTCCGAGCATCGGTTGTGTAAATTTTTTCTATTTTCCCATTTTGTGCTTGATCGATTTCATGAAGGTTTCTCTGGGTACATACTCCGTGGCCTTGTATCTTCTCGTATGTATGCCCGAGCCGAATCCTTCAAGTGATTGAAGATATCGGCTTTTCAGCCAACTATAAGCCTTTCACATCACCCACCATACTAAATAGCACAGTGACTAGCAAATGTGGTGAGAATGTGTTTTGGCGATTGCTTGGAATCGGCCTCCCTTGCGTTGTATCGCTAAGTAAAGGTCTCACTCTTCTGTCCATCGGATGTTTGTAAACCCTTCCCCGACTTCCCATTGCTGCTAAATCAATGCGAAAACAGCGGAAGGCATGTTGAGGCTAATTTTGACGATTGCTAGAATCGGCCTCCTTTTCATTGCAATGTTTACTGAGGGTTCACAACTTTTGGTTCTCCGCTACGCTACGTGACATGCTTGAGGTGAGATCCTTGATTTTATTTTTAGGGCGATCGCGAGGATCGTGCACCGTGCGTCCATAGACTGGAACTTATTGCTCTGTCGGTGGTGGATAAAACCAGCCTTACCCCATTTTTGAAGCTTCGATGCGCTCACAGCCACCTGATTGATTCCAGAGCGGCTCTTGGTCGTTTGCTTCCCAGATGTTCATGGCGGCCAAAGAGATTTCGAATCATCTGCATGAACAACCTCCACTTCATCTCCATCCCATTGTATGACACACCGATGCATTGTGGATGGAATGCAACAGTTAGCGTGGATCCAATCCCTTCCTAGCGGGACAGCGTAGTGCTCTTGCTGTCGACGATGAAGAAAGACGTAGGGATGGTCTTTCCGGCGGATTAGTCACGTTCAGAACACCCTTGGCCCGACGCTTGGCCATTGAAATCGCTTAGCGTGACGTTGGTTTTGATTAGATCTTCATTGGAACGTCCCAAACGTAACATGGAGTATGGCATTATGTTGTGGCGCTCCCGTGTCAACCAGCATCTTGTTGATAGGTTGCCCATTGATATAACCTTTCAGGTATAGGGCTTTCAGATGCCTGTAGCTCTTCTCTCGTGGCTTCTCAAAGATGACTGGGCGCAATCAGCGTGCCACCGACACTTCCTCGTCTCTTGGAGCACAAAACTCCGATGGAAGGATGAACACCATGTTTGTATCAAGCCATGCCTCTACATGGCTTTTTTTACTTGCTGCTCGTCCACACTTTCTTCTGTGGCCGTGCCTCGTCTCCAATGTTTGCTGAATTTTCACGGCCAGATCGGGCCGTGCTTTCCTCAACGTATGTGTATTGCGCCTCTTTCCTCCAGTTCGTTGCACTCTGCGCTTTTGGAGTGGCGAGTCCATCGGGGCACCACCTTGGCGGTGGTATCTATCTTCTTCCTCGGCTCCTCGAAGTCTTCATCTTGAGATGACTCAGCTCGTTTTTGAGGTGGGAGAGGCCCTAGATGTTTGAACAAAACTTCATTTGTTCCTTCCTCTTTGTTTGCATTCTGGGCAGTTCTAGGCAATCGGCTCATTCCTGAGTCCAATGAGTGTTTGAAGAAAGGACAGTTCAATGCCTATCCATGTCCTCTTGCTCTCTTGATCTCCCTCCAGCGTGACGCTCATACCCTTCGTATCGACGGTATTTCCTGTCGTCTGCATCAGACCGACGATATCTATCATCATCTACGTCGTGGCGTCGACGTCGGTCGTACTGCTCATATTTGTTGAGGAGGTGCGCGGAAAGTGGCCGTTGATACCGCACGCTTCTCACCTCTTCCTCGATCAAGTACCGTCTGTCATCATCTTGGGGTCGCGTGGATCGGCCTCCTCTTTATCTTTGCCACGGGGGTGGATGCTCTCTGGCTTATCCTTGCTATGGCGATCTGCAAGCCCTGTCATGTTGATATCAAAACCTGGCTCGCGTATGCAGTGACTGAGATCCACCATGTTGACGTCGGGAAACGGATTCGTATCAACTCTCATGGCAAACTGACCGAAGAGTAATCGGCCTTGTTCTATCATTTGAATTGTTGACAAGACTTTGGTCATTGGTGGCATGGGTGAACGTGTGATGCCATTTGCGTATGACCTGCCGTTCATCTCTTGTACCGTGGGGATTTTGTGGCCTTCGGGTAACTTTAGCTGTTTTTCCTTCAGCAACAAATCAAAAATTTGCTCTTTTGCTTAAATCAAAGTCAAACCCTTTTGCAGGCCCTGGTTGTTTCACCCACTTGCAAGACACGGCTTTGCCCCCGAGTCCATTCAGCCAAGCGACTTCCTGATCTCCTATAGAATCTTCATCTTCTTCCATCTCGATCGGGGCGACGCGCTTGAACTTGTCCTGGTACAATTCCGGGTGGGCTGTTCATACGATGTCAATTTCTGAACCATATGCGCGAGTGAATTGTAGCTTGGAAGGTCACGTCTTTGAGCAGCGCTGACAGGCTGCTATCGCCAGCTCGACTGCTTCCTTCTCGGATAAACGAACCGAATAACATTGGTTCTGACGGTCTTTGTGCTGGATGTGTTCGCACACCGTCTCTCTCGCCTCTGCCGAACCTGGGTCGGATCGGCAATGCCACTCATTAGCTTGAATGGTATTGTATGTGGAATTGTTCCTCCAGCTGCTTCCACGTCCGAACCGAATCTGTGGCAACGAGGTGTACCACCCAAAGGCTGGACCCGTGAGAGATTGCGAGAAGAACCTCACACGCGGCTCGTTCGAAGGTGAGATCATGCCCAGTTGTGCCAAATATCGGCTCACGTGCTCAATTGAGCTTGTTCCTTGATCCACTGAATTTTGTGAAGTCAGGGAGCCGATACTTAGGCGGTAGTGGGATTAGGTCATACTCGTTGGGATACGGCTTGGAATAGCCGATCATTCTCTTCTTCGGCAGGATGCCGAACTGATCTCTCATGATTGCGGTGATCTCATCCACCGTAGGAGCTGCAGAAGTTGAGCGTTCATGACTTGTTCCGGTGGCATATTTAGCTAGCCACGTATGTTTCTCAACATCTGCTCCAGAGCCATTTCTGCTCCAAAGAACTACTCCGTTCCGCGACCCTTCCTACCGTGGCGATCCCTCCTCTTTGTAACCCGGCTCATCCAATTGTTGCAGTCCGGCACGTATGTGCACACGTATCCATGTGGAATCTCCTTGGGCGGCTCATACAGGAACTGGTAATCGCAGGATCACCTCCAACCTTGTAGAAAACGTACTGGCCGTGAACCTTGTTGCTGTGGAGCTGCCATTGTGTACGGCAGTGGTGGCCTGTTGTAGAACGGTATCTCTACCGATGAGTTCTAGCGCAGGTCCCGAAGGAGAATACGATGCTTCATGATTTCTTGCACCACGTGAAGCGCAGCACGCTCAAAGTGTTCACCAGGCTCTCAGAATGCCAATGTAGAGAATGAGCGACGGCATAGTTAATTTCTGCCGCAGGGCTGTACGTTCATCCGAGGGAGAGATAGATCTAGTCCCTCCAACGCGTCTTCGGGTTGGAACCCTTTGAACTTGATCCCGTGCGAACGGGTCTTCTCGAAAGAACCGATGAGATCGGCAAGAATGGCCTTGAGATCATCATATTTCTTCTTGTGCTCGCAGGCAGATCTTCGTACTTGACCGGTTCTTCCGCCATCTCGGATGTTGACGTGGATGTTGCGGAAGATTGTCCCACCGGGCGTGCGAATGTGTTGCACGCCAAAACCCACCGGCGAGCGTGGTTAAGCAACACGAAGAGCCGGGAGGCTTCAAGGCTAGGGGGCCACTGGTCCCTCGGCGTCGTCCCGCAAATGTTCCACACGTCCTAGCGGTTGCAAGGCGTGCACCTGACCTATACCTGGTCGGGAAGGTGTTGAATTGGTTCGATTAGTTTCTGCATGGCAGACACGTAACATTAAATACGAGCCCTATCGGCTCTCGGGTTGTCCTGTGGATCGGCTCAAGAGCCGATGACGCCCCATGGCTTACATCGGGTTAACGATGACATGGGGCTCCTGCTTGATCAATATAAAGCTATACCAATCTACGACAGTTTAGGGTTTTCACCGCATGATCGGAACATCCTACGCGTAGTTGAGCCTAATAGACACGAAAGATAATGGAAAACTAACCCTAGAAGAGGCCTAAAAACCAACACTAAGTCAATTCCCGGAACATCCCTCTTAGGATTAACAAACCATACCTTACGTGCTACCGGATCGTTCAACCCGTTTGCAAGGCCTAACCATACATATTAAACCAATCCTTGAAGAATCAAGGAGCAACTATAACAGATTGTATCTACTAAATAACGAACAAGCAAGGTGCTGCCCTTACACCTAGGTAGGTGTAAGGGCAGCTAGATATCGTGGGGCAGCATAGCTAAGCAAGCATGTATAAGAAAAGCGTCCATGCCAGCCCCAAAACACCTATGATAAATAGTGTTACTTGCCATCAATAACGCTTCAGCACGAGCAACACAAGGTAACGAATAAACGCGTACTGCCTAGATCGCAAGATGCGATCTAGGCAACATGATGCTTACCCGGAAGAAACCCTCGAAGAAGGGGTGGCGATGCGCCTGATTTGTGTTTGTTGTGAACGTGATTGTCCTTCTTTTCGATAACCTTAGATACATATTTATAGTCAAGGGACTTTCTAATTCGGGGCGTGCACTTAGGTGCACGGGTTAAACTCTATCTTTTAATTCTAAACTAAGATGCGATCTACTATATTACGGATACATGGGCAATTAAGCCCAAACTCTTCGTGCAAGGCCGCTTCAAAGATACTTCACGCGTATATCCTTCAAGCCCATCTTCACTTACGGCCCATCTCCTGATTTGACCAAAATTTGATGATAACAGGATCTTTTTTTGTTGCTTTGTACTGTATATCCTTAGCGTCAGGGTATTGCATTGTTGTTGTTGTAGAGGTTAGAAACTAATGTTTTTTTATCGAAAAAAAGCATAGGACTAAACTTAAATAAAAACGCGTGCCCATCCTTTTCCTTCTCCACAGGATGAGGTGGGGCTGCCCTCTCGCTAGGCACATGCTACCAACATTTCTTCACTTACACTTCATCGGCCCTACTTCGTTAATCTCATGTCACTTTGGGTCGTGCGTTGCATGCATGGTTGAGACTCGATACTCATTATAAACTTGCCTGCTAACAAGACACTTGATCTCAGTTCCTGTAGTTCCGGCAGCAGCGCGAGTCGATGGTATGCCCGTCACCAGAAGCAGGTCCTATCTATCGGTGCTATATCATCGCCATCATGTCTCGTCACCGGTGGTCCGCGAACGTGACGTGATTATTCTGCCTTTGCAGCTCCATACTCACCCAGATCGTCAAGCGTGCATAATTGCGCAGTACACGCCCACGACCTGCCGCGTGGGCATTTGGTCTGCCACAGCCTCATACTTGCTGTACAGCATATCGGCACCGGACAAGCTTTTTGACACAAAGACACGTGATAACTCATAACTGACGCGCCCCGTCTTTTCTAATTCATAGGGCAGATGAGGTGGTTGCGCCCACGCATCAGAGTTAAACCCGAGGTTTTTTTCGATAAAGGAAATATATTAATATCAAGAAGATACCAATTATACCTAGTATCTGTAACAACGCACCACCCTAATGGCTATGGATGCACACAACTAAAAATAAGAAAAGAAAACTAAGAAACAAAAGTCCCGCTACAGTATCTCGGGCCAACAGCAATACATCCACCGCCGCCAAGACAACACTTGAACTACAGACTTTCCAAAAACGACGTCTCCAAGAAGTGAACAGTGCTCAAACATCGTCGTCGCCCGATCAAAGATCTTAGGTTTTCACCCTGAAGATAGGTCCCGCTCTCAAAACAATGCCTCCACCAAGGTCATTGCCAGGCACAACTAATTAAGTTTAGACCTTGAGTTTTCACCCTGAAAGGTAGGACTCTGCACTTCACCTGTGTTGTCGCCCCTTCATACCGCTGCTGTGAAGCCCGAAACACCAAGCAAGTCCCTCAACAAATGGAGACTTGAACCTCACTTAGCTAGTCCTCCCCTCCGGCCTTCATGAAATTCTCTTCTTCCAGCTTTCATCATGAATCCATAGTTACTTGATGTCAACACAGAAAAAGAGCTTCGCGCCGCTCCCTCCAGAACCAATCGGTCGGAATAAAAGCATGGGTGCGCACGACCGAATACCTCCGATCCAGCAAACTCCAGGCAAATCACTGTTACATTCGCCGGCGGAGCCTTCCGGAACTTAACCCCCCGGTCAGATCATCAGTCTAGGCCTCCGGTAGGTCCTCCTCTTCACGCGAGAGAGGCCCTAGGACCGCCACCTTTATTCAGGTCGGACCCCCACGTCGGCGACCATCCCGGGCTGGCGAAACCAACCCTCCACCGGCGACACAATCACCGGCTTCCATGCACCTCATCTCGCCGCCGGATCACGGTGATAGGTCAAAAGATCCACCACCACCAACCGCAGGCAGACCCTCTCCGGCAGAAGGGGGCCACTCCTCCGTCGAACCCAAGGATGTTGCCCCGGGCGCCCTCGTGTCGCGGAAGAAACCCGAGATCGTCTCCGCGCACCGACGAGGGGCGGGGGGGGGGGGGGAGGGCATGGCGCAGACCGAGGGCCTGGTGCCGCCCACCAGCAGCACCTGCCGGAGGGGGGACCGTAGCGCAAGAGCCGCCGCCACCCATCACCATCCGCGCGGCCGCATGTATCGTCCGGGAAGCCCGTCCGCCGTCCCCACGGTGAGGAAGGAGCCCCGCGCCGCCACGCCCCGTGGGTCTTTGCCCCGGCGGCGCTACCGGCGGTTAGGGTTGGGGGAGGGGGTCGGGAGAGAAAAAATGGAATATAGTTTTATATTTTGTGGAGAGCAACGTTTTTGTCACTACGGGAAAACAATTCATTGCCGTGCGACAATTACGCCAGCAAAGGCCCTTATTTGCCCGGCAAGGGTTTGCCGTGCGTCGGCCTTAAACAACGTGCTGCGGCAACGCCTCCAACGACAGCGAAGGCATTGCCGTGCCCACGACCAAATCGCACGTCAAAGACCTTGCGGATGCGCTCCTGCGACCGTCTTTGGGCCCTTTGCCGTGCGCGTGATCTTGCCATGCGCGCGTGCGCCGCCTCGTTGCCGTCACGCACCTTTGCCGTGCGACTTCCTCGTTGCCGTGCGCTCTGCCGGGCCTTGCTCCTTTGCCGTGCGGCAACCCCCGCCCGCACGGCAAAGCCTCCTCCAGGCACACCAGCAGCGGCCAGGAGCACGGAGTGATCTCCACGTGGCGCCTTTGCCGTGCGTATGCACACGGCAAAGTGACCAAAGTCCTTTGCCGTGTGCATACACACGGCAAAGGCCCCTAATTTTTTGTTTTTTTCTGTTTTCCACTAATCCCTGCATTTCAAAATTGCAATTCACATATATATAACATATACAACATATATATTCACCATAGCATCACCAAACACATCAACAACACCACAAATACATCAACACACATAGTTTATGCATAACAAGTGCAATGTCCACAAATACATCAACACACATCAAGTACAAGTACAATCCATAACAAGTGCAATGTCCACAAATCCATCAAGACCATGCCATCAACCTTATTGTCCTCCTCCGCTTCCGCCGGCCTCATCGTCATTGCCTTGTGACATATAATCTATAAGCATGTTGATGGAATGAACATTTGCATTTGCATATTGAACACTTGAACAAGTAGCGGGTTGGGCACAAGAGGACTCACCGTGGTTCATGCTCCGGATGATGTTCATGTTGTTGACGGTGACAGGTGTCCCCGAGTGCAGTGGGCGGTGGCGGCATCCACGGCATGGAGTAAGGTGGAGGAGCAGCAATACTCCGGTGGAGTAGAGAGAACCGTTTGGCTCATCGGCCCTCATCGTACTTGTTCTTCTTGCATCATCTGTTTTCTTTGTTGCATCTCTTCGCATCATCGTGTCTGCTAGCTGTGGTACTCCAGTCTGCTTGCTCCATGTGCGCCCTTTGCTCCTGGGCTGCTGCTCCTTCGCTGCCATCTCCTCCTACGTTGTGTTGCCGCGATGTCATTAACATTTCAATGGAAAGCATGTAAAGGAAATGTAGAGGACCGAGGAAGAACATACCCGTAACCGCTCAAACCAGATCCGAAGCCCGTGGCCGCTCTACCTTAGGCTGGCCGCTCTTACGACCACGACGGATCCGGCGGAGAGAGGGAACCTTCGTTGGGTCGACGCACCCGTCCCAACCCAGGCGGCCATGCTTCAAGCCTTCTCCCGCAAGCACCGCAACCTCAGGGTCAAGTCCTCGCCTCTGGGTTGGCGTCCTCGCCGTACTTCTGCTTGAACTTGGAGACATACGACGTGCACTGGGTCTCGGATTGCGGGTTAACGCACACGGACCCCGTCTCAGGATCCGGCTTCTTCCTTTGCTTCATCTTCTTTAGCACGGCAAAGACGTTAGGCTTCGCTCCTGTCCTGCAAAAGAGAACATGTAATTGAGTGAAGTGGCACACCCTTGCGGAGTTAACAAATATATAACATGAATTCAAAGAATGAAGGAACCATTAATTTCCTCACCTCGTTCTGCAGGTGAAGAGAGAGGGGGATGCTGCCTTGGATATGCGATCCACCTCGCATCTCTGCCCGCTTCTTCTTGCCCTCCTCGTGCTTCTTGAGGTAATGGGGGGCATGTCCACCACATGACCATCGCAAGAAAGCACCTCTCGTCGTTGCCGACGTACTGAGGAGGGTTCTACATGCACAAGATAAACCCATTATGGTAAAATAAACTACATGGCGATAAAGCAAATCAATAACACATAAATGCAAATACATGCATGTACTGCCACGGCTGCATGAGCGTGTCGCGAGCGTCCTCCTTAGTCATGTGGACGAAGCGGTCGGCGTGCCAGTCGCGGACGCATTGAACACGTGCCTCGTAGTGCATGCCAGTCACCCTCTTCCTTGCAAGCTGGTGTAGGACATCATCGCACACACTCTCCTTGCCCTCGGCCCTCTTGAAGTATTTACGCAACCATGCACATAGGTAAAACAAGGGGCATTAGTGCAATTATTGTGAACCAAGGAGAGTGTATGAATGGTAAGAAGTCAAAAGTCACGTACCCAGAATTTGGCAACAACCAAATCCGCCGCGGTGCCGCGGCCCACAGGATCTTCCGCGAGGCTGTAGTGCGCCCACCTCCAAGCTACGTCGCAGCCACCAGTAGGGAAATTGACTATCCCAGGGAAATACCATCTAAGTAGGCCCCCAAGGATGTTCGAGTACCCACGTGGCGGTCTCTGCGACGGGTCTGCATACTGGAACGAGCTGCACCATGAAACGACAACATCAATATGTATGTGATAATAATTTTGATAATGACAAAATTGCGATAACGAAATGCCAAAAATTAACATGTACCTCCTTCCATAGGGCTCTAGAACAACGTGCCTGTAGCGTCAGTCCTTCAGCGCGGGGAGCTGTGTTATCCCACGCCGATATGGCTTCCTATCACGTGGCCTCAGCCTCTCCACAGCTGGAACGTACTGGTAATCCGCCGGCGCTACCCAATCTAGGCTTTGATCAGGATCGAATACTAAGTTCCCCAACCCCTCATCCTCCGAGAGGTCCTCCTCGTCCCCCTCCTCCCCCCCCCTCCTCCTGGTCCTCCCCACCCCCTCCTCCTCCTCCCCTGGTCCTCCCCACCCCCGTGGTGCTCCTGAGTCCTCCTCCTCGTCATCATCATCGGCTGCGGGAGGGCTAGAGGAGTGAGTACCCGCGTCGCATTCTTCCTACGCGGCCGCGTTGTGGTAGCGACAGGAGGGGGGCTAGGAGGGGGGTACTAGGCCGGCCCCGCCTCGAAGTCCCTACACCTACCAAGTCCTTGAGCTTCTTTTTAAGACCGCCACCCCTTTTTTTTGGCGGCATGCTTCAATCACCTGCAAACATAAATGAAGAGAGTGGTTTATTAGTACGCAATATTGTAAAGAGATAAATATTAGTGAAAGCAACAGAAATATAAGTAGATGAACATTAATGAAAGCAACAATAATGCAAAAGGATGAACATTAATTAGTGGAAGCAACAAATAGCAAGCATAGAGTTCTCTCAAACATAGCACGGAGTTCTTACAAATAACCTAGCTAGACAATCTCTATTACACGGAGTTATTACAAATAACCTAGCTAGCCTCACAATTACTACTACATAGATCAGTAGCCTGTGTCGCCGTCCGTGATTGGACCGCGTGTCTCGTCATCGTCATCAGGCTCGGCGAACCAATAATCATCAATGGAGGTGGTCCATCTGCATCGAGGTCAATCCCTGCTCTGAACGCCTCGAGCAAACTCAGGTCTTCCGGGGCACAAACATCCTCAGCTTCATCTTCTGCATTGTCCCCATCCATGCCCGCATCTTCTTGTTCATCGTCTACGACCATGTCATCGATAGTCGGCAAGGCGATTGTGAAATGCCCGGGGAGCCCTTCTTTCTGATAGAACTCGACACTCTTTGCCTGAGGGGTCTACGCGGCGGTAATCGTCCTTGTTTGGCGGGGGCGGCCTATTGCGTGAAGGCACCGTCATCACAACATCCCATCCATGTAGACGTTTTGTCGGGTTTCTGCACGCGTACGGGAGATAGAATACTTGAAAGGCCTGGGTAGCCAAGATGTACACATCCTCTCCCTTATAAACAGAGTTCCTTTCAACTTCGACCAACCCAATTTCAGGATCCCGTCTCACCCGACGTGGGTCAAACCAATGACACTTGAAAACGACGGGATTTAGCCCTTTCTGAAACCCGTAATTCAGCTCGTATATATCCTCGACTCTTCCATAGTAATGGAGCCCATCGTCACCTTGACATACCACCCCGCTATTTATTGTCTTCGCGTTGGGCCGGCTTGTTGTGTATTTATGGGTCTGGAGCGATACCCGTTCACGTCATAGGAGTTGAACGCTTCGAGGGAATGGTCAAAGCCCCTAGCAATTTTTCTTAGCTCTGACTTCATCTCTTTGTCAGTTCTTGCCTACAAGTTTAGCACGAGAAGTTTAGAACGAGAAATGACCGATAAATGTCGGAAGTGCTAGCTAATTTGGATAGAAAAGTACCAAATTACAGAACCAGCTACGAAACCGCCAGCGCCTTATCGAAAATTTGCTTGGATTCTTCCGGGGTAGGCTCCCTGTGGGTATTCTTCCAATGTATAGCCTTGAATTGCCTATACCGATGAAAAGAGGAAGAGTTAGCCACGCAAATACGAGTGAATGTTTGCGAATAACTAAAAGGTTCGCACTTACTCGATGTACGGCTTCACTTCGACCATGGTGTTCAAGACATACGAGTGGATCAAGGTCCGCTCCTGCAGGTCCGTTCTGTACGGCTTCGAGCCACTTGAGTTGCCACCAAGCCCCAAGAAGATGCTAAGCTTGGGTACTTCTTCATTGTTGGCGGCATTGTAACGGAGGACCGGGTTGTGCTTTGTGGGAATCTTGGGATCATAGTGCTTAGTGGTGAAGTTTGCCACCTCCACGTTCAGGACTGCCTCGGCTATGGATGCTTCGATCTTGCATTTATTTCCAGTCATTTGTCGAAGCTTTTGTGTTTCTCTCTCGGGACCAAACTGCCAACGGCCCCAATTTGCCCCCCCCTTTAAGCATTCCTCCGTGAGGTGCAGGATCATATGTTGCATCGGATTAAAGAACCCTGGAGGAAAGATCTTCTCTAGATCGCAAAGCAACACGGGTGCCTCTTCATCCAGCTTCTCAATCACCTTAGTGTCTAACTCCCTAGCACAAATCTGGCGGAAGAAAAAACTCAACCTCGCTAGCACTCGCCAAGTCTTCTCAGGGACATAGCCTCGAATCATCACCGGCATTATCCGCTCAAGCCATATGTGGTAGTCATGACTCTTCAGCCCTTGTACTCGCAACGTTTCAATGTTCAGACCCCTCATCCAGTTGGCTGCGAACCCATCAGGGAAAAACAAGGAGTCCTTCATCCATTGGAAGACCTCCCTCCCATTGAAAAACAAGAAGTTTTTTTGGCACCATGAGGTGGCTGCATGTTCAACTCCGGCCTATCACACCACATTTCTTGATCAATTCGAGCCTTTATGTTATCCTTCGTCTTCTCGGTGTCCACAATCGTGCTCCAAATGGCTTCACTGATATTCTTCTCGGTGTGCATTACATCAATGTTATGCGGGAGCTCGAGAAACTCAAAGTAAGGGAGCTTCCATAAGCACGGCTTGTGAGTCCATTGGTGTGTCTCCCCATATCCCAAGAAACCATTCCCATCAGGGCTAGGCTTAAGAGCATCTAACTCGGCCTTGATTTCCGGTCTTCGGAATTGGCTTCGGGCCACGGACAACACGGCCTTTCTTGAAGCTCTTTACATCACTCCTGTATGCATGCCTCCGCTCAAGGAACTGTCGAGCTTCATCCAAGCATGAATACTTGCCTCCCTTGTTTAGCCAGAAGAAAGTCACGGCCTGCCTGCACTGTGGGCAAGGCCACTTCCCATGTGTACACCACCCGCAGAACAAAGCACGTGCTGGCAGGTCATGCAGGGACGTGTGGTACCACACATACATATCGAAGTACTCATTCTTTGATGCGTCATATGTTCGGATCCCGCGACCTTCCCAGCCACGAACCAAGTCATCCACCAGCGGTTCCAGGTACACATTCATGTTCTTACCCGGGTATTTGGGCCCCGGGATTATCATCGACACAAACATGTTCTCGATCTCATGCAGACGCCAGGGGGGAGGTTCATGGGAATAACAAACACTGGCCAACAACTGTATACTGCAGCCGACATACCATATGGATTGAACCCATCGGTTGATATCGCAACTGCTACGCTCCTCGGGTCACCTGCTTTCAGTCGAAATTTCTTGACAAAGTTCTTCCATGCAGTACCATCCGACGGATGTATCATCTTGTCGGTGTATCTGTTTCCTTCCACGGACCACCTCATCTGTTGGGCAGTATCCTCGGTCATGAAGAGCCGCTGGATCCTCGGTAGAACTGGAAGATAGCGGAGGATATTCTTGGCAACCGTGGTCTGCCTCTTCTGACCATCACCATTGCGGTCTACCTCAAAGTACCTAGAGGAATTGCATTTGATGCAATAATTTGTGTCGGCGTGCTCCTCTCTGAATAGCATGCATCCCTTTGGACAAGCGTGTATCTGCTGAGATGACATCTTAAGGTCACTGAGCAATTTGGTCGAATAGTAGAAGTTTTGCGGCAAGAGGTGCCCTTTCGGCAGAAGGTTGCCTACGATGACCAGAAGTTCATCGAACCCATTTCCTATGGCACTTCAAGGCCATAAGGCGAGCGATGGCATCTAGTTGGGTAACCTCTGTATTTTCATGTAGGGGTTTCTGCGAAGCAAACAGAGCCTCATAATACTCCTTTGTGTTTTCCTCCGGGTCCTCACTTGTCTCCGCATCCTGAGGTGTCTCCACCTCTACATGAGGGCTTTTAGGCACATTACCATTAGCCAAGTTTTCTAAGCACCTATCAAAACCAGTGTCATATTCCCCCTAGGTTGAATCTGCCGCACCTCCTTCCTAGCACGTTTCTTTGCCTTTTCTCCATGGTAAGTCCAAATCATGTAGGACGGTGTGAACCCAAACTTGATCAGGTGCATACTCATAGTTTCCTTGTCCTGTGCCTTTCGGTTAGCGCACTTACTACAAGGGCACCAAACACTTATAGGTCTGCTAGGGATGGCAAACGCCCTATCCACAAACTGCTCGGTCTTTTCTCCCCATTCATCAGTATAGTTCCACTGACTGATTCTGCCATCGTACATCCAGCCACGATTATCCATCCTCTAATCAGCAACAAAACAGACGAACATAGCATTTATATATCAAATAGGAAATAAATGCATCATATCTTTATTTTTTACGCGTGCATCAACCTGAAACTCTACTATGTGGGCTCCTAGCAGCGAGCGGATCCGTAGATTGAGTATGTTCTCCCTGCTCTAGCCCGATCGGAGACATAATTTCGGCAGCACCTCCCCGCTGATCTCCTGATACACATCTCGGCAAAGCCGAGAGGGTGTGCATCCGGAGAACAACGGGGAGGCGCTACCAAATCCTGTCTCGGATCGGGTAGAGCGGGAGAACGTACCCAACTACGCATCCGCCGGCTGTCCCGATAAATGCCGTAAGAGTTACGGTTCATAATATGCGAGACCACTAATGCATATTTATCCGCGTAACCCTTACGGTCGGGAAGAGACGCCTAGGTATCGCGACAGACTTGGTGATCTAGACACAAAGAAAAACCTAGGTACAAGAGAGGCGAACATTCTCACCCTCGAAGCGTGATCGACAACAAGCGAAGAAGATCAACGACCCTCGAGAGAATCGCCGAAGAAGATCCGGAACGCCCCGTCAAACACCCCCGCGACGCCGCCCCTCGTGTCCACCTCGAAGCATCGCCTGCATAACGAGAAAAATAGTCATGCAAGTGAACAAGAATTTTTTACAATAGTGGTATAACAATATTACTTCACCATAAAGAATTTCCTTGCACATTATCTTATTTTTGCCATATGGGGCTAGTTAACATATCCGTATCATAAACACCTTTTTCAAAGCTAAATTCCTATTTCTAATTTATACTAAACACTAAAATATTATACTAAACTAAAATCCTATATCTAATTCATACTAAACTAAAATCCTATTTCTAATTTATACTACATTAAATTAAGTAAATCCTATACTACACTAACATTATCACTAACCTTAATTGAGCAGCGATGCGGGATCGGAGGCAGGGCAGGCCGCAGCGACGCGGGAGGCAGGAGGGCGGGCGGCTCGGAGCGAGAGGAGGGCGGCGGGAGCGGGAGCAGGGAGGAGGAGGCAGGCGGAAGCGGCGCCGGAGGGGCGGGAGCAGGAGGTGGGCGGCGGGGGAGGCCTACAGAGCTCGGCTGCTGCGTGGGCGGTGGGGGCTGCGGCGGCCGGAGGGCCAGCGGCGGCGGCCGCGGCAGCAGCGGGCTGCGTGGCGGGAGGGGCCAGCGCGGCGGTGGCGGAGGGCAGAGGAGGCAGGAGGTGGGCGGCGGTGCTTGGCGCGTGGGAGGAGGCAGGTGGGGGCACGTGCTCGATCTGGCCAGAAACACCTGGTCGGATCGATGCGTTTTAGGGTTAAGTGGTGGCCTTTGCCGTGCGCAGGCCTTTACCGTGCGGCAGGGGCGCTTTGCCGTGCGGGAAGGACTTTGCCGTGCGCAAAGTAACCTTTGCCGTGCGGCTAGGCCTTTGCCGTGCGCAAAGTTTCCTTTGCCGTGCGGCAATGTTCTTTGTCGTGGGCTTACGCACGGCAAAGAATTTTTTATTTTTACCATTTTAATTACCGATAACATTAAGTTTTATTTAAAAATTATATTAAACTTGTTTTTTCAAAATCTGTATTATGTAATAATATATGTCCCATGCTTTTCAATAAATATGTGATTCAATCCGGTTCACCTCATGCGGAAAAATCAAGGGGGGTAGACGCAACTTCAATTGCTAACGCGGGAGGTGATCCCTAACCATAACCCTTAACCCTAAACCTTACCCTAACCCTAAATCATAACCAAAATAATTAAAAAGTACATTGGTGCACCCTCCGGGGCACACGTTCCGCTCTTTTGGGGGAAGGAGGGGGAGAACGACCGCCGGAGCACCGGAACCCACCAAATCTTGCATGTGGGCCTATGCTATGTGTCAAAGTGTGGTGCAAGGTGTAATGGTGCAAAAGTAGCTCCCCTAAACCCTAAACCCTAAAGGGGAGGCTTCGAGCACTAAACCCCTCTAAAACCCTAAACCACGGCCGGAGCTGCAACCATGCATCATAACCCTAACCCTAACCCTAAACCCTAAACCTATACCTAACCATAAATACTAGCTTACCTTTAAACTAAACCCTAGCCCTACCCCTAAACCCTAGCCCTACCCTACACCTAACCATAGCAGGAGCACAAACACCGTCGTGTGATAATGGCTCGAGCTGCGTGTGTATGTGCCAAAGGGTCCCAATCTTGGTTCTCCATGTGTATATGTCCTAAACAAACCTAAAAGAATGAAAAAGTACATTGGTGCACCCTCGCGCGAAATCTAGGGGTAGACCGCCGGAGTACACGTTACGTGTTTTGGGGGAAGGAGGGGAGAACGACCGCCGGAGCACCGGAACCCCACCAAATCTTGCATGTGGGCCTATGCTATGTGTCAAGTGTGGTGCAAGGTGTAATGGTGCAAAAGTAGCTCCCTAAACCCTAGACCCTAAACTGAGGAGGCTTCGAGCACTAAACCCCTCTAAAACCTAAACCACGACGTCGGAGCTGCAGAACCATGCATCATAACCCTAACCCTAACCCTAAACCTAAACCTATACCTAACCATAAATACTTACCTTTAACCTAAACCCTAGCCCTACACCCTAGACCCTAGCCCTACACCAAACCCTAACCCTACACCAAACCCTAACCAGTAGATCAGGCACACCCTCGATCGTGTGATAATGGCTCTAGCTGCGGGTATATGTGCCAAAGGGTCCCAATCTTGGTTCTCCATGTGTATATGTCCTAAACAAACCTTAAAGAATGAAAAGTTACATTGGTGCACCCTCGCGCGGAGAAATCTAGGGGGTAGACCCGCCGGGGCACACGTTCCGCTCTTTTGGGAAGGAGGGGGAGAACGACCGCCGGAGCACCGAAACCCCACCAAATCTTGCATGTGGGCCTATGCTATGTGTCAAAGTGTGGTGCAAGGTGTAATGGTGCAAAAGTATCTAAACCCTAAACCCTAACGGGGAGGCTTCGAGCACTAAACCCCTCTAATCCCTAAACCACGACGCGGAGCTGCAGAACCATGCATCATAACCCTAACCCTAACCCTAAAACCTAAACCTATACCTAACCATAAATACTTACCTTTAAACTAAACCCTAGCCCTACCCCTAAACCCTAGCCCTAACCCTACACCTAACCCTAACCAGTAGATCAGGCTCACCGTCGATCGTGTGATAATGGCTCGAGCTGCGTGTGTATGTGCCAAAGGGTCCCAATCTTGGTTCTCCATGTGTATATGTCCTAAAAAAACTAAAAGAATTAAAAAGTACATTGGTGCACCCTGCGCGGAGAAATCTAGGGGGGTAGACCACGGGTACACGTTCCGCTGCTTTGGGGGAGGAGGGAGAACGACCGCGAGCACCAACCCCACCAAATCTTGCATGGGCCTATGCTATGTGTCAAAGTGTGGTGCAAGGTGTAATGGTGCAAAAGTAGCTCCCCTAAACCCTAGACCCTAAACGGGGAGGCTTCGAGCACTAAACCCCTCTAAAACCTAAACCACGACGAGCTGCAGAACCATGCATCATAACCCTAAACCCTAAACCTATACCTAACCATAAATACTTACCTTTAACCTAAACCCTAGCCCTACACCCTAGACCCTAGCCCTAACCCTACACCAAACCCTAACCCTACACCAAACCCTAACCAGTAGATCAGGCACACCCTCGATCGTGTGATAATGGCTCTAGCTGCGGGTATATGTGCCAAAGGGTCCCAATCTTGGTTCTACATGTGTATATGTCCTAAACAAACCTTAAAGAATGAAAAGTTACATTGGTGCACCCTCGCGCGGAGAAATCTAGGGGGTAGACCCGCCGAGGCACACGTTCCGCTCTTTTGGGGGAAGGAGGGGGAGAACGACCGCCGGAGCACCGGAACCCCACCAAATCTTGCATTTGGTCCTATGCTATGTGTCAAAGTGTGGTGCAAGGTGTAATGGTGCAAAAGTATCTCCTAAACCCTAAACCCTAAAGTGGAGGCTTGAGCACTAAACCCCTCTAAAACCCTAAACCACGGCCGGAGCTGCAGAACCATGCATCATAACCCTAACCCTAACCCTAAACCCTAAACCTATACCTAACCATAAATACTTACATTTAAACTAAACCCTAGCCCTACCCCCTAAACCCTAGCCCTAACCCTACGCCGAACCCTAACTAGTAGATCCGGCTCACCGTCGATCGTGTGATAATGGCTCGAGCTGCGGGTGTATGTGCCAAAGGGTCCCAATCTTGGTTCTCCATGTGTATATGTCCTAAACAAACCTAAAAGAATGAAAAAGTACATTGGTGCACCCTCGCGGAGAAATCTATAGACCCGCGGCACACGTTCCGCTGTTTTGGGGGGAGGGGGAGAACGACCGCGAGCACCGGAACCCCACCAAATCTTGCATGTGGGCCTATGATATGTGTCAAAGTGTGGTGCAAGGTGTAATGGTGCAAAAGTAGCTCCCCTAAACCCTAAACCCTAAATTGGGGAGGCTTCGTGCCCTAAACCCCTCTAAACCCCTAAACCACAACACCGGAGCTGCAGAACCATGCATCATAAACCCTAACCCTAAACCCTAAACCTATACCTAACCATAAATACTTACCTTTAAAGTAAACCCTACCCCCTAAACCCTATCCCTAACCCTACACCTAACCCTAACCAGTAGATCCGGCTCACCGTCGATCGTGTGATAATGGCTCGAGCTGTGTGTGTATGTGCCAAAGGGTCCCAATCTTGGTTCTCCATGTGTATATGTCCTAAACAAACCTAAAATAATGAAAAAGTACATTGGTGCACCCTCGCGCGGAGAAATCTAGGGGGTAGACCCGCCGGTACACGTTCGCTGTTTTGGGGGGGAGGGGGAGAACGACCGCCGGAGCACCGGAACCCCACCAAATCTTTCATGTGGGCCTATTCTATGTGTCAAAGTGTGGTGCAAGGTGTAATGGTGCAAAAGTAGCTCCCCTAAACCCTAGACCCTAGCCCTAACCCTACCGAACCCTAACTAGTAGATCGACACCGTCGATCGTGTGATAATGGCTCGAGCTGCGGTGTATGTGCCAAAGGGTCCCAATCTTAGTTCTCCATGTGTATATGTCCTAAACAAACCTAAAAGAATAAAAAAGTACATTGGTGCACCCTCGCGGAGAAATCTAGGGGGTAGACCCGAGACACGTTCCGCTGTTTGGGGGGAGGAGGAGGAGAACAACCGCCGGAGCACCGGAACCCCACCAAATCTTGCATGTGGGCCTATGATATGTGTCGAAGTGTGGTGCAAGGTCTAATGGTGCAAAAGTAGCTCCCGGTGTGACATTCCTCACCGTTGGGCGATAACACTTAGGAGATTTTCCGAACCGCGGGTTGCTCCGAAACCGTGATATATGTGGGGGATGAACATATATGGAGAGTAATTTTGTATTGCACATTGTCTAATAAATAGTCATCAAAAAGAAAACTAATTAACAAATAAATATAAGTATTAGATGAAATAAAATAGGAAGAAAAACAAAAAAAATTATATTGGCGCACGGCAAAGAAGGGAACGCACGGCAAAGGTTCCTTTGCCGTGAAACTAACATGTCCGCACGGCAAAGGGGGGAGCCACGGCAATGCCCAGTGCCTTTTCCGTGCGTGATTTCTTTGCCGTGCGGCACGTAGGGACTTTGCCGTCTTCCTTTCTTTGCCGTGAGGTTTCCTTGTACTTTGCCGTCTTTTGATTCTTTGCCGTGCGCCGCTTCAGTCTTTGCCGTGCTTGCCTTCATTGCCTTCATTGCCGTGCGCTGCTCTCAGATGTTGCCGTGCAGATTGTCGTTGCCGTGCGTGCTGCTTGCTGCGCACGGCAATGATTTCTTTGCCGTGCGGCGGCTCACGGCATTGAAACGCTGCACGGCAGCGCCTGTTTTTCCCGTAGTGTGTGGACAGAGACGTATATAGCGACTTTATCAATTTTAAGATCGGGTCCGCTGGCTCAGAGGTATTCATAGGGCTCATAGGTATGGTATATGTGCGCATGTATGTAAGGGTGTTCGTTTCTAATTGGTTCTAAAGTACCCGTCCTCTCTAGCTTTGTCGATCTATGCATCTCTGCATCAGTTTCGCTAGCCACTGCGATCTTCTTCAAAAGAAAATAATAATATAAATAGAAATATAGATTTTGTCTCTGCATCAATCGAGCATTTCGGGGTAACAAAATTAGAGTTTAGGACATCTTCAGTGGCTGGCCCGACACAAAACGAATACTTTGGTCCATTTTGGTTCTTCCGCATACACGAGAATGGTTGCCCGGCCCTGTTTGTTCGTTTGGGTCAGTGTTTGCCCCAACGGCCAGATGCAAAAAATGGAACTTTTCATTGATAAAACAACGTAATTTACATAGTTTAAAGAAAATGAAAAAATAAGAGAAAAATTAAAGCAAAGATCCTTGGTCGCATCCGGTCGCATGCCGGCCAACACACCGTCCACACGACCATGGTCACCGACCAGCACTTGAGTCCCTCGCTCGCCAACCAACATGACTCCCACCATGATGGGGCCGCCACCCCGACTTCCCTGCTCTACGTAATGCCAAACTAGAGACACATGAGGAGCACTGGTATGAGGACACTGGCCACCGCACCAAAGCACCACCGCAACCAGATGAGAGAGAAGCTCCTCTGGCCAGATCGGCGACCTGCAACCCCCACGGCTGGCGGCGTCATCAGATCTACGCACGAAAACCGATGAGCTCGAAAGGGCCCGGGGCTGCCTTGGCCCGAACTTGAGGAGGCAAGATCACGAGCCGTGTTGCCGTCTCCTCACCCGGAATCCCTGTGCCAGGCTAGTCGGTCGTTGCGCTGCTGGCAGCCAAGCAGCTTGCTGCCCTGGGCCACGCTCGATGTTCCCATCCTCCACTGGCACGTCAGACGTTGATCTCGTGTCACTCGATGCAGAGACCGCGCCAAGGGAGCCGCCACAAGCACGCTAGGACCACTACGACGCTGCCAAATGACCGTCGTTGCGCCCTACGACTAGCGCCACAACCTCATCGGCCGCGGAGTTCTACACCGCCCCCACCACGCAAGGGGGAAAGGAGACCCATCGGCACCAGCGTCGGTGCCTCACGGGCTTCGCCCGGCTACGCCCTCTGGCGGCCACGAGCAGGAGGGCTGGGGAGGGTCAGGGAAGAGGCGCTGCCTGGGGCTCCTGGTCGCTCGCGGGAGCAAGCTTGGGTTCCGTCAGCTATTGGATAGAAAACATATTTCGTGCACCATTCTAATTATGGTTTGCTAGGATATTCTTAGTCAAATTAACATTATGACGAAGGAAAGATTTCGAATTTATTTTCTTAGAAAAACCGTAGGACTGCATTTAACAAATCCGATTTGAAGTGAGAGACCAGACATCACATTAGTGCGATCATCTCCATATATTTCACGTGGTGGTTGAGCCCGGTTAGTATTACGTGCGCATCAACGCCGAGTCACTGACATGTGAGTCGTGATCTGTCTCCTCTCCTGGTGTCTCATCTGCTGTTCTCTACTGGACATGCCAAACTTTCGTGCACATGGATCATCCCTATATTATGGTCTACTGTACTATGGAAACACGTGCATCCGAGAGCTCGAGACGTAAAGCTATGAAACACGGCAAATCAAATCCTCTTCGCGCTAGATTCGGCCGAAAAGCACGCGCCAGAGATTCCTCCTCAACCACGATTCACGAGCGGCTACGCTGAATTCGGCACGAGGAACACGACGCCGGCGTTGTTTTTGCGCGGACGTGGTGATTCGGAGAACTCGATAATGGAGGGACCAGCCCGATCGATGGGTGAAAAAAACTCGATGGGTGATTTGGAGAACTCGATAATGGACGTTCCAGCAGGTTCGGTCGCTCTCCCGTCGACGTGAAGGCAGCAAAGGCGAAAACTTTCGGCATCCGACCGTTCTGCTTTTGTTCCCTGTAGCTCGTTCATGGAGATTCCTCTTTTTCGGCTTTCGCGCTCGTGGAACGCATGCAGCTCACCGGTTTGCTGCAAGTGTTTGGAACGGAACCAGGGGAGCTCGTCACCACAGATCCAACCGGGTTTATGAATTTCCCTCGGTGCCCGCATCCTTTCGCAATGCATATCGCGACCTTGTAAAGAAAGAACCACATGCATGTAGCATGGCTATTATGCTTCGTGTTGGGTATGATGAGCTCGATAATAGTATGTATGTGACTATTTCTCAGTAGAATGAGAACTAATTTTCCAGTCTATTAAATTTCAGTTGCAATTCATGTTGCAACTGATGATTAGCACGAATTACGAAGCAAATTAAACGGTGTATGAATTAACTAAGCATGAACTTAGTTCTCAGCTAGCAAATCCAATACATGAACTCTCTCCTCTACAGAAAATCACACCCTGTAAAATATTCTTGTATGTCCAAATAGTCTTTGAGCGGCTGATCGCTAAAAACCGAGTACTTTTTTTTGTTTCGCTTTTCTAAACCGGGCCCACCTAGACAAACCCAAAAATTGTTTAGAGGAGAATTTTTTTAGGTCTCCCACCTTGTACCAACGTTCTCCCCTGCCCATAACGTGAAGTCGCCGGCAACGCCTCTAGTGACCACCAATATCCTCAGTCACCACCTTGCAGCCTTCGCCACCTGAGGTGGGTATACCCTATCGGGTACCCATTATTGCTATACCCGGTGTAGATTATGGAGGTGGACTAGCACAAAGACTCAACAAGACGGACCTACATGTAGTATCGACTAAGGAAAACTCAAAGAAAGAAACTTCAATATGTAATAGACTAGGATTCTTGTAAACCCTAGCTTGATTGCATATGTAAAGCTAGGAAGGAGCACCCCTTAGACATAACGGAACACGCATAGACACAATATCATACCCGTAGATTAGAATTAGACTAGATACAATCCGCCTCCGGCAGCATCCTGTACACATGTGTTCATATACTGGATTGCTAGCAGAACGTAGCGATCCTCTACCACGGGAACGTGAACCTGGGTACGTCGTGTGCCATCTCGCTCCTAGAATCTTCGGATGTCGTCTTTCCCAAAACTTAAGTCCATAACCTTGGACATTGCCGAGGGTACAACATCGTCATTGGCGCAGTCTATGGGAAACGCGGCGACTAGATTTCATTATCCGGGCGGGATCACCATCTTATTCAACAACGGGACTACTGGATCTTCGTTGTCGTCATGGAGCATCGCCCAGATGAATATCCGCTCATGATGGCCAGGGAGGCTCAACATCAACCCGCCGCATCCCGGCAGTCGACGGAGAGGGTACAACCTCGTAACCACCCTTCTGTCCACTTAGATTTGTTCATCGTCACCGAATCAACCCGTGGCTCTAGCGCAGCCGCCGCAACAATTTGTTGCAAAAAAAAGCTACCACAAGCTCGATTTTTCGCAAAACATGCATGAGCCAAGACATGTCGTAGAATGGCGACGGTTTGCTCGACTTCTTGCAAAACAGAGTCGCCAAGAGATGGAGATGCCACATAATGGCTGCAGCGGAGCTAGGGAGTGCCAAAATCGAGGAAGGGCGGCAAAATCCCGACTAGCCCTCTTCGACCGTGGTGAGCTTCGTGTGCGACCGGCAACCAAGGTTGGACTAGAAACTTCCTCCTCCGAGCATATTGCAGCTTTGGCAATTGCACAACGCCTCCGATCGACATTCTCACCTCCTCCGCCCTCCATGTGTTCGATGATTTGACTAGGTGAGTTTTGTTTTGTTTTTTCTATTTTCATCTGTTTTGTTTTTTTCTCAATTAAATTCAACACAGTCAATTCTATAGTGTAGATGAAGAGGTTGAGGGGGATGGTCTTTGACTACTCTTCATCATTGGAGGAGGAAGAAGACAATGATGAGGTCAAAATTGCCATGTACGTGCTCTTGCACGATGAAATTCGGCGGTCAAGACTAGGATCATGGTTCGGCTGTTTGTACATCCACCAAGATAGAGCGGAGGGACACACCAAGATTATGAGATAACTGCTTCAACCCCGAAGCAAACTATCCGAAAAAGTATTTTTCTGGTTCGGAAAAATAACCAGAAAGTTAATTATACGGAATCGGCTAGGAACTGCTTTTTATTTGGAGGATTAAATATAAAAAGTTAAAGTATAAAAGGCGAGATAAGGGACTAAATTATAAGAGACTGGCTAGATATAATCTTGTAACACATCAAATCTTTTCGTGCTATGGGGGGAGCAAAGTGAAAAGAGGCAGGTACAATCTGATCATGATACCATTCAAAAGAATAGTCCGATCATGTTGCTGGTAACCTTGTGAAAAGTTATATCTGAGTTCCTAAAACGGCTTTTATTATAAAACAGGGTTAGTAGAAAACTGCCAAAAATATTCATACATTTAGAAGAAATGTGAAAGCATGTATATATTGAAAAATAAAATGATGATTTGTGGTTATGTATTAGTACCAAAGTTTCTAAAAACAAGGTACAATTTTTAAAAGGGTAGTAACATCAAGATCTTCTTTTTGGAACATTCAACCTGAAACATTTGCCATCAATTATTCGCAAAGCCAGTGTAGAGAGGCAACTAAGCAACTTGGTCGAGTGGTTTCGTCATTCATTAGTGCCCTGCGTGGGTGGTTAGCCTACATGGCCAACTAAACTGAGCTTTAATTTCTGACATCGCCTCTTTGCCAGCCTATCCGATCCGGAGCATGTGTCGCATCAGCATTGTTCACGCAGCGAAATATCGCGATCATCCTTATTTTATTGGTTAACTGCTCTGCTCCGTCCACCATCAACTGACAAATCTCTCCTAATTGGTCACTGGTAATTTGTTAGCTAGCGCATCTCTATTGTCTCTCTCTACCTTTTTGTCTGCTTTAAGTAAGACGGTGGTCAATTCATTAGAGCAAGTACAATAAAATACAGTCAGCAAGCTATAAGACTTAAAATAATAAAGTATTACTGAGTTGGATGACAGAGAAGAGGAGAGAGAAGAGAAGCAGGCTACAGGATAATAGTCAGCTGCAGCGCGTGCTCCTATGCACTTTGTGAGATTGCAAGGTGGGCCATATGCATATAAAACAGTTCATACTTGTATCTAACTATTGTAGTAGCTGACTACAAGTAAACTATAGATGACATGACAAAAACGTATAGCCAACTGCTGACTTTTCTATTGTTCTTGCTCTTAAACCAAATTCAATAGTATAGCCAGTTGTTGGCTATACTCTCTCTGTTTCAGTTTATTAGTCCTACGTGTATCCCTAGGTCGTCTATTTGACCAACTTAACATAAGATATTTATTACAAAAAATATACCATTGAAAATTTTAGATTTTATATTTTCTAATGGTATAATTTTTGTGTTATATAATTTGTATTATGTAGATCAAATTGATGATCTAGATACACGTGCATGCCTGGTAAACTGAGATATAGAAGGTAAGCAAGATGCTATGTCATATATTGTCAATATGTAGCCAATAAGTACAATAGTTGGTTATAAGAATGTAGTGCTTTCTTAATAGATGACCCACTTTTTATTCACACAAACTTATTGTACTTGCTCTTAAGATTTGAAAATGCTAACCTTTTTGTAGATCATGTGTTCCGACACTTGTAGACCATGTGTTCCGACACTCACAAGTAAAATGAAGGGCTCAGGTGATCAAGTTGGACAATGAAGATCACTTGCTTATTTTGGCGTCAGCGCTCTACTTTATTTGGCTTTACTCTAATGACATTGTTTTTAGTGAATAGAGCATTTTAAACCATTTGCTTCCAGCGCCCAAGTTATCTTGGGACTTGTTTTTTAGAAATTCATTCATGTAGAACTCTGCTACGAGCTTTATTAGCTTTATGTAATTGTTACATCGTCCATAAGTTTAGTTAACAAAGAACTAGGTGGTAAAAAGATTTGATTTTATATTATATAGGAAGGCTTGGGCCATAATTTCAGCTAGGTAGCCCAGAAACGCGGCTCGAAATTCAAAACCCAACCAAAGAGAAAAACAAGAATAAAAATCGAGTGACGGGCGGCAGCCACAGGGGCTTGGCTCACCTCCCCTGACGGCTGATGCAGGCGGACCCCGAACCCAGCCGCCGTCCACCTGGCTCTACCTCCGCCAATGCGGCCTCGGGCGCGCGAGGTGCTGGTTTGGGGCGAGACAAAGACGAGGAGGCTAGAGGTTTCGCATCGGCATTATCCATATTTTGTCTTGCAGAAGACTGACTGTGTGGAAAGAGTAATCTGCACCATTTGTGAACCGCAACTAACCGCACCGCACCTCCCGGGCCGCTTGCGCAAGGGCGGCTCCTGAGGCAACGCTCTTCCTCGTCAGCGGCAGATCAAGATCCCGCCCGCTGCCCGCTGCCGCCGCCTGCTCTCGGGCCGTTCGTGCGTGAGGGCTGCTGCCCGGCGGTGGCGGCCACGCCTGGCTGTCAAAGACGGCGGGCGGGGATGGCGCGGCCCATCGATTCCCTTCGTGTGGGGGTTCTTCTGGGTGGCGCAGGTGGAGTCATGGCGGCTGGGCGGTGGAGCTCGCCTTGTGCGGCGCTCGCCGGCGCGCTGCAGCGAGGCGCGGAGGAGGCAGAGGTGTCTTTGGCAATGGAGGGCTGGCGGCAGCGCGGTCCACAGAGGCGCCTGCCCCGATCCATCTGCGCGTGTTCCGATCTGGGGCCATCCCTAGGGCTCGATCTGGGCAGGTAGAATTTCGGCCGCTCCTTCCGTTCGCCTGAAGCCGGGCGGCGGCGAGGGGGCTGCTAGTCTGGCTGCATAAAGGTGGTTGTCCTATGGTTCCAATTCGCGAAGATGTTGATCCGCCGGTTGCGTGTCTTCAACGATCTGGCTGGACTGTCGTGTTCTGGAAGTTTCCGCCGGCGAACTCCAAATGGACGACATGCCTGTAGATTCCTACATCAGGTGGAATTCGGTCGTGCGCACCCGTGTTTTTCTCTGGCCGTTTGGTTTCAGAGGGAGTGCTTCGAAACTCTGCTGGCCGTTGTTATCATGGAGCACGTTTTCGTTCCATGTTGCTGGCGGAGAATGACATGAAAGTCGAGATCTGGGGGCTAGCTATGGTGGTTCGAGTCCGAGCGGTGATGAGGAATTGGCTTGGTGATTCGTCACTTGAAGCAGTGGTATGCAAGTGGGGGCGACTACACAAGAGAAGTTCAAAGTCTTACCTCTCAGGGTTAAAGTCCAAGATCTGGCCTTAATTGGTGCCTGGCAATGTCCTTGTTAAAGGCATTGTTTTGAGAGTGATGATTTTCTTTAGGGTGAAAATCTAAGATCTATGATCGGGCGACGACGATGCTTGTGCATTGTTTCCTTCTTGGAGGCGTCGCTTTTGGAGAAATGGTGTTGTCTTGGTGGTGTTAGTGTCGTTGTTTCAAGGAATAGATTGATGTAGCGGGACTTTTTATTTTTTGTAATTCTTTTTTTTGTTTTGTTTTGTGCATCCGTAGTGCCGCTAGGGCAATGCGTCATTACAGAGGATGAATGTAATTGGTATTTCGGTGGTATTAATATATACTTTTTATAAAAAAATCTAACTTGCTAGTAGCAAGTCACCGAGGTACATTAACTTGTTGTTGGAGCCTTCTTCTGAACAAGTACCATGAGAATCAAGAATTTGGTACTGAAGATCTTGACATTTCTTTCGTTCCAAATTTCGGAAGCAATTAGAATGATGGCAGATTTAAGCCATTCGATCCTAAAGCACCGCATGACGGATGGGCAAGAGACAAATGAAGTCTTTTTTTTAGGTAAACTGATGCGATCAATTAAACGGCACACTCGGGTGCTAATACAGTTACAAGAAAGTCAGGAGGATCAATCCCCCACACCTCACAACACTTATTCTCGGAGCCAAAACAAGCTAAAGAATGCACGACCTGGTTACCAGTACGATGCACATGCCTAACAGAGTGATTGGCGAAGTCCTTCAGCAGCGATTTTATTTCCTCGACTAACGGTCCGTGTATGGACCTGTCCATGTCGTGCTTCTGATCTTTGCCACAACACCAAGGCAATCAGTTTTCAACACCATCTTAGTCAATTCCTTCGACCTTGCCATCACCAGCGCTTGCTTGCATGCCAGGAGCTCAGCTCTTTCCGGATCCAAGGAAGAGTGGAAAAATGGCTCGCTCCCACCAGGAACCTGCCATTGTGATCGCGCATGACCACGCCGCACCCTCCCGAACCGTCCTTCGCCGAGAAAGCACCATCGGCATTGAGCTTGGTCCAGCCCTGTAACATCCCAAGTTTTAACAATAATGAAATCAAGGAGAGATCAAGTACTCAAAATTTGCAACAAACAAAAACTTTTTATATGCATAGTGTGTCACATACAAGTTAATGCATATGAGTGATTTTCTTGGGTGCACTTGCCATGATGAGTGTTGATATGATTATCACATGCTACTACACCCTAATATATGATCATAACACCCCTCTTTGAGAAAAATAAAAGAAATGCTAAGAGTGATCCAAAACCCTCACATACACATAGGTCAAAAATGCAAACCATCACCAAAGGCCATCATGGCTTGATCTTTTGTTTCTAAAATGATTATACAACTCAAACAAACCTAAATGCATCAAAGAAACCAAAATTGAATCAAATTTGAACTCACAACCATCTCACATATGATGATGGTCACTTATGCCATTTATAACATGATCCCCTCTTTACCCCTCTGGTTAAATCATTTCTTACACTAAACTTGATTAACCAAAGCAATGTCATCCAAGACCATGTCAAGATGATGAACTTTCATGTTGACCACCCTGGCTAGAGTTGACTAGGTTGACCAGAATAAGGGTGACAAGTGAGGACTTTATATCAATGTGAAGATCATACCCATTTTGATTTTTGCAAACTAACTTAATTTTGACCACCACCACCACCACTCTACTGCAAATAATATATAAATCAAACCCTCCAAATTTCATTCAAAAATTCCAAATTTGAGTTCTTGCGGGCATTGTGTCGAACACCTTGCCAGCAACAATCTGCCAACTCTGGACAGTGCTTTGTCCAGCAGTTTTTGACCTCCACCATCGACCCTAGGTCATCCCCAATACCCCTCAGTATTCACCAAGCCTTGCCAAGCACCAGAGACAAGAAGTGGTACCCCAATTCATCACCTTTTGGACAAAACCTTGCCATGCCGTGGCATGCCAACCCCTCCTCATGCCACTCCCCTCTCTGGTCGTTTCCAACGTGGCCAACCTTGTCAAACCAACTCCTCTCACCCTCCTGAACGTGCCAGACACGAGGCTCGACAAAATGGTGCATCACACGCACCAGGCCATGCACGCCCAGACGTGCCCAGACGCGCACGCGCACGCCAGAGCGCGCATGGCGCGCGCCACAGACACGCTCGGCCACGTCGTCGTCTGGCCAGCCCCGTTGACCTCTGCGCTCGCTCCCAGCGCCAAGCGCTTCACGACGCCACGGTGAACCGCCCAGACACGGCCATTGGCCCGCGGGAACGCCGTGCGCCACGCCCACGCCGACGACGTCCGCCACGGACACCCAACTCGCGAGGACGATGACGAGCTCGCCTGTGCCTCGTTTTCAACACAATCACGCTTCACGTCATCGCCAGGACGTCGCCTGCCCGCGTGCATCATCGCCAGTACCCCTGCGCCGCTGTAGCACCGTCGTCATCGATGAGCTCATCGCCGCGCCACGGCCACCTCCAGACGCTATAAAAGGAGACCTCCCTGTGCCTCACTCTCCACACCAATCTTGCTCGCCTCCCTCTTCTGAAGCTCCTCGACCTCACCCCTTGCTCGATTAGCCACCACCGCCGTCCAATTTCATCGCCGGAGCCCGCAGAGGTGCTGAGAAGGGCGCTGTGGTGACCCAGCGTACCACTGCATGGTGTAGTACATAAGTCGTTGACATAACACAAGTGAAACACGTTCCACTCATATTACATCCCTCGAGTGGTACAACGAAACATATGCGAGTCCAAGGCATGTCTATAGAAGGATACATAAGCGTTTACAGAAGATCAACACAACCTCCTACTTTACAGTGAGGTAAAACTTCAAATAAAGCTCCAGAAGAACGACTCGTAATCTAACTTATTGCTAATTTAAGCTTAAGAGCTACTTGGTTTTCTATAGAAATCTAGCTACTTAGGTGCTAGGATTAGGGAAAGGTTCCCTTCTATTACTAGTCTAAGTTTTCACTCTAGTTGCTGCAGCAATTGACTTCATTGACTTCTTTGCTTGGATTCTTCATCTTGTTGCAGTTGAGTCCTTCGTCTTCGAGTTCCACCGTAGTTTATCCTCTGGTGCCTCCATAGCTAAGCAGGGGATTTAAGAGTGGGATGAGTACGAGCGTACTCAGCAAGTTCATATTAGGGAATAGGTGTATCATGCACTAGCTACGCCACAGACCAGAAAGTCATAGGCGAATGCAAGTTTTCATAATCATTTCTTCAAAAGGTTTATTTTTTGAAAACTATGTCCGTCAGTCTTCACAGTTGACTAGAACTTCATGGAGTTCCTTTCTGCCGCGTTCGCAGTTCCAAAAGGGTAGCGAGTGGTCGGTATCCTCTGCGGAGGTGCGTTACTTTTCCCATAAGAGAACTTAACCTTGTTGCCAACCAAGTCATGAGCTTGTCCACACTTCCTTTGGTGTGAGGTCAGGTATAAGATCCAAGCCCACACCGCCTTCTCCGCGACCAACCCACCCTTTTGTAAGTCTGTCCTCCTCTATATCTATGGGTAGACTAACACATACACTTGTTCTCTCCTATACCGTTAAGGTAGACTGATCCGAACAACTTATGTGCCCTGTCCTATACACCATAGATAGACTGATCCGGACAACCCTTACAATCCTTCATAGACCAATAATAAGTCTACCCTCTCCTGTATCTAATGGTAGACTGTGCGGGACCACATGCCCCCACCTTTACCAAAGATAGACCGATACGGGCAACCCTTATTACCAGTCCGTTGGCATGCGAGAGGGAAAAAACTTTCCCAGAGCCATTATAGATCTTATGGTCAACGCGATATGTACGGCGCTAGAATCACTGGACGGCATTGGTACTTAGTCCTAGATGAATAGTACCCTTGCAATGGAACCTCCACCAAACAACACATACCATGGTTCCATTGCCCACCACATAGTCATATTCATAATTGTAAAATAATATTTCTTTTTCAATGCAAGAGTGATAAGTATAGTACTTTGCATATAATTTGATAAAAATAATCAAATGACATGAGCAAGCGATGAACTTGCCTTTATTGACAGCAAGATTATGCAGGCAAAAGCTTCGATTCATGAGAACTCCAAATTCTGAAATACCATCATTGTCCGGTAAGGATAATGTTTAAAGAACTGGCAAAGATGCTATAATGCATAGTATGAGATGCAATCGTCCCGAGCGTAACCTAACCTCGATGATTTAAGATTGGTGAGTTGTGAAGATTTATTTAGGGTTTGTTACACTTTTAAAATGGTTCTCAAACAAGGTTCTTATTAAGGTTTGGTTATATGAATAGCATAGGCAAGTAATATAATGGAACATAACAATTATATACACAAAGGATGGTAGTGGAATAATATGTAAAGAACAGTTGTCAATTTTTAAGTTCTACATGACATGGTTGATGATTACTTGTATTATACTTCAAAAGAATAACTTTTGAAGAACAGGTTGATTAAGAATAAGAAGTACTATAAATAGGATCTAAGTGCTTCTAGGGTTTACTATTGGTTTCATTTAGTTTATTATTAGGGACTAGTTAGGTTCTTAAGTTGGATGGATCTATATACAACAAGTATGGGTAGATTTGTTACTAAGGTTGATCATAGGTATTATATCAAAGAATGATGGTCAAGGTGTTGCTATGAGCTAGGGTTTACTATAGCTTCTTGTTTGATTCACTAAGTAATCACTAAAGTTTCTAAGATAGGTGGCTTAAGATTCCTTAAGTAGGGTTTAGTTGAATAGGAGCATGTAATGTGAATTACTACACAAGGTTGATACTAGGGTTCATCATTATAGTTCTACTAGGTTTGGATGGTTGAGATTGATTTCAATGATGTGGTATGGTGATCAATGGTGCTAATATATTAACAAGTTAGGGTTTATACCTATGTGACACTAGTGGATCATATAGGTTTAACCAAAAATAAAGACATGAAATGGTAATCTTATGTGAATTGTTTTTATCCTAATGGATCATGAGCATGCATATATTTGTTGCTTAGCAAGGTTCTATAAGTAATGTGAAGTTTATATGATCATATGGGCTAAACCCTTAGGGTTTTTAGAATTGAAACAATTTATGATGAACACATAAATTAATGGGTTCAAGGTCTTACTTATATTAGAATTAGGGTTTCTAAATTATGTTTCAACTTTTAAAATGATAATTGACAATAGAGATGTGGTCACTAATTACTTAGAAACAAAATTAATAATGGTTTTAGCATGTTATTAATTTTCACAAGAATTATAATTAGGGTAACTCCTATTTTGGGTTTAATTAAAAATAGGGTTTAACAATTGTTCTTAGGTTTTAATATAATTAATTTGTTAATCAAAGATGTTTAAGTAAACAAGTTTTTGAGTTACCAAAATAATATTAGCCTTTAATATTTTCTTGTTTTATTATTAGTTAAAGAAAAATATAAAATAACAATTTGCAAATTAGGGTTTATGAATTATCACTCATATCTAAACTAATGAAATATGATAAATAAAACTAATCTTAATATTTTATTTAGTTACTGAATAACTAACATTTAATTTCTTAACTAATCTAATTTATTGAATTCAAATTGGGTTTTAAATAATTGAAAAGGCCTAATTAATAAAGTTAAAAATAAGTGAATTTTTATCTTGACACATATTTTTGTTTTATATTTTATTTGAATAGAGTTTATTTTTGTGAGCATTTTGATATATTATTTATATATTTCTGAGTTAAAATGAATTTTCTATGATTTTGCAAAGTTTCAATGATTTTCTGGAATTCATAAATAAACTAAAAATCTAAACGTACCCAAACGGTACACACCCACAGACACAGACAGGTGGGACCTGTGTCCACCTCAGCAGCCACGCAAGCAATGACTGGTCCACTTTGACCGTGGTGTTTGACCTCACCGGCGTTTAAACGCCGGCGGCCATCTGCGGACGGCGCCGCCGATTTACTGCCTCCCGGGACGCGCGATTAGGGTTTTCGGAACCTCCATGGCCTGCTGAGGCTAGTGGTGGTGATGGCTTGGCGAGGGAATCACCGGAACCATGTCGGAAGACATGTCCCGCGACGGTGCTCTCCGGCGAACTATCGATCGAGGGCTACAGAGGGTTATAGGAAGCAAGATCTAGCTCTTCAGATGCGCAAGCTTACCCTGAACATGATGGTGTGGTCGACGACGAGGATTGCTGACGGAGGTGACGGCGATTGGCGATCTCCGGCGATGTGCTGCAGAAGGGAACGCCGAAATTGATCCACCACACAACTCCCCTGGATGCTTGGCTCCTCCCAGATGCTCTACGGCGCCAGGCGCTTCTCGTCGACCACGCGCCAGGGGCTGGGGTGGTATGTACCGCCGTGTTGTTCATCGATGCCAGCGACAGTAAGTGGAAAAGCACGAGAGATAGAAGGCGACCGAGAAGGAATGGAGGGTCAGCGAGGTTCTAGGGTTTCCTGGGGAAGCTCCTGGCCTATTTATGGAGCTCGGCGAGGTCTGGTTCGTCATTCTACCGGCGGCAGTGGTGGAGATGGAACGGTGATGACGACGCTGTCATGAGCGTGAATCTTGAAGCTTTGTGGATCAGACGGACGCGAGATAGGTTGGGCATGGTTCTGAGAGCTTGTGCGGCGTCCGGGGCCATCCCTATCCTTGGCGAGGGACGTGGCTAGCGAGCTCGTCGCGCTGTCGCCTGGGAAGAAGAAGACGACGACCTCCTTTTGTTTCCTGCCAGCGACGAAACGGTACGTGGTGATGGGATGGTTTGTTCGTGGGCTGGGCTTCGACATGGGCTGGTCTGCTGGGCTGCTGCGGTCCACCAGGTAAGCTCCTCTCTCTCTTCTCTTTTCTATTTCTGTTTTTATAATTCTATTTTCTATTTTGTTTTTGAATTCAATTTTGAATTCTGTTTTGCCTTGCAGGTTCAAAAATATTTGAGTATCAAAATAATTTGGTAATATTGCTTACTGCATAGTGTTGCTTTGTAAATAAATATTTAGTTCATGATTAGACTAATATGTTGTGAGGTTTAATGAAAATAGATATGGAACTATGTTTTTATTTTAGTTCCCTTATAATTTAGGAACTCAATGTATTTAGGTGATTTGAATTTTATAATCAATGCATGATGAACACATTATATTTTGCTAGTGCTAAACAATATTGATTGTTCATCTTATTTTAATTATGTCTAGAGTTCAAAATAAATGGTAATGAGAATGGGATGGTGCATGATTTTATGTAGAGAATTGTTTCCAAGGGTTTAAGAAAATGGTTTGGATCATCTCTATGATTACTAATCTTGATTCATAAACTTTAGTTTAACTCAATTAAGATAAATCCTATGCTCAATAAATTCAATTCACTTGCTAAGGTGATTCTATTCTATAAAACACTATTTCATTTGGTCCACTAAACAAGTTACTTGAAGGCAAAATAGAATTGGATAATGGTTTCACTCTAATCACTTAAATAACATCTAAGTTTAGGGATAACTAGCTTGGTTTATACTTGTGATCTATGATACACAAGTTAGGAAACAATATTTTATGTGAATTGCATCCTAAGTGAAAAGGTTTAAGGTTTTGCATAAGCTTCACTAATTGAAGTATAAAATAGGCATGAGGCATGGCAGGGTTCTATTTATGATCCAAAGTAATCCATGGATTGGAATTCCAATGTTGTTTAGGGTTTTAGTGGTGATCACCCAAGTGATACACAACTAGGATTAGGGTATGGGTATAAGCTTTGGTTATGTTTCACTAATAGAACATGGCTCTCACCTCCAAGATTAAAGTTTGGTTTGAATAAATAAGATTTAATACTACTCTAGTATTCTCTAGGATAGACATGGATATGGTTACCATCTTCTAAATGTCTTTTTATAACCTAAGGTCCTACTCAAGAGATGATGATATGATCCTCTAAATATATGGTTTGCTTAGGAATTCTACCTTGGTATCTTATGTAGCTTGTTCTTCTGGAATCCTGATAAACCTGCATCCTGTGGTATGCCTCCACCTCCTAGCTTCTTCATCTTGATCCTAGCTAATTCATATGGAGTGGCTCTATGTGTTTGTTCCCATGTATCATGCTATAAGATGATGAAATGGATGAAGGGTGTGGCTCTATTTATAGGCTTGGGCAAGCTCTAGTATCATGACACATGGATGGTGACTCTTGTGTTGGTTTGATGAGTAAGGTGCTTGGTTGTCATGCCCTCATCCATAGCAATCCTTTGAGTATGAGGTGGCAAAGCTTGGGATTCAAGTCATGTAGATATTTTCATCCCATGTGGCATGATCATTATCTTCTCATATGATTTATCTTTGGATAGCCAAGTGGCATTTGTTACTAGATATCTTGTGGATAGTTTTATTATTATGGATGAGTCACTATATCATATTTGATTGGATTTATATTATAATATTGGTCAAAAAGTCAAGGTTGAAGGTTATTCCTCAATTTTGAATAGTTGGTGTTTGATTGCACCAAGGCATGATCATATGAGTTTCAAAATACTCATGAGTAGTTTTATTCAAATAGTTTGAACTATAACTTGTAATGTAAATGGATTCAGTTTTATGATATTCCATATATTTAATAAGTTATGATTTAAATAAGAATGTGTGGCCTTTATGCACTTTAGACCCTGTGATTTACCTTATTTATTAATAAGTTTAGAATTGAATTATATTACACACAAAATTAGTTGAAGATACACCATGAGAATCATGGTAGAAACATTTATTTAGTAAAAGACATGGAAAAGATAAGTAAAGAATAGTTTCATAATTATTCATGTGTTGTTGTAAGGAATGTCATGTTGAGATCTTTTATAGAATCTTGTAGTTGACCCTTACTTAAGGTGTTGTTTGTTGTAAAGCTAATTCCATTTGATCTAGCTCATAGATCAAATCCTCTCTACCCAAAACAGGGTTTTAGCAAAGATCACAGTGAAGTTTATAGCGCTTGACTTGATGATCTACTTCAATTCCAGCAAGTCAAGTGAAACTTCAGTTACTGTGGTAAGTTTTATTTGAAGCGCGAAAATTCCCCGGATTTTCTATGCATGAATGCAATGCACACTTTGGTGTTCTCTCATTTTGTTGCCTCTAAACCTGGGATATTACAGGCGCCGTCGATCCAGGCCACCCCCGGTTGCTACCGGGCGCCTCGCCGTCGTCGACAACCTCCCCACGCACACTGCCAGACACTGCAACGGCCTGGTACTCCCTCCGACCCCCTACCTGAGCCGCCGGAGCTCGTCTTCTCGCCGGAGACGACGACGATTATCGTCCGTTCGATCTCGTTCTAATCCTACGGCTCACCTCCTCTGTACCGTTTCGGTGTTTTAAACCCACTGACGCGTGGACCCCATGCTGTCAGGCGGCCCGTTGCGTGGACGTGCTACTGGGCCGGCCCACTTCCCCCTTTCTCTGCGTAGCCTGTTAACGTTTCCCGCCAGCCCATTTATTTCAAACTTTAATTTTCGAATTTTGTTAATTACTCTCAGATGCTGATTTCAAATTTAAATAGAATAAAATCTACCCAACCAAATTTGACAAATTTTATATATTTGGAAACCTTGTGAAAATATCTACAAAACTACACTGGTCCCAACCCTAGATTGCCTGTCGAATTAATCTGAGAAAATAAACAAGGCAGGGCCTTTTTCCACTTCAATTAATTATTAAAAATTGAATAAAAATGCTATTAAGTTAAAACCAACTCTCAAAATTCATATTTCAATATATCTATCAGAATATGTAAAAATATTGCATCATTGTTTGCATGATCATGTCCTTGTTTAAAAATTGGCCCTAGGGCTATTTAAAGTACTTTTTAAATGAGCCTATCCCTTATTAATGTGTATGAGAGCATCTCTCTCATTTAAATCTTGTCCCCACTAAGTTAATATGAAGAAGACACTATGGTTATGTTAAACTCATATTAATTTAGTTGATAATATTAAACATTAATCAAGAATTATTAAAAGGCATGAGGTGATGTACCTCATTTAAATCTTTTTCCAAATAATGATTATGAAGAGGTTGACCTTGGTCCACCTAGGTCATATGATATTAATTGAGGAAATTAAATCTTAATCAAACTTAATGAGAGGGAATTATTTTCTCTCAAGAAGTAAATAGCAACCCAAATTAATATTTATAATGAGAGGAAATTATTTTTCTTAAGAATAAGAATTAAATCAACTCACATAATAAGCATGTGTTATGATAGCTTAGTAAGAGTGATTCATATGTGTGCTTAGCTTAGTATTTGAGTTGTGTGGTGATTGTGTGTATTATACTCGTATTTAGACGCTAGTACCGAGGAGTACGCTGAGGAGGAGAAGGTCTACACTCAAGGAGAGGAAGACCACTTTGATCAGTACACCAATCAAGGCAAGCTAATACCCTTGCAAAATGCAAAGCTCCCAAGAGCAAAGCACCCCACTATTTTAATTTATCTTTACGAAGCCTATCCCAGTTTTATTACAAGTTATGCTTTCAAGTTGTACTACTTCCTTCTTTTTAAGTTACATTTTGATTCATGATTCACTTGGTATAGGATGGAATAATATCCTCAAAGTTAGTCTATGGCAATCAAGCTAAGTTAGCACCCCTCATGACTAGTGGCTAGTGCTAAATTACTAAAATTGACTACTCTAGATGGGAACATTGTGATATGAGATGATGATGGTGAAGTTATGAAAGAAATTTTGAAGGTGAATAAGATCAAGAGAAGATAGTGATTTTTGATTAAAATCTAATGTTGGTTTGGATGCGATACCTTTCCAATATTGAGTACCCCCACAATACCTGATTATGGGTAAGGCTTAACTAGAAGTTTATGTATCTTAGTATGGGTTCCCTCTGAACACACATCATAGGGGTTATGCCGAGGCTGCCTCCGTTGTTGAGAAATGATGTGAATTAAGGAGAACTGTCCGGCCAAGCCCTGTGCGTTCCCTTGGTTGGTTTGGGAGGCCAAGCTCATGGGGAGAGGTGCTCATACTAGGGTTAGTAAATGAAAGGTTATGGTTGATGATCCGCGTACTGTGATACGATGATTTGGGGAAATCCCGACGGATGGAATCAAATGTTGTGGCACAAGTGTGCAACCTCTGCACAGTGTAAACCTATTCGAATAGCCGTGTCCACGGTTACGGACGGTTGGAAAGGCCATCTAGTTTCCAGTATTAGAACCTGAAAATATGAATGATGAATAATGGTGAATCACAACTGAGTTGTGGGAATGACACTAATGTTCCCACTTGAGTTAGTTAATTTATGAATGGTCTATATGAAGTGATTTTGAACTAAAATTAGCTTTATGCAAATAAAACTAGAGCTTAGTACCCTTTCATTCAATTAGATAGTGAGTAATTTAGTATTAGTTTGCGAGTACTTTAAAGTACTCACGGCTGTGTCCCTGGCTATTCAAATGGCCAGAATATGAAGAAGAGCAGCAGTATGAGGATGACGGTCAGCAGGACGTCTACAACAACTAGGAGTCGCCTGACGTCAAGCGTTGGCCTGTGGAATAGATAGCCCCTCTTATTACGCTTCCGCTACTATGTTGTTCGTTGATCAATAGATCAACTATTTGTGTAATATTGGATCATGTGATCCCCTTTTGTAAGACAATGATGGTTTGTAATGAATGATGACTTAGGATATCAACTGTTATGTCTCGCAACAACAATATTCCTGGGATTGCGATGAATGACATAATAGGCATCCGGACTTAAAAATCCGGGTGTTGACAAGTTGGTATCAGAGCCATTGTTTGACCTTAGGAGACCCTAGTTTAGAATGGACGTTCTGAAAAATTTAGTTTATAAAACCAAGGAAATGAATATCTGTGAAAAACTTACTCATGTTCTCTTCTACAGGACCTTTTCAAATATGATGAGTCATGCCCCTTCTTTTAAATCCATCTAAAATGTTGCCACACTTAGTCGCATCTCTAACTTACTCATCCATTTCACTTTCAGATGGAGCCCTACGTCCAGACGGAGACCTACGATCTGGAAAACGGAGGAAGTCTGGTGTTTGAGCGCGACTTGTACCTGGTGTCCGAGAAGCTCGAACGCCCACCTCCCCGGTTCCACGGAGTCCGGATCCACGACACCCCCACCGGGGAGCAGCAGTGGATGATCACCGCTGACTTGAAGGGAAGTTCGGAGCCTCCCATCTCGGAGAGGATCCTTTTCTCCTTCAAGGCATGCAACTGGGTGGACGGTCTTGCTCACGCCCTTCAGGAGGGACTTGCCGGGTGTGCGGACAGAACATCGCCGCACTCCGGGGAAGCCGCTTCGCCTACTTCGCGAGGCACGACACCATGGGAGAACCCATGGCACTCTCTTCGCACCCGGTGCTCAAGATCCATGTGCAGCATTTGGACTTTATGCTCCATGAGACCCGGAAGGACCTGGAGCTGACGCGTGTTCGCCCACCGTGCCCAGATGGCTTTGGCTCATCATGCCGAAGCTATCGGATGCTCGCCAAGGACCGCAAGTCACTCCGCTGCGGCGCGCAAGAAGGATGCCACTATCAGCGTCTTCGCGAGAAGATCCGCACTTTGGAGGTGACTGTCCGGACCCAGCAGGACCAGATCCAGGAGATGGAGGAGGATGGAGAAGACATTCAGGGAGGCGACGACTTCCTGAGTGACGATAATGACTTTGAGGATGATGAGTTCACTGATGAGGAGGATTACGCGTTTCTGGAGTCCGAGGAGGATGGGATCATTCCCATTGATGTGGATGAAGATGATGAGTAGTAGCTGCACTAGCTTCACTTACGTAGGTGTGAGTTGTATCCCGCACCATGTATCGTAGATTGTGGAAGAAGGGTTCTTAAAACCCTTAGTATGGTAACTTGTAATGTGTGATGTTGTGTGAATAAATAAAATGTGTGTTATGTTCATCATGAAAATATTTCAAGTTTTAAGTTTGAACTTAACTCAAAATAAGCCATAGAAATTCCCTCTCATCTCATGATCTATCTACTGTTCAGATGGCCCCTCCGAACCGCAACCAGGATGCAATGCTACAATTACTGCAAACTCTGTTGGCTGACCGAGAAGATGAAAGGGCTGAAAGGCATAGCACACTGCAGCAGATCGCCAATCAGGGCCATGGAAACCATGATCATCCTGGATCTAAACTTAAGAATTTCCAAAACACCAACCCACCTGTCTTCAGTAAGACGGAGGAACCCTTAGATGCAGATGATGGCTGCAAACCATGGAAAACAACTTGGAGGTAGCCGGAGTGGATGAAAACGAGAAAGTGCTGTTTGCTACGCACTACCTAGCCGGACCAGCAAGAGCTTGGTGGACAAGCGCCCGTGCATTAAATGCCGGACAAATGATGACTTGGGCTGATTTCAAGCTCAAGTTTAGCAAGTATCATGTGCCACCAGGTTTAATCAAGAAAACGAGGGATGAGTTCAGGGAACTGAAGCAAGGAAGAATGTCGGTGGTAGAATACCGCGGGTTCCTCACCCTGTCAAGGTACGCCCCGATGAAACAGACCACAGAGAGAAAGAGATTCCTCAACGGTGCACGATGAGATGCGACGATCTTAGTCAACATCCCCTTTGCTGACCTAGAAGCCCTCGTGGACTCTGCCATCCAGATGGAAGGCAAGCTGCACCAGGCAAATGAAAACCGCAAACGCCGCATGATGAATCAAAGTGGGCCCAGCAACACACCCCGGTTTCGCCCCAGCTCAAGCGGTGGTTTCAACCCCCGCAACACCAAGCCCCAAAACCAGATGTCGAGCCCCGGTTTTCAGAACCGGAGCGGAGGAAACCCAAGGCCAGGAGGTCCCCACCACAACAATAACTATGTACACCACAACAGCAACTTCAACCGCGCACCGCCGCGAGCCCCCAACCACAACCATAACAACAACAACACCAACACTGCACCCAGGACAGGAAGCAATGCCATCCCTGTCGCAACCAAGGACAAGTCCACAATCACCTGCTATGAATGTGGAGTTGTGGGACACTTCTCCAACGAGTGCCCCAAAAGGCTGGCCAAGCTCGCCGGCAACACCTCTGCACCAGCTCAGCGGCAGCGCCGTGTCTCCACCGGCAAAAGTTCGCCCCCAACAACCCGAACAACCGCGGAGGTCGCCTCTACCACATGAACGCCGAGGAAGCCCAGGAAGCACCAGATGTGGTGCTGGGTATGTTCTCTGTTAACTCAATACCAGCAAGAGTGTTGTTTGATTCAGGAGCATCGCATTCATTTGTTACTGAAGATTTTGTGAGCACTAGTAAGATTCAACCCATCAGCCTGAAACATGTCATGATAGTTCAAATACCTGGATCAACCACTAAAGCTAGAAAATTTTGCAAAGAAGTACCCATAAGAATTCAAGAAATAGTGTTTTTCGCAAACTTAATTGTTCTGGGAACAAAAGGATTGGAAGTAGTACTGGGTATGGATTGGATGGCGAAACATCATGGATTGATAGACTGCGCCAAGAAGGCCATCACCATGACTAGTAGCACCGGAATAACCATAGAACATGTGTCTGAAAAACTACCCAGAAATTTCACCTGCACCAAAGTATAGCCAAACCAACTCTGGATCAGATCAGGGTCGTATGTCGATACGCTGATGTGTTTCCGGATGATCTACCCGGTATGCCCCCGGATCGGGATATCGAGTTTATCATCGAGTTAATCCCGGAACCGGACCTATAGCCCAGAGAGCCTATAGCATGAACCCAGCAGAGTTAGTAGAGCTGAAGAAGCAACTGGATGATATGTTGTTCAAGGGTCTGATTCGACCAAGTGCGTCGCCTTGGAGATCCCCAGTGTTGTTTGTGGATAAGAAGGATGGTGCCAACCGGTTATGTACGGATTACCGTAAACTTAACGGCGTCACCATCAAAAACAAATACCCCTTGCCAAAGATAGAAGACCTGTTTGACCAGTTGACCGGTGCCACAGTGTTCTCTAAGATTGATCTTAGGACTGGTTACCATCAGCTGAAGATCCGTGCATCGGATATCCCCAAGACTGCCTTTACCACCAGATATGGGTTGTATGAATACAATGTCATGTCATTTGGATTAACCAATGCCCCTGCCTACTTCATGAACCTCATGAATAAGATTTTCATGAACTTCCTGGATAAGTTTGTCGTTGTCTTCATCGACGACATCCTTATCTACTCCAAAACCGAAGAGGAACACGAGCAGCATTTGGAGGTGATCCTAGAAACCCTTAGGCAGCACAAGTTGTACGCCAAGTTCAGCAAGTGCGAGTTTTGGTTGAAAGAGGTTGGATTCCTGGGACACATCTTGTCTGCAGGAGGAATTGCGGTAGACCCAGCCAAAATCAAAAACGTTGAGGAATGGAAAACCCCAATCACCCAGACCGAGGTCCGTGCATTTCTTGGATTAGCCGGATATTACCGCAGATTTGTTGAGGGATTCTCAAGCATTGCCCGGCCAATGACACAACTGTTGAAGAAAGACAAGAAGTTTGAATGGACTGATAAATGTGAAGCCAGCTTCCAGCAACTTAAAACCAGACTAACCACAGCCCCCATCCTAATCATGCCGGACATCACCAAGCCCTTTGACGTCTATTGTGACGCATCTAAGATTGGTCTTGGATGTGTGTTGATGCAAGAAGGAAAGGTGATATCTTATCTATCCCGGCAGTTGAAACAGCATGAGCAAAACTACCCAACCCATGACCTCGAACTTGCAGCCGTAGTGTTAGCATTGAAAGTTTGGCGTCATTACCTCATGGGTAATCGATGCGAGATCTATTCAGATCACAAGAGCCTGAAGTATATCTTCACACAGAAAGAGCTGAATATGAGGCAAAGAAGATGGTTGGAACTGATAAAGGACTATGATATGGAAATCCACTATCACCCCGGCAAGGCCAACGTGGTAGCGGATGCTTTGAGTAGACAGTGTCAGCTGAACTCCATGATAGCAGCTGAACAACCTAGCCTGCATGAAGAGTTTGAACAGTTTAGATTGGAGCTGGTTAGTGAAGGATACCTAGCCAGCATAGAGCTGCAACCTACTTTGATTGGTCAAATCAAGGAAGCCCAGAAGGGAAATGCAAGCATTGCCGGAATCAAGAGTCAAATGGCGGCAGGAAAGGCACCGGGATTCACGGAAGATGAGGAAGGAGTACTTTGGTACAACGGTCGCCTATGTGTGTGATACGTCCAATTTGCATCACTATTTTGTATCATAATTTGCTGTTATTCATTGATATATTTCATATTGGGACACAATACTTATGTTATTTCATCTATTTTGCATGTTTCATCATCATTGGAGGATCAAGCACCGGAGCCAGGATTCTGCTGGAAAAAGCACCGTCAAACGCAATATTTCGGAAGATCAGCTGTGGAAGGGAATTTCACGTAAATTCCTATTTTTCCAGATGACGGAGGGAGCCAGAAGGGGAAGAAGAGGAGCCACTGGGGCCGGACCATAGGGCGGCGCGGCCCATGGCCTGGCCGCGCCACCCTATGCTCTGGGGGCCCCACGCCTCTTTCGCCTCCTTTTCTTCGCGTACTCCTTCGTCCCGAAAACCTAAGCCACAGAGAGGACCTCACGAAGGGTTACAGCCGCCTCTGCGGGCGCGAGAACACCAGAGAGAAAGAGCTCTCCGGCGGGCGGAATCCGGGGGGCCTCCGAGGGAAATCGACGCCATCGCCATCGTCATCGAGCGGGACATCATCTCCATCATCATCATCATCATCTCCACCATCTACACCGCCATCACCACCGCTGCACCTCGTCATCGCTGTAGCAATTCGGGTTAAATCTTGATTGTTTGATAGGGGAAACTCTCCCGGTGTTATTCTATACTTGTTGTAGATGCTATTGAGTGAAACCATTGAACCAAGGTTTATGTTCAGATTGTTATTCATCATCATATCACCTCTGATTGTATTCCATATGATGTCTCGTGAGTAGTTCGTTTAGTTCTTGAGGACATGGGTGAAGTCTAAATGCTAGTAGTGAATTATGGTTGAGTAATATTCAATGTTATGATATTTAAGTTGTGGTGTCATTCTTCTAGTGGTGTCGTGTGAACGTCGACTACACGACACTTCACCATTTATGGGCCTAGGGAGTGCATCTTGTATTCGGTTGCTAATTGCGGGGTTGCCGGAGTGACAGAAACCTGAGCCCCCGTTAGTATATCGATGCGGGAGGGATCGCAGGATCTCAGAGTTTAAATTTGTGGTTAGATTTATCTTAATTACTTTCTTGTAGTTGCGGATGCTTGCAAGGGGTATAATCACAAGTATGTATTAGTCCTAGGAAGGGCGGTGCATTAGCATAGGTTCACCCACAGAACACTTATCAAAACAATGAAGATTATTAAACCACATGAAGCGAAAGTACTAGACTAAAATCCCCGTGTGTCCTCAAGAACGCTTGGTCATTATAAGTAAACAAACCGGCTTGTCCTTTGTGCTAAAAAGGATTGGGCCACTCGCTGCAATCATTTCTCTCGCATTTTACTTACTCGTACTTTATTCATCTGTTACATCAAAACCCCTTGAATACTTGTTTGTGAGCATTTACAGTGAATCCTTCATCGAAACTGCCAACACCTTCTGCTCCTCGTTGGGATCGACATTCTTACTTATCGAAGATACTACGACACCCCTATACTTGTGGGTCATCAAGACTATTTTTGGCGCCGTTGTGAGGGAGTGAAGCGCTATTGGTAAGCGGAATTGGTAAGGAAAAAACCGTTTGTGCTGATTTTATTTCTGCCTGCTGCTATAAATCATTATGGAGAGATCTTCTCTTCAATTTCTATTTGGGAAATCTACTACTACTGCAACGGTAGTGGATGAAGCGCCAGGTGAGGAAGTAGTACCATATAAAATACCTATGAAAATTATTGAACGTGATATAGATAACCGCTATGAAGGGGATGGAACTGTCCATCCTGGTGATCATTTATTGTTTTTGCATGAATTATGCGGGTTATTCAAATGTGCAGGTATTTCTATGAATGAAGTTAGAAAGAAGCTATTCACTATATCGCTGTCTGGTAAAGCGGCGCATTGGTATAAATTGCTGAAGAATGGTGATTCTATTGATTGGGAGGACATCGTGCCTTTATTTTATTCCAAATTTTATCCTCCAAGTGAAATTCACAAAGATCGGAACCGCATATATAATTTCTGGCCTCATGATGGAGAGAGTATTGCCCAAGCTTGGGGGAGATTGAAGTCTTTAATGCTCAAATGCCCCATTCATGAGCTTCCTGGTAATGTTATTATTGATAATTTCTATGCAAGACTTTCTTTTCAAGACAAGACCTTGCTGGATACTTCTTGTTCTGGATCATTTACACGCAAGAATGAAGAGTTTAAAAGAGACCTTCTTGATCGGATCCAAGAAAATACTGAAGGATGGGAGAACGACAAAGATAGAGAATCAGGTATAATTTATGATTATAAATGCATTGAAGCTTTTATGGATACTGATAAATTTCGTAATATGAGTGCTACATATGGTCTTGATTCCCAAGTTGTTGCAAATCTTTATAAAGCTTTTGCCTCTCATTATGAACTGCCTAAGAAGAATTTTGATAAGTATCATGAACCGTATAAAGATAAAGTTGATTCATTTGTAAACAAATGTGTAGTTATTGAAACTGTTGATAATGTTATTCCTGAGGCTTATATTGAAAAAACTCCTTTCCCTGCTAAAATGAAGGAGTACTCTGTTATATCTAGTGCGGTTAATAAAAGTGAAAAGAAACCTAAAGAACCTGAAGAACAAATTAAAATTGAGCCTGCTTGTTGCAATAGTTAAAGATCTTGTGACTGAAAATGTGGAGGATGGTCATATTATTTTTGTGAAGATGCTTCTAATATTGTTTCACATCCTAATAAACCCAAACAAGTTAGTGTTCCTATGCTATCTGTTAGAATTGGTGATCATTGCTATTATGGTTTATGTGATATTGGTGCAAGTGTTAGTGCTATTCCTTATGAGCTTTACACGGAGATTATGCACGAAATTGGTTCTTGTGAACTTGAAGATATTGATGTGGTTATTCATCTGGCTAATAGAGAAACTATTTCTCCAATTGGTATTGTTCGAGATGTGGAAGTTCTATGTGGTAAGATTAAATATCCTGACTTTTTGGTACTTGGTTCTGCTGCTAGTGATCATTGTCCTATCATTTTTGGTAGACCTTTTCTAAATACTTGTGGAGCTATTATAGATTGTAAGAAAGAGAAAATTTTGACTAGATTTGCTGGTGAACCTTATGAATTTAACTTTTCTAAATTTACCAAAACTCCTTATAAAGCTGACTTGCCTAGTAATGATTTTAAAATGGAGCAGTGTGCATCTATTGTTCTTGTTCCTAATAATCCTTTGCAGCAACATTTGGAGAATAGTGAAAGTGAAGCTTTTAGGAAAGAAAGAGATGAGCTTGAGGAAATTTTTCTTCGTCAACCTATTCTCAAGCATGATTTACCGGTGGAAGATTTGGGTACAACACCGCCACCAAAGGAAGATCCTGTTTTTGATTTAAAGCCTTTACCTGATAATCTTAAATATGCTCATATTGATGATAAGAAAATATATCCTGTTATTATTAGTTCTAAGCTTTCAGAGATTGAGGAAGAAAGGTTATTGGAAATATTGAAGAAACACCGAGGAGCTATTGGCTATACTCTTGATGATTTGAAAGGGATTTCTCCTTCTATTTGCCAACATGCTATTAATATGGAAGAAGATGCAAAGCCTGTTGTTGAACATCAACGTCGTCTAATTCCGAAGATGAAAGAGGTGGTAAGAAATGAGGTATTAAAACTTCTTGAAGCTGGTATTATATATCCTATTGCTGATAGTAGATGGGTTAGTCCTGTGCATTGCGTTCCTAAGAAGGAGGAGGATTGTTGTGCCTAATGATAATGATGAGCTTATTCCTCAAAGAATAGTTGTAGGTTATAGAATGTGCATTGATTTCGAAAAGTTAACAAAGTTACTAAGAAAGATCATTACCCTTTACCCTTTATTGATCAAATGCTAGAAAGGTTATCTAAAAATACTCATTTTTGCTTTCTTGATGGTTATTCTGGGTTTTCACAAATTGCTGTTAAAGCTAAAGATCAAGAGAAAACCACGTTTACTTGTCCTTATGGAACTTATGCTTATAGGCGTATGCCTTTTGGTTTATGTAATGCTCCTGCTACTTTTCAAAGATGCATGTCTGCCATTTTTCATGGTTTTTGCGAAAGTATTGTAGAGGTGTTCATGGATGATTTTTCTGTCTATGGGAATTCTTTTGATAATTGCTGCGAAACCTCGATAAAGTTTTGCAGAGATGTGAAGAAACTAACCTTGTTCTTAATTGGGAGAAATGCCACTTTATGGTTAATGAAGGAATTGTATTGGGACATAAAATTTCCGAGAGAGGTATTGAAGTTGATAGAGCTAAAGTTGAAGCAATTGAGAAGATGCCCTATCCGAGGGATGTTAAAGGTATTCGTAGTGTTCTTGGTCATGCTGGGTTTTATAGGAGATTTATTAAAGATTTCTCTAAAATTTCAAAGCCTCTTACTAATCTTCTTCAAAAAGATGTACCTTTTGTTTTTGATGATGATTGTAAGGAAGCTTTTGAAACTCTAAAGAAAGCCTTAACAACTGCTCCTGTAGTCGAACCTCCTGATTGGAATTTGCCTTTTGAAATTATGTGTGATGCTAGTGATTTTGCTGTAGGCGCTGTTCTTGGACAGCGGGTAGATAAAAAATTAAATGTTATTCATTATGCTAGTAAGACTCTTGATGCTGCTCAAAGAAATTATGCTACAACTGAAAAGGAATTGTTAGCTGTAGTCTTTGCTTGTGATAAGTTTAGACCCTATATTGTTGATTCAAAAGTTACAATTCATACCGATCATGCTGCAATTAGATACCTTATGACAAAGAAAGATGCTAAGCCAAGGCTTATTAGATGGGTACTTCTTTGCAAGAATTTGATTTACATATTATAGATAGGAAAGGCTGATAATCCTGTTGCTGATAATTTGTCTAGATTGGAAAATATTGCTTATGATCCTGTTCCTGTTAATGATAGTTTTCCAAATGAACAATTGGCTGTAATAAAGGTGAGCTCGCGAGAGAGCCCTTGGTATGCATTATGCTAACTTTATTGTTTCGAAGTATTTGCCTCCAACCTTTTCAGCTCAGCAAAGGAGGAAATTCTTTTATGACTTGAGGCATTATTTTTGGGATGACCCACACTTATATAAAGAAGGAGTGGATGGTATTATGCGAAGATGTGTTCCTGAATATGAACAACAGGAGATATTGAATAAATGTCATGGAAGTGTTTATGGAGGACATCACGCTGGAGATAGAACCGCGCAAAAGGTTCTACAATCAGGTTTTATTGGCCAACACTTTTCAAAGATGCAAGGAAATTTATTTTATCTTGTGATGAATGTCAAAGAGTCGGTAATATCTCCAGACGCAATGAAATGCCTATGAATTATACTCTTGTTATTGAACCATTCGATTGTTGGGGATTCGACTTCATGGGTCCTTTCCCTTCTTCAGACGGTAACACTCATATACTTGTCGCTGTTGATTATGTTACTAAATGGGTAGAAGCTATACCTACAAGAGTGCTGATGGTGAGACCTCTATAAAAATGCTTGTAGATGTTATATTTCCTAGATTTGGAGTACCTAGATATATTATGACTGATGGAGGTTCTCATTTTATTCATGGAGGTTTTAGAAAAACTCTTGCTAAGTATGGTATTAATCATAGAATTGCTTCTGCTTATCACCCTCAAACTAGTGGTCAAGTAGAATTATCAAATAGAGAGATTAAAGCTATCTTGGGTAAGACTGTTAATAAATCTAGAAAGAATTGGGCTAGCAAATTGAAAGAAGCACTATGGGCTTATAGAACTGCTTATAAAAATCCTATGGGAATGTCACCTTATAAAATGGTTTATGGAAAAGCTTGTCATTTACCTTTAGAACTAGAGCACAAAGCTTATTGGGCTGTTAGAGAACTAAATAAAGATCCTAAATTAGCCGGTAATAAGAGATTGTTGCAATTAAGTTCTCTAGATGAATGGAGAAGTGAAGCTTATGAAAATGCTAAACTCTTTAAAGAAAAAGTTAAGAAGTGGCATGATAGAAGGATCATTAAAAGAGAATTTAATGTTGGAGATCAAGTTCTATTGTATCGGTCTCGTCTCAGATTCTTTGCAGGGAAATTACTCTCGAAGTGGGAAGGACCATATGTTGTTGAGGAGGTGTATCGTTCAGGAGCAATTAAAATTAGCTCTCTCCAAGGCCATGCCACACAAGTGGTGAATGGACAAAGACTCAAGCATTATATCTCGGGTGATTCTTATAATGTTGATGTTGATATTATTCAAGTGGAAACACCGGAAGCTTTCATCAAAGGACAAATTGACAGTCCGCCAGAACTCGACTTTGAATAGGTAACAGTACAGGTAATAAAAGTCCGCGTTTACCTTTCCGAACATTATTTCTGTTGTTTTTGGAAAATATGAAAAATTACGAGTTCGAAATGGAGTGGAAAGGACGCACGAGGGTGCCACCATAGGGCGGCGCGGCCTGACTGGCCCGCGCCGACCTATGGTCAGCCGCCTCGTTGCCCCTTTCGACTGGTTCGATCTGGAACCTTCCTTTTGTCGTGAAAATTTTTGCTATATAATCCCCCGGACCCCTGGAGGTCCGTAATATCGTTTTCTCGTCGTGTTTTGTTTCGAGCTGTTTTCTACCAAATTTGTTTTGATCTAGAAGCACCATGGTATCCAACAACAAAGACAAGGGGCCTTGGAGGGAAGAGATGGATGAGAGGATCAATAAGGAGAAGGAGAAGATAGCATCAGCAAAAGGAGAGTGGGAAACTACGAGGAGTAAGCCAATTTTGGTGGGATCGGTTAATACTGGGCGTTCTTTTTCTCATAACTTGCAGGGAGCTCTTCCGCCTGCTCTGGACCTCGACTCTTTCCCTTGTGTGGAGGAAGCAATACGGGTTGCTGATGAGTTTTGTGACCAATATCGTGCTCTAAGAAGGGAAGTGGAGATACTTCAGGAGGAGAACCAGCGACTTCGCAGAATGCTGGAATATTACTCAAATCTCAGCACAAGGCCGTCACCGCCACACTCGGGTAATAATGAGTCTCTTCAAGTCTTGATGCAGAATTACAAAATTGAGAAGCTGAAGCTGAAGGAGATCCTTATGAAGCGCGAGAGGAATCCATCATTATCATCACCGAAGGAGTAATTCATCATCGGTATTGGCATCCCCTTGGTTTGTTCCAAGCTTGGGGAGTGCCGCGGTATCACATCATCATTACCTTTATCTTTTACTATCAAGTAGTGTCATATCATGAGTAGGGAAGTTATCATATGGAATAGTATGCAATGTGGAAGTATCTCTCTTAGTTAGTTATCTATGTATCCGTTGGTGTGAGTTATCGTTATGGAATATTAATGAGAAGTCTTATCATTTACTTTTTGCACACCTTATTTTAGTTTGCAATCTCCATTATATGATTACTCTTGACATTAGTATTGATATCACTTTGGGAGCATCAAGTAAATCTATGTGGTTTTGGCAAACTTAGCATTGGTCAATAGCAACAACACCTTGATGTTTAATAGAAGAGAGAAATACACTTAGATATATTACTATTATCTCTATGCTTAGTATTCTGAAGTTAAAATTGCTTGTACTTATGAGAAAGATGCATGATTGTTTCTATCATATGTATATTTGTTTGTTTCCCTCAACCTTTATGCTTGCTATCAAACCTTAGCCAAAGACCTGTATCGAGAGGGAATGCTTCTCATACATCCATAACCTTAGACCAAACCTATGCCATTTGTGTCCACCATACCTACCTACTACATGGTATTTTCTGCCATTCCAAGTAAATACTTCATGTGCTACCTTTAAATAATTCAAACTACTACTCCTTATTTGTGTCAATGTTTTATAGCTCATGAGGAAGTATGTGGTGTTTTATCTTTCAATCTTGTTGGGCGGACTTTCACCAATGGACTAGTGGCACATCCGCTTATCCAATAATTTTGCAATAAGAGCTGGCAACGGGGTTCCCAGCCCCAATTAATAACTTTCATTAATAATTCTCTTCACATGTTTTGCTCTGAGTTATCAGTAAGCAACTTAATTTTGCAATAGACACTCCTCCATGGTATGTGAATGTTGGAAGGCACCGAGGATTCGGTTAGCCATGGATTGAGAAAGCCAAGGTTGGGGGGAGTGTCACCCTTAATAAAACTAAAATACATGTGTAAACAAAAGAGAAGGGGGATGATCTACCTTGCTGGTAGAGATGCCGTCCCTCATGGGAGCCGCTCTTGGAAGGTTCGTTTGGCAAGGGGTTAGAGTGCCCGCTACCATTCGTTGACAACAACAAACACCGCTCAAAATCTTACTTTTATGCTCTTTATATGATTTCAAAACTTGAAAAGCTCTAGCACATGATTTAATCCCTGCTTCCCTCTGCGAAGGGCCTATCTTTTACTTTTATGTTGAGTCAGTAAACCTATTTCCCTCTATCTCAAGCAAGCAATTGAGTTGATGTGAACCAATCATTTATGCTATGATTTAATTAATCATGTCTTTTATACTTTCTTGTTTAGTACCAATTTTATCTGAATGAATATGACTTTGAAGTTATCAATGATTATGAAGAGATTGTCATGCTTAAATAGGAAGGCTCAGCTATAAAATCTAATATGAAAGCTTTGCTTAGAAGTACAATCCGTTAGTAGTTCTCTGACCAAGAACAAAGTTTGCCATCACCAGCTATGATTTCTTATGCACCTTTACTTGTGATTTCTCTTTACTTATTTCAAGATGAGTTATATGAGGAAGTTGTTTACTAGAATGTCTTGTGTGAATGAATATGATGCTTCTTGTCCGTATTCTATTTATCGACTCTTCACTCCATAAACATGTGGTCTCGTTTATCGAGCTCAGTTTCGCTTGGGGACAAGCGAGGTCTAAGCTTGGGGGAGTTGATACGTCCAATTTGCATCACTATTTTGTATCATAATTTGCTGTTATTCATTGATATATTTCATATTGGGACACAATACTTATGTTATTTCATCTATTTTGCATGTTTCGTCATCATTGGAGGATCAAGCACCGGAGCCAGGATTCTGCTGGAAAAAGCACCGTCGAACGCAATATTTGAAGATCAACTGTGGAAGGGAATTTCACGTAAATTCCTATTTTTCCGGATGACGGAGGGAGCCGGAAGGGGAAGAAGAGAGGAGCCACTGTGGGCCCGGACCATAGGGCGGCGCGGCCCATGGCGCCCGCTATGCTCTGGGGGCCCCACAGCCTCTTTCGCCTCCTTTTCTTCGCGTACTCCTTCGTCCCGAAAACCTAAGCCACGAGAGGACCTCACGAAGGGTTACACCGCCTCTGCGGGGCGCGAGAACACGAGAGAGAAAAGAGCTCTCCGGCGGGCAGGAATCCGCCGGGGAAATTCCCTCCCGGAGGGAAATCGACGCCATCGCCATCGTCATCGAGCGGGACATCATCTCCATCATCATCATCATCATCTCCACCATCTACACCGCCATCACCACCGCTGCACCTCGTCATCGCTGTAGCAATTCGGGTTAAATCTTGATTGTTTGATAGGGAAACTCTCCGGTGTTATTCTATACTTGTTGTAGATGCTATTGAGTGAAACCATTGAACCAAGGTTTATGTTCAGATTGTTATTCATCATCATATCACCTCTGATTGTATTCCATATGATGTCTCGTGAGTAGTTCGTTTAGTTCTTGAGGACATGGGTGAAGTCTAAATGCTAGTAGTGAATTATGGTTGAGTAATATTCAATGTTATGATATTTAAGTTGTGGTGTCATTCTTCTAGTGGTGTCGTGTGAACGTCGACTACACGACACTTCACCATTTATGGGCCTAGGGAGTGCATCTTGTATTCGGTTGCTAATTGCGGGGTTGCCGGAGTGACAAGCACCCCCGTTAGTATATCGATGCGGGGAGGGATCGCAGGATCTCAGAGTTTAAGGCTGTGGTTAGATTTATCTTAATTACTTTCTTGTAGTTGCGGATGCTTGCAAGGGGTATAATCACAAGTATGTATTAGTCCTAGGAAGGGCGGTGCATTAGCATAGGTTCACCCACGCAACACTTATCAAAACAATGAAGATTATTAAACCACATGAAGCGAAAGTACTAGACTAAAATCCCCGTGTGTCCTCAAGAACGCTTGGTCATTATAAGTAAACAAACCGGCTTGTCCTTTGTGCTAAAAAGGATTGGGCCACTCGCTGCAATCATTTCTCTCGCATTTTACTTACTCGTACTTTATTCATCTGTTACATCAAAACCCCTTGAATACTTGTTTGTGAGCATTTACGGTGAATCCTTCATCGAAACTGCTGCCAACACCTTCTGCTCCTCGTTGGGATCGACATTCTTACTTATCGAAGATACTACGATACACCCCCTATACTTGTGGGTCATCAGTGTGCCGTCAGACTCAGAATTGAAACAAGTCATACTGCGGGAGGCCCACGACACCTTATATTCTATCCACCCCGGAGGTACCAAGATGTACCAAGATTTGAAGGAACAATTTTGGTGGCATGGAATGAAGCGAGAAATAGGGAGCTACATAGCTAAGTGTGATATCTGTCAGAGAGTTAAGGCAGAACATCAACGACCCGCTGGACTGTTGCAACCCTTACAGATTCCGGAATGGAAGTGGGACTCGGTCGGAATGGACTTTATCACGGGACTGCCCAAATCTAGCAGAGGAAATGATTCTATTTGGGTAGTGGTAGACAGATTAACCAAGGTAGCCCATTTTATCCCCGTCAAAACCACTTATCAAGGCCCAAAGCTAGCAGAGTTGTACATCTCAAGAATAGTCGCCCTGCACGGAACACCGAAGTCAATAGTGTCAGATAGAGGATCGCAGTTCACCTCAAGATTCTGGCAGAAAGTACATGAAGGACTTGGAACCCGGCTGAATTTCAGCACCGCTTATCACCCCAGACTGACGGACAGACTGAAAGAGTCAACCAGATACTCGAGGACATGCTAAGAGCCTGTGTATGGAATATGGATCCAAGTGGGAAGACTGTTTGCCTTACGCAGAATTCTCGTACAACAACGTTATCAAGCCAGCTTACAAATGGCCCCCTTTGAGGCCTGTACGAAGAAAGTGCCGTACCCCTGAATTGGTCGGAAGTCGGAGAAAGCCAAGTCTTTGGACCGGATGTTCTTCGAGAAGCCGAAGAGAAGGTGCACAAGATCGCGAGTACCTCAAGGCTGCGCAATCAAGACAGAAGAGCTACGCCGACAAGACGCCGAGAGATGACATTCGAGATTGGAGATTTTGTTTATCTCAAGGTGTCCCCCCTCAAAGGAATGCAGAGATTCCAGGTGAAAGGAAAGCTCGCGCCTCGATATGTCGGACCCTTCAAGGTTCTGAGTCGCCGCGGAGAAGTATCTTATCAACTGGAACTACCAGAAGAAATGGCGGCTGTGCACAATGTGTTTCATATCTCACTGCTCCGGAAGTGCCTTGAAATACCGGAGAAGACAGAAGTGTTCAAAAATATTGATCACAGATCGGTGGACATCAACTCAGACTTGACGTATCGAGAAGTGCCCACTCGTATCCTGGAAGAAGCCTACAGAACTACCCGCACCAGGAGTATCAAGTTCCTGAAGATTCAGTGGAGCAACCACACTGAAGACGAAGCCACCTGGGAGCGAGAGGAAGACATGAAGAAGGAATACCCCGATCTCTTTAGCACCTAGTTTTCTTTAAGATCTCGGGACGAGATCTTTTGTAAGGGGGAAGGGTTTGTAACATCCCAAGTTTTAACAATAATGAAATCAAGGAGAGATCAAGTACTCAAAATTTGCAACAAACAAAAACTTTTTATATGCATAGTGTGTCACATACAAGTTAATGCATATGAGTGATTTTCTTGGGTGCACTTGCCATGATGAGTGTTGATATGATTATCACATGCTACTACACCCTAATATATGATCATAACACCCCTCTTTGAGAAAAATAAAAGAAATGCTAAGAGTGATCCAAAACCCTCACATACACATAGGTCAAAAATGCAAACCATCACCAAAGGCCATCATGGCTTGATCTTTTGTTTCTAAAATGATTATACAACTCAAACAAACCTAAATGCATCAAAGAAACCAAAATTGAATCAAATTTGAACTCACAACCATCTCACATATGATGATGGTCACTTATGCATTTATAACATGATCCCCTCTTTACCCCTCTGGTTAAATCATTTCTTACACTAAACTTGATTAACCAAAGCAATGTCATCCAAGACCATGTCAAGATGATGAACTTTCATGTTGACCACCCTGGCTAGAGTTGACTAGGTTGACCAGAATAAGGGTGACAAGTGAGGACTTTATATCAATGTGAAGATCATACCCATTTTGATTTTTTGCAAACTAACTTAATTTTGACCACCACCACCACCACTCTACTGCAAATAATATATAAATCAAACCCTCCAAATTTCATTCAAAAATTCCAAATTTGAGTTCTTGCGGGCATTGTGTCGAACACCTTGCCAGCAACAATCTGCCAACTCTGGACAGTGCTTTGTCCAGCAGTTTAAGACCTCCACCATCGACCCTAGGTCATCCCCAGTACCCCTCAGTATTCACCAAGCCTTGCCAAGCACCAGAGACAAGAAGTGGTACCCCAATTCATCACCTTTTGGACAAAACATTGCCATGCCATGGCATGCCAACCCCTCCTCATGCCACTCCCCTCTCTGGTCGCTTCCAACATGGCCAACCTTGTCAAACCAACTCCTCTCACCCTCCTGAACGTGCCAGACACGAGGCTCGACAAAATGGTGCATCACACGCACCAGGCCATGCACGCCCAGACGTGCCCAGACGCGCACGCGCACGCCAGAGCGCGCATGGCGCGCGCCACAGACACGCTCGGCCACGTCGTCGTCTGGCCAGCCCCGTTGACCTCTGCGCTCGCTCCCAGCGCCAAGCGCTTCACGACGCCACGGTGAACCGCCCAGACACGGCCATTGGCCCGCGGGAACGCCGTGCGCCACGCCCACGCCAACGACGTCCGCCACGGACACCCAACTCGCGAGGACGATGACGAGCTCGCCTGTGCCTCGTTTTCAACACAATCACGCTTCACGTCATCGCCAGGACGTCGCCTGCCCGCGTGCATCATCGCCAGTACCCCTGCGCCGCTGTAGCACCGTCGTCGTCGATGAGCTCATCGCCGCGCCACGGCCACCTCCAGACGCTATAAAAGGAGACCTCCCGTGCCTCACTCTCCACACCAATCTTGCTCGCCTCCCTCTTCTGAAGCTCCTCGACCTCACCCCTTGCTCGATTAGCCACCACCGCCGTCCAATTTCATCGCCGGAGCCCGCAGAGGTGCTGAGAAGGGCGCCGTCGATCCAGGCCACCCCCGGCGACGCCACTGCTACCAGGCGCCTCGCCGTCGTCGACAACCTCCCCACGCACACTGCCAGACACCTGCAACGGCCTGGTACTCCCTCCGACCCCCTACCTGAGCCGCCGGAGCTCGTCTTTCTCGCCGGAGACGACGACGATTATCGTCCGTTCGATCTCGTTCTAATCCTACGGCTCACCTCCTCTGTACCGTTTCGGTGTTTTAAACCCACTGACGCGTGGACCCCACGCTGTCAGGCGGCCCGTTGCGTGGACGCGCTACTGGGCCGGCCCACTTCCCCCTTTCTCTGCGTAGCCTGTTAACGTTTCCCGCCAGCCCATTTATTTCAAACTTTAATTTTCGAATTTTGTTAATTACTCTCAGATGCTGATTTCAAATTTAAATAGAATAAAATCTACCCAACCAAATTTGACAAATTTTATATATTTGGAAACCTTGTGAAAATATCTACAAAACTACACTGGTCCCAACCCTAGATTGCCTGTCGAATTAATCTGAGAAAATAAACAAGGCAGGGCCTTTTTCCACTTCAATTAATTATTAAAAATTGAATAAAAATGCTATTAAGTTAAAACCAACTCTCAAAATTCATATTTCAATATATCTATCAGAATATGTAAAAATATTGCATCATTGTTTGCATGATCATGTCCTTGTTTAAAAATTGGCCCTAGGGCTATTTAAAGTACTTTTTAAATGAGCCTATCCCTTATTAATGTGTATGAGAGCATCTCTCTCATTTAAATGTTGTCCCCACTAAGTTAATATGAAGAAGACACTATGGTTATGTTAAACTCATATTAATTTAGTTGATAATATTAAACATTAATCAAGAATTATTAAAAGGCATGAGGTGATGTACCTCATTTAAATCTTTTTCCAAATAATGATTATGAAGAGGTTGACCTTGGTCCACCTAGGTCATATGATATTAATTGAGGAAATTAAATCTTAATCAAACTTAATGAGAGGGAATTATTTTCTCTCAAGAAGTAAATAGCAACCCAAATTAATATTTATAATGAGAGGAAATTATTTTTCTTAAGAATAAGAATTAAATCAACTCACATAATAAGCATGTGTTATGATAGCTTAGTAAGAGTGATTCATATGTGTGCTTAGCTTAGTATTTGAGTTGTGTGGTGATTGTGTGTATTATACTCGTATTTAGACGCTAGTACCGAGGAGTACGCCGAGGAGGAGGAGGTCTACACTCAAGGAGAGGAAGACCACTTTGATCAGTACAACAATCAAGGCAAGCTAATACCCTTGCAAAATGCAAAGCTCCCAAGAGCAAAGCACCCCACTATTTTAATTTATCTTTACGAAGCCTATCCCAGTTTTATTACAAGTTATGCTTTCAAGTTGTACTACTTTCCTTCTTTTTAAGTTACATTTTGATTCATGATTCACTTGGTATATGATGGAATAATATCCTCAAAGTTAGTCTATGGCAATCAAGCTAAGTTAGCACCCCTCATGACTAGTGGCTAGTGCTAAATTACTAAAATTGACTACTCTAGATGGGAACATTGTGATATGAGATGATGATGGTGAAGTTATGAAAGAAATTTTGAAGGTGAATAAGATCAAGAGAAGATAGTGATTTTTGATTAAAATCTAATGTTGGTTTGGATGCGATACCTTTCCAATATTGAGTACCCCCACAATACCTGATTATGGGTAAGGCTTAACTAGAAGTTTATGTATCTTAGTATGGGTTCCCTCTGAAACACACATAGGGGTTATGCCGAGGCTGCCTCCGTTGTTGAGAAATGATGTGAATTAAGGAGAACTGTCCGGCCAAGCCCTGTGCAGTTCCCAGGTTGACAGTTGGTCTTCACTGGGAGGCCAAGCTCATGGGGAGAGGTGCTCTTACTAGGGTTAGTAAATGAAAGGTTATGGTTGATGATCCGCGTACTGTGATACGATGATTCGGGGAAATCCCGACGGATGGAATCAAATGTTGTGGCACAAGTGTGCAACCTCTGCAGAGTGTAAACCTATTCGAATAGCCGTGTCCACGGTTACGGACGGTTGGAAAGGCCATCTAGTTTCCAGTATTAGAACCTGAAAATATGAATGATGAATAATGGTGAATCACAACTGAGTTGTGAGAATGACACTAATGTTCCCACTTGAGTTAGTTAATTTATGAATGGTCTATATGAAGTGATTTTGAACTAAAATTAGCTTTATGCAAATAAAACTAGAGCTTAGTACCCTTTCATTCAATTAGATAGTGAGTAATTTAGTATTAGTTTGCGAGTACTTTAAAGTACTCACGGCTGTGTCCCTGGCTATTCAAATGGCCAGAATATGAAGAAGAGCAGCAGTATGAGGATGACGGTCAGCAGGACGTCTACAACAACTAGGAGTCGCCTGACGTCAAGCGTTGGCCTGTGGAATAGATAGCCCCTCTATTACGCTTCCGCTACTATGTTGTTCGTTGATCAATAGATCAACTATTTGTGTAATATTGGATCATGTGATCCCCTTTTGTAAGACAATGATGGTTTGTAATGAATGATGACTTATGATATCAGCTGTTATGTCTCGCAACAACAATATTCCTGGGATTGCGATGAATGACATAATAGGCATCCGGACTTAAAAATCCGGGTGTTGACAAGCCCATCACTAGGGGGAGCCAGTGCTCCACCACATGCGCCGAACCCGCAGCACACGCCGGCTTAAGCCCTTGCCACTCCTCCACCAGGAACAACGATTTTCTTATGATTTCATGTGGAGTAGCAATCTGCACCTCATCCCTGGCCTCATTTCTCGCCAACCACAACTGGTATAGGATCATGATACAAACACTGAGCTCCTCTTCCCAAACCAATGGAGGAGCCACCCATGCAGGTCCCGATGGCGACGCATCACTCCCCTCGGCCGACAGATCCGCCTAGCGTAGTGGTTGTGCATTTGGTCATGGCTTCCACATAATCAGTTTGAAGGATGGTCGAGTGAGGGTCCGAACAACCATCAGGGTTAGCACAACCACAGATAGGAGGACCTAAAGTTGGACGACTTGCGAGATGTGCTCAGCCAAGAAATTGCTAACGCGAAGGTTCATGTTGCTGCAGGTGTCGAGGGAGACGAGAGCGAGGATGGTGGCATCTGCAGACGCTCGCCGTCGGCAGTGATGTGTGCCATCTTCGTGTGGAGGGCGTGGTCAGGGGCGCCCCACCAGTGCGCCCAACCAGCCTTGTTCTACTGCGCCAGCTTGACTGGGCCGACGAATGCCAGATCTTGCTCAGTCGCCCAACATCAAAGAACGGCAGCCAATGCTTGGTGTTGCCACCGTCCTAGGTTGGCGATGCTCGCTGTATCGGCGAGAGGTTCTTGTGGTGGGCGGTGACCTCGCTTCACCACTGCATGGTGTTCGTCTTGGGAACCGGCGGGACGCCGATGCCACCGTTGCTCAGCCTCCGCCCCGACATCAGGCGCATGTTGGACAGGGCGAGGTACTTGTGCTCGTACAAAGCCAATGCCTCCTCGAAGGTGAGGTTGCGCATGGAGAAACCATTCACCGCCACGCCTCCCTCACACATGTCCGACATCGTCTTCACGGACGGTGCTCTAGGGCCACGATTGAGTGGCGGCGGTGCTCTGGGGCTAGGGTTTGAGAGGCGGAGTAAGCCGTCCCAATGCCGCGGAGGCCTATTTATCATCGGGAAGCAGGTTGTTGTGCAACATTTACTCTGGCGTGTGGAAAGCCTGCATGCCGCCACGTGGTAAGTGAAGCGGCGATGACGACACGTGTCTCCCGCCTGACGGGGGAACCAGGGCCGCCATAATGAGGCAAACCAGCCACATGCGGTCTTTATTAATGCCGACGGACGGTTGCCATCTAGCCTAGCCGACTAAATCCAATGTGGCACGCGGAGTATCTTGCATTCGACGCGTCCAAGCCGTCCCCTATGAGCCCGCGAGGGCCTAGGGACGCCGGACAGGATACTGAACCACGCCCGATGGAAAACTCATTTTTTAGGTCACGACTGGACGGGTTTTTGTCTGGCGCCACCAAAAAGCTCAAGAAGCATCTTTAAAGCACACGGCTGGAATGCTCTTAGCATTGCCAAAGCTGCCGCGCGCAAGAGCTACAGTAGCAGAAGAGCTGCTACGGTTTAAATCACCGCATAATCCCTGACGTGCGTAGCTATCCATGTGAGTATTAAATGCACTCTCATCGTCATACATGACATCTAATCATGCGCAAAACCTTGTTGGGGGGCGACCAACTCATACTATAAACACCTTATCCTCAAAGCCCATGCGATGTTTTCAAGATCCAGTAAACCAATACCGGGAAATCCCACGCTTCGCAACCTCCTGGTGCATCGCCGTCGGATGCGAGCATCGTGCGGACGGCGGACACGAGAGAGAGAGACACACACACCTCCACGTGCATGGGCCCCATCCTTTTTTTTTCCTTTGTTCCTTCCTTCTATCTCCCTGCAATCTTATCCTCATGACCTCCACCTTTTTGTATGAGAGCTTGTCGGCGGTCGCCTCCCCACAACTCCCATGCCTCCCAGTGGCTGGATGTCGTCGACCTCGTCGGCCGTCGATGCTAGCTCGACCCTGCCGCCAAATCCCGCACTCCCATCCCGGCGCCATGGCTCCTCGGTACCATCTCCGTCGTTCGCCACCGCGCCATGGATCGTCGCCGCCGTGCGCCTGAACCTCGCCGTCCTCCGCCACGCATCGACCTCGTCCTTCGCCGCGCCCCACGGGAACCTCTCTTCTTTGCCCCAACCTCCGCGAGCTCGCCGCCCCCACTCCTAGGGGTTGGTTGTTGGTGCCAGCGGTTGGATTGCTGCTGCCGGCAGTCGGATTGCCGGTGCCGGCGGTCAGATTTTGCCGCCCCCAACCGAAGCTTGCGTTTATCCCTGCTCGTCCTAGGAGCTTTTAAGCTGCCCACGGGGTCCTGCCTCTTCTCGACCCAACGCCGCCAGCCCTTCTTCCTACTCCCATTCCGGCCGAGCGGTTGAGCGCCTACCCATCCCCACGTGAACCACCCGGTTTTGCTACCTTAGGCCTCTAGCATTGCTATCAGCGAAGGCCTTCTTTTCTACCCTAGGTGTCGGGTGTTGCTACTGGAGGTCCCGGGCGTTGCTACCTTGGGCAAATGGAGTTGCTGCAAGGTTTGGGTCTGCGTTGATGTCTCCATTATGTGGATATGCAACATATAAATTTTTTTTTGCTACAACTTTTCTGTTGTTATGCTAGATTTGCACATTATGTTTGCTACGGGGGTCTCCGGCGAGGTCTCCAGTGATTTCTCTGGCGAGTTCCCCGTCGATGTCTCCGACAATATTTATTTATGCTACATTAGCACAATTTTTTGTTACGAGCTCTTCAGCGAGGTCTCCAGCGCGTCACCGGTGGTGTGTCCGACGAGCTCAGCTTTTTTCCTTTTGTTTCGTGGGGAACCTTTTTTGGTACACTGAAGTAAAACTCTTTTTTTTTGTTACCCGGCATTAAAAAGGACACATGTCAGCATAGCAACCTGGGGGCTGGGCAGTAAAATCCCCCAAGGACGCCAAGTACTGTCCTTTTCGGAAGGCATCTTGCATCTACAGGAATTTTGGGAGGTCTCACTCGGACAACAATTAGTTGATCAAAATTGAGGTAGTTGACTTCAAAAACTTTTGTTTTGCGATGTTAAAAACTTTAACTAGCTTGCTAAAAGTATCTCTCTTGAAATCACATAGCACGAACCATCCTTAATTACTTGATAGCGAGGCTATATATTTTTTTTTTTTTTTTGCTATATATATGTTTAAGCATCAAATACTTATTCAGCTTGGTATTTAATCATGGAGAGCTGGGGTCTACAACAAGAATAACGAAGGAGCGACACTTGTACATGTATACCAGATTGCATAAGAAGAGATCAAATAATGCGTTCGGCCTCTATCAAGACTTCTGGTGCATCATGTACGCCCACCAGCCCTGGTTGAGCCTAATAAAAGTCGGCAAACAATCTCAAATGAAAACGAGCACATATATACAACAACTAGTATTATTCAGAAAGTACCAAATCCAAGTTCATAGAGTTTGTTTGTGCCGCATTTGAGGAACGTCGCTTTCCAGCCGCGTCCGCCAGGCACCCCAAACTTTTTTAAACATTAAAATACTCTCTTTTTTTCTATTTTTATTTCAATAAAGAGAAGAAACATTCCACAAACAAATACTCCGTCCGATTCATATTAATTGACTCTAATATGAATCGATCTAGACACATTTTAGTTCTAGATACATCCATACTAGAGGAATCGGAGGGAGTACATAATTCGGAACATGGTTTACAAAAACTAAGACATAGTTTAGAACATTCTTTCGACAAACTAATACGTAGTTGAACCAGGGTTGACACTAATTAAAACATTAGAAAATAAGGAAACCTAACTAGTGTTGCCATCGCAGGTTTCGTGTGTTCGCTGTCAAGAAAGAACGCTCCCAGGCACTCCTAGTCACCCAAACTGGAAAATCCAGCTGGTAATGATAGCCTTGTTGGTCCTTTCGAGGAAGAACATCCAAAAACATGCGTGCATATTTTCGTTGCGAAAAACAACCCTCAATCGTCCTCCTCATCGGTGTCGCCATGGTAGTGCCGGCGGCAGCGCGTCTCGTCGAACACTTTAACGCTCATATCCCCCTCGCCAAGGTAGGAGAATGTGAGCACGCAGCCGGCTTCGAGGTCGTGGTAGCGCGCGAACTTTTCCCAGCCGGTGTGGAGGTACATCTTGCCGCGTCCGTCGAACAGCACTTCCACCGGCCACCGGTAGCAGTCGCAGGCAGCCTCCCGCAGATGCAGCGAGGCCGGCTCGTTGCCCGCGACGAAGTCGGCGAACTTGTCCGGCAGCCTCTGGATGCCGAGTGGGTAGCCCTTGAGGACGACGATGAACTCGAACAACACCTCCTGCTCCACATCCTGCAGGTCCGGCGACGAAGATAACGGCGTCGCAGGCGACGACAAGCGTGCAGCTCTGCCGTGGCCGCGACCACGACCACGGCCGCGACCTCGGCCTCTGCCTCTACCAGCCATGGCGTCGACTCTTGAGATGGTGGCGGCTAGGGTTGGGGAGAGAGGCACTAAGGTTTTTGTGTGAGCGACGATGAGAGAGCGCCCCTTTTTATAGGTCTGAGGGAGGCGGGGGAGCGGTGGTGCTCATTAACGCCAGCACGCAGAGCTAGGTGCGACGAGACGCTTCGATGCGCCTCTGCGGGAACTGCATGTCGCTGCGCGCCAATAAATTTCGTCGTGAGGTAAGCGACGGTTAGGTTAAATTTCAATGTGTCGCTGATGCGTCAGTTCCGCCACTTCTCGCCTCGCTTTTTGTTGTGTCTGGCGTGCCCGGAGCGTCCCCTCTAGCGCGGGGACGGGCTCGGAACGTCGGACACCGTATTAGGCCGCGCCGAACAGAAAGTGGCTTTAGGGCACGCGGCTGAAAACGTTTTTTTGTCCGGCGTGCCCTAAATTCTTTTGGAAGACGCTTTGCGAAACGCGACTGGAGATGCTCATAAAGCAATACTTGCACATCAATACCAGATCGCAGTAGAGGAGATCAAAATAGTGTAATCTGCCTCTACTCATACTTTCGGTGAATCCCGTGCAACCAACCTTGGGCTGACCGTCTAAATATTTGTCAAAAGCAGTTATGAACATATACCATCTAGAAAATCTCAAACCCAAGTTCCTACATTGGTAGGCATTTTGTCTTGCAATGTGCAGCACCTAAACTGAACTAGGTTGTTATTTGTTGTCCGCAGTACTCTCTCTGTTTATAAATGTAAGATGTTTTAGCTAGCTTTTTTGATAAAGAGAATATATTAATATCAAAAGATACCAATTACACCCAGCCTCTGCAACAACGCACCATCCTAATGGCACTACGGATGCACACAGCCAAAAAAAGGAAAAGAAAACTAAGAAACAAAAGTCCCGCTACATTATCTCGGGCCTAACAATAGCAATACATCCACCGCCATGACAACACCTGAATTACAGACTCTCCAAAAGACGACGCCTTCAAGGAAACAATGCTCAAACACCATCGTCGCCCGATCAAAGATCTTGGATTTTCACCCTGAAGATAGTCCCCGCTCTCAAAACAATGCCTCCACCAAGGTCATTGCCAGGCACAACCAATTAAGGCCAGACTTTGGGTTTTCACCCTGAAAGGTAGGACTTTGCACTTCACCTTGTCGCCCCCACTTTCATACCGCTGTTGTGAAGCCCGGAACACCAAGCAAACCCCTCAATAGCGTGGAGACTTGAACCTCACCTTAGCTAGTCCTCCCCTCTGGCCTTCATGAAATTCTCTTCTTCCGACTTTCATCATGGATTCATAGTCACTTGATGTCAACACAGAAAAAAGCTTCGCGCCGCTCACTCCAACCAATCGGTCGGAATAAAAGCATGCACGACCGAATACCTCCGATCTAGCAAACTCCAGGCAAAGCGCTGTTACATTCACCGGCGGAGCCTTCCGGAACTCAACCCCCGGCCGATCACGAGTCCAGCCTCCCGGTGGTCCTCTTCACGCAAGAGAGGCCCTAGGACCGCCGCCTTTATTCAGGGGACCCCCACGTCGGCGACCATCCCGGGCTGGCCAATCCAACCCTCCACCGGCGACACCACTGCCGGCTTCCATGCTCCTCCATCTTGCCGCTGGATCGCGGTGATAGATCAAGGATCCACCACCACGAACCGCAGGCCGACCCTCTCCGGCGAAGAAGAGGGCCACCTCCTCCGTCGAACCCAAGGCTGCTGCCCCGGGCGCCCTCGTGTCGCGGAAGAATCCCGAGATCGCCTCCACGCACCGACTGGAGGCGGGGGGAGGGCATGGCGTAGACCGAGGGCCTGGCCACCGCCCACCACCAGCCCCTGCTGGAGTGCTGTGGGGGAGAGCCGACGGGAGGAGGGAGACCGCAGCGCAGGCCGCCACCACCCAACCAACCCGCGCCGGCCGGTCCCCCAGGGGACAACCGCCGGGAGGAGGGGGCTGCAGCGTAGGCCGCCGTCGCCCATCCCATCTGATCCGCGCCTGCTCCGCCATGCGTCGAGGAGGTGGGATCCTTCCACCGTTCATCACGCAGCGACGAGGAAGGGCCCCCGCCACCACCACGCCCCGTGGGTCTTTGCCCCGGCGGCGCTGCCGGCAGGCGGCGGCGGATAGGGTTGGGAGGGTGGGGTGTGATACGTCTCCAACGTATCGATAATTTCTTATGTTCCATGCTACTTTATTGATGATACCTACATGTTTTATGCACATTATATGTCGTATTTACGCATTTTTACGGAACTAACCTATTAACAAGATGCCGAAGAGCCAGTTGTTGTTTTCTGCTGTTTTGGTTTCAGAAATCCTAGTAAGGAAATATTCTCGAATTGGACGAAATCAACGCCCAGGGTCCTATTTTGCCACGAAGCTTCCAGAAGACCGAAAGGGATACGAAGGGGCGACGAGGCGCCGCCACCGTAGGGCCGCGCGGCCGAGGGGGCCCGCGCCGCCCTATGGTGTGGGCCCTCGTAGCCCTGACCTACCCTTTCGCCTACTTATAGCCTCCGTCGCGAAACCCCAGTCAGAGCCACGATACGGAAAACCTTCCAGAGACGCGCCGCCGCGAATCCCATCTCGGGGATTCAGGAGATCGCCTCCGGCACCTGAGGGGATTCATCTCCGGAGGACTCTTCATCGCCATGATCGCTCCGGAGTGATGAGTGAGTAGTTCACCTGGACTATGGGTCCATAGCGTAGCTAGATGGTCGTCTTCTCTAATTGTGCTTCATTGTTGGATCTTGTGAGCTTCCTAACATGATCAAGATCATCTATCTGTAATACTATATGTTGTGTTTGTCGGGATCCGATGGATAGAGAATGCTATGTTATGGTGATCATCAATCTATTGTTTATGTGTTGTTTATGATCTTGCATGCTCTCCGTTATTAGTAGAGGCTCTGGCCAAGTTTTTACTCTTAACTCCAAGAGGGGGTATTTATGCTCGATAGTGGGTTCATGCCTTCATTGACACTGGGATCGTGACATTAGGTTCTAAGGTTGTGTTGTGCTGTTGCCACTAGGGATAAAACATTGATGCTATGTCTAAGGATGTAGTTGTTGATTACATTACGCACCATACTTAATGCAATTGTCTGTTGCTTTGCAACTTAATACTGAATGGGGTTCATATGATAACCTGAAGGTGGACTTTTTAGGCATAGATGCAGTTGGACGGTCTATGTACTTTGTCGTAATGCCCGGATTAAATCTCACTATATTTATCATATCATGTATATGCATTGTTATGCCCTTCTCTATTTGTCAATTGCCCGACTGTAATTTGTTCACCCAACATGCTTTTATCTTATGGGAGAGACACCTCTAGTGAACTGTGGACCCCGGTGCTATTCTTTACATAGCATACAATCTACTGCAATACTTGTTTACTGTTTTCTTGCAAACAATCATCTTCCACACAATACGGTTAATCCTTTGTTACAGCAAGCCGGTGAGATTGACAACCTCATTTCGTTGGGGCAAAGTACTTGGGTTGTGTTGTGGGTTCCACGTTGGCGCCGGAATCCCTGTTGTTGCGCCGCATCACATTTCGCCACCATCAACCTTCAACGTGCTTCTTGGCTCCTACTGGTTCGATTAAACCTTGGTTTCATACTGAGGGAAACTTGCTTCTATACGCATCATACCTTCCACTTGGGGTTCCCAACGGACGTGTGCATCTACGCGTATCAAGCTAAATTTCTGCGCCGTTGCCGGGAGATCAAGACACGCTGCAAGGGGAGTCTCCACTTCTCAATCTCTTTACTTTGTTTTTGTCTTGCTTTATTTTATTTACTACTTTGTTTGCTGCACCTAAACAAAACACAAAAAAATTAGTTGCTAGTTTTACTTTATTTACCGTCTTGCTCTCTATATCAAAAACACAAAAAATTAGTTACTTGCATTTACTTTATCTAGTTTGCTTTATTTTACTAAAATGAATACCCAGAAAATACTAAGTTGTGTGACTTCACAAATGCAAATAATAATGATTTCCTATGCACACCTATTGCTCCACCTGCTACTACAGCAGAATTCTTTGAAATTAAACTGCTTTACTGAACCAGGTTATGAGAGATCAATTTTCTGGTGTTAGTTCTGATGATGCTGCCCATCTCAATAATTTTGTTGAACTTTGTGAAATGCAAAAGTATAAGGATGTAGATGGTGATATTATTAAATTGAAAGTGTTTCCTTTCTCATTAAGAGGAAGAGCTAAAGATTGGTTGCTATCTTTGCCTAAGAATAGTATTGATTCATGGACTAAATGTAAGGATACTTTTATTGGTAGATATTATCCTCCCGCTAAAATTATATCTTTGAGAAGTAGCATAATGAATTTTAAGCAATTAGATATACTGAACATGTTGCTCAAGCATGGAGAGAATGAAAACTTTGGTAAAGAATTGCCCAACCCATGGACTGACTACTTGGATGATCATCCAAACCTTCTATGCAGGACTAAATTTTTCTTCGCGAAATTTATTGGATTCAGCTGTTGGAGGTACCTTTATGTCCATCACTTTGGGGCGGCTACAAAACTTCTTGATGATATGATGATAAATTACTCTGAATGGCACACGGAAAGAGCTCCACAAGGTAAGAAGGTAAATTCTGTTGAAGAAACTTCTTCCTTGAGTGATAAGATTGATGTGATTATGTCTATGCTTGTGAATGGTAGATCTAATGTAGATCCAAATAATGTTCCTTTAGCTTCATTGGTTGCTCAAGAAGAAAATGTTGATGTGAATTTCATTAAAAATAATAATTTCAACAACAATGCTTATAGGAACAACTCTGGTAATAACTATAGGCCATATCCTTCGCTAATGGTAATGGTTATGGTAATTCTTATGGGAATTCTTACAATAATAATAGGAGTGTACCCTCTGGTCTTGAAGCTATGCTTAAAGAATTTATTAGTACACAAACTGCTTTTAACAAATCTGTTGAGGAAAAGCTTGATAAAATTGATATTATTGCTTCTAGAGTTGATAGACTTGCCTCCGATGTTAATCTTTTAAAATTGAAAGTTATGCCTAATAATGATATTGATAATAAGATTACTACTACAGCAAATGCCATCCAAGTTAGAATTAATGAGAATATAAGATTAATGGATGAATTGCGTGCTAGGTGGGATAGAGAAGAAAATGAAAAACTAGCTAAAGAGAATAATGTAGCTAAAGTTTGGACTATTACCACCACTAGTAATGTTAATGCTTCACATGTTGCTGCACCTCCTACTATCAATGGTAAAATAATTGGTGTTGGCAATATTTCTACTCCTAGTGCAAAGCGAACAAAACTGCCTGAAATTGCTAAAACTGCTGAAACTGCTTGTGATAAAACTGCTGAAATTTTTTCCAACCTTGGGAACAATGATCCCATTGCTGTAGCTCATAATGATTTAGATTTTGATGATTGCCACATCTCTGAAGTTATAAAGTTCTTACAAAAACTTGCTAAAAATCCTAATGCTAGTGCTATAAATTTAGCCTTTACAAAACATATTACAAATGCTCTCATAAAAGCTAGAGAAGAGAAACTAAAACTTGAAACTTCTATTCCTAGAAAGTTAGAAGATGGTTGTGAGCCCATCATTAAAATGAAATTCAATGACTTTGAATGTAATGCTTTATGTGATCTTGGTGCAAGTATTTCGTTATGCCTAAAAAGATTTATGATATGCTTGACTTGCCACCATTGAAGAATTGTTATTTGGATGTTAATCTTGCCGATAATGTTAAAAAAAACCTTGGGGAGGATTGATAATGTGCACATTACGGTTAACAATAACCTTGTCCCCGTTGATTTTGTTGTCTTGGATATCGAATGCAATGCATCTTGTCCTATTGTGTTGGGAAGACCTTTTCTTCGAACGTTGGCTGTTATTGATATGAGGGAAGGTAATATTAAATATCAATTTCCTCTCAAGAAAGGTATGGAACACTTCCTATAAAGAGAATGAAGTTGCCTTTTGATTCTATTATTAGAACAAGTTATGATGTTGATGCTTCTACTCGATGTTACTTGATTTGCACTTCGCGCCTAGTGAAAGGCGTTAAAGAAAAGCGCTTATGGGAGACAACTCATGTTTTTACTACAGTACTTTGTTTTATATTTGAGTCTTGGAAGTTGTTTACTACTGTAGCAACCTCTCCTTATCATGTTTTTGTGCCAAGTAAAGTTTCTATGTTTAAGTTGATGTTATATTTGGGATCGCTGCGCAGAAACAGCATTGATGTCTGTCACGAATCTGGGCACAAGTCTCTGTAGAAAATTCGAAAAAATCTGCCAATTTACGAGCGTGATCCTCAGATATGTACGCAACTTTCATTAGTTTTGAGTTTTTCCATTTGAGCAAGTATGGTGCCATTTTAAAATTCGTCTTTACGGACTGTTCTGTTTTTGGCAGATTCTGCCTTTTATTTCGCATTGCCTCTTTTGCTATGTTGGATGAATTTCTTTGATCCATTAATGTCCAGTAGCTTTATGCAATGTCCAGAAGTGAAAATAATGTTTGTGTCACCTCTGAATGTGTGAATTATTAATTGTGCACTAACCCTCTAATGAGTTTGCTTGAAGTTTGGTGTGAAGGAAGTTTTCAAGGGTCAAGAGAGGAGTATGATATACTATGATCAAGAGGAGTGAAAGCTCTAAGTTTGGGGATGCCCCCGTGGTTCATCCCTGCATATTTTAAGAAGACTCAAGCGTCTAAGCTTGGGGATGCCCAAGGCATCCTTCTTCATCGACAACATCATCAGGTTCCTCCCCTGAAACTATATTTTTATTCGGTCACATCTTGTGTTCTTTACTTGGAGCGTCGGTTTGTTTTTGTTTTTGTTTTTGTTTGAATAAAATGGATCCTAGCATTCACTTTGTGGGAGAGAGACACGCTCCGCTGTTGCATATGGACAAATATGTCCTTAGGCTTTACTCATAATGTTCAAGGCGAAGTTTCTTCTTCGTTAAGTTGTTATATGGTTGGAATTGGAAAATGCTACATGTAGTAATTCTAAAATGTCTTGGATAATGTGATACTTGACAATTGCTGTGCTCATGTTTAAGCTCTTGCATCATATGCTTTGCACCCATTAATGAAGAAATACATAGAGCTTGCTAAAATTTGATTTGCATATTTGGTCTCTCTAAGGTCTAGATAATATCTAGTATTGAGTTTTGAACAACAAGGAAGACGGTGTAGAGTCTTATAATGTTTACAATATGTCTTTTATGTGAGTTTTGCTGCACCGGTTCATCCTTGAGTTTGCTTCAAATAACCTTGCTAGCCTAAACCTTGTATCGAGAGGAATACTTCTCATGCATCCAAAATCCTTGAGCCAACTACTATGCCATTTGTGTCCACCATACCTACCTACTACATGGTATTTCTCCGCCATTCCAAAGTAAATTGCTTGAGTGCTACCTTTAAAATTCCATCATTCACCTTTGCAATATATAGCTCATGGGACAAAATAGCCTTAAAAACTATCGTAGTATTGAATATGTACTTATGCACTTTATCTTTTATTAAGTTGCTTGTTGTACGATAACCATGCTTCTGGGGAACGCCATCAACTATTGTTGAATATCATGTGAGTTGCTATGCATGTCCGTCTTGTCTGAAGGATCTATCACCTTAATGATTGGAGCATGCAAATTGTTAGAGAAGAACATTGGGCCGCTAACTAAAGCCATGAATCATGGTGGAAGTTTCAGTTTTGGACATATATCTTCAATCTCATATGAGAATAATAATTGTTGCTACATGCTTATGCATTTAAGTGGAGTCCATTATCTGTCCATGTTGTCCCGGTATGGATGTCTAAGTTGAGAATAATCAAAAGCGAGAAATCCAAAATGCGAGCTTTCTCCTTAGACCTTTGTACAGGCGGCATGGAGGTACCCCTTTGTGACACTTGGTTGAAACATGGCATTGCAAAGATCCGGTAGTCCAAGCTAAGTAGGACAAGGTGCGGGCACTATTAGTACACTATGCATGAGGCTTGCAACTTGTAAGATATAATTTACATAACTCATATGCTTTATTACTACCGTTGACAAAATTGTTTCATGTTTTCAAAATAAAAGCTCTAGCACAAATACAGCAATCGATGCTTTCCTCTTTGAAGGACCATTCTTTTACTTTTATTGTTGAGTCAGTTTACCTATCTCCCTCCACCTTAAGAAGCAAACACTTGTGTGAACTGTGCATTGATTCCTACATACTTGCATATTGCACTTGTTATATTACTTTATGTTGACAATATCCATGAGATATACATGTTATAAGTTGAAAGCAACCGCTGAAACTTAATCTTCCTTTGTGTTGCTTCAACAACTTTACTTTGATTTATTGCTTTATGAGTTAACTCTTATGCAAGACTTATTGATGCATGTCTTGAAGTACTATTCATGAAAAGTCTTTGCTTTATGATTCAGTTGTTTACTCATGTCATTACCATTGTTTTGATCGCTGCATTCATTACATATGTTTACAAATAGTATGATCAAGATTATGATGGCATGTCACTTCAGAAATTATCTTTGTTATCGTTTTACCTGCTCGGGACGAGCAGAACTAAGCTTGGGGATGCTGATACGTCTCCAACGTATCGATAATTTCTTATGTTCCATGCTACTTTATTGATGATACCTACATGTTTTATGCACATTATATGTCGTATTTACGCATTTTCTGGAACTAACCTATTAACAAGATGCCGAAGAGCCAGTTGTGTTTTTCTGTTTTTGGTTTCAGAAATCCTAGTAAGGAAATATTCTCGGAATTGGACGAAATCAACGCCCAGGGTCCTATTTTGCCACGAAGCTTCCAGAAGACCGAAAGGGATACGAAGTGGGGCGACGAGGCGCCGCCACCATAGGGCCGCGCGGCCAGAGGAGGGCCCGCGCCGCCCTATGGTGTGGGCCCCTCGCACTACACCAACAACAGTCATATAGCCACGCATATCTTGCAACGGTAGGACCATGCGGTGCTAGGCTCTAATTCCCCCACTTCTCGTATGTGAATTATAACTTCCCCTCGTCCACTTCCACAAATAGTGTGGTCAATCCTGATCCTTTTCTCCCACTAACCATACAAAGATATCACGCCCAGATTGAAATACAGATGAGTTAACCGCGCCGCCACCGCCCTTCAGATTCGTCCGAGAATCCTTCATCCTCCTCCGGACTCACCCAACTTATCCACGCTCCTGGATCCTAACGGTGAAGGTTTCTGTACGCCGGACCACGGCAACGCCGACGACGTGCGTTGGACGCCGGACCGTCCTCTTCTTCTCTCGTTCCGATCTCCTTCTTACCTATTTTTTTTTGTCGTGTCCTCCCTTGGCCTAGTCTGTTGTTCTCTTCCTATAGGTACTAGGTGCTTTGTTGCTGCGCTGCCTGCCATTCATGGCTTCAGAACTGCGTGTAATCCCTCATAGCTCGGCTCTCATGGGTGCCAACCCTACCGCTCAACTTTCTTCATCCTCCTCAAACAGGTGACTTCTCTATTCCGGATCAATTTTGCTACATATCCCGTTCTGCTAATCTGATAAATGGTATAGTTTTTTTTATATCTCCATTGGCAATTTGATGGACAAGCTAACGGAAGATGGTTCCTCCAGCAATCACTTGAAGAACATAGCATCTGTGAGTATTCCCACGATACCCTGTGGCCCTTTTTGTGGCCAATCTCACCCGTCTCAAAATATTAGAAGAAACTAGTAGCCCTCGTTTGAGATCTTTATAGTTCAACTTGTGAACAAACTGTCAGATGTTTGATTATCTGCATATGCATCTCGGTCGCTGCATTAGAGGGCTTGCGATCCCGCGTGACCCTAAGGGAGTTGAAAGTAGTCTAATCCCTTGTCTTGGCTTCGGTTGCCTTGTCAAGGCTCGTGATCATAGATGGACTAAGTAGGTGTGTGACTGCAGGACCTTCGTGAATATTTCGTTTCAATTGGTCCATAAGATTAGTACTGCATATCTTATGTTTTGGTCTGTGATAGGATTCTTTTTATGAAATATGATCCTCTAATTTTGTTATACCACATCCCTCTCACGAAACATGTCAGAGATTTCTCTAAATTCGGATGCATCTAGATAGTAAAAAGTAGCTAGATATATCTACATTTTGACAAATCTTAGACATGTTCCATGGGACGGAGGTAGTACATATTTCAGTGGTCCTCCGCTTTAGTTGTGCACAACAGAATTTGGCTTCTCTTGTCATTCTCTTGATATATATAATACACGAGAGTACCAGAATTACTCTAGAGCAAACATAATCATTTTTCTTCATCATTCTGTCGATATATACAATACCTGAGAGTACTAGATTACTCAAAAAAAATACTGAAAGTATACTCTGGAGCAAAAATAATCATTCTGCTTTAGATGAATATTGACAACAGTTGTTCTAGGTCTCAATGCTATGCACGCCTTATCACGAGATTAGAACACCCAACGCTTAGTGAGATGCTTAGGCAATAAAAAAATGAAACCATATATAATTGGCAGCTAAGCGCCCATCAATCGCAACGCTGGTCTCTAACTTGATGCTACATGCAGAAGACTGGTAGGCCTTGACGCCTCCGAATTTCACGTAACCAGCCAGAAAAACAGATTAGGGCCTGACGATACTTTTTGCGTCTGGCGCCCATGATCGAAGCCAGCAACTGCTGTTAGACAAGGAATCTAAACCTACCACTGTCTTCTTAAGCACCGCAATGTGGAAGCTCTTAGCTGGTTGGCGGTGGAAACAGGCTACTGCGTATATATTTTTGTTCATTTTACACAACTATCCGTTTGTAGTAGCCACTATTATTTCAGGTTTCTTAACCTCTCGTTATTCACAAATAATTGAGTTTGTCCTATAGTATAACTTTTACTCGCAGCAACAATCACTGATTTTGATATTCACAAATTTCTGTTAGTTTATCATTATAACATGTAAATGACAGGTGGATCTTCAGGATTTTTCCCTTTGCAATTACAAGAGATATATAGTATGAGTGTACGGAAGCTTAAAGCGGTCTATAAAATCACCATCTAGACATCTCACAGTTGCCAGGGTGCTAAAATATGCAGGTAAATTTTTTTCACATGCATATTATTTTTTTTAACTACAGGAACTTTCTAGTACACTGAAATACTTATATTTTATGGTGAATTGCAATCTTTTTTGCTCAGCAGGATGCATCAGCACAAAAGTGCTTCGCAAATTCCACTCTCTCTCTTTTCATGCTGTTATGTCCACTTTATGATGGTTCTCCATGCAAATCTGATTGCACATTTGTACTCTCGTGTATAAGCTCTTCTCCATGCAGCACCGGGAAGATTGATAAATAGGATAAGGGAAACAACATGACATGTCTAAAGCTTCTACATTGACTGATACATCACTTCGCTTATGTGTGAGTGTGTCCGGGAAATTGAAGCATCAATACAAGAAGCGCAACAAGATACTTATATGAAGAACAAAGTACTTCTGAAGGCTATTAGTACTGCCAAGATAAAGGGGTGATGATTGGTTGTGTTGATAGAAAATTCGAGAATGTTGCAGCTACTAGATAGTTATATATTGTCTTTTAGAGTGTAATTTTCATGGTTTATATTTAGAATAGAACATATATTTCCTGGATCATGTTCTTTGTAATGCAACATAGTCCATTTAATATATGATATCTTTCCATTTACTATATTGCGCTATGCACTATAGCCATTGCCTTGATAAGCCAGCTTCATAAAAAAATGTCATCAATTGTTCATGATATATCCATTGCAATGATCTACAATATTCATACAATTCACTTGTGGACGATAACCACCAACGCATATGAAGTGTTGTTGTGCTCCAACTATATGCGTTGCTACCCTACAACGCTTATTCATATCAATTACCAACGCATGTATATACGTTGTTGTAGAACCTTGCAACGCCACCTACAGCCACGCATACCAAATCGGTTGGTGTAGGCCTTAGCAACGCTTATATGGACATTTCGCAACGCATCAATACGTTGCTGAAGGGGGGTTCCTGTTGTAGTGTCGTCAGCCCCCCTGACCTACCCTTTCGCCTACTTATAGCCTCCGTCGCGAAACCCCCAGTACCGAGAGCCACGATACGGAAAACCTTCCAGAGCCGCCGCCAATCCCATCTCGGGATTCGGAGATCGCCTCGGCACCCTGCGGAGAGGGGATTCATCTCCGGAGGACTCTTCATCGCCATGATCGCCTCCGGAGTGATGAGTGAGTAGTTCACCCCTGGACTATGGGTCCATAGCAGTAGCTAGATGGTCGTCTTCTCCTAATTGTGCTTCATTGTTGGATCTTGTGAGCTGCCTAACATGATCAAGATCATCTATCTGTAATACTATATGTTGTGTTTGTCGGGATCCGATGGATAGAGAATGCTATGTTATGGTGATTATCAATCTATTGTTTATGTGTTGTTTATGATCTTGCATGCTCTCCGTTATTAGTAGAGGCTCTGACCAAGTTTTTACTTTTAACTCCAAGAGGGGGTATTTATGCTCGATAGTGGGTTCATGCCTTCATTGACACCTGGGATCGTGACAGTAGGTTCTAAGGTTGTGTTGTGCTGTTGCCACTAGGGATAAAACATTGATGCTATGTCTAAGGATGTAGTTGTTGATTACATTACGCACCATACTTAATGCAATTGTCTGTTGCTTTGCAACTTAATACTGAATGGGGTTCGGATGATAACCTGAAGGTGGACTTTTTAGGCATAGATGCGTTGGATGGCGGTCTATGTACTTTGTCGTAATGCCCGGATTAAATCTCACTATATTTATCATATCATGTATATGCATTGTTATGCCCTTCTCTATTTGTCAATTGCCCGACTGTAATTTGTTCACCCAACATGCTTTTATCTTATGGGAGAGACACCTCTAGTGAACTGTGGACCCCGGTCCTATTCTTTACATAGCATACAATCTACTGCAATACTTGTTTTACTGTTTTCTTGCAAACAATCATCTTCCACACAATACGGTTAATCCTTTGTTACAGCAAGCGGTGAGATTGATTGACAACATCATTTCGTTGGGGCAAAGTACTTGTGTTGTGTTGTGCAGGTTCCACGTTGGCGCCGGAATCCCTTGTTGCGCCGCATCACATTTCGCCACCATCAACCTTCAACGTGCTTCTTGGCTCCTACTGGTTCGAAACCTTGGTTTCATACTGAGGGAAACTTGCTTCTATACGCATCATACCTTCCACTTGGGGTATCTACGCGTATTAGGGTGCGGAAGGGTTGGGAGGGTGAGGGGCCCTGGCCCTGGTTGTCAGTCCCACTAACGGGAGAAGTACATGGGATGGAAGTCGGCAACATAAATATAAAATAAGTAAGGAGAAGTGGCTGCACTGGCTTACGGCCCTGCGGCGCCAGCCGGCGACCTCCATAGCCGACGATGACAATGTCTGATGGGATGTGGAGGAGGATGCGCCATGGTTTCAGCGGCGGCTCAATCTGGCTGGATGTAAAATATTTTTGTACGTAGACAGGGCAACATCGGGGTAGAGCTGAAAAAATGTGGGCAAAAAGATGTTTTAGCTAGCTAATCTAGCAAGAAACGTATTATATTACCAAAAGGAGGGAGTAGATTTCTCCATCTTATTTTTGTTTCATAGCAACACATGGGTATATGTCACTAGCCGGAAGTTAAAGAGAGCAAGGGACTGAAGTAAGCATAATGCTTTGTGAAAATAAAGAAACTTTCAAATAAAAAGATAGAGGAAAACAAAGGCACTTTCCTGATGGAAAAGATGGCTTTCATTAGCCCGAGAAAAGGACCCTGTCAATGAACAAAAATGCACAGAAACTAGGACCAGCCCCGTAAAATTCCAGTAGCATAACACGTGGTAAGGGATTAGAGATCCTGGACTCCTGGACGCTGGTCCTGATGAACTACAATTTTGTCACAAAAGGCTCGTCAAACGTACCGCATGGCCGATTTGAACCATTGTACGGTCATCTTCAAAAGAACGTTGTACGGATCAGTTGGGGAGAGATTTCAGAGGCGGACACGATGGTTTGACTGACAAGCAATAAAATTGTACTCTAATCGCTTGCCAAAGCTTTGTCGTAGCCGAGTTGAGCGCTCCCCCGTCAACACAACACTGCACGCATGCTGGGTCTGATGAGGTCGCGGCGACCAATGTGGATCCAAAGCCTCGCGCGCGCTACGGCTAGACTAAGTATCATTCGCGCTCTGAGCATAGTTTATTATTGGCTTGTTCGCAAATCCAACATACTTTGGGTAGCGCTGCGGTTGGTAAAAATAAAGTGTTAGTGCAGATCAATATGTAAGTATGGATAAATCTATGAAAAACAGGGCTAAGCTTACCATAAGGTGCTGTCTTAGCTGCTCGCCATCGTCAATCAGAGAGCAAGTGCTATTATCACTCCATTTGAACTTTGTCTTCTTTAAGCTTGCATACTTGGGTACATCTAGTCCTCCGCTTCATGGTTTGGTTGTTCAACTGAAGAGTGAGATCACAGTGAAGTCAAGAACATCATTTACAACCTTCTTGATTTGGATCTCTTGAAATCTATGGCTGCAACTATCCTCATTCTCCACGAGCTCAACCAGGCGGTTTAGGATGAACTCTAGCATAGAAGATTCCCAAACCGTTGGAGGTTTTGGTGCATACCTAGCTAGATCACACACAATATGGGGAGGCTCTATCCAGGACATGCCAATGTTCTTGACCGAGAGCAGATAGGTCGGGGGAGCTAACTTGCTTGATCGCCTATAGTACATAATCAAGACACGTCAACCACAATATATTAGCTACAAGATGAAAGAGAGCAGATGTTTTCTTACAGTCAGAGGAACATCATGTAGCACCTAGGTCAGGGAACAGGTAGAATCCGGCGGGGAACCAGGCAGGACCAGCATTGTCGTGCCCAAGGGAGAACCAAGCAGGACCAGCATCGCCATGATCGAGGGAGAAGACACGACCTATATGCTTAGATCCGGGCTAGGACGAGGGTTTGAGATGCTTACAACCACCGGATGATTCGGGTGAGAGGAAGAAATCGGCACGCCGTAACCGGTCGCCGCCGCCGCCAACCTCGCCATGTCAATGGATTTTGAAGGGTGGAGGAGCTCGAAGAGGGGGAAATGGGGGGGTTTGTATTTGGCGGTGAGAGTGGTGCACCAAATTAGGGTAGTGAAATTTTGCGAGCGGTGACCAAATTCGTCCCGCCTCTTTTTCGCCGTTTTGCGCGAGCTCGTGCCATCTGTGTCGCTATCTCTACGGACTGCGGTGACACCGCATTGGCGAGACGAGGGTGGGTCCACAAAAATGGCCAATTTGGTAGTTACTCCCGACTCTAGCCCGAAGCTTCTAAGGATCGTGCGGGCCACAACACGAAGGGACACCCCCCAATATGGTTGTTTTCAACCTATCTAGAGAGCATGCGAGCTACCAAACACGTCCCTAGATTTTTCGGTGGACATCTTCCACCTACATGCATTTTGGGAGGTCTCGCCATCCTTAGGTGATAGCCATGAAATGCTTATACTTATTTTTTGTTAGGAATGTGGTAAGGGAAGCCCAACGTTGATTTTTTTGAAATAATAATAGCCTAAATCTGTGTTCGAGAGGACTTGAACCTGTGTGGTTGGGTTGTACGTCCACTTGACCACTTTTCCTAACCAATTAAGATAGGCTTACTTCTTATCAAATATTTACTTATGTGGCTTGATATTTAATCAGGGAGATCTAGGGTCTACAACAAGAATAACGGATGAGCGACACTTGTCCATCTACACCACATCGCAGAATATGATATCAAATAAATAATACATAAATCTTTTTTTAATGATGGGTTATTGGAGGACGATGGAGGCGACTTCTATAGTTGGATGGTCCATTGGACCGGTGCGCCTGTTTGAGATGATGTGTGTATATGTGAGTTTAGGACACATGGATCATGGCCACCCCCTCATCAAACTTGTAGGTGTGGCGATTCTTATGCCAAAAGAATTTTAGGTTGTAATACTTTGATAAATAATTCAATAAAAAACTATGCACCGTTTTAAATTTTGATGCAGAGGCCTGGTGCATCCTCCATTTCGAAAAAATATAATAAATCCGGCCTCTATCGAGACTTGTTGTGCATCCGCCCAATCCCAGTTGACCATAATAAAAGTCGGCAAAACAATCTCAAAAGAAAATGAGCAAGTGTGTACATTTAACAAGTATATTATCAAGAAAGTTCCAAATTATTACCTATATAAAAGACAATCAATTTAACACCCTTCTTAGCAATTTGGGCACTGTAGACGTGCACATTATCTCTTCGTTTGGTCAATTGTATCAGGACACGTACCCTTCAGATGATTCGTACATTGGATTAATTTTTTTTCGTCCACATTTATTTTGCTAGATCCGTTACCGGTTACCGGCTGTAGGACTTCTATCTTTCTATCTTTATGCACCGCTCTCGGTTAATGCGTGATCCCCGTCTTCCAAAAAAAAAAAACCTTCCACATCGAAAACAGATCTCTGATGAACCCACCTTCCGCCGCTTAAACTGCGTCTTTCATCCTCATAACCCACGCCGCTTTGACAGAAAAATCGAGAAGCTCCGCTTAACACGCCGTGCATCCACTGCCCCGCCTCCCACACCACGTCGGCTGACCTCCGTTCCTGGGTTCCCTTCCGTCGCTCGCCCAGGTGGTGCATCGCGCCCCAGAACGGGCAGGGCTCAGCGGAGCTCGCCCCTGCCAGTGCTGCAACTTGGGGGGAAGTTCCATGGGCGACAATGGCGGCCGTGGGTGACGAAGTGAACAGCTATATGGCCGGTGCCACAGGGAGAGGGCGGTTCCTTTATTCCCACCCTTTCGTTCTTGAGCCGACGCCGGATCGAATCTCTTGAGATGAGATCCCTCTTGAGATAAGAAGTGAGCGGGAATGCACTGATGCCGTTATACTCGACTGCGGCACCGCCCGCGACAGCAGTGTCGAGCCTGGCCACCGCGCTACTGCGGCAGGTCGCCGGCGCTGGACGAGACTACGAAGGCGCCCACATCGTCGATTGGATAGGCCAAGGTTTCATGTACGACCTCCTCTTTCTCTGTTCCTTCTCCTATTTCTGATGCTCTATCCCTAAGAAACTGTGTGTTCCTCTGAATTCAGCTATTTACCTTTTGATAATTGATAACCCCGTTATCCAGTATGCCTCTCCGTGCTAAAAAGAATCCTATTCTCATATAGGTCAGGAGAGGGAAAGTGCATATTTTGTTGCTCAAGGATGTGTCACCCTGTAACTGTCAGTGGAATATTATTGTGCGCATTCCACGATCTGGGAATACAGAGATCAACCGACGCCCCTCTATGAACTAGACATTATAGTCATAGATCATGAGGTACAGCTTCAGAAAAGAAATTACTCAATCTATTTTCTTTCCTCGATAGGCATTAGATGATGCTTTCAGATACAATGGATCTTCTGTTTATGTTGTTGTTCTATAAAAAAACTTTTAGCTATCTGCAATGCACTTTAATCAAATATTTGGTTACACAGTATTAGTTAATTTGATTTCCCTTTGTAAAAAGTAAACACACTGCCTATCTTCTTTCTAGGCCACAACAGCCAAAGGAGTTCTCCTCCTGAATTTAGTTTTCTCCTTTTCCCTTTTTATTGCAGATAGGGTGAAGTGGTCATGCCCTCGCATTTTTCCACGGTGCGAGACCAGCCGCGTGGAGGCCGATGATCGGTTTCCGCTGCCGCTAACCTGCCTTTATTCTCATGGGGAGTGACGCCATCTCTGCTTCTCACACTGTTGCCTCACGCAGCCGGTTATCCACCACCCCTAGCCGACAAGGTGTTCGCCTTACCGCGACATCCCACTCAGACCCGCCAGCTCGATCTCTGATTTGACTGCAAGATTTCCAGTGACAGGAATCCTGAACTAACGATCTCAACATCAAAATTCGGTGTGATATTGAACAGAGACTTTGACAAGTTTTGTTCATTATTTGTTTTCAGGTGATTGGCTGCTCAGATCTATCTGGCATTTTCTTAGTTCATTTATCACACTATGGTTCATCTTCAAGAAATTTTCAATTTCTCCACAGATACCTACCTATGCCAACACCAAGACAATAACCACATTTATTTCTAGAAAAAAAGGTAACAAAATACCTCTTATATTTTAGTTCTCTTGATATCTTATAGCTCTGTTCGCAACCGGACTAAACACTACTTAATTGAAACAACTCTACAAATCCACTCTTACATGTGAACATACTCTCTCTCCAAATGATACAATTTAAGAGTGAAGCTATGGTCTACTACACCGATCGGCTAAGTTATATAGGGAACTTACAAGCATTTGTATAGTTTTGTTGTCATACTTTGAGCTCCAGTTCAGATTATTGATCTTTGCATGGCAGTTATGTGTTTATAATTTTATAGCAGGACCATAGAAGCATTTTTGTCTTATGCATTGATTATCTATTTTATGTTGGAATTTTAGACCTCCAGTTCAGATAATGGTCTTTACGTGTCATCTTTTTTAACTTCTCAAACAGGTAATCTTACAGGGAAGAACCACAGGTTTTAGAAATATGGATGGAATGTCACATTTACGAGCAACGGTGAGTATTGTTAGTTCTTTCCAACTAAAATATATAATCAGCTTCATGTTTGTACATGTGCATTGATATAAATATTACAGTTGCACCACATGCCCAATATGGTATGGCGTCAAGTGGATTATACCATGATGAAGGGAAACCTGGAGTATCTGGTAATTTATTAATTGGTCTTAACTTTATCTGACCAAAAAAGCGTGCTTTTTATCAACTGAAAAATCGATTAGGAACCTGGCAAGTTTCAGAAAAGCCAATACTAATTTCGTTTCTTGCATTTCAGACAAAGATTTGAAGCATCACAAACAGTTGTGTTCTTCTTCTCGATCAAGGAAAGAAGAGGAAAGTGTTGATGCATCTGATCAAATAATAATGTTCCACCAGTCACAGGTGATACTTCATGGGAAGTTCTGGAAGTTTTAGTCCCATCAATGATCAATCCAGTGAGTAGGCAAACCGCTTATTCTGAGCCGTGAACAGGCTCTCATGCTGGACTTCATGAATCACATGAAGGTCCAAATATTAATGCACATCAGACTGTTGCTGGTGAAGAAAAACCACCACCTCTGGTCAGCTAGCCAAGCACGCAGTTCAGTTCCTACCAGTGGTGATGAGCCAATTCTTTGTTTATTTATATTTCTTAGCTTTTTCTAGGATGTATCGTCAGCTTTTACTTGGCTGTTCGAGGAAAATAGTTGTTTCTTTCTCCAGACCTCAGAAATCATCAAATCGTAAAAGTTCTGTTAAGAATTGGATTATTTATTTCCAAAAAATTGTTCTTTTGTGAGTTGTCTGTTAGAAAATTTGACTTAACATGCAATTTTACACAACGTTTTCTTACATATATACATACCATCGTATTCTTGCATGTTACAATGTCCTACTTCCTGAATTCTCACTCCTTCAGCTTATAATCACTCCACGGGCGCGGCGTGCGCCGCGCCTATGCTTCCTAGTCCAAGTTCATACGTATACAGAGGAAGACACTTGTCCGGATATGCATAGAGGAACATTTATACATCTATACCATATATTAGAAGAGATCAAAATAATCTGATCGGTCTCTATCAAAGACTTTTCGTGCATCCGCTAGACCCAAATCCAGGCTTGTCCCCGTCAAAAATTGTCAAAGGACTTGATGGCAAACTTTCATCTACCTTGTAGAAAAAATCCAAATCCAAGTTCCAATAGTGGAAGATATTTTGTCTGGCTACGCGTAGCACCTAAGCTAAACTAGCATAGGTTATAATTCGTCACATTATTATTGGCAGCACTGCTATAGTTGTCCCTTTCATTGTTTCTGGAATGGCATATTATTATTATTTTTGTTTTTTTTTGGATAATCTTCAGAAGAAGAGGTTCAGCTTGTTACATACTGAGCCTCCCGCACCCCCCCTAAACCTAGCCGCCTCCCGCCGCCGTCGCCGGTGGCGCCGCCGGCCAAAGGCCGCGGGGCGTGGCGGCGGCGGCGGCCATCCCTCTTTCCACGCTGGGGACGGCGACCTAGCCCCCTTCTCGACGCTGCGGCCGGTCACGTGATGGCTGGGCGGCGGTCTGCGCTGCGGCCCTTCCGTCTCCCGTCGGCTACTCCCCCGCCGGTAGTGGCTGATGGTGGTGGCTGGTGGTGGCACACCGGTGGTGGTTGGTGGTGGGCGGCGGCTTCCCCTCTCACCGGCGCGTGAAGGTGGTCTTCGGTTTTTCCCGCGGAACGAGGTCGCCCGGGGCAGCAGCCTTGGGTTCGACGGTGGAGGCCTTCTTCTTCGCCGGAGGAGGTCGACTTGTTGGTGGCGGATCACGAGATCCGTCTACTCCGGTGATGAAGATCTAGTCGACAACGAGATAGCGGCGAAGGTTCCACCGGTGAAAACCGCGCCTTGACTTTCTTGGCCGATGATGGCGGCGGCTTTTGGCGGCGTTCCCTTGCGAAGGCATCATCTTTGCTGGCCTTTTCGCTTGCTCTCGCTGAGTTGGGGATTCACAGCTGTCGGTGAAAACCGTGCCTCGATTGTCGGGCGATGGCGGCGTTAAGCGTCGTTTCCTTCTTGAAGGCATCGCCGTCGCAGCCTTCTGTCCTCTCTCTCTGCTCTGGAAACGGACGATGACGCTCTCTGCGTTTCTACCTCTTGGGGCATCGTTTTGGAGCAGCGGCTAGATGGAGGTGGATCTTGGTGGTGTGGTGTTCATCTACCGTTATGATTTCTCGGCGTCTGCGGGGTGTCGAAGACGGGCGAGAAGCCGACGCGTGGGATGGTGGAGCTCGACGTCATGGTGACATCGACGGGCCTGGCATGGTCAATGCGTTGATTTCACTTGGAGATGGGGTCGAGATTGATGGCGGTTGCAAACTCTGCGACGTGTGCAATGGCACAGCCTCAGGGTTTTGCTTTTTGGATGATGTGCGTTGGTGTGCCGTCCGGGAGTATGACCTTGTTCTTGGTCCCCCCTTCATCATAGGTATAGTGAGTTGTCGCTAGGTAGGAGGCTTCAAGTTGATCTTTGTATTTTCCTTGTAAGGTATTGCGAATAATTTAATAAAAAAAAAGTTGTGTGTATCCTTTGGATGCAGAGGCTGGGGCGATACTCCTTGATCGAAAAAAAATTATTTCTTTTTGTGATATAGTGTTGGAAATTCTTAGGCTAGGTGAAGTGGATGCATCCTGTTACTACATCCTTTCCAAATACAAGACGTTTCGGTAGACTATTTCGCGTACCAGAACGCCTTATATATAATCTAAGACGGATGAAGCATTAAATTTTTCTTTCTTACTGTTATTATTCCACAACAACACACTGGTACATGTCAGTACTGAAAGCTAAATGGACTTAAGTAGTCATATTGCTTTGTAAAATGAATAAAGTTTTAAAAAATGAAGAGAAAACAAAGGCACCTTCCACATGGAAAAGATGTCTTTCACTAGCACTCGAAAAGGATCCTGTCAATGCAGAAAAATGAAAGTCAGGCCGCCGGTGAAATTCCAGTAGCTTAACACGTGGCAAGGGATTAGAGATCCTGGTCCTGATGAACAACAGTTTTTGACCCCCAAAAAAAAAAAGGCTCGTCAAGGTACGCATGCCCGATTTGAAAAGTTGTACGGACTGGCAGGGTAGAGATTTCATAGGCTCCCACACGAGTACAGGGACACGATTGGTTTGACTCTCAACAAAAAGAAATTGAACTGTAATCGCATGCTGGGTCTGATGAGGTCGCGGCGACCAGTCTGAACCCAAAGCCTCGCGCGCTACATGCTCGACCAAGACCAGAAACGGTGCTCCACAGGTAGTAGTACGTACTAAACACAGCTGGCCGGGGATGCCGACACGGCGCTACGTCTCGGTCAAGCACCCAAAGTCCAAACTCGGGGTCCGGGGTACCGCGTGGCTACGTACGCTTAATCCGTCATTGGAGTAGTGCAAGTCTGCAATCGATACTCTGAATCTTGGTGAGGGTGCCAAGCTGGCCACGCATATGCAGACAGGGGCGCGGAATAAATATGGAAACTGCTGGGCGTCCCCCGGGAGATCTGATTCCCCAGCCCCCGGGTCCCCAGCCGTCGGATCAACCATTTTGACGGTTAGATTTGCATGTAGCAAAAAATCATCTCCCGGCAGCAAAAAATCACCCCGGCAGCAAATGACTGAAGCAAAAAACGGTTCGTTCAGAAAAAAAAATTAAAAAGGCTGGGCTCCCCGGAGACCTCGTCGGAGACCATGTAGCAAACATATTACGCACATGTAGCAAAACCGCAAATAAATTGTAGCAAATTTTTTTATTCATATGCTGCAAAACCTCTAAGACATCAACGGAGACATTGCCTGCAGCCGGCAGCAACACCGTCCGAGGTTGCAGCAACTCCGTTCGTCCAGGACAGCAACGCCACAAGCTGCTAGTAGCAACGCCCTATGCCTATGGTAGCAAAAAATCCACCCTCCGCCGGTAGCAATGTCGAACACCTTAAATAGCAAAATCGGCCTTCGCAGGTAGCAACGCCGCCGGCCTAAGGCAGCAAACCTCCTAATGAAGCAGAGGAGCACGAGATGGAGGCGACGCTGGTAGCATCGGCGGCGACCGCATGTAGCATCGACGCCCTCGGCTGGTAGCACTAGTGAAAGCCACTAGTAGCATCCCAAATTGGGTTACACATCAGCGTCGTCGACCGCCGGTAGCAAGGGTGCCCACGGCAGGCAGCACTTCCACCGACGGGAGGCAGCAACGGTGCCCTCAGTAGGCAGCACCTACGCCCACGGCGCGCAGCAACGACGGCCATTGGTAGTGGCTGCAGGGGAGGAGGACGGCGAAGAGGGCGGCCGCAGAGGAGGCGGAGCTTGATGTAGCGACGGAGCAGGCCGTGGGGGCGGACGAGGGCGCATAGGACCCATCGGTGGTCGTCGGGGTCGAAGGTAGTGGGTCCGGCCGAAACTCCGCGATGAGGTCGACTTCTCTTGATGGCATCGAAGAGCAGAAGCGCGACGAGCTCAAAAGCGGCGAGGTGGGCGAGCTCCTGGCGGCAGGTGGCGGCCAGCTACCCCACCTCACCCTCCCGCTCGACCACTTCGCTCTGCGCCCGCTGCTGGCCCTGCCCGTCGTCGTCGCGCCGCCGGCCTAGCCCGTCGTCATCGCGCCGCCAAACCTCCTTCAACTCCCGCGAGGCAGAGATCCTTATGCTCGCTGCCGGCGTGCCGCAATACAACCGGCTCCGAGCCATGAGCCCCTCCCCGGCGGCGGAGGAGCCACCCGCGCTGGCGCCTGAGCTCTTGCTGGGAGGCTCCTTCGCTGGCCTGGCTCCTTCGCTGGTCTTCTGCTTCGTCGCTCCATGGTGAAAAAAGTGAGAGGATGGGGAAAGCAACGAGTGGACAGGAAGGAGAAAGGATAACGTGTGGTGTGGTGGGTCCCGTGGACACGCGTCACGCGGGGAAGGAGGAGGCTGCGGGCGTGCCATCCTCCGGGGGATTACAATCATTTTCCAATAAATATTCCGAACAGTGGCTAGATTTTTTCTTTTGATAATCGCAAACTGCCCTGGCCTTGCTCCTCTCTAGGACGACTTGTCTGGCCACAAACCCTAGTCGTTTTCCCCTCCCGCTATCCACATTGCCACCTGAGATCATTGATGTGCAACCCAGCGATGTCGCTGAGAATGGCGGTGGCGTGGCTACCTTCGAGTGCTCTCATTTCGGTGCGCAACCTAGCGGCGATGGCTAGGCATGGCCATGGATATCATCGGCGCATTGTTATTCTTCGTCAACTCATGGGCCGCGTTAGCACCAGGGCTTCAAGCTGTGTGTCTGGCCCTCGCGGTGATGGTCAGTGTGACCATGGTCGTACCAGGAGCTCTCCGAGGAGGATCCTAAAACCCTTCCATTCAAGATCAACAAAGTCTTGAGGTTGGACATAAGTTTCATTGGAGTTGGCAAGCTGCCTCTAGACCGTCTCGAGGTTTTCTACTCGGCATTTGTGATAGTGTCAATGGTGGGAAAGATTGACCAAGGCCGGTTCTTCATTAGTGCTCTTGTTTACCACAAGGGAACAAAATTTAAATTTAAATACATTGCATCTATGGTCCAGCTGATCACTTTAAATCCCCAACGTTCCTTTTGGAACTTGAAGATAAAGTCTCCAGATGTACCTATCCAGTGGCGATGGGTGAGAACTTTAGACTAATTAGAAGTGCAGAAGACAAGAACAATGATAATATCAATTTGTCCAAAATTCATATGTTTAATGACTCTATCGCTAGATTGGCTCTTAGAGAACTCGCAAGGTGTAGAGCTAGGTTTACCTAGTCGAATAAACAAATCAAGCATGTCAAAAGTGTTTTGGACAGAGTGTTTGTCACACCATAGTGGGATACTGAGTTTCCCCATGCCTCCTTGGTGCCTCAAACGTCGTATTGGTTCCGATCACAAACCACTTGTCCTTAACTCTGGTGGTGGATCAGTGACACACTCTCAACATTTCAATTTTGAAAAATGATGGTTGCTGACCACCGGTTTTTCCGAGAAACTCACCCAACTTTGGTGGCAGATCCTTCTAATCCTGGAAGGAGTAGAGATCAGTTCGACGTCATGCATTCACAGACGACTGCCCTGCGTTAGTTCCTTCGTTGTTGGGGGTGCAAATTTGGGAAAGGAAACAAAGGTGGCCAAAATAAACATCCTCGCTTAGACCATGGAGCTGGGTGCTCAGGCTGACTCGAACGGGATAGATGAGGAAGACTGGGCATTTAGATGATGTAATATCCCAGGTTTAGAGACAACAAAATGAGAGAACACCAAAGTGTGCATTGCATTCATGCATAGAAAATCCAGGGAATTTTCGCGCTTTCAAATAAAACCTGTCAGTAACTGAAGTTTCACTTGACTTGCTGGAATTGAAGTAGATCATCAAGTCAAGCGCTAAAAACTTCACTGTGATCTTTGCTAAAACCTTGTTTTGGGTAGAGATGATTTGATCTGTGGATTAGATCAAATGGAATTAGCTTTACAATAACAACATATTAAGTAAGAGTCAACTACAAGATCTTATAAAGGATCTCAACATGATATTCCTTACAACAACACATGAATACTTGTTCAACTATAAATCAAAGAACCCAATTAATTAAGAAACTATTCTTTACTTATTTTTTCCATGTCTTTTACTAAATAAATGTTCCTACCATGATTCACCATGTATATCTTTTCAACTACAATACTTGAATCCATGTCTAGGATCTTCACATTAGTTCCTTATTAAACCGAAGGCTATTCCAACCTTGTTTTCTCTAATTCATTTCTAATAAACATCATACAAAGGAGAGGATCATCTATATATGTATACACCATCCATTGAGTAAAACCTAGGTTGACATTCAAATCTTATCCAAGTGAGGTAGTTGTTGATACTAACTAATGCTATAAGAAATATAAGTCAAGTACTAAACCCTACTTGACCTAGACAACACTTGATGGTAAGTAAGTACCTATTTGACTAGAGCGGATGAACCTCGCTACCCACGGGGGTAGCTGCACACCCCTTCCGCGTCTGACACGTGCCCCTTCGGTCAAACATCATCAACCTCACCCATATTATTAGCAGATTAATAAAAAGCGATTAACTGGGGTAATTATTAAGCAACACCCCGCAGCAGCGCGAGTCCATATCATCTCCACATCTCCTCCTCTCCATCCATCGACCAAGTGCCGCTCCTAGACCGCCCGTACGCCGCCGCAACCGGCCACATCGCACCGCCCCTACCTCGCCGGCCACGGCCCCTACCTTGAGCTCCTCTGTAACCGCTCCACACCGCCCTCCGTTGAGACTACCATGGTTGACTCCCCTACCTCGAGCTCCTCCCCAACCCCCATCTTCCCCGCTGCCCCAGACCACTGCGCCGGCGCACGAGCCACCGCGATGCTTCGCGCCCACGCGGCTATCCACGGCGCCACCCGAGCTCACCCACAGATCCGTCGAGGACGGCCACACACGGCGGTGCAAGATCCGTCCAGCGGTGGAGGACGGACGGCGACGCGCGGCGCTGCAAGATCCGTCGAGCGCGGCAGGCGAGCGGATGCTGCAAGGATGGGCTGTGAGAGCTCGAGGGGGAGGCCATGGCGGACGAGCTCGAGGGGGATCCATCTTCCTCTGCTTCTTGTTTTCTCCAAATCGGGTGTGGGAGGAGGCAAAATCAGCAGCAAACAGCAAATCAGACTCCTTCGTCGCCGGACCCCATCAACTGAGCACGAGCCGCCCATCAGCGCCATCCACCAAGCCAACCTTGCCCTTCCATTTCCCAGCCACCGAGCCACCCTTTCCCCTCGTTCCCCACCCCGCGCCGCAGATAGCTAGAGGAGAAGCTGAGGGTCGGCCGATTCTCGTTGAGCAGCAGCGCAAATCGGGTGTGGGAGAAATCCGTCTGTGCCACGAACGGAATCACAAATCGAGTCGACGCCAGCTCGAGGTTGCGGCCATGGCGTACACCGCGAGCTGTCCTTCCTCGTCTCCTACCTCCGACCGGTCGCGTCACCGGGGAGAGAGAGGCGGGGTTAAGGATAAGGGTTGGGTGGGGACCGACGATTTTATTCCCAGATTTTTTGGTGGACACGGGATTAGCTACTCAGTTACTGTAGACGCTGCGGGACACAGTCAAAGGGCAACCCATCTTATTACGAATCTGTGCACAGATCGGACGGCACCGCATGCATGCGCAGCTACCCCCGTGGGCAGCAAATGCACTCTCTTGACTAGAGATCCAAGAGAAGCAAGTGTTGTGATCATTACACCTTGGTAATGATCATAAACCCTAAGACTCTAGGTGAGTGTGATTAGAGGTATAATAAAGAAGTGATTAATGAGGAATAAGTGGATCATGTCTAATGCATGATCTTATCTTGTAAATTCAGATGATAAGTTAAACCTATATGACTAATAGATCTCATCTATCACATAAAATGATAGGTACACCAGTAGTAATAAACCCTGAACCAATCCTCATATATTGAGTGGAGGAGTAATGACATAAATTCAACCCTTGTTTATCCAAACATTTGGGACAACCCTAGCATTGCCTTGATACAAGAATTCTAACTAAGTGAGGAGGAGTAACCCTAGCCAATAAAACATGATCAAAGCTTATGCCCATATCCTAATCCTAGTTGTGTATCACATGGGTGATCACTACTAAAACCCTGGACCACCTTTGCATTTCAATCCAAGTATCACCTTGGATTATAAGTAGAACCCTGCCATACCTCATGCCTACTTATACTTCCATTAGTGAATCATCATCAAATCCCTAAACCCTTTCACATGGGCTTCACTCCACATAAAATATTATGCCCTAACTTGTGTATCATGGATCACAAGTATAAACCAAGCCATATATACCTAAATACTAAATACCATTTGGTGAGTAGAGTGAAACCAATATCCAATTCTACTTTGTTTTCTAAATACCTTGTCTAGTGGACCAAATGAAATAGTATTTTATAAAATAGAATCACCACATAAGCAATTGAATTAACCATGAGGAATATAGGATCTATCCTAAATAATTTAAGTTAAAGTTTGTTAGTGAAGATTGATGATTATAGAGTTTATCTCACCATTTTTCTTAAACCCTTAGAAACAACTCTCCACATAAAATCATGATCCAATCCCATCCTTATTACCATTTATTTTAAACTCTAGCAATAATTATAAATATGGGAACAAACCATATTGTTATGTACTAGCAAAACCTAATAATGTGTTCACCAAGCACATATCATAAATTTTCAAATCATTTAAATAGAATTGTTCCTAAATTAAAAAAGGAAGTGAGATAAGTATTTAAACCCATATCTATTTTATTTATACCTCAATAAAACACCAATTGAATCAAATATTAAATATTTGTTTGAACAAAGAAATAGGCAGTATGTATTACTATCAAGTTCCATTAAGATTCAAATATTTAATAACCTGCAAAATAGAGAACAATTCAAGTCTTAATTCAAATGGAATTCAAAAACAAAAAAATATAAACAGAAAATAAAATGAGAAAAAGAGAGGAGAGAAGACTTACCTGTCGGGCCACTGCAGCCTAGCAGCAGCCCGTGTTGCCAGCCCAGCCCACCAAAGAAGCGACCCAAGACCCCGTACCGTTTCGGCGAGGAAGAAAAGAAGTTTCTTCTTCTTCCCCGCAGACGACACGCCGGCGAGCGGCTCCGCCACGTCCTTGTCAAGGATAAGGACACCGCCGGATGCCAACGAGTCTCTCAGAACCTCGCCCAACCCTTTCTGCGTCGAGCCTATCTAGGAGCATCAAGATTTGCACCCAAGCTCACTTCACCGTTGATGCGCGTAGATGTACACGTCCGTTGGGAACCCCAAGAGGAAGGTGTGATGCGCACAGTAGCAAGTTTTCCCTCAGTAAGAAACCAAGGTTATCGAACCAGTAGGAGCCAAGAAGCACGTGTAGGTTGTTGGTGGAGGAATGTAGTGCGGCGCAACACCAGTGAAACCGGCGCCAACGTGGAACCTGCACAACACAATCAAAGTACTATGCCCCAACGTAAGTGAGGTTGTCAATCTCACCGGCTTGCTGAAAACAAAGGATTAAGCGTATCGAGTGGAAGATGGTGTTTGTTTGCAAAGAACAGTAAAAGAGTAGAATGTATTCAGATGTAAAAGAATGGACCGGGGTCCATAGTTCACTAGAGGTGTCTCTCCAATAAGATAACTAACATGCTGGGTGAACAAATTACAGGCGGGCAATTGACAAATAAAGATTCAATACATATCAACGATGATTACTATGTGATTTAATCAGGCATTACGACAAAGTACATAGACCGCTATCCACATGCATCTATGCCTAAATAATCCACCTTCGGTTATCATCCGAACCCCTTCCGTATTAAGTTGTAAACACAGATAATTGCATTAAGTATGGTGCGTAATGTAATCAACACAAATATCCTTAGACAAAGCATCAATGTTTTATCCCTAGTAGCAACAGCACATCCACAACCTTAGAACTTTCTCTCACTGTCCATTAAATGGAGGCATGAACCCACTATCGAGCATAATTACTCCCTCTTGGAGTTACAAGTATCAACTTGGCCAGCCTCTACTAGCAACGGAGAGCATGCAAGAACATAAACAACACATATATGATAGATTGATAATCAACTTAACATAGTATTCTCTATTCATCGGATCCCGCCAAACACAACATGTAGCATTACAAATAGATGATCTTGATCATGTTAGGCAGCTCACAAGATCTAAACAATGATAGCACAAGCGGAGAAGACAACCATCTAGCTGCTATGGACCCATAGTCCAAGGATGAACTACTCACGCATCAATCCGGAGGCGGGCATGATGATGTAGAGCCCTCCGGTGATGATTCCCCTCTCCGCAGGGTGCCGGAGGCGATCTCCCGAATCCCCCGAGATGGGATTCGCGACGGCGGCGTCTCTTGAAGGTTTCCGTATCGTGGCTCTCGGTACGGGGTTTCGCGACGAAGGCTATTTGTAGGCGGAAGGGTAGGTCGGGGGCCACACGAGGTGGCGACACAACAGGCCGCGCGGCCAGCACTGGGCCGCGCCGCCTAGCGTGTCGTCGCCTCGTGGCCCCACTCTTTCCTCTTCGGAGCTTCGTGTAAAAATAGGTGGCGTTGATTTCGTCTAATTCCGAGAATATTTCCTTACTAGGATTTCTGAAACCAAAAACAAAGAAAAACAAAATGGCACTTCGGCATCTTGTTAATAGGTTAGTGCCGGAAAATGTATAATAATGCTGTAAAGTATGTATAAAACATTCAAGTATTGTAATAAAAGTAGCATGGAACATAAGAAATTATAGATACGTTTGAGACGTATCAAGCATCCCAAGCTTAGTTCCTACTCGTCTCGAGTAGGTAAACGATAACACATAATTTGAAGTGACATGTTACTAACATAATCTTGATCAACATTATTGTAAAGCATATGAGATGAATGGAGTGATCTGAACAAAAGATTGCTAACAAAGATAATGACTAAGCAAATGAATCATATAGCAAAACTTTTCATGAATAGTACTTTCAAGACAAGTATCAATAAGACTTGCATAAGAGCTAACTCATAAGCAATAAATTCTAAGTAGAATGCATTGAAGCAACACAAAGGATGATTAAGTTTCAGCAATTGCTTTCAACTTGTAACATGTATATCTCATGGATATTTGTCAACATAGAGTAATATAACAAGTGAAATAAGTAAACATGTAAGAATCAATGCACACAGTTAACACAAGTGTTTGCTTCTAAGATAGAAAGAAGTGGGTAAACTGACTCAACAATAAAGTAAAAGAATGGCCCTTCGCAGAGGAAGCATGGATTACTATTTTTGTGCTAGAGCTTTTGTTTTGAAAACATAGAAACAATTTTGTCAACGGTAGTAATAATTCATATGTGCTATGCATAATACTTCCTACAAGTTGCATGTCTCATGCATAGAGTACTAATAGTGCTCGCACCTTGTCCTACTTAGCTCGGAAACACGGATTATCATCACATGACATATGCTTCAACCAAGTGTCACAAAGGGGTACCTCTATGCCGCCTGTACAAGTGTCTAAGGAGAAAGCACGCATTGGATTTCTCGCTTTTGATTATTCTCAACTTAGACATCCATACCGGGACAACATAGACAACAGATAATGGACTCCTCTTTTAATGCTTAAGCATTCAACAATAGTTAATATTCTCATAAGAGATTGAGGTTGTATGTCCAAAACTGAAACTTCCACCATGATACATGGCTTTAGTTAGCGGCCCAATGTTCTTCTCTAACATATGCATACTCAACCCATTTGATCATGAAGTCCACTTACTTCATACAAGACGAACATGCATAGCATCTCACATGATATCCAACAAAGATAAAGTTGATGGCGTCCCCAGAAACATTGTTACCGCTCAACAAGCAACTTATAAGAATTAAGACACATAACTACATATTCATCACCACAATAGTTTTTAAGCTATTTGTGCCATGAGCTATATATTGCAAAGATAAAGGAATGAAATTTTAAAGGTAGCACTCAAGTAATTTACTTTGGAATGGCAGAAAAATACCACATAGTAGGTAGATATGGTGGACACAAATGGCATGGGTTTTGGCTCAAGGTGTTTGGATGCACGAGAAGCATTTCCTCTCAGTACAAGGTTTGGGCTAGCAAGGTTGTTTGAAGCAAACACAAGTATGAACAGGTACACAAAACTCACACAAGAACATATTGCAAGCATTATAAGGCTCTACACTGTCTTCCTTGTTGTTCAAACACTTTACCCGAAAATATCTAGACTTAGAGAGACCAACCATGCAAACCAAATTAAACAAGCTCTACGGTAGTTCTTCATTAATAGATTAAACTACATGATGCAAGAGCTTAAACATGATCTATGAGAGCTCAAACAATTGCCAAGTTGCCAAACCATATGCAGCATTTTCCAATTCCAACTAAATAGCAATCTAACGAAGCAATTAGCTTTCGCCATGAACATTAAAGCACAAATAAGAACACAGGTGTTCCATAAGAAAAAGAGGAGCATAATATCTCCAATCTAAGAATGGCGGGATCCAACTTTATTCAAAACAAAACAAAAATAAAAGCAAACCGACGCTCCAAGTAAAGAACATAGGATGTGATGGAATAAAAATATAGTTTCACTAGAAGTGACCCGATAATGTTGTCGATGAAGAAGGGGATGCCTTGGGCATCCCCAAGCTTAGATGCTTGAGTCTTCTTAAAATATGCAGGGATGAACCACCGGGGCATCCCCAAGCTTAGACCTTTCACTCTTCTTGATCATAGTATATCATCCTCTTCTCTTACCCTTGAAAACTTCCTTCACACAAACTTCAAGCAAACTCATTAAAGGGTTAGTGCATAACCAAAAATTCACATATTCAGAGGTGACACAACCATTCTTAACACTTCTGGACATTGCACAAAGCTTCTGAAAGTTAATGGAACAAGGAAACTCATTCAACATAGCAAAAGCGGCAATGCGAAATAAAAGACAGAATCTGTCAAAAACAGAACAGTCCGTAAAGATGCATCTGGAAGTGGCACTTAGCTTTTTCAAATGGAAAAACTCAAAACTAATGAAAGTTGGGTACATATCTGAGGATCATGATCGTAAATTTGCAGATTTTTTAGATTTTTTTACAGAGACTTCTGCGAGAATTCGTGACAGACATCAATGCTGTTTCTGCGCAGCGATCCCAAATATAGCATCAACTTTAACATAGAAACTCTACTTGGCACAAAAACATGATAAGGAGAGGTTGCTACAGTAGTAAACAACTTCCAAGACTCAAAAATACAGTAAATAAAATGAAACTTGGGTTATCTCCCAAGAAGTGCTTTTCTTTAACGCCTCAGCTAGGGCAAAGTGCAAATCAAGTAACATCAAGAGATGAAGCATCAACATCATTATTTTTCTTGCAAACACAACTTGTTGCAGAGGGTACTTTAGGTGCTCCATTATCTAAATTTTCTATGGTGGTGCTAGGGGTTTTATAAATTTTAGGCCTATAATAATTCTTTTGTTTAGGCACCTTAGAGGCATACATGAATTTTTGCTCTTTACCCACATAAGCTTTCTCCTTATACTTAAGAGAAGAAAAGTTGAACCCAAGGTTCCCATAGCTTTTTCAAGTTCATAAATCCTATTGGTTTGATTATCATGGACAACACAAGTTCCTAGGACACTAATTCTTTCATCAATTCCTCCTAAGGATTTATCAAGTTCATTAGTTTTATCAAGTAGCATTTCCAATTTAGTTTCAACACTTGGGAAATTTTCCTCTATGGTTTCCAATTTTTTCATAACATCCTCAAGAGAGATTTCAATTTTAACTTCATTAACAGGTGGTATTTCAACTAGACTCTCAATGATGCAGCTAGCTTCTAAAGCAGGAGTACCTAGGAAATTACCTCCCGAAAGAGTATCAAGAACATACCTATTCCAACTAGATAAACCAACATAAAAGTTCCTAAGAAGGATAGTAGTGGAGTGTTTCTTAATGCACCTATGATGAGCATTACTAATTCTGTACCAAGCATCTTTAAAACTTTCTCCACCTTGTTGCTTAAAAAGCGAACTTCGACTTCAGGATTACTCATTGTAACAGTAGTAAAATAAACTAAGCAAATAAAGTAAAGACAAGTAACTAATTTTTTTTGTGTTTTGATATATAGAACAAGATAGTAAATAAAGTAAAGCTAGCAACTAATTTTTTTGTGTTTTTTTAAGTGCAGCAAACAAAGTAGTAAATAAAATAAAGCAAGACAAAAACAAAGTAAAGAGATTGGAAGTGGAGACTCCCCTTAGCGTGTCTTGATCTCCCGGCAACGGCGCCCGAAAACGGTCTTGATGCGCGTAGATGTACACGTCCGTTGGGAACCCCAAGAGGAAGGTGTGATGCACAGGGCAAGTTTTCCCTCAGAAGAAACCAAGGTTATCGAACCGAGGAGCCAAGAAGCACGTGTAGGTTGTTGGTGGAGGAATGTAGTGCGGCGCAACACCGGTGAAACCGGCGCCAACGTGGAACTGCACAACACAATCAAAGTACTTTGCCCCCAGTAAATGAGGTTGTCAATCTCACCGCTTGCTGAAAACAAAGGATTAAGCGTCGAGTGGAAGATGGTGTTTGTTTGCAAAGAACAAAGAAAGTAGAATGTATTCAGATGTAAAAGAATGGACCGGGGTCCACAGTTCACTAGAGGTGTCTCTCCAATAAGATAACTAGCATGATGGGTGAACAAATTACAGGCGGGCAATTGACAAATAAAGATTCAACACATATCAACGATGATTACTATGTGATTTAATCAGGGCATTACGACAAAGTACATAGACCGCTATCCAGATGCATCTATGCCTAAATAATCCACCTTCAGGTTATCATCCGAACCCCTTCATTAAGTTGTAAACAACAGATAATTGCATTAAGTATGTTGCGTAATGTAATCAACACAAATATCCTTAGACAAAGCATCAATGTTTTATCCCTAGTAGCAACAGCACATCCACAACCTTAGAACTTTCTGTCACTGTCCAGATTAAATGGAGGCATGAACCCACTATCGAGCATAATTACTCCCTCTTGGAGTTACAAGTATCAACTTGGCCAGAGCCTCTACTAGCAATGGTGAGCATGCAAGAACATAAACAACACATATATGATAGATTGATAGTCAACTTAACATAGTATTCTCTATTCATCGGATCCCGCCAAACACAACATGTAGCATTACAAATAGATGATCTTGATCATGTTAGGCAGCTCACAAGATCTAAACAATGATAGCACAAGCGGAGAAGACAACCATCTAGCTACCGCTATGGACCCATAGTCCAAGGATGAACTACTCACGCATCAACGGAGGCGGGCATGATGATGTAGAGCCCTCCGGTGATGATTCCCCTCTCCAGGGTGCCGGAGGCGATCTCCGAATCCCCGAGATGGGATTCGCGACGGCGGCGCTCTGGAAGGTTTTCCGTATCGTGGCTCTCTGGGGGGTTTCGCGATGAAGGCTATTTGTGGAAGGGTAGGTCGGGGGCCACACGAGGTGACACAACAGGGCGCGCGGCCAGCACTGGGCGCGCCGCCCTAGCGTGTTGTCGCCTCGTGGCCCCACTTTCCTCTTCGGACTGGAAGCTTCGTGTAAAAATAGGCCCCTGGGCGTTGATTTCGTCCAATTCCGAGAATATTTCCTTACTAGGATTTCTGAAACCAAAAACAGCAGAAAACAGGAACTGGCACTTCGGCATCTTGTTAATAGGTTAGTGCCGGAAAATGTATAATAATGTTGTAAAGTATGTATAAAACATTCAAGTATTGTAATAAAAGTAGCATGGAACATAAGAAATTATAGATACGTTTGAGACGTATCAACGGTCGCCATTGCATCCCGGCGGTCGCCATCGGTGAAGTGACGATTCCGACCTCGCCGTGGCCTATAAAACCACATACAGAACCCTCGCGTTGTCCTGGTTCTTCTCCGCCCCTTCATTCCCTCTCAGACGTTCTCTATCCCTCAATACCTTCCACTCACTGCCGCCGGAGTTGAGCACAAAGTCGACGATGGAGGTCACCCCGGAGCTCAAGAAGTGGTCGAGGAGATGCGCCTCGACGTCGCCGTTCTACTGATCAAGCCGAGCATCCAGGGGAGGTATGAGTGCGGCCAATTTCAACGTTTCCATCCGTAACACCTCGTCGGAATCGACGAATTCCTTGCTTTCTCTGTCAACAATCGACGCCGTCCACCACACCATGAGCTTCAGCGTAAGATTGTGTGTCCATAAACCTCTTATTTGCATCATCTCGACGCATGTAGCTTGCTTTCGAGATCTTGCCGGAGTTGCTCCGCCACGGGCTCATTCTCCGGCGATGCTCCGGTGGTATTTTGGACTAACCATCACCACCAAGTTGGTCAGCGTGACGAGGGAATTCCGTAGGTGTTAGTTACGTGTCTGGGGATGCAGTAAATCGGCGGCGCCATTTCCGTTTGGTCGCCGGCGGCAAGCCGCCGGCGAAGCTGACGTGGCCAGTAGGTCCCACGCGAGGCTGTAGACTAGTCTTCGCCCATGTGGCCGATGACCTGGCCTTGACTCCACTAGTCAGTGACTATAGCTAGGGTATGAATCGGTACAAATAGTATTTCATGTTTAATTTAAAAACTAGTAAATAACTGAAACTTTATAGAAATAAATAAAATTTATTTCCGCTCAGAAAAATATAAATAATATATCAAAATTCTCACAAAAATAAACTCTATTCAATAAAAATATAAAATAAAAATATGTGTCAAAATAAAAATTCAATTATTTTTTACTTTATAAATTATGCTTTTTCATTTGTTTTAAATACAATTTGAATTCTATAATTAGTTAAGTTTCAAAATTAAATAATATATAATCAGTAAGTGAATAAAATATTATGATTAGTTTTATTTATCCTACTATAATTAACTCAAATATTAGTGGTATTTCATAAACCCTAATTTGCAAAATTACCATTTACCATTTTCTTTAAATAATAATAAAGCAAGAAAATACTAAAAGCTAATATTATTTTGGTAGCTCAAAATTTGTTTACTTAAACATTTTTAGTTAACAAGTTAAGTACTTTAAAACCTAATAACAATTGTAAAACTCCAATTCCTAAATAAAACCCTAAGTAGTATTTATCTTGAATATTAAATCATTTAAAATTAATAAAATGTTAAATTCATTATTAATTTATTTCAAGGTAGTTAATAACTTCAACTCCACTACTAATTATTATTTTAAGAATTGTATCATAATTTAGAAACCCTAAATCTACTATAGTAAGAACCTTGATCCTATTATTCTATGTGATCATCCCAAATTGTTTTAACCCTAAAACCCTAATTGTTTATCATATTTGATCATGTGAATTTCACTTTACATGTACAACCTTAATAAGCAACCAATGAATGCATGCTTATGATCCACCAAAATAAAACCAATTCACATGAGACCATCATTTCATGTCTTTATATTTTGATTAATACCTATATGATCCACTAGTACCACCTAGGTATAAACCATAACTTGTTACTCACATGTTAACACCATTGATCACCATTCTTAGTATCACACCATTGAAATCAACCTTAACCATCATTACCTAGTAGAACCATGGTGATCAACCATAATACCAATCTCGAATAGCAATTCACATCACATGCTCCTATTCAACTAAACCCTATTTAGGAAATAATAAACCACCTAGTTTAGAAACCATTATTGAGTACTTAGTGAAGCAAATAAGAAGTCATAGTAAACCCTAAGGTTTAACTCATGGTACCACCTTGATATATAACCATCCTTTGATATGATACCCATAATCAATCATAGAAATAAACCTGCCAATATTTGATGCATATAGACCCATCCAACTTAAGAACCCAACTAGTCTCTATTAGAGAACTAAATGAATCCAATAGTAAAAACCCTAGCAGCCCATAGCTCCTATTTATAGTAGTTCTTGTTCTTATTTAACCTGTTCTTCAAAAGTTATTCTTTTGAAGAAAATACACAAGTAAACCACATAAGTAAATAGTTCTTGTTGAAACTACTTATTATTTATTAATTAACCTGTTCTGCAAAAGTTATTCTTTTGAAGTACAAATGTTAATCAAATCATAGAAGCTCATAGTTCTTATTTGAAATACTTACTATTTCTTAATCAACATGTTCTTTAAAAGTTATTCTTTTGAAGTATAAAATAAGTAATCATCAACCATGTCCTATAGAACTTAAAACTGACAACTACTCTTGACTTGTTATGCAACCACCATTCCTTTGTGTGTATGATTGTTATGATGCCTTATATCACTTGTTTATGCTATAATATCACCAACCATAATAAGAACCTTGTTTGAGAACCATCCTAAAAGTGCAAAACACCCTAAAGAAATCTTTACAACTCATCCATTCTAAATCATCAGGGTTAGGTTACGCTCGGGACGTTGCATCTCATACTATGCATTATAGCATCTTTGCCGTTCTTTAAACATTGTCCTTACCGGACAATGATGGTATTTCAGAATTTGGAGTTCTCATGTATCGAAGCTTTTTCTGCATAATCTTGCAGTCAAGAAAGGCAAGTTCATCGCTTGCTCATGTCATTTGATTATTTTTATCAAACTATATGCAAAGTACTATACTTATCACTCATGCATTGAGAAGCAAAATATTATTTTACAATTATGAATATGGCTATGTGGTGGGCAATGAAAACATGGTATGTGTTGATTGGTGGAGGTTCCATTGCAAGGGTACTACTCATCTAGGACTAAGTACCAATGTCGTCCAGTGATTCTAGCGTCGTACATATCGCGTTAACCATAAGATCTATAATGGCTCTGGGGAAGTCAGCTATATCTTTTCCCTCTCGCATATCAACGGACTAGTGATAAGGGTTGCCTGTATCGGTCTATCAATTGGTAAAGGTGAGGACAGTGGTCCATAACGGTCTACCATTTGATATAGGAGAGGGCAGATTTATTAAAGGTCTATGATGGATTGTAAGGGTTGTCTGGGTCGGTCTATCTATGGTGTATAGGACATGGCATATGAATTGTTTGAAACGGTCTACCTTAATGGTATAGGTGAGAACAAATGGCTGGGTCGGTCTATCCATAGATAAAGGGCAGGACAAACTTACAAAAGGGTGGGTCTCCGGGGTCGCGGAGAAGGCAGTGATTGGCTTGGATCTTATACTTGGCCTCACACCAACGAAGTGTGGACGGAGTCTATAGCCCATTTGGCAACAAGGATAAGTTCTCTTATGGAAAAAGTAACCCACATCTGCAGAGTGTATTAAATTGTGGCTGTCACTCCCTGTTTCGGGAAGGGAACTACAAACGCGGCAGGAAAGGAACTTCGTGAAGTTCTGGTCAACCTGTGAAGGCTGGCGGGCATATTTTCAGAATAAAATAAACCTTTTGAAGAAATGTTTACGAAAACTTGCATTCTCCTATGACTTTCTGGTCTGTGGCTGTAGCTAGTGCATGATACACCTATTTCCTAATATGAACTTGCTGAGTACACTCGTACTCATTCCCTCCCATTTGAACCCCCTTCTTAGATCAAGGCACCGAAGGAGAAACTACTATGGAACTCAAAGACAAAGGAGTCAAGTGCAACAAGATGAAGAATCCAAGAAAAGAAGTCAATGAAGTCAACTTCTGCAGCAAGAGTGGAAACTTAGACTAGTAATAGAAGGGAACTTTTTCCTAATCCTAGCACCTAAGTAGCTAGAGTTATATAACAAGTCAAGTAGCTCTTAAGCTTGGGTTAGCAATAAGTTAGACTACGAGTCGTTCTTCTGGAGTTTTATTTGAAGTTTAAAGTAGGGCTGTGTTGATCTTCTGTAAACAGTTTGTGTATTCTTCTATCGACATACCTTGGACTCGCATATGTTTCTGTTATACCACTCTGAGGGATGTAATATGAGTGGAATGATGTTTCACTTGTGTTATGTCAACGACGTGCGTACTACACCATGCAGTGGTATGCTGTGTCACCACAAATGTCGTCTAGAAGATCATCTAATGGAGATCTTATCCAAAGAAGAAGAGTGTTGGAGACAGAGAGGCGGAAATGATTGGACGCTTTAGGGTGATGCCAACACAACGTATTTTCATGCGATAGCTAATGGTCGCAGATACAAATATGTTATTTTGATCCTCAAGTCAGATCAAGGGTTGATCTCAGACAACATCCCTATCTAGAATCATATTTATGAATCCTACATGGCTCTCATGGGTGCGGAGGAACCTAAATTTAGGTCCAAGGTTGGTGATTGCTAGGACATAACACAATATGTGATTGGTGTGGAGAATGAGAGCTTAGCCATCTCCTTTACCAAGAAAGAACTTGAATATGCGTTAAGTGACACTAAAATTAACGTTGCACCGGGCCTAGTGGGTTCTCGGTTGCTTTCTTCGAAAAATTATAGCCCATAAAAACTTTCTCCTTCAAACCTTAATGGCTTTTCCCTAAGCATAATGGATGTCTCTTAGCTAAATATGGGATTTTCTTGGTAAGCCCGAAGCTTCATGGGGCAGAATCAATCAGACAATACAAACCATTCGGTTGATCAATGTAATATTAAAATTCACTACGAAGGTGTATGCCACTAGACCGTCACCGGTTGCACACCAGATTATTGCCTTCTCACAAAATGCCTTGACTAAAGGACGAATTATTCTTGATGGGGCCCTATCCCTTCATGAGATCATTCATGAGCTGAAAGCTAAGAAGATAGAAGTTGTTTTGTTGAAGCTGAACATTGAAAATTCCTATGACAGGGTGTGAGCTAGAAATTTCTGCAAGAAGTGCTTATAAGGAAAGGATTTGACAATGGATATGTGCACTAAATCTGTTAACTAGTCTCTAGTGGTGAGACTGCTATTGCCATTAATGGAGAGGTGGGACCCTATTTTCGCAACAGGAGGTGAGTGCGTCGCGATGACCCATCTTCCCTATCCTCTTTGATCTGACTGTTAATGCTCTGGCAGGGGTTCTCTCTACAGCCAACCAGGATGGCCATATCCAAGAGGTGATTCCCCATCTATCCCAAGTGATATTAGCCACCTTGAGTATGTAGATGTGATGCATGTAAAATGCATACATGAACTTTCAATTGTATTACTTATATTTCAATCATATTTTCATAATATAAGGGTTATATCATTGTTTTATACTGATTTTGCGGATATTTCACAATTTCTCTATTTTTCTGGAATTAAACCTCCCATTTTTCTATATTTTGATGTTTTAGGGACTCAAACGACGTCCAAATCACGTGAGATTTTACGAGGACCAGTTATTTGAAGGAAGAAGGAATACGAGCCAAGGAAACGCAAAAAAGGAAGTCTGAGGACCAAAAGGGGTAGGCCCACGTGGCCAGATTCCTTGGCCGCGTGGGGTGCCCCATCCTGGCCCTCGAGCCTCCGATGACGTTCGTTTTCATCTCCGAGCCTCCGTCTTGACCTAAAAACGTCTATAAAAATAATCCCCCGATGCCTTTAAGAAGGTAGCGCCGCCGAAACACACAAACACGAAAACAGAGACTTGGAGCTGCAGATTGGAGGGGGAAAACTCCGGCGGGGCGCTGTCGTTGTGGTCTCCACCTCCTCCAACGACTCCACCATCGTCACCATGATGAAGAGGGAGTAGTTCACCCCTGGACTATGGGTTTGTGGAAGTAACTTATGTATCTCTCCTCTCTTTGAGCTTCACAAATTAGCACCGTATGAGCTGCTGAACATGATTACGGTCATCTATGTAATACCCTTATGGTGGATCTTTCTATGAGTTAATATATGTTTGAGACTGCAATAGTTTTGTTTCAGTTATGAAAGTAGATGTATATTATGTACCATGTTCTTGTTTATTTGAGGGTGTGTGAGGGGGAACGTATGCATTAGATGGAGTAACGGGGGGTACGGTGGCCAGTGCGGTGAAAGTGATAGAAATTCCGCGATCCACTCGGGTGTTTACCTTACTTTGGTACCTCACTAGGGATAAAGAGAATACCATGCTACTGGGGATGTGGGGTGACCTTGCATCTTCTCCATGACTAGATCTGGCATGTTCTTATTTTAACTTCATGTCATAGGTCTTAATGATATACTCTGATTTATCTTAATTACTAGGGTGTTATGATTTAATTCGCATCTTGGTGGAGTATAAGAGAGATTAATACACAAAATATCTCTATGTGAGGACGTGATGCCCATATAACTAGTAACTTGTCATGAAACCTTTATGTTGCCATAATATAATATGTCAATTCTAGCGTTCCATTATCTACCACTTTATAAAAGAGAGAGTGCATTTGTGAAACTATGAACCCCAGTCCATTTTTAATCATAAGAAACACCTTTCCAACACTTTATACATACTTTTTATTTTCAGCCATTTAAAAATCCGAAAATACAAAAACACTTTTATTTCTTGCATTCACAATATAAAACCCAAAAATATCATCCATTATTGTTTCCACCATCCTTGCATATTTATTTACCATCATTTGCATATCAAGTTATTTTTTGGAACTGTCCAAGTAGAGAGATCTAACCCACTAGTTCCACACACCATACAGTTTTCTAGCACCGTTGCATTACCATCCATATCATTGCATATTTATTTCTTGTTTGCATTTAATATTTTTTCGCATCTTTGCTCACACCTTGTGCTTGACAACCACTTGGTGAGGTTGAGGGCACAAAACATGTTGCTTTGTTTTGCAGGTCTCATAAGAGAAGGATAAGAACATAAATCTTAACACACAGTTCCCCAAGAGTTCGATATTACCCTCGAGTCACCCTCGTGGGGAAAACACGTCTTCCACATCTACAAACTCTGCACTTGGAGCTCAACCTAAGCGTATACACTCTACGCCCATCAAGATGATACTATGATCCTAATCGAGAACACTGAGCTTAACATTGCAAATCTGAAATTCTTGTTAATCTGATTTGAGTTGACGTCGGAGCTCGAGATCAATTACCACAAGAGTAAGGTTATTGTCATGGGAATGGAGGCAGTAGAACGAGCTAGGGTGGCCAATCTTCTGAATTGCCAAGCGGGTGCCTTTCCTTTCAGGTACCTAGCCTTCCTAATGAGTGGCAAGAAACTAACCATCTCCGGCATGGAACCACTAGTTGCTACAATAAATACATCGTATGGATACGTGGCAAGGCAGGTTTATGTCTTAAGCTGCAAGGTTAGTGTTGATTGATGTATGCCTATCCAACCTACCTCTGTTCTCCATGGGACTCTTCCCACTCACACATGCTTTTACAAGCATCGGGGCAGGCTCTTATAGGAAGGCACATGCAATAAGAACAAATACCATTGGGTAAATTGGTTGGAAGTGTGTCTACCAAGAGATCATGGTGGCCTTGGTATCATGAAGACTAAACTAATGAAAATGTCCCTCATGACGAAGTGCATTAATTTGGAGGCTATTTACTGAGTCATTGGTCCATAGTCTTTGAATGCAGATCATTGCCGCCAAATATCTAGGAGCGGGTGACATTTTCGACTCAAACCAAATAGGTGTGTCTCCTTTTTGGCATAAAATTCAAAATATCGCGGACTATTTCAAGCTTGGGTCCATTTTCAGCTTGGTGAGGGCAACCCGATATGGGTTTGGACTGACTGGTGCGTAGGAGACTCCTCAATCAGTGTATGTGTTTTTGAGATTGTTTTCTATCTCCTCTAATCCAGACATATGTGTCAATCCAACTTTCTAGGTGGAAGGTGGCTTGTCAGATTTCGACAAATTTTGGACAAGAGGAAACAACCCAAATGAGAACTTGTGATGCAAGAGATTGGAAATGATGTACCTTCTGCCGGACCGAGACAGACTGTTCTAGGGCCTAGAACCATCGGGGATGTTTTCAGCCAACTCCCTGTACTGAAAGTTAAATGTGGGAGCTATTATAGCACATGCCAATGATATCAGGAGCCTTACCACTCCCATGAAAGTAAGGATTTTTCTATGGCAACTCGCAAAGAGTCCCCTGCCATCGTGCAAACAAATCCACAAGAGACATGGCCCATCTGTTGGTGTGTTATTGTGTGTTTGCCCTGAAGATGTGTCGCATATTTTCTTCAACTGCACCTTAGCCTTGTTTGCGTGGAGTGGGGTCCGCATAATGTTGCGAGTCTCCTGAAATCATCCTGCTTTGCGGATCTTTTTGCCATCTTTCAGCGATATAAGGGCATAGTGAGGAAATGTCTTTGGATCCTTTTTTCGGCCCAAAGTTGGGCGCTTTGGACCACATGTAAAAAAATTACAGTTGAAGCTAAATTCCCTAAGTAGCCCGCTAGCTACATCAATAAAGCTATTGTATTCTTAAAGAAATGGCGGCCACATTTAAAGGCCAAGGTGATTCTAGTGGTGGATGATGTTGTCGTGCTTCTTAAGGACTTCTACATCAACACCTCCTTGATGAATGCCGACCAGCAGTAGACGGAGTTGGAGATCAGCGTGTGTGTGTTACTTGTGTTTGTCTCGGAACTTATTTGCGTGTCTTCCTATAGGCGGGTATGTATAACCTTATTATGTGGACTTCAAAGCATTGTTCTACCCTTTGTTTGAGGAGCTTTATTAATTTAAAGCAAGACACATCGTGCCTTCTATCTAAAAATGGTTCCATCGGTTGGATAGGTGAGTTAGCTATTTGGCTGAGCCCCTAGCACATGTCATCACCGCTGCTTCAGCAGACGTGGCATCTCATTCCCCTGCTCTCCATCCCTATTGGTCAAGATCTTACGATTGCATGACCTTGTGGTCGATAAGATCTAGGGATTGACATCCAAGTCGTGCTTTTTCTTCATGGTACTTCGGAAGGTTTGTGTGGTGTCCATTATCTATCCTCGTGTTCAGACTATCCTTGTGTCGTTCTGGCCGGTTGGTCGGTGCGTGGGATTGTTGATGCCGCAGGGTTAGCAGAATCTACTATGCGGCGAGTGATGTGTGTAGAGATGTTGGCTGCTCTCCTTGGCCGCGAGGGTGTTGAGGAGGCGGTGGGAGAAGGACGCAACACCCCTCGTGCTAGATCTGAAGGAAACCTCCTTCTTTCCCTCTCTCCTCACTTCTCTTCCTCAGAGGACGGGACTCCGGGTGAAATCCCTAGCTTCTTGTCAGCCACGACGGTGATGGTGCTCGCATGCATCATTTACCTTCATCGAGGCATCGTTGAGGAGTCCAACTCCCCCCTCCGAGCTTGGATTAGGCGACGATAGCAAGTTGGTGTTGTCTCCTTCTTGGAGACGACGTTCTGGAAACTATGATTCTTCGAGCGATTTGAGTTGTGTGTGGTGGTTGGCTCACGGTGACAGTGATCTCTTTCGATTGTTTCTCCTTCTCCCTTGGTGGCTAATCCCTTCAGGGCACCCTCGTGTTGGTGGTAGTCTCCCTTCGGTTGTCTCGCCATTTCTCTTCTTCGGGGTTGCTTCTGATGCTTACGTCAACACCAAGTGGTCACACCGTGGGCGGTGGAGCAGTGTTGCTCTTCTGGTTAGCTAGGTCTGGTTAGGACGCCACCCTCGACGTTGTTCGTGGAGATTGCACGGCCCGATTCAGCTGTATTGGAGCAGATGATGGCGCGATCTTCACCGATGACTAGTCTCGTTGAAGCACAACTTTCTTGGCTCCCTAGTGTCCTCGGCTTTGGTGCATGAGGACCACGTGATCAAGTTGCAGTTATGTATGCCAAGTCTAGAACTTGAATATGAGTGGGCTGGTTTCACCACAAATAATCTAATCACATCAGTTATTGTTGCTAAGGTTGAACTTAAATCTGAGTGGGCTGGTTTCAGCGCAAGGAACCTAACCACAGAGCATCAGTTCATGAGTTCTCTACGCTATCGCCTTCTATCCACTAGAAAATAGACAGTGGTAAAAAAATAGACAGTTGATCTAAAAAAAAAGAGACAGTTGTAAAAGAAAACTAGAAAAGATTCAAAGCTGGTTGGTCGAAAAAACGGTTTTGCTCTCTCGGGTCGCCCCTCCAGGCGACTGAGAGGGCGAAACCCTAGCCCGCCGCCGCCGCCGCCCCTCTTCCCTCCAGGATCTCCTCGTCGCCCCCCAAGGCGCCGCCGGGCTAAGCCCACGACGCCGGTGAAGGGGGCGGCGGGGATCTGGGCGCCCGCCTCCCGCGCGTTCGCTAGCTGGAGGATCTCGCGCCGGGATTGCTTTGGCCGACGTCGCTTCCGTGGCGCTCCTCCGTCGGGTCTCTGGCCTGGCCGAAGGCTCGGGAGGTGTTCTACGGCGGTGGCCTCGGTGGGGCTCGGGTTCCGAGGCGGCGGCCTCGTGTTGGGTGCGGCGGGCCTGCCGGCGGGCTCCGTCTCGCCGATGCCGGCCGTGCGCCTTGGCTTCGCGGGTGGCGAGGCGCCGGTGGAAGGGACGCGGGGAGATCGCCCGATGGTCTTCTCGCCGGATCTGGAGCGTGGCCTTTCTGCGTCAAGATCGACCCGCCCAACCCTGGACTTGCTCGGTGGGTTGTGCAGTTGGAGGTGGAGGGCTGGACCGGGGGAAACTCCTGGCCGACGGGGAGGCCACGAAGTCGTCGACGCTTTCGGCGCCGATCTCCTTCTTGAAGGCGATTTCGAGGTACTCTATCCCCTCCCGCCTAGCCTATCTCGGGTGAAAACCCAAAAGCCTCGGCTTGGGCGGCGGCGGCGTCCTCGTCCCCTTCCTGAAGGCGCCGCCTTGGGATGGCTAGGTCAGTGGTCGTGTCTTCGATGGTGGTTTTGGCTGTTGGGAGCGGGCGTCTCTGTGTTGGGGCTGGTGCTGGCGCGGTGTTCTGCTTTCCGGTGCTCCTCCTTGGTGAGTGAGAAGGGAAGGGTCCCTTCTCCGGTAGCCGCAGTGATCCGGTGGTTGTGCTAGGGTGCCAACCATGGGCACTGGCTCTTTCTTTCCCGCAGCTTCGGTGTGTTCTTTTCTGGCAGTTTGGGTCGCGGCGTGGTGATGGGTGCTGTGGCGGCGGTGGGGTCTCCGGTAGCGACGCGGTGAGGCGGTGGCCAGCGTCTTCCCAACCTCATAGCTTTGCCCAGGCGTGCTCAGGGTGAGCAGATCCCCCTCTTGACAGGTGCGCCCCCGATCCGGGGCGAGAAAACAGGTGTTTTCTTCGGAGGTGGAGCGACTGGCATTGTGTTTTTCCTATGGTGTTCGACGATGGTTCGAGTCCTCTGTGGCGTGCTTCCAGAACCTCGCTTCTTCTTCAGTCAGATCGCAGCGCGGGACAATGGCGTCGTAGATCAAGCTTCGCTTCAATGTCTTTTCCTTTTTAGTGCTTGTTCTTCGTCACCTGTAAGCTGTCTTTCAGCATTATGTAAACTCTGGCCGTTGGGCTTTATTAATTTAAATCGAGCCTAATCTAAAAAAAAAGAAAACTAGAAAAACAGACAATTCCGCACGCAGGTAAAATCCGGCACTCGGCTCAGCTCTTTACCGCACGCGCTGATGGACCTGCTGGGCAGTGTACGTAAGCCAGCACAGCGCAGCCGCGACCGTGTCGCGTGCAATCGCAACGTCAAACAAAGCGCCCGCATGGCAACTTGCAACCAACCACTGCATTATTTCATAATTGACCCTTCAACTCCGGTCTCCCGACTCTTCCCCGTCCCGATATATAGCCCCCGCCCACACCCAGCCACTGGTGTGTCCGTCATCTTCTTCATACCATCTGCTTAGCTCCGATCACAGGCTTGCGTGCGAGCAGGCGGGAATCTCTTCGGGCTTCGGCTCTGTGATTTGCTGCTACCTTAAAAACCTACAGACGAGCACGCACGCCGATGTCAATCGCAGCGGCCGTGACGGGGACCGCCACAGCGGCGGTGCACGTCGCGCAGCGCCACGCCTCTCCGGCGCGCACCACGGCTCCTCGCCGCGAGCAGTCGCCGCTGAACCCCAACTCGCAGGCGCTCCGCGCGGCGGGCCAAGCCAGCGGGTCCTCTGCCGCCGCCCCCACAGATGGCGTGAGGACTCACATCGCAAACCTTGACCGGGTCCTCGGGAAGCCGCCGACGGTGCCGAGGCCGACGGGCAGCCACGCCCACGCGGCGAGCAAGGAGGCGCAGGCCGGGAGCCGCGACCAGGAGCCGCTCAACGTCAGGCACGGCCTGCTCAACGCGCTCAACCTGTCCTTCTTCGTGCCCATGCCCGGGATGCGGGCGCGCACCGCCGCCGACGAGCACATGTCCCCGCGCAGCCTCATGCACATGCAGCAGCTGCTGTCGGCCGACTCCCCGCGCGCGTCCCCGCGGAGCACCATCGGCCCGCGCTGGCGCGCTCTCCACGGCGAGGGCGGCTGGGCGGGGCTCCTCGACCCGCTCGACTCCGACCTCCGCCGCGAGCTGCTCCGCTACGGCGACTTCGTGCAGGCCGCGTACCAGGCCTTCCAGTCGCTGCCGACCGCCTCGGCGAGACACCGGGGCCTCATGCTCCCGGACCGCTCCTACCGCCCCACCCGCAGCCTCTTCGCCACCTCCGCGCTCTCCATGCCGACCTGGGCCAGGCGCCCCAACACGCCCGAGTGGCTCACGCAGCAGTCCAACTGGATCGGCTACGTCGCCGTGTGCGAGTCCGAGCGGGAGGTCCAGCGCATGGGCCGCCGCGACATCGCCATCGTGCTGCGCGGCACCATCACCTGCCCCGAGTGGGCCGAGAACCTGCGCGCCACGCTCGTGCCCCTCGACGACGGAGAGACCGCCGCCACCACCCACGCTGCCGGTGCGGAGCAGCCCAAGGTGGCGCGCGGGTTCCGGAGCCTCTACAAGACAGCCGGGGAGAAGGTGAGGAGCCTGTCGGAGGACGTCATGGACGAGGTGCGGCGCCTCATGGAGAAGTACAAGGGCGAGGAGCTCAGCATCACGGTCGTCGGCCACAGCCTCGGCGGCGCGCTGGCGCTGCTCGTGGCCGACGAGATCGCCACCACCATCCCCGACGCGCCACAGGTCGCCGTCGTCTCCTTCGGCGGGCCCAAGGTGGGCAACGCCGCGTTCGTGGAGAAGCTCAAGGCCAGCGGCAAGGTCAACGTCCTGCGCATCGTCAACGCCGGCGACATGGTCACCAAGGTCCCCGGGGTGGCGCCGCGGCTGCCGCTCAGCAGGGAGCATTACCAGCACGCGGGCGCCGAGCTGCGCATCGACAGCAAGAACTCGCCCTGCCTGCGCCCCGACGTCGGCCCCGCCAGCCGCCACGACCTCGAGGCCTACCTGCACCTCATCGACGGCTTCACCGCCACGGGGAGCCCCTTCCGGTACGACGCCCGCCGCAGCGTCATACGCCTGCTGCAGCTGCAGAGGGGCAACGTCAAGAAGGAGTACGTCAAGCGCGCCAGGGAGCTCGGCGTCGACCCCGCCGCGCCGGCGGATGTCGGCCGGAGCATGGCCTACGGTAACTGCGCCGTCGCCAGCCCATCATGACTGACGAAATCGCGCAGTAAATTTTTGTAGCACAGACAAGAAATTCTTTCGTTAGTCGTGGGCGTCGCTTGCAGGGAAAAAATACTATCTCTTTGTTATTTATTTTTCTGTTTCGATGCATGTACAGAAACAAATCATGGAAGCATGACATAATTGATCAAGCGAAATAAAGCTTGAGTGTTTTGACCACCATGTTTTGTTCACCACTTCACCTCCTCATCGCATCGTGTCATTTTGCCACTCCAGGAGAACGGGTCCCTGTATTTTGACAAGTGCGCGTGAGAGAGACCGGTTCCCTCCGACAGAGGGAAGAATTTTTCAACCCATGTAACAACGTTAACGTCGACTTTTTACTATCACCATCACTCCATCAATATTTAATATCTTGGCATGTATGGTTCTGATCCCTTAAACTTATTATACCACTACTTCTTGGCTCTTACTGTAGAAAGTTCAAAGTTCCTGATTGCGAGCACCTTGCAATCCAAGCAACATTTTTTTCCCAAAGGTATATGCTTCCCTCTGAATGAATGCCACCGAAATCATTGATTTCTTTGAAAGGAAACTGAAAAAACTATATGTGTCTAAATTTTGTACTTGAGCCTTTTCTATTTCTTGGAAAAAAACAACTATTTTTTTATTAGAGCGAGCGATATATAGCAACGGACTGAAAACTGAGGTAATTAATTTAGAACAGAGGGAATATTTTATCAACAAAGTGATAGAAAGCGACAACAAAGCAGGCACCACCAAAAAAATCCGTCATTGCAGATGATGTTAAACATGGCATCTCTGTTATAGCAGGTGATGCAAAATAGGGCACCAAACACATGCAAGCTTCGGTATTTGATCATTGCATATTTTAATTTTTAAGCTACACATAATATTCAAAGTTAAACATAGTACAGTCGGACACATGCTGCAGTCAAACTACACAAAACACTACTCATCAGAACGCATTAGGTCGCGTTGTTCGACCCCTCGAAAATAGCACGAGAACGAATACAAAAAAGTGATATATTTTGCGGACAAGGATTTTGTGCACATGGGAGTCAGTGCTCCCTTCACTTTTGAATTTTTGAAAATTTCAGATTCTCATATTTCTGCTTTCAAGAATTATGACATTAAATATGTAGATAGATGTGGAGGATTGGAATCAAAAAGTCTCGTCAAAAAATACGTTATATTTTTGGAGATAAAAAAGACAAATTTCTGACAAGTATATATAGTACTATTGTACTACTATTTATAGTCATAAATTTGTCTTTTTTGTATTTTCCAAAATATAAAGTATTTTTAATGGGACTTTTTTGACTACACTCCTCGTGTCTAAATCTATCTACATATTTAATGCCATAATTTTTGAAAACATAAAAGAGCGAGATTTTGAAAATTTTCAAAAATCCAAAAGTTCAATGAGCACTTGTGCTCATGTGCACATGCTACTTTCCGTATATTTTGCATACTAGTAAGTGGTACGTGCTAAGCACGTAGAAACAAACTGCATATGGCATAACTAACTGTGATTATTTCAGAAATTCAATTTGGGAAAAAAATTATGTCGCGCGTAAAAAAACATTTTATTTGTAAAAACGACAAATTGATGTTGCAAACTACTATTCAGGAGACATTTTTTTCTTTTTCACATGCCAGAAAAAATATTATTTTCCCCCGAAAACTCACGTGCGAATATAGAATATTTGGATGTACACACAAAATTTTATTTGAATTTTTTTTTCGTGACATGTTCATATGCATTTTGGAGCCAAAACACAACCTCCAACAATTTAAAATTTTCAGCATACAATTCTACCTTTTACAAGAAATTGATTGGTGTAGAAGTGTGGATTTTTTTTTGAGAACACAATACAACGCATGTATATTCACCCTTATGAACGCACGCACACCATACTCCTATGAGCACCTCTGAGAAATCGAGTCGGCATATCTTGAGGTTGACGAAGTCACCACTGACGTCTCGCTGTTGACGGGGACATCACGTACCACTGAAAGCATAGCGCTGGTTAAATCCCAAAATTAATCCAGGTAAATGCAAACACCCATGCCAAGTCTAGAACTTGAACCTCGGTGAGCTAGGTTCACAACAAGAAACATAGGTTTGCTAGAAGTGTGGATATTGGTGTAAATTAAGGCCATAATAGTCCGGTAGCAATGCTTTAGGATGATGAATACCGAGCCATTTTCGAGTGTACCTAGCGGACTGTGCTCCAATGCATCGGAGGAGCTGTTTGACACTTTTTTTGTGAGATAAGCTGACTGCCAGATGGGATTTATTTATTTTAGCTACTCTACCAACCTGGCCTATGTAAAGGCGATGTGTCCTATTTGCACGTTCGGTCATAGGCGCGTGAACCTAGCGGCTTTTAGTTTGTACTTCCTGCCCACAACTTCCAATTGCTTGTGCAGCCGTCCGATGAAATAATCAAACGGCTCAAATTGCAGAGATTCGTTTGTGTTTTCACCCTTAGATTCACTCAATCAATGGCCAAAACTTCACAGATCTTGGCGGGAAAGGAACACTGATGAATAGGCTAACCAAGATTCAAAAACTGCCCTATTATATAGGAGTATAGAAAATTACTATTTTGGTGTACTTGGGCTTGTTAGAAATCGAAGAACAAGATCTAGCTCCTCAATCAAATAAACACCAAAGATTAAAAAGGTGGATAGTTTCACAAATTTAAAGATTTGAACTCTCTGCAAATGAAGAGATTGGTAAAACCTTCAACGCCAAAAATGTGATATCCTTTTAACTTGTACTCCATTTTATATGAACATGGGCTTGTTTTGAAGATAATAACAAGCTCTATGTCCTGACACATAGAAACGTGAAATATCAGTTGAACATGAGTATCCCAAGAATGTAAAGGTTTGAGCTATTTTCAAACGATGTGATCAAACTAGTCACCCAAAACCATCTGTTGATAGCACATATATCAAACCTATAATCCGGTCCCAAACCAAGCACCCTGAAAACGTAAAACTAGGAACGTATCAAGGTCATACCTTCGCTTTTTCCATTACGGTTAAGTTTGACTACGGTGCTCTATGCTTGCCTCAAGACGGAACACCTCACTTGATCATTGTTGCTCGGTCAAGATCCACAATTTGCTCCTCTATAATTCACTATGGGAAAGCTTCATTTAAGCAGAACTTTATATGTTCACAATCACCGAACAGATGAAAAAATTTAAGCATATTATCCCTTTAAGATGCTCATCTTAAACTTGCACATCTCAACTTTGATCACAACCATCGCCTGAAATCTCCTTTTGATGCAAGCTCACAGAAAGATACCTAAGGCGCCATAAAGAAAGACCAAGCACATAGATAATGGTTAGTTTACAATTGCTTACCATACCATGAGGTTACTTGATCTCACACAATACTTCATCATGTGCTAGAGTGTTGATCTTCTATAATATAATTCTTTGACTTCCACTTTATCAACCTCTATATTTGCTTCACTCTTTACTTAATTTTCATTTGATTGCATGCTTCAAGTCTTGATCTACCATTGGTCAACATATGAGTGCATCATGATCTTGACTTGAAGCCACATCTTGAAATTTTCGCTTCGCTTCATTCTCTCAGGATTTTGATCCTCCGTTGCTTAATTAACACATAAGTTAGAGCATGCCACCTTTGAGTTACACAATACCTCCTTCTTCATTGTTTTATTCTTATTGATCCTATCATATTCATGTCTTCAAACAATAGTGGAAAACGGGGCATTAGCACCGATTCGTAAGGGGCTTTTGCACTGGTTGTCCAACCGGTGAAACGCAATCGGAGCTAAAGCTCCCCCTAGCACCGGTTGTGTTACAAACCGAAGCCGATGCTAAAGGGGCACCACGTGGTGGCTGCCGAGTGCCCGGGCAGGAGGACCTTTAGCACTGGTTCGGTTCGTAACACGAACCAGTGCTAAAGGGTCTGCCGCGGCAGGAAAATACCCCAAAACACTGCCGCGAAAGAACCTGCTACCGGTGCCATTTTGTTATCCAATTTTTTTCTAATTATTTTCCACTCCCTCTTTTTTTTCAGAATTTCTACTATTTTAGTTATCTAACAAGTTTAGTCTCTAACTACACTTAATTTCTAGTCAAATTACTTACTCGTGGTCAAACTTCCCGCTTGGTCACCCATCCTCCCACTACTTCAGCACTAGCACGCTTAGAGCATCTCTAACAGAGCCCGTAAATCCCACCGGAACTGAACTTTGAGTCGACAGATTTACGGGTTCGGGCCGAATCGCGCGCAGAACAGAGCCCGAAAACATGGGCCGGCCCGTAAAAATCGAGCGGACGCCCCGTATTAAAAGGGTTCACGGAGGGGAGTTCGGTTCGCAAACCCTACTCCCCTCTGCCGTTCCTCTCCCTCCGCCGCCGCCAGTCGCCAGCTCCGACGAGCAATCCACGTAGCCTGAGCCACCGATCCGAAACCCGCCGCCACGCGATGGCTTCCTGTGGAGGCTCCGGAGGCCGTGTCGCGGGATTGGGCGGCGGCGACTCGCCGCCGCGTCCGCCTGTCTTCCGCACCGACGCGGAGCGGCGGAAGTGGAACAAGAGCGAGGGCGCTCGGAAGAGGAGCGCTCGCCGGTGGACGAACTGGGGGCTCACGCCCTCAGGGAAGTTCGCTCGTTACGGCCCCGCCGGCGAGGGCTCCTCCTCCGGCCAGTCGAGTCGCGCACCGGGCCTGCCCTTGGCGGAGAGCAGCGAGGAGGACGACCTCGTCCCCGCGCGCTCGCCGACCATCTCTGCCGGGGACTACATCCACGGCAGCGACGAGGAGGAAGCCGTCCTCGCTTAGGCGAAGGCGATCAGCGACGCGGAGGCTCTGGCGCGCTTCCGCCAGGAGAAAGCCGACGCCGTCCGCCAGGTCAGGGAGTACGAGGCGGCCCGCTGAGAAGCCCGTGTCCGCCGCGTCAAGCTCGAAATAGTCTGAGCTTGACAAGGAGGACGCGTGAAGATCTTCCACGCCGCCGACCATCTCCGCCAACACCGGCACCGCCGCGCGCCATAGGTCATATAGGCCGCATTTTGCTTAGCTAGGTTGCGCTTGCCGGTGTACAAGTAATTACGTTTTCAATTTCAAGAACTATGTCCGTATCTATGCTCAATCGGAGCATCTATGTCATCTAGAACTATGGCCATCGCTAAATTTTACCCGCGCCATTTCGAATTCCTCTTTTCAGTTCCATTATACGGTTTCTATTCTGCGCCACTCCAAATTTCGACAGAACTCGCGTTTTCGGTGCACTGAACTCGGCGTTTTCAGTTTGCATTTTTTCGGGCTCTATTAGAGATGCTCTTAACTTCCGAGTTTCTTTCCATCCCCTTTCCGAGTTTCTTTCCATCCCGCTTTCAAGTGCTTCGTGCGCATGTTATTGATACTAGTTCATATCAATCCTATTAACATGTTAGTCACGCTATCACACTTCTTTATTGTTTGAATTCTATATAATTCTTTTAATAAATAAAAGTACTGATGTAACAATAATCTTGAATAAATAAATAAACAAAAAAAAATTATTTTAATTTTTTAACCTAAAAATCTGTAAATCTAAAAGGCTAACCTTTGTCGCGCCATGTACAAGTACAACTTGTCACATGGTCAACCATGAACGAGGAGAATGGTGATTGTCGACTAGGATCTTCCGCATATATGTTGGATTGTGTTTCACATGATTTGCCTGAATGTTTTATTGAGAAAAGTGAAATCCGTGTTGGAGCTTTTTTTCGGTGGACGATTCCTAACCTCCCTTTTTATCCTTTGACATCCAATGTAGTGGTGTTTCTTCAGTATATTTTGTTTCAAGTGTCTCAGAAAATCATATCCACTGGTATAGAAACTCGCCACTTTTGCTCGCACGTGACAATAAAAATGTGATATAAACTTGCAAAGTGCGTCGCTTAGTGTCATTTTCAGCAAATTAGTACGCGCAGTAAGTGGTGACCAAAATTAAATTGCAAAATGAATGGCGAAAGAAAACGATGACGCTCACGGCCAGGGGATGCGGGATGCCCATGTTTTTCTTGCTCCAGCCTTTCCAGAATCATGTTTTTCCTTTCCCAAAAGGGCTTAACTGACGGCAGTACGGCACACACTCTCAAAAGACAGCACTGCGAGCGTCACTCTCCAAGATCCCACTCCACCTTTCAGCTCGCGTCGGCCTCCTTCCAGTATGCGCACCTCGCGGGGCCTCCTCCTCGCCGCCGTCGCCGGCCACCACGCCGGCCGCCACGCTTCAGCGGCTCCTGCTCACCGTTCCCTCCGCGTGCGCGAGCTCCAAATCCTCGCCCAGCCGGAGCCCGTGCGCCTGAAGAAGCTCTCGGCACCCGACTCCGGTCCGTGATCGCAAACCCACTCACCTCACCGCTTCTATTAAATTTAAACCCACTCACCCCCTCTGTGACAATTGATCTGAAATCCCCCATATCCGCGGTCCCAAATTGTTGTGGGGAGCAGGGATCGTGGAGCTGACGCTGGAGCGGCCAGAGGTCAAGAACGCCATCAACTGGGAGCTGATGAGGAGGCTGCGGGGCGCGATCGGGAAGATCGAGGCCGACGCGACGGCCAAGGTCGTCCTGGTCGCGAGCTCCGTGCCAGGAATTTTCTGCGCGGGCGCCGATCTCAAGGTCTATTTTTACTCTGCTTGGCTTGTTACACGGACATTTCAGACAGGGTCACAAGGAGTACGGTACATGCTTCAGTATGACACATGATACAACAGCTGAGGTGCATGTGCTAATTCCGGATGATAAGATTTAGCAGACCTCGTGCAAAGTTTTGGGGGAAAAGGACTGGTGAACTTCTTGGTGTGGAAAAGTGGAATTCACTGCACACAAAAAAAATATGTTGCAAAGAAATCGAAGATGCTCTAGTAAAGTGGGTTATCAAAAAGAAAGACTAATGGCTGTGACTTTATGGAAAGCAATATCTAAGTTTTGGAGACAAGAAATTAGATCTTGCTACAAAGGACATAAAGGAGTGGGGTCAACCACTAACGAGAGTGTGGCTTAAAGATGAGTAGCTGTGGGTTATCAGATGCATAAATAAAAGCATTGTGAGCATGGTCCTTGCAGTAGTTACTAAAATTTCATCTTCGTACAGGACAGCCGATATTGATTTCTCAACCGATTTGTTTTACCTATCTGCTACTAGTATTAAACTAGGACACTGTTACTTGCCCAATATTTCAAACGTCAACCTTGGCCTTTGCTGTAGGGCCAATTTCAGGTGAATGTTGAAACCATGTGAAGACTCGAATTCTGTAGTTTGTACTACTGCCTCATGGAGGTCTTGCGCATAATGCACACCGTCAATATCTGAGAGCATTTATTTTTCTCAGGAAAGGAGGCTCATGAGTTCTTCGCAAGTTCAAGAATATACTAATTCGTTAAGGTCTACATTCTCTTACGTTGAGGTTTGTACCTGGAGCATGCCCTTCTGCATCCATATCGATAATTGTATATCGATGACATAAGTAATGATTAATCATTTCATTGTGTAAATTATATTCAAATGATTTTTTTCTTTCGAAGTAGATTTATATTCAAATGATGATTACGTTGAGGTTTGTACCTGGAGCATGCCCTTCTGCATCCATATCGATAATTGTATATCGATGACATAAGTAATGATTAATCATTTCATTGTGTAAATTATATTCAAATGATTTTTTTTTCTTTCGAAATAGATTTATATTCAAATGATGATTATTTGTTTCTCTTAACATTATCATTGGTTGTTCTATATGTGCAAATTGTTCTTACATCGTGCAGCTTGTTTGAACAGGCACTCCCCATTCCAACAATTGCTGTCATTGAAGGAGCGGCTTTGGGTGGCGGGCTAGAACTTGCTCTGTCATGTGATATGTGTATATGTGGTGCTGCTCTTGTTTCAGTTCACTGAAATTTTCCATCTTATGAACACAAGCTTTCTCCAGTTTTTTGAAATATTTTAATGAATGCCGTCCTCGTGGTTTGCAGGAGAAAATGCAACCCTTGGTCTGCCAGAGACAGGCCTTGCTATTATTCCTGGGTATGCAACCAACCCAGTGCTCTACTTTCATCAGTAAATTGTTTGAGAAGTTATCGAGATGCCTTGAAAAAAAAGGCATATTTTCGCCTTGGAATGGTTTGTGCTCTGCTGCGGAGAGTAAGACTCATTTAATCCTATTCGAATTCAGAAAGAGGAGTCATGCATCCTCTGTGACTTGGAATCAGCTTCTAATGAGGATTCATGATTTTTATTTTCTTTTGCGCACTTACATGTACACTGGAATAATTCAAACTAACTGGAGAATCCATAATAACATCCAAGTGACACCTTACCATTGCTATTTTAGTGACAACGCAGCACATGCACCAATTTTTTTTTTTTTTTTTTTTTTGAAACGGGGGCAAAAGCTTTGCCCCATTCGATTAATTAAGGAGAAGAGTTTGACAAGAAAGTCCGAACCAAAAGAAAAAGAAGAGTACAAGCGACTACTCTCGCGGCATGATTTGGCCCAAGCGTTTAGCACCGGCTATAACCCACAAGCGGGCCTCTCTCTTAATCTTATCTAGGAGTACATCATGGTTGGCGTACTTGTTATTGAAAACCCTTGCGTTGCGCTCATTCCAAATCTCCCAAGTGACAAGAAGAGCTAGCGAAGAGATGGCTTTGCGGTTGGGCAAGTGTGGTCTTGTCATGTTGCGCCACCAAAGCTCGATGGATAGGTCGGCCCACCCATTGGGGGTAATGTCCGTGTTGTGCAACCACTCCGCCACTTTGTCCCAAAGGCGCGTAGTGAACCTACAATGGATGAAGAGGTGCGCCGCCGTCTCATTTGCTTGCTTGCATAGGGGGCATAGGCCGCAATTTGGCCACCCACGCTTTTGTAGGCGGTCGGCGGTCCAAATGCGGTTTTGGGCAAGAAGCCAAGCAAAGAATTTGGTTTTGGGAGGTGCCCAAGTCTTCCAAACCGACTTATGGAGATAGGAATCGACGGAGCCGATGAATTGCACCTCATAAGCCGATTTAGCGGAGTAATTGTGGAATGCAAGTTGACACTGTAATTGTAATGAAATTTGCATGTTGCGTGCTTTTAATTGTGGTAAGTATATCTGCTTTCTTTCTACCACACCATACAGAAACCTTCCTCCAAAACTAGCTAGAGTATGTTCTTCTGCTGATGGGTTGTGTGCATCATGCTATGCAGAGACCAGGGATGAACTCTTGTTGGTTTATTCCTTTATTCCACTTACTGGGTCAACAAAAACTCCTTTTACCGAACAAAAATGTTCTTCAGCAGATAACCTCCCTTTGCTTTAATATACAGAGCCGGCGGCACGCAGCGCCTTCCAAGGATTATCGGAAGGTCCAGAGCAAAGGAACTGATATTCACAGGTCGTAGATGCGACGCCGCTGAAGCTGTCATGATGGGTAACACTAGCATTATCGCATTTTTCTCCCACTATCATCGGTTCTTCAAGGAGCACTTAAACGTATATCTGCACCGGCAGGACTAGCAAACTACTGCGTTCCAGCTGGGGAGGCCTACAACAAAGCTCTTGAAGTCGCTCGTGAGATAACAAAGAAAGTAAGAACCATTCCCAGTTCTGACATATATACTACTCAAAAAAAATCGGTGTTCGCATAGCATCGGGTTATTATATGAACTTATGAAGCCCAAAAGGATGAGCATAAAATTGTTCATGAGTTCAGACTTTAGAGTTCTGTTGAGCAATTTTGTATGACATGGCACACATGGCAATGTACAAGTCCATCATTGTAGCTGTTCTGAACTCAGTTGTTTCTGCAGGGCCCTCTGGGCATAAAAATGGCCAAGAAGGCCATCGATCAAGGGATGGGGGTATCAGACATGGGCTCTGCGCTGGCTGTCGAAGGGGAATGCTACGACCAGCTGCTGCACACGCGAGATCGCCTCGAGGGCCTAGCTGCATTCGCTGAGAAGAGGAAGCCTGTGTACACCGGAGAATAGTGTTGATGTGTCCCAATGGAGAATAGTGTTAGAAATGCCATGGTGCTCTTCCTGCCCGTTGAATCATGCCAAACCTTCATAAGAGGAAGGTGTTTCGTGGATGAATATTCTACCGTGGGACTGTTCTGTCGGTTTAGAGCATCTTCACTCGGCCTCCTCATAGGCAAAGTCGTTTCGTCAGCCGTATGAGCCTATGAGGGGCGCCGGCGAGCAGATTTCTATGGAGCCTATGTTTTCCACCTGGCCCCTCAAATTAAATTCAAATTAAAAAATCAATTAAACGTGAAAAATTAGACGAATTTAGGTGAATCTATCTATCTATTATATACTAAAAGCAAAATACAGATGTTTAATAGAGTCATTAGGTTGATCCACATCATCTTAATTATTTTAATGGTTAGATCTAAAATTAATGGCTATGATTTAACAAAAAATGATTAGTTACGTAACGGTGCAGGTCGGGTTGACACGGTGGCATAGTTCCATTTATTTATGTTATTCGCCGGGAACACATCCGTTGATTGAGTCCTTTGTTTACATATACACCACGTATAAATAGAAATAGCTGCATGCTTAAATGGAAAGAGTCCTTGCCCGAATAGCCCATGATCAAATCAAGCAGATTTCTTGCTCCGTACGAGCTCCATCCTTCTGGGTGTTAACCAGATCCGTCTGCCGCGCGAATTAAATGCGAATCACAACAATTTGATCAGATTACCAAAGTAAAATCTACACGTACCAAAGACAAATCAATTCAACTTTCTTTCTCTGTACGTGATGCAACTGGTCTATTTATTTTGTTCTTCGGCGAAAAACAACTCACATGCCAGAACCAATTGCAATCACGCTCAACAACAACGATTAGTATTTTTTTTTTGAGGAAGCAACGAACGATTAGTATTTATTACTATAGCCTAATGTGATTTCTTTCTTGCACCCTGCCGGTATGGAGGAAAATCTCCTATGACTCCGGTTTCGAGGTTCCATCGATTAGTACCTACTAGGAAAATTGCCCGTGCGTTGCTACGGATTGGTTCGTGCTTGTGTCGTCCCTCATCGCCGTCTCCTCGTCCTCGCCGATTCTGCACTCCCCATTGGAGCATCGCTTGCCTGCTATGCACATTTCCATATGCTGATGGGTTGTTATAGAAATACATTATTGTGATCGTGTTTCCAAAATTTAGATCTATTTGTAAATATAGACTAAATGTCAAAGTTCCGAATCCTAGCCCGATCTATTAATTGCACACTACAATGAAACATATGAACAAAACGTAATTATAGAAAAATCGAGGGAGCTAAGGTTCAAAAAAAGACCGACAGAGCCATACCACTTGACAATGATGCAATACAAACCAGATCGTATGCACTGGCCATGTGGACAAATACGACATGGGGTACGGCAGTGCAACCCTCAAAGAAATATATGAGAACGATGAAGAGATCAGCCTGATGATGACTCTGAAATTAAGAACCGTGCAAGACTGCTTCAAGCGATTTGTAACTGATAACATCTGCCAGTAGGTTTTTGCAAAAGAAATTGACGCCCAAACATGTCCAGTTTACAATCGCTCCTCAGAAAAAGAAGTTCCATGAGGTAAGGTAGCACCACAACCAATCCATCGATTGAGAATTGTCTAAACTGCATACTTCCTGTGTCGTCCACGCAGGCCACCAGTACGTCTAACAATCAAGCCTTACAGGGCCAGCGCAGACATGCACGTCTTAACCCTTCCTCGCATTTGGCCACATCCGTTCGTGCAGCTGGCGCTCAAGCTCGTGGCCGCTGGCCGCCGGAGATTGGTGCGGTAACGCTGTTGTTTGCAAGCGCGTCTCGCACACAGGATCCCTGAGGGCGTTGAGAGCACAACCGAGGTGACCCCGGACGGCGCCTAGCTGCCTAAGGTGGCCGTCGACGGCACCCAGCCGCAGGTGGCGGCCCTGCTCGAGGAGCTCCGGCCGACGCGCTGCTATTCGACTTTGCCACCCCCGGGTTATCGTGGTTGTTCTCCGCCGTCTCCTGCACCTACTTGATGGTTTGGGTGCGGCTACAACTCGGTGACACGGCCGCCCGTCCGGCAACGACTTCGTGTCGGCGCCCGCGAGATTCCTGCCGTCGTCCTCCCTCGCTACGGTCCTGGCCTACCAGGCCGACGATTTCGCCTACGTGTCCACCAGCTTCCACGGCAAGCCGTGCGTCTACGACCGTGTCCTCGCCGGCGTCCAGGCCCGCGACGTCCTTGTAATCAAGACGTGCTTCCATATGGAAGGCCCATACATATCTTACCTTGTCGCTGAGCAAGGCAAGCCGGTGCTCGTCACCTGCCCGGTCGTGTCGGAGCTGCCGCAGGGCGAGCTCAAGGAGCGGTGGGCGCAGGCTCTCCTCCTTCCGAACGACGCCGTCGTGTTCGACTCCTTCGGCAGCGAGAGATGTTCCTCGCCTAGCTTGACATCTACGCTAGGGTTTCCGGTTGGAAACAAAGTGAGGGAGGGATTGGATCGGATTAATCCGCCGCCGCTTTATTGCGGCTAAAACTGGGAGGCAGCCAGGTTATATAGGCAGCGCGGTCAGAGTTTTTTTTTCGTGCGCTGCATGTTGTACACGTGATATAGTGCATCAAGCATGTGCATGAGAAACAGTTGAAAAGAGGCCTGGCCCATTCCAGCACAGGATTCTGCCAGGCACGCTTCGTTACGGAGGCAAATTAGCGATTACACGAGCGAACATAACGACGGAACCTTTATTTCCACTGGAGTACACGGTGGCAGTACCTGTAATTTCAACTGAAAAACCTGGACACTTCCAAAACGGACGAAAATAAAGGGGAGAAACCTTACTTCCTTTATTAGTAGGTATAGAGGTATAGATATAGACTAGGAAAAATACCCGTGCGTTGCTACGGATTCTTCGTCCGCTTTTTTAACATGCGTGTCACGAGATATTCCTGAGCTCCGTCCCTTTCCTGCTCACCAACGATGCCCCTTTCCTGCTCACCGACGACGCTGTGCTGCCCTGCCCTTCCCTTCCTCGAATTCCACCGTGTGTCATCTTACCTGAAGACTCGTCGGCCTACACTCCATGTTGCCTAGCTCGAGGACCCATCGGCATGCACAACGCTTCGCCTTGGCTTAGGGCACCAAAGGTATTGCACCACTCGTCACCCTGGATCAATGTCCCAATGGCTTTCACCCTAGGCCGCGACAGCTCGAGTCCCCGGTGCGCCGCGCCTTGCACCACTCTACCTCGGGGAACCACGATCTTCACCTGCAATAATTTAGTGAGAAAAATCAGTTGCCAAAAAATAGTGAACACACTCCAAGCAAGATTGCAGGTCACCATAGCAATTGTTAGTACCAATAGCAGATTGAAAAAGCAAGAAAAATTAAATGATACACTCTAAAGATAGATTATACCAGCTTAGAGTGAAGCGACACATAAAATAAATAATTTTATATTTGCTATTTTCATATTGGAACCAGCTATCGAACATTACCACTGTAGTCTATCTGAATCTTTAATGTTTTCTATTTCAACGATGTTTATTTTATATTTGATTGGTAAACCTTTAATTTGAAATCTTGGCAGAATTGTTAAAATATATGGTTGGTAAGAATTCCTAGGTGAAAATAAAATCATGGACACATAAATTAGGGATCTCAAATAAAAGTTGTATGTTTTTCAGTCCTATTTAACCTACTCACCATCCGAACCAAGAGTTGCCCACTTATATGAGAAATAAACAGCAGGTCAAATATCAGTAAAATCAATTCAGGCAAATTTTAGTAAAAACAGCAGCAAAATGTAGTGTCATAAAGAGCGGCAATAACTTCTCTCTTTTTTTCTAAAATTTACAATTTAATAAATAAATAATAGAAGATGGTTTCTCCAAAAATTTCAGTAGCAGTAGCTCTTCTACTTCAGTATGAGCGAAGTAGCTCAGTGGTAGGACAGCAGCGAAATCGAATACCATCTCCATTTCTGTAGAAGAAGAGCGGCCCGTGACGGGATCCCGCCGCGAGCTCGTCCCGTCCCCATGCCCGATCCTCTTCCTCCCTCGCTGGAGCCTGGAGCCCCGTCCCGCCCCCCTTCGCTCTCTCCGACGGGACCGCACTGCCACCGGGCGCCACGGCCGCGAGCTGCCAGCATGGTTAATTATTCACACCTCCGATCCGAAGATTTTTTGAGTCGCCCCCCATTCGCCTCTACCTTTTCTTCCTTTTGCTGCAATTGCCCCTTTAAATTCGCTCTCCCTTTCTTCTCTTTCTCCCTCTTTAATTCATTTTCCCTTCTCATGCCACAACAGCGCACCATTCTTTTATTCCCGCTTCCACATTAAATCTTAGACCATACTGCTGCTTGTTGTGGCTTGTTACAAACCAGAAAAATTAAGCATATAAACCGGTAAAACTTCTTTTACGGGCGCGAGGTGGGACTATCCACACAATATCTGTGCGTTAAGGTGTTGAGCCGTAGCGATAATCCGTTTCTCTGTTCTTGTGAATTGTCCTGATTGCTATGGACAGGGATCAGGTGACATGCATACAGCATGTCACGCTGCAACATGCACCCCTCTAGATGCCCTCCAATCCTCATCTAATGGCCCAGAATAACTCAAGGTAAAAAAGATCTCAGGAATCCGATTGCTTCAGGTACTTTGCACGTCTGCGCAGCGTTCGCGGAGACGGATCCGAGGCGCATATTTGGACCAGGTTTGTGTCGCCGTGGACGGCCCGGTCACTTTGCATCACTCCGCTGGAAGTGGTACCAAACGTATTTTTCGGCCCGGCGTCATGCAGCTAGAGATGCCCTGAGACTAGAACACGCGTATTTTTCGGCCCGGCGTCATGCGATCACTTTTGGGCGTCCGAAATGCGTCGCCCCGTTGGAGATGCCCTCAGATGAAATCGAGCGGGGAAAACGAAAGGTTTGGCGCCAGCGTCGAGGCTGCCACCGCTGTCGATCCCGCCTCCGCCGAGTGCCCCATTGCCGATCCCGCCGCCGCCGAGCGCCGCCGAACGTCGCCGCTGCCGATCCCGCCAAATGTCTCAAAATTAACTGATGCAAATCTGCTAAAGTATACTGTTTGTAGTACGTACTGTTGTTCAGTATAGTGTTCGTAGTACATACTGTTCAGAAATGATGTTTGTATTATGCCGGAAATTCAATTCGGCTCCCGGGTGCATATGCTCCCTCTATCAAAAAGTTATATTTTGAAATGTCGAAAAATTTTGACAAAAAATTCTACATGTACATCTCCACAATATACGTACGTTCGTCAAGTTTCGCGAGAACCAATATGTTTTGTGTGTAAAAAGAGAAAATTTATCTCCCGAAAAGACTTATTTTCAGCATTGAATTTTGTCTTTTTTACACACGTCACACGACAAGTCGGATTTTTATGAAACAACTTTGTGAGCGTCTAGCACGTGAAGATGTACGTTCGAATTTTTCGTTTCAATTTTTTGAAATTTCAAAATGTATGTAACATGCATTTTAAAATATATGCTCCCATGTGCCAAAACACCATTCCCGTATTATGCAATGTTTAAAACTCTTAAGTAACCGTTCTGTGCTGTTTATCGTGTTCAAAACGTTGAATATGAAGCAATCTGGATTCCTGAGATCTTTTTTACCTTGAGTTATTCTGGGCCATTAGATGAGGATTGGAGGGCATCTAGAGGGGTGCATGTTGCAGCGTGACATGTTGTATGCATGTCACCTGATCCCTGTCCGATTGCTATTGGGCCTTTCGGCCGCCGGCACGGCTCACCCTGCAACAATAACTGGTCCAACGTGGCCCACACCCGTGAGCGATCCCCTGGGCGTGAGCGCGCGTGACGGGAGAAGCGATGGTGGGCCAGTTAACGGACGAGCGCGACGGATGCGGGAAGTCGCGAACAAAGGAGCGATGGTTCGGAGTTCGGACGACGTATTTAGTTTAGGCGGTGGCAACATCTGTAATTTTGCTGCATAAATTTGGGTAGATCTAAAACGGACGAAATTTTAGGGGAGAAACCTTACTCCCTTTATTAGTAGGTAAAGATTTCTCTCAACGGGTCTAAATATATTATATATTAAATATCTTATGTTTAAAATATACCCTAATTTTTATGATATCATTGTTTTATAAGCTTGTTGGTTTCTATGTGTGTTTCAATTCTCTGAGACATCCTACTATACAACAATGTTCATCAAAAATAAATGTAAAAACTCACCACTTTCTAATTTTCTTTACCTCCACCAACAATTGCTTGTTTCATGGGCTATATAATTTCCTAATTGGGTTGTTCCTATATATTTTCCTTGTATTGCTAATCAATCATCTGTGTTTTTTCCTCCCTTCAAGAATCACCTCTGGTCGAATCGCACGGAGGAGAACAGGGTGGCTTCAGGCCGCACCAACTCCCTGGCGTGTCTTCCAACCGCCCTCCATCGGATTCCATCTCCTCCATGATGTGGCTGCCGGACGGTGGAGCTAGCAGCTCGAATTGGAGCTTCATCCCTCTTTTTCAAGCGCACGACACCGACGACGGCTGAGACGACGACAGCAAGGTCTACGTCAGCGCTCCGCGAAGACGACTTATCGTCTAATCGCGCGCAAGACCCTCTATTGAGGAAACGCTAGTGGGCATAAGCGGACCCAGGAAAATTTTGAAGCCTGGGCAAGTAAGCTTAGTGTGCTAATTTTGTATCAAATACATGTAAAATAGGACGAAAATAAGCCTGTCGGCCGGCCGGAAGCCTGGGCGGCCGCCCGGGCAGGAGGGATGGTAGGTCCGCCCCTGCTAGTGGGGTTGGAGATTTAAGCACGAGATTTACTCCCTTTCTCGTACCGGAATTGGAGTCTCGATCGGATCTCTCTCCCAATCATACCAACGAAATCAGGGGCAGAAATAGATGGACGAATAAGAAGCTCTTTTGCTTTTGTTATTAGGTATATATTTTTTGACATGTATTTTGTCAATTGATGCCAATGTGTCATTATCGTCTTCGTCGCACATGTTGATGGTGAAAAGGAACTCCTCGATTCCACCCAAAGTTTAGAGGCGTTATACTTTCGCCGACTCCTTTTGTCTTAGGCCATCGCTTCCTCCTTTACTTGCCATCCGTAACTACTAACAATTTTTTAAAAGCATAATGGTATTATATATGTATCGTGTTATACATATAACATGCAAACAAATACTCGTGCAATTGCTACGGATTTTTCCTTGGTGCGGTTATTAAATAAAACACATAGAGACATTGATTGCTCAAATTATCAATTGAGTTTTATATTTGTGAATATGCACATATCTTCAATATCTTTTAGGCTATGAACAACTTTTATTTCCTATAAGAATATCACGTGATAATAATGAAGAAATTAATCTGCTCCTACTCTTTGTAGTAAATCTGCAGGTGATATAGCAACGAGCAAATTAATGGCACGTGAGCATTAGAAATTAATCTGCTCCTGTCTCGTTTGAGCTTATAAAATTCAGAGTGAAACAGTTGTCTTGTTAAGGGGAAAAAAGGGAAAACGGGGAGAAAGCCTACCTTGGCCGACACATTCACCAGAGGCCCAAGCCCAACCCAGCCTCTCACAACGGAAACAGATCCTAGAAGAAGCAGCCTGGCCGTCCGGGAGCCCCTATAGAACGCTTTAAGCGAAGGCTACGCTCGCGTCCGCTTAAACAATCACAATTCCCGATCTAAGATGGGCGGCGGCCCATGTCATGTCCACATACGTAAGCTATACAGACCCTGTCACGCACGGTAAAGTTTCTCTGGATCTTTTCTTCTTTCGTTCAGATTTTAGAAAATGTTGAATTTTAAAAATTGTTCAAATTCAAAAAGTTTAATATGAAAATTTTTGGAACTTGAAAAACATTCAGATTAAAAATTGTTCAAATTCAAAAATGTTCAAATTTAAAAAATGTTTATTTTAAAATTGTTCAAATTCGAAAAATGTTCAAATCCGAAATTGTTCAAACCTGAAAATTGTTCAAACATAAAATTTGTTCAGATTCAAAAATGTTCATATTTAAAAATGTTCAAATTTGGAAACAGTTCAAATCTGAAATAGTACAAACTTGAAAAATGTTCAAAAATCGAAAAAGTTCAAAATTTTAAAAGTAAAAAAAAAAACGAGCGAAAAAACCAAAAACAATAGAGGAAAAACCCAGCAAATCCTAAAAAAACCGAAAAACGAGAGAAAGGAAGGGAACGTGTCACTAGGTAAGGAAGGGTTTCGAACCTTCATGGGCCAGGCCCATAGACGAGGGGGGTATGCGGAGGGGCAGATCCCTCCCGCAATGAGCGGAGAATAGGAATCGCGCTGGCCGTCGGCCTCCGTCTGACCCAGGAGATCCCGTCTCCACCCCCTCCTCTCGGCAATTCCTATACACCGACCAGGTCGGTGGTTACCCCGCGCCGCACACCCCGCGCGCGGGGTATGGGGCCTGGTCGGCCCATTTACATTTTCTTTTTTTCTTTTCTTTTCTATTTTTTCTGTTTTTTTTTGTTTCTTTTTGTTTATTTTATTTAAAAAAATTAAAAAGTTTGAATCTTAATTTTGTTCAAATTTAAAAAATGTTCGAATCTGAAAATCGTTCAAATTCGAAAATTGTTCAAATTCGAAAATTGTGCAAATTCGAAAATCGTTCAGTTTTCGAAATTTGTTCAAATTCAAAAATCATTCAATTTTTAAAATTTGTTTAAATTCGAAAATCGCATTTCAAAATTTGTTCAAATTCGAAAAATCGTTCAATTTTCGAAATTTGTTCAAATTCGAAAATCGTTCAATTTCAAAATGTGTTCGAATTCGAAAAATCGTTCAATTTTTGAAATTTGTTCAAATTCGAAAATCGTTCAATTTGAATTTTGTTCAAATTAAAAACTGTTCAGATTTAAAACAGAGAAAAAATGAGAAAAAAAGAAAAACAAACTTTGGGCCCCCGACCAAACAGCAAAAGCAAATCGGCCGGCCCAACAAAGATCTGGGGGTGGTCGGTGGCTGCTATACACCGACCAGGTCGGTGTAAAGCAGCTCCCCCTCCTCTCTCGGTCTCGGTCAACTCCAACCCCCTTTCTGTCCCAGGAGAGACTTCCTCCTGCTGGAGGGCTGCCAAATTTCCTCTCGTTCAGCGCCGCCGGCACCTCCAAATTTCTTCTCGTTCCTCAACAACACGGTGGCGCTGCAAGCAACCGTGCTCTGGCTCGGTCATCCCGACCATCCAGGCCCGCCTTTCCCTTATTTAATTAGCAAACTCGTACTGCTCTTTGGCTTCTTGACTCCCGTCTCAGCTCGAAGATTAGCAAATTGGAAAACTATATAAACTAGTTGAATGCCCGTGCGTTGCTACGGCCCACGTTATCTTATCATACACGCAGACATTATATACATAAAAATCAGATGTTTCAAAAAATATATTAATATAATATTCCAATAGAATAAAATTCGATATAATTTGTTTTTAATTTGTCACACCAACACATTATTTCTTCATCATCGGTAGCTAGTGTTGCACCTCCATGAACTGGAATGTATTAGTTGTTTGATTAGTTACATGTACCATGATAATCCCCATATCGACCAAAAACAAGAAAAAGTATCGACAGGAAAGTTAAAAGTCTGGACCTGTATAGGCACAACAAGAAACAAATGATCAAAATAGTTGGCAAAACTTCAGCAAGTATAAGGGACATTCTTGTTGCATTAATCTGTTGGATTAATCCACCACAGTGAACACTACAATATAGAGGATGTACGATATGATTTGTACAATTATCAGATACAAATATATTTTATAAATTCCCACCTATTATATGCATTGAAAGAAACATAAAAACATATGTGCATATCATATGAGGTAAATAAAGTGAACCTTGATTTATTTAGCCAAATTATCATCATCTTTTTTCTAGATGCACGTGTATAAATAGATAGACCAATCCAACAAGAGAAGAAAGTTATGTATACTTTCTAAATTGCTAAAATTTAACTTGAAAGTAAGTCACAAATACCGATTTTGAATATGTACACTTGTACAGTGCGGAAATAAGAAACTTCTAATTGGCATTAACTCTATGCAAAATCATTGACCATGGTCTGAACTAAAACATGTAAGCTGGATACTTTTCATAGAAGAGAACTCTGACCGAGACAATTATCTATGAATTAGCAGAATAATTAGCACTTCACATTTTACTCCACCTCATTTCTTCGGTGTGACCCTTGTGTTACAAAACAAATTTAGTCAGATTGTAATTATATTGGTCATTTAGCAGACTGACTAATGAGAAGTGAGGAATGCCATCAATCATGTCATTGTCTGACTGATCTTTCCACTAACCAATGAGGGAAATGCTTTTCTTGAGCCTTGGATTAGAGGAAAGAGCTCTTGGAAGAAACAAGCCATGAATAACTTCTTGAAGCGGGCAGACTAATTTCTTTCAGCTTGCTTTCTCAGTTAACCATTTCTACTATCAAATCTTGTTGTAGCTTCATGCGCACTTAGGTGATCCAACACTGCGAACGGTCATACTTCAGTCTTACAACATCAAGAGAAATAACATATCGGTGATGACAGCTTCTACTTTAATAACAACAAAATCAGGGCAATATATGGTTTTTTGGCACAAAGATGAAGTACATGGGTTTACATAATCAAGTGCATTCACTCGCAAGCTTCAAATATTCATATTTGCAGTTATAGTAGGGATGTGCTATTCCGGCAGATAACCATAGTAATCACAACAATCAAGTTACATGTTAGAAGCAAACAACCAAGTTTAACTTTCAAAGGACTGATGTGCTCAGCCATGCTGGTTTTACTATATTATATCTATCAGCAAACTCACGTAGGAAAATTGTGATGAAACGATAACTTCATCCGGTAAGGGTATACATAGGTAATAGGTTTAGTTAGAGTTCGACCTTTGCATCAACAAGAGCAAGTACCAGCAAACTTTTCCGTTTACATGTATTACTCAGACTAACAAAACTGCCAGAAACTTTCTGAAAAAAACTGGGAAAGGAATAGTATTTACCAGAAAACTTTTCTGTTTTACATGTATTCTTCAGACCAACAAAACTGATAGAAACTTTACATAGTATAAAATTTCTGTTGCAAACATATGATATTTTAGCTTGAATATGCATCCACGCTGCATGGCCCAGAGAAGCGCTACTTGATAAACCCTGGAACAAAAAGTAAGCTCCATGTGGGCATTCTTTAGCAATAGATGTTACTGCTTTTTAAATAAATCCTGGTTTATCGTTGATTGAGAAAAAGAGAAAGATGGGATGTACAACTAAACCTTCATTGTCAGAAGAGAACAGATTGGGGTTGGACAATACTTTTAGGTGAGGACAAAGCCAATCCTGTTGCCTTAAGAGTTAGACTCTACTTTTGGGTCTCTTGGGTGCTGCCCACAAACTCTAAAGTTTAATCGTGTGCACAATACAAGTAAGCAGTGCACCTCAGTATGTATGATAGTTCAAGATAATGGTAAATTTTGCTGCCACGTATATCATGGTAACTGAAAGATTAAACTGAAAGGAACCTAATATACATGAAAGCTAATAATTGCATTGGCACAACAATGTGCTGCATAATAAGCCTTATGACGTGTGAATACCGTCAATAAGATGTCTTGTCACACATATCTTATAAATGAAAATCTCTGAATATTTAGATTCAAGTCCCTCAAAGGCTACAGACACCATCATCACCTATCATGCAGGAAAGCAATAGAAATGTAGGTCAAACACGCCTAATTGTACAGATCACCCTGTATGGAAGGCCACTAAGATTGTGATACACACCGTAGCTTTTATTGGCAAGAATGGTTGCATGTGTTCAGTAATAGCTAGGATTAATTCAAATTGGGACAAATGCAACCATCTTATCTCGGTGTTGCGAATTTGTGGTGATCTAACAACACATGCCCTTAGCTCAGCAATCTCACTATGATTGGCTTCAGAAATCGTGATGTAGTCAGCAGAATGACGCTTAAGAACATAAAAAATACATGGGAAGAATCTGAAGATGTAAAGGGTCACACGAGATTTAGACAAAATGCACAAGACAAATGTACCTATCCTACTGGCCATCTGGAACTCCTCATCGTCGGCGAAGTACCTGTGGGCGGATGTGGTGCTCCTTGTCAGTACATGATTGGAGATAACTATACATTAGAAAGAAAAGAAAAAATCTTAAGAAGAAGCACAAATTGCACACACCACTAATTCAAATGAACATGAAGAAAACTTACCATTGATCGGAGTCAGCGGCACACATATCCTCTTACCTTAAACTCTGCGTCATCGGCACCCTTCTCCTCCATCTCCCATGCTTTGGCGCACCTGGCCAAGACCAGCTCCTAGCCGTCCTTCCATCAAAATCTCGGCTAAGGAGCGAGTTCATTAAGGCATTAAAAGATGATCTCTGACAAAATAAGCTCAATGAAGTGACCTACTAAAAGATGTCTCTGGCTACTCATGTAGTCCAAAATTTGCAACGATCCAAAATTTACAAAAGCTTCAGTTTATCTTTTAAAATGATTAGGGCTGGTATATCGAGTCAATGGTACCACCAGATGACCTCTCGCAACTACGGCAACAACATATATTTTGCTTCTTACATACTTGCATATAACTTTGTAAATAAGATATTGTCTGCAAGATGTGCAAATAAGTTGAGCTAGGCATGCCAAGTCTACTGAATTACTTATGTTAAAATTAAATAGAAAAGCACTCTTTTATATTGCAAGGTTACTGAATTACTTACCTATGTCATTACATGACAAACGAGTGCATTAGCAGGACTACATATAGTTGATGAACAGTAACCACGAGTGAGCAGTGGCCTGTAGACTATAGAGCTCAAGCAACAAAAACTAATCCTTCAAATACCAGAAGTGGTTGCAATAACACTGATCACTATAATTTCCAAGATTGCCTGATGTTAGCAAGATGTGGAGAAGTGATATATCAAGCCTGTAATCTTCGGTGATAAAAAAGTTCACGTACTTTCCAGACTGCAGACGGTGAATCAATCGACCGATAGGAGCCATCACATGATTTCCATAATAATAACTTATTTTACAAATCTAATTGAGATAGCAGAGCGCTTTGTTTACCTCTCAATTAAAAGTGCTGCGATCTTCTAAATCTCTGTAGATACAGAACTGGACGTTGAATCAGGTGGTGGAGGAAGAACGATGGGGCGGCTGACGAGGGGATCTTCTGGATGGCGGTGCACAGAGGACAATCGACGTGTGGGACCAGCATCAATAGGAGGTCGGGGAGGAGTCCGACAGCAGAAGCTCCGCCAAGCAACCATGCCGACGCTTCAGATCGAGGGCGGCAGCGCTCCCATCGGTGGGAGCCCCAACTCCGGCGGGAATTCGCTCGATCGAAAAGCGAAACGGCCCATCGGTCGAGTGGTTGACGACGAAACACCCAGATCCCCGATGCCGCTTGGATCCATGCCAAGTAGGCTGAGCTCCAGCAGCCCGAGTCGCGGGGCATCATCGGGCGCAGCAGACACAACTGCGACGAGGTCAGGGAACTTGAAAGGAAAGACCACGCCCCTATGTGCCTGGATAACTTGAGATGAAGGATAGAGTCATGGGGAGAATCGGCGGCGGAGGGGAAGAGAGGAGTGATGAACCCTAATGCGAGAGAGAGAATCGTAGATGGGGCAAGGGGGATGACGGAGACGAGATGGGTGAGAGCATTCCGTCGCAGCGCGAACTGCAAGGGCAATCGGACGGACTGCCTGTGTCCGGGACGGAGAGGGACAATTGAACGAACAGGATGCTTCTAATGACGACATCAAAGTGCGTTGAGTGTCAAACGACCAACTCCCATTTAATAGTAAAGACTAGTTGAGTGCCCGTGCGTTGCCACGGTCCCTTTAAAACTTTTTCTTGCCGCACATATACACACAAATTTTCCCTTGCGTAGAAAGAAATATAGTATTCCAAAAAATAATAAAAAATACTTTTTTCCTTAAATTATAGTTCAATTAAAAAACTATAATTTGGCATAAGCATAAAATACAATAACTCATCAACTATCTCATATTGTGTAAGACTACAAATTACTCACACCCTAGAGATGGTTTCAAGTAATATCTTTCATATACATAGCCCCTACGAGTACAAGCTTGTATGACGATGTTGGGCTTCCGAGTCTGCACATTACGTTTTAGCTGGGTCATATCAATCACTCATGCCATCCATCCATTATACTACTTCAGTTCTAAAATTTAACTTTTATGGAAAAGAGATTACATAACTAAAGCACATGGAATATACATTTTCAAATCATTTGGAAATAGTGCATATAGTTTCTGCCGAGCACAAATTCATCGAATGAATCTTCTGGCAATTAGATCTTGACTAAATTAACTTATCTTCTCTGATAGTGTCCAAGTTTTCATCCTTAGGACCTTGTCTACCAAAACATCGTCATAAGTCGTACAAGTTCTCATCGCTTTGAACCTCTAAATTTTTCTCTCTAACCTGAACAACATCCTCCCTGGATTCTGAAATTTGTTCTTTCTGCATGTTGTTGTGAATATCGATGGTAATACATGTTTCTCCTAAATTTGTCGCGTTCACCCTGCTTTGGCTTTGCCTTCTTCTTTATCGTCAAAGATATGTGGAATATGATGTTGAGACTTGTCAGGAGCAACAATATGATTAGATATTGCAGTATCAATTTGAAAATCAATTCACCACAATGGTTTGATCCTTATATCTGAGGATGTAATATTGACTACCGGAAATAAAATAAATTGAATTTTCAGATTTGTAGACTTGATATTGCACAAGGAAACAAAATCATCACAGACCTGCTATACACTAAGTAAACTCTGAATTCAAAATGAAATCTAAGGCTGGTGATATTCTGGTATATATGCAAATGCAACAGCTTAATGATAAGTTATCCAAATATTTAACTTGTTCTTAAAAAACACATGTTTGAGTCCCTAAAAAATAATACGAATCAGCTATGATTTCCTTCTACCTTAACAGATACAGGAAATATATACGGGAACATCTCTTCATACTTGCAAAGCCACCAATCTCCTCAACTTGCAAAGAGTCACCGTCCTTCTACGTTGCAATATGTTGTGTTTGTCTGACTCCGATAATGATGTAGCCCTGACATATTCTCATATTATTTCCAAAAATCAAGATTAGGACAACCTAATAAGGCCAATATCAGATGCATTGAAAGGAGTCAATCTACTGCTACTATGCTAATATTAGTTCACTGCACCTTTGAAGCAGTTTTAAGAATTTACGAGCTTCACAACAGTCCCCCTTCTTTATATGATACGACTTGCAGACAAGTAGTAAACAATGAATTATGATCTATACACCTGAAATTTTAAGTAGTCAGCATGAAAAACAGAGTAAACATTATTTTATCTTGAGTAAAGTCTGTTTTCAACCTTGAACTGGTAGAGGGTGTCCAGAACAAACCTCAAACTTCCAATCCCTGAAATCTGCACCCCCAACTTTAAATTCCCGGTCATAATTTACCTTTGCATCATAACCAAACAGGGATTGCTGACATGGAGCTATCTCTCTCAATGACAACTATGGACCACATGCCATATCCGTCATCTTCCTACACTCTCCATCTTCTTCTCCCATGTTCCAGTTCTTGTGCGTGTGTGAGCACCTCGCCACATCACGAGCACTCCCCCTTCAACCCATGTTGGGAGCCACCAGCGCCGAATCCGCTGAGAAGCCACGGAGAGTCGCAGACAAGATGGAGTAGGCTGAGAGCAGCGAGCTGAAGCTGCTCCACATCAGGAACGAGCGCGTCAGCGAGGCACCGTGGCTTCATGCTCCCGGACCGCTCCTACCGCCCCACACCCAACCTCTTTGCCACCTCTGGGTTGTCCATGACGCCCTCGGCAAAGCGCCCCAACACGCCTGAGTTGCGCAGTCAGCCGTCGAATTGGACGCCGGCATGCCGACGTCGTCGTCGGCGACGGTTTAGATACAAGAACTGCGTGTCCTTTGCGTCGCAACTCCACTCGCTCACAGGCATAAAAGTTCAAAACCATTAGGAATCAAACTCTGGCGGCGCACAGAAGTAGGGAGGCAGCGACAACGACAGAGTCGGCGCAGAGCAGGAGGCTTCCCTGGCTCGCTGCGCTCATGGGGCCGACAGTACACGCGTTGGGAATTGGGACTTGGGAGTTGGAGGAGGCTGCTGAGGGGCTCCCCATAGAGATAACATGCTCGGGGAGCTCGACGGCGCGCAAGAGGCGGCCATTGGACTGGCAGGCACAATCCAGGTACCGGAGAGGAGGACTAGGGAGCGGCACTAAGGAACGGAGGGGCAGTGCAGTGCGGGCTCAGACCAAGGATGTGGCCGCCGCGACGTGTGCGTTCTGGGTGCGGCGACGGGAACGAGAACGAGCAAGCGGCTGCGCTGTCCCAGCATCCTATTGTTTGATCAGCGCCATGTGAGCAATCCCCGTCCTTAATCGCGTTTAAACTGGGAATGAAGAGTTTAGGGTGCTGATTTCAGGGATGAAGAGTTCAAGGTTCGATTCTGACACCTTCTACAAGTTCAAGGTTGAGAATAGACTTTACTCTTTTATCTTACGAAGTATAAGTGACGAGGCACAGATTTCAGTACATGTCTTTCGTATATAATTAATTTAGAAATAAAGTTGAGACCATAACAACAAGAAAATGTCAGGAAGTACTAACTAAAAAGCATTGAATTCAAGGTGGTCATATAGCTTGGAGAGTCTAAATAGGTTGACTGACATTTCAGAAAGTATGTTCATGGAATAAGGAGCATAATTCGGGACTCTGAACAGAGCATGAATCTTAAATAGATGGGTATAAGTTTCAACTGCCTTCTTAAATTGCCCCTAGGCAGAATGAATTTTTGGTTTGGTGATGTTGGATATCTTGACAGAAGCATCTTATGCTTTCTTAAAAAAAAATCTAGTTTTTTCGATAGTAAAATCTAATCAAATTAAAATAACCGTCCCCTTTCCCAACCAGCGCTCATAGCCAATAGGCGAAAAAAAACAATTTTCCTAACCGAGGGCACACAACAATCGCTCTTTGCTGAATCATTAACTCATTTGGTAGTCTGGCCATAATGCATCATGAAGGCACTTTGTTTTGAGCTAAATCGGCAACCTAACTCGCAGAATAACTTTCATATACCTGATAGCTCCTCTTGCATATACCCTCTATCGAAACTCTATAAAACCAGCACGATGAGAAATTGCATAGAAAGATACAGAGAAAAAGGAAATAAAGAGAACCCAAGTACCTGCATTTCACCAAATAGGCAATGTTCGTCAGAACCATCCATCCTTTCATGGTGACATCACTCCTCCAAATCACCTTCATATGAATCTTCTCACTCAAATCCATGCCCTAAATTATCTATTAATGTCACCTCATATATCTCTATTGATGCAGCCAATGCAATAATGTGAAAAGTACAATAATGTGTGGTATTTCTTAAAAAATCTTGTGCACTAATAAAACTGATATGTGAGAATCAATCATTTCTTCATATGCTACTACAATTATAAGGAAACCAATGTATCGGTAATGTAGATTGACCAAAGTAGCACCACCAGGGGCACTATGTGAATAGAAACCAAACCTGGTTAAAAAGCAATTTCACATGCCATTTGTTTTGAATTTGAGAAGATGTTAAGCTGAAACAGGAGAGTATCCAGTAAGTCAGCCAGTCAGAAATAAGAAGCAAAAAATGTTTAAAAGGAAATAAGAAGCAATTTGCATGAATAAGTTCCCCCATAACAATCTGAATGTGGCATTATCATATCTGCCGATATATTCCTTGGGTAACTGTGGATGCGAACACCTTATATTTTGCAACCATTATAGATCAATGAACAAGAGTTGAGACTGCTTGTTCATCGGCACGACGATCTGCTGACCACGGTAAGCTGAACTGCAACCATATAAGCCAAAGGTTGGTAATAATAAGAAAAAGCTTGAACAACTGGTAATCAGAAACCCAAATACTTTACTATAGCTGTAATATGAATCTTAACTCACAACTTTGAGGCCAGAAAGCTACAGGATTCTACTTTTGTGTCAGTCAAAATGCCAGATTCTCCAACCGAGGAGGTTGTTAACAAATAGAAGCATCCTGAATACATCTGACACGGTACATACAATACAACATAGGCAATTATTCGATTCGCCTCACTTCCCAAATTTGCATTACCAACAGAACAGAGCTGATTGAACAACACATAGACGTGTACCATTGAGAACCTTAATTATCTTTGGGGTCTCAGATGAGTAAGATGCAATGCATGCTGCAAAATTCCATGCAGTGACTAATAGCTTACTTGTTTATGTGGCGATAAGTCGCCCAACGGCCTCTATGGCTGAGACCTCGGGGTGGCAGGCGACCGGCTGGACGATGGGTCAAGAGCAAGGGCTCAGCAGTGCCGGTGGCGGGCGGCGCTGTGTGAAGCAGCAAGCGGGGTGGCGCGTGTGCCGGCAGCGTGCGTGGACATCGTCGACCAGGAAGGCAACCGACGGAGCGAAGCTGTGGGCAACACCAAGATTGGCCCATGGCACTGCCCAGCTCCATGGCCGAGGGAGAGAAGGTGGCCCTTCCCATCTGCCCCAGTGCGTGAAGCCTGGAAGGAATGCAGGATCAAAGCATCATCATGAGGGGATCCGATAGGATGTAGATGACGTCGCCACTTTTGCTGCGGAGCCTGCTCGCCTCCATATCCCTCCTGCGTTAGCTGCTTGCGGCGAAACCCTGTGTTCCGTCGGACCCGTGTTGGGGTCGAAGATCTAGATTAGGACGGCCACGGCATGGATGACCTCGCGCTTGGTGGCCTCAAGCAGCGAGACGCTAGATGTCGTCGGTGGCTGTAGCTCAGGTCGGTGGGGGAACACGATCCATATGCGGAAGTTGACGTGGAGGTTGCGGAGGAGCCGACGCCGAGGGCGATGACTCGATGAGGGTCGTGGACGGGAGGAAGGGGTGGGAGGAATGCTTCCTATTTTTCAGGGCAAGGCAAGGAAATATATCTTTCCTAATTAATTTATATTAATTAGTTTCTTGTTTTTACATGAGTTTCCTATTTTTCTTGAGATGATTGATTAGTGCCTTGATCAGCGCTAGTACGTGAAGGATACGCTAAAAGCAGTTCAGACGGTTGGATATTAAGCGGAGACAATGAGATTATAGTAAACGGTCTGAATGATTTCAATGACGACCATTAAACGCGTTGAGTGACAAACGACCAACTCCAATTTAATAGTAAAGAAAGATTGGTGGAACTTAATTTACAAACGCGAGGTGGGACTATGAAAAACAATCTCTCCAGTTGATTGGTAGCCTTGAAAGAAGGCCCAGTAGCACAGCGGCCCATCAGCTTCAGCCACGGGCGGTCTAACAGCGTTTTGGATGAAAACGTTCGACTTGGACAACTTAACGGTGGCATATGATGTAAATTCAACTGAAAACAAAGGGTAATTCAAAAACGGACGAAAATTTTGGGGAGAAACCTTACTTCCTTTATTAGTAGGTAAAAAGATTTCTCTCCGCTACAATTATGAGGTAACATTTAAAAAAATCAGCATAATACTTGTGAAATTTGTGTAAAAAATATTTTTTAAATATAAGTTATTTTTTAGCGAATATGACCTAACTAGCTGAGTCCGTTTGATATAAAAGAACCGGCAAGCTAGCCAAGTCCAATAAAAACATGCGGGCGGAGTCCGACCGTTCGAAAATAAAAGAGCGGCAAAATTTGGTGCTATTTGATGATCTAATATCAAACAAACAAACCAAAGTATTTATCGATATCCCTTGCATAGAATAGTATTTACCGCCATTGCATACAACGATTCCTTCCTAGCACACCTGCCCGTCTGAAGGAAAAACTCCTATCGCCTGGTGTTCGAGGTTCGAGCGATTAGTGTTCCCGTTCTCGGCTACAACAACAACAAAATAGTGTTTTTGATTTTTTATTAGACAAAATATTGTGAATTTTTAAATTAAAATAATAATAATTTGCAATGATTTCTACAAATAGACGATCGAGTCCTTTCGAAAATAAACATACACGGGCTAGCTAGACAAGACCACCTGTACCAGCGAGCTACCCAAGTCCATTTGTAGAAAATGAATTATGGCACAGTTTGTCTGGAAATATAAGAGTAGACCAGCAAACTTCCCTAAAAAAAAGAGTAGACCAGCAAACTAATTAAGCCGCCCGTTCATGAAAGAAAACGTACAATAGCTAGAACCACAGTTGATATTCTTAGTAACTTTTCATTTGATACCTACCACCATGAACTTAAATGTTAACTAACCTCAAGTGTTGCTTTGACATCATGCAAAAACTTGGTACTATTTGCTGATCTAATATCACACAAACAGCAAATATGAGAAATGAGGTAACGTCCGTTATACACTTATTTGGTATTTTGTTTACGAACATATGCGATGGCTGAAGGACCGTAAATTATTATCCATAGTGAGACTAAGATCTCCATGAAAATTTAACTTTATTTTACAATTTAAACACATGAAAAGATGATGCCCTCGCATTTGCGAGGGCCAGCTTGCTAGTTTGAACAAAAAACATAAAATAAATCTTTTTAAAAAGGCAGCTCTAGGAGCCGAGGCGGCGGTAGAAGTCAGTGTAGTCTTCATCGCCGTTGTTGTCGTTGTCATTCTTGGGTTGGCCTCCAGCGCCAGTGTTGCTTTCTTGGCCGCTACCCCCGTGGCTACTGCCCTGGCCTAGGTCGCCGCCTCGGCTACTTTCTTAACCGGAGTCTCCCTGCCGGCGCGGGCGCACCACATCAATGTAGTCGTCGTCGTCGCCAAGGTTGACGATGATGCCAAGCAGCTGAGAGCTTCCGCTCCCGCCGTCACTCGGCCGCCACCGCCTCTTCCTTGGACCAGGCCAGGGCGAATGCTAGCGGGACTGGCCGCACCTCCTAGAAGGAGATGCACATGGCCCATGCGCTAGCCGGGCAACTCCCGCGGGTCATCGTTCGACCGAAAAGCGATTTGGGTGACCGCTGAGAGCGGCGATTTTAAAGGAGCCGGTAGGTGTAGGTGTCACATCTACCCTCCACTCTGTGCTTTGAGATTGGTGAGGCTTTTGACATTTGTCTAATATAAAACTGATAATTGAAACACAAGTGAAACTTTTTTGAAACTAAAGTGATACATGAAAAAAATAGTGAAACAGTCTGACAAAAAGTGAAACTGATGACATCATTGCTGACGTCACTACGGTTTGTTTCACAAAAATATTAGTGTTTCAGTTATGTTTCAATTATGTTTCAAATTTGTTTCACAATTTTTTGTAAAAATTGGTCAACACATGGCTGACGTCATTGCTGACGTCACTCCGGTAGGTACCGGCTACTGTAAAAACAAGTTTTCGGGTGACCGCTGCTTCCGACGGCGGCACCTAGTCCGGCTCGCGCTTCACCTCCTTCGATTTGACGAGGTGAAGGCGGTCGCACAATGGCAATGGTGGCGCGCTCGCGGATGATGATGATGCAGTGGCTGCTGCTGCCGGACCATGAAAAGCAGCAGCTCTAGCTCCTCCTCCGCGATCTCCTCTCCTTGATATGCCACGAAATACGAGCGGCAAAAATGGATAGATATAGGCGGGAAGACGAGGCAGGAAATAGCAGGAAACTCCACGAACACGCGCACGTGGCCCCCAATAAAGCGACAACGACAACGCAAGAGTGTGGCGGCTTATCCGACATAATGCTACATCATACTTAGGGTATCTCCAATGGCTCGACGCAAATAGACGTGGAGCCACCGTTTCGGACCGCACGGTCAAAATATGTGTCTACACCCAGGCCGAGCGGCGCGATGCATAGTGACCAGCCCATCCGCCGAGACGCAAACGCGGCCTAAATATGTGCAGCGTTTGGGTATGCGCGGTCGCGCCGTGTGTCCTAGTATTCCAACCTGGCCCCGCACACTAGGGACAGCGAAATCGACCACGCAGATTTGCTGCCTCCTCCCCTTCTTTGCAGCCATAGGGCAACTCCGCCACCCCCACCCCCACCCCCACCCTGCCGCACCTTACCGCCATAGTACCTGACGCCTGTTCGGCCCTCGCCGCACTGGAGTACAGGATCGGAGCCGGGGTAGAATCTCCAACCCCTTGACCGCATTTGTCGCATCTTTGGTGGTCACACATCTGCTGGTGGAAGTTTAATGTCGATAACCTAGAGGGGGGTGAATAGGTTCTACAAAATTTTTTTGACTTGTTTGCACTTTTAGGCAATGTGGATAAATAAAGTGGCCTAATGCAAACTAAGTGGAGCACCGTATATGACAAAATACATATATCAAGAACTTCAAACTCAATGGCTATCACGCGGAGACAACGATATATCCCAATGTTCACTTCCTTGAGGGGAAGATAGTCACCGTTGGAGAGGTGCGGTACCACGAAGGATGCCGAAAGCCACGAAAGGCCACCTTCTTCTCTATGAGCTCCTTCCACGAAGTAAGAGCTCGTTCCACTATGTGAAGACCTTAGGGAGACCTTCAATCCCGTACAAACTTTCCGGCTCGATCACAAACTTGATCGCTCCCGGCGACCGCTACCGCCTAGGAGTCCTTAACCTCTAAGAGTAAAAAGACCGGAGATGAAAACTTGATACAATGGCTCAAATCAAAATATGTGTGGTTGAAAGAGAGAGGATGAAAAGATCTTCGAGATGCATAGATCAACTCTCAAAATCGATGGACGAATCTTGCAGAATCAAAGATTTGAGGTGGGGAATTGCATGGAGTTCTTGAGACCTTTTAACACGAATGGCAAAGATAATTGAGCCCCAAAACTGAGTTGCCTTTTATAAAAAAAAAACTAGCCGTTATGGCTATTTTTGCGCAGGGGAAAACCGAAAAAGACTCAGAGAAAGACGTCCTAAGAGCAAGTACAATAACGTACAGTCAGCTGGCTATAAGAGATAAAATATTATAAGTTTGCTTAGTTGGAGGAGAGATATTAGGAGAGAGAAGGAAAGTGGGCTCTTATCTAATAGCCAGCTCTAGCACGTGCTCCTAGATATTATGTGAGACTAAAAGGTGGGTCATGTATTATAAAAATTCTACACTTTTAGAGCAAGTACAATAAAGTCTACTCAGCAGGCTATATTGATTGCCACGTCATTAAAATCCTACGTGGGAGAGAGAGAAAGGAGGAAAGAGAGCATAGCGAGCGCTTCCTCTGTCGCCCGGCTACAGCGCACGCATCGAGAGTGTTAGGATTTAATTAATAGGTTAATTAAAGGGGTAATCCTCCCTCATGTAATACTCTATGTTGATTGGTTTGTCAACAGACACAACCCTTCCTCACACCTCTTCGAACGGACGTGACCCATATTCGCGTCCCTTCCCCTTGTATATAAGTTGTGAATCATCAATGGAACAAAACTGTTGAATCATTTGTTGTCTCTCTCCTTTGCTTCTCGACTTTACTTATAACACGTTATCAGCACATAGATTCTACCGAGAGCATTTGGTCTAATCTGAGAAACAATGTCCTGCGAAGCAAGTCATTCGTGGCCGCCGTTTGGACAAGACAAATCGGATCTTCAGAAAATTTGTTGTGCGGCGGCGCAAATCATTGCCATTCATGAAGCCGGTCTAACGACAAATCAATCAGCACAGTCGCTATTTGGATTTTGTCCGTTTGTGTCAATCAATGATTTAAGAGTTGTTTCATCAGATTAAGCACTTGTACAGGAACAACCAGAATAGAAACTACCTTGATGGATGGCGACTGCCTGCTGGCCTTGATGGATTAGCACGGACTCATCCTTACTCCAGGGCAAACAAAAATTTTTTTGCGAACACGCAAAAGCTTTGCGTGTCATTGCATTAGAAGAAAAAGAACGGACTACAGCGGTTCCAGCATTCTAGATGGAATGCGGGTACAAGGCATGCTAGAATGGTAGGGCGACCATGAGCATGCCAAGAGAGTACAACGCCCAAAAAAAGGGTGTAGAGCCCTATCTCCAAATGTTGTCCAGCCCTACTGCACCCGATAGCTTCCAAAGCTCCACTTCTTCGGAGATGCGCTTGCAGATACCTCGAGCAGTTTCCGCCGAACGCTCGAAGACGCGGTTGTTCCTCTCCTTCCAGAGTGTCCAAACCATGAGGAGGACAAGGGAGTCGAACCCTTTCCTCAGCTGCTGCGGGACGCGCCGCCTGGAGTCGGGCCACCACTCGATGAGCATATCCCCGGCCAAGGGCGTCAGGTGCGACAAGTTGCAGCGCTGGAGCGTGGCATGCCAGACCTCCCTAGAGAGGACGCAACCAAGGGCGAGATGATCCGCCGTCTCAGGGGCCTGCTCACAAAGAGGGCAGTTAGAGTGGGATTGCATACCATGCCGCAACATGCGATCCGCCGTCCAAATGCGCCTTTGCATTGCAAGCCAGATGTGGATCTTGCACTTGGCTGGGGCCCATGTCTTCCAAATGGTCTTGCCGCAGGGGAAGTATTCCAGCCCGAGGAAGAAAGCCTTGTAAGCCGTGCTCGCGGAGTACTCAGCCGTCGAGCTCCACTTCCACTCAACTCGGTCCGGGGTGCCAGGGGCGAGGGCAGGGCAAACAAAATTAATCGCCATGGATCAATCTGCATGCAATTGCATGCATCGGTTTAATAATTAGCCCACATGGATTGTTTCTCGTTTTTCGCTGAAATAGATGAACTAATCTGTACGTTTTTCCTCTTTCGATCAGCAGAACACGGCAGCGTCCGCAACGGAGGACACCAGCCCGAGGCGGCACTCAGCGTGGCAGCAACTACCGTCGCGGTGCAGCAGTGCTCCTACACGCGGAGGCGTCTACCAGCGCGACGGTTTCTTCCTGGCCGCTATCTCGTTCGCCTGAGTCGTTGAAGCCGACGATGCTCTCTGTGACAGTCTGTTCGCCGTGCAGAAGAGCGGCGATGTCTTCCTGGCTCGCAGTGCCTCATGGTTGTCGTTGCGCTTGCCTGCGACCATGATTCTCGGCGTAGCGGCGGTTCGAGGTGTAGCCATGCGGGCGGTGATACCTCACCACGGCGGCTCAAGGCGAGGCACGGCCGGCGACAACGCCTCCCCACGGCGGCGCACCGGAAACCGGCGACGGTGGTTATTCCCTTTGGGAAAACGGTAACCGCACGGGAAGAGAAGGAAATTCCTATCTCGTTGGCGATTTTGCAAATCGGCCCCGTGTGTGTTAAAATTCCATTAAAGTCCGTGAAATTTCTGGTTCAGCCCAGATCTTTTCAAGTTTTGAGAGCTACCCCTTGGACTTATGGAAATTGCAATCGAGTCTTGTTCGACTCTTGCTGTTTTCAGCAGTTCGACCATTAAGTTATTGATATTTGCGAGGCTTGAGAGCAAATATACAAATAAACCATTAGTCCTGCTGAATTGCATAATAATTAATTATGCATCATTTTACGCATGTAAAATGAGGTATGTATTACATCAATAATATTGTTGCAAAGCAACATGTTGGCTCCATCATTCGAGTAGAATATGGAATTTGTTTGGAAATTTGGAAAATATCAGGTAACCAAGTGTATGACACTTGCATAACTATGTCAAGTTTATACTTGTCAATTAGAAGGTAATTGATATGTGGCATCTACTACATAACTGTAGACTATGCACCATTACCTTAAGGTCTAAATTATGTCATTATGACATAATGACCTCTTCAATTTTGCACACAACTTATGGATTGCATGATGGCAACGAATTTATTTCGTTCACAACTGCGAGGTCTACACCGTCATGCGGTGATTACCTTCAATGTGTTTTAATTAACACAAGGTTGAAAAAGCTCTATAAGAATGAGGTCTACACTAGTTAGTAGTGATTATCTCCATGTGTTTCAAGCAAAAATGAAGACGCAATAGTTATGACATGGTATCATAGCAACGAATAATTTTCGTTTATAACTATGATGTCTACACATATGGTGACTACCTTGATGAAGTTTTTCCAAATGCTTCGCAACTTTATAGCATTTGTCATTGGTTGTGACTTTAGTGTTACGTACTCCATCAAATGTGGAACCAAGACATTGGCGACGATAACATCGCCATGTTATGCTATGAAAAGAATTGTGCAAAATACTTGCATAATTTGGTGATTACCTTCCATGCAAACACAACTTATGAGATGCCATCATAGCTACGAATTAATTTTCAGGCACAACTGAGAGGTTTGATACCATTTTGTGGTGATTACCTTCATGTGTTATAAATAACATAAGGTTGTGGAAGCTATGATCGATGAGAATGTCCATAAGAGTGGGGCACCACTAGGTGGTTGACAACCTCCATGTGTTTTAGGGAAATTAAAGGTTTGTCTCTTTTGAGGCGACTAACTTTAATTTGAAGATCTACACCACATTGTGGCATTCTTGTGGAAGGCTTGACCTATGGGTCACTACGAATCACCATGTCCATAATTATGCTCAGCCATAGCATTTTCATCCTACTTACTTTACTGATGATAAATTAATGCATGAACATTTCATGCATCACAATATATTGTATCAGCACTCTAGTATGAATAAGATTGAATGCCTTCTATGTATTTGATAAAGATTTCCACAATGGAAACTCTCCAATTCGATATATAGATTTCTACTGGATTCAATCCGATCGATGAGGAACAAGTACTTGAAAAGGTACCCTCTCTATTGTTTGGATTGTACTACACATACAACCAACCCGTAGCACATGTTGCCTACAAATCAATTCCATTGGTCATGATTTGCATGAAGCTAAGTTTTTCTCAATCATCGGATATGTAGCCCATTTTGAGGTTCTCATATACCTCAAGATCAAAGCTGGATCACTTAAGTCCCTCGATCGAATGCATTTGAGGTGATATTTGTGGCCTCTTCCAACCATGGTGTGGACTGAAAACGAATTATAATCAATTCGAATGGACAATGATGCAAAATTCTCTTCATGTGCCTCCAATAATTATTGCATGGCTTTCGAAGATTGGAGTTCAGCACTTTCCACATATGTCCATACACAAAAGGTTTGGTTGAATATCTGAGCAAGAGGATCAGGCTCGTTGCACGACCTTTGTTAATGAGTTGAAATTTTACCAACTTCACTTTGAAGTCATGCGGCTTTACACACCCTTGACTAACTAACTGCATATCGCAGAACTTCCCCTCTGCAATTGATACGTGGAAATCCTCCGAGCATTTCCCATCTGCGTAAGTTCGGAATCGCTTCACGCGTACCGACCTCACCGCCGCAGCGTACATCATAGGCCCACAAATTAGGGATCTATGTGGGGTACAGATCTCCGTCGATCACTAAGTACCTTGAACTCCTCATAAGGGATCCGTTCATAGCCTTGTACGCTGATTGCAAATATTGAAGGATGGATATTTCCAGGCATTAGGGGGAGATTTCAAGTACCAAACTAGAATGCCAGGAAATCATTTGGAACTCCACGTTCCTCCTCATGTCCACGTACTCAAGAATATAGACTATACGTCTAGGATTCACAAATTTGCAACAGTTCGCAAATAACCTGCCATATTCATTTACTGAACTCAAAGGTGTTATATAATCCTTTAATCCGGCTAGAAATGCGCCCGAAAGAGTGGAGGTACCAATAAAAACCACTCAACTCCCTATCTCTGAAAAGAGGAGGAGTAGTACGGCCTCTAACCAGGATCAAGCTTCCTACAAGCAACAAGGTAAAACGAGGAGAAATCCTCTGAATCGGTAAATGCATATCAACCAAGCGTTGACTAACACCTTATGGGTAGTATACACCCAGTGGAAGGGAAACCTCCACAACCCAGCTTCAGCTTGCACACACTGGCTGGGACGTCGGAACACCCGGACTCACACGTATTGGGAAATCACGAAGAGTCATCATGGGTGCTTGAGATTTCCTCCAACCATATCGATTCTGGAGAATCATATGATTAAAGCCTACAAATGTCGACAATATTTCTCTTGTATGATTGCAAACATCCTTCATAATGATTCAGATCCAAAGACCATGGCCATGGCCGAGTGTAAACCACTTGCTTGGACTGAAACAATCAAAGGATGCAATCCAAGCAGAATTAGCCTCGCTCCTCCAAATGAATTCCCTATGCGGCTCAATATGTTCTCTTCCAGCAACGGAATGAGATAACAAGGTGGTGAGAAAGCAAGGCTTGTAGCACAAGGTCGGATTTACGCAGAGATCCGAGACCTAATCTCCAGAAGCGAGTGAAATCCTATTTCCGATACATTATATCATTGGCAGTACAAAATCATCTATCTATGCAGTTGATAGATGTAGTGACTACATATCCATGTGGATCTCACTAGATTTGGACATGTATGGTTCCCGATGGAATCACAATCCGAATCGAAATGAAATGCAACATGTATTGTGTAAACTTAATAAGTCACAACATGGCTTATTGTTGTCGGTATATTTTGGTACAACCGATGTAGTGAGTTCCTTATACCCAAGGATTACTCCTACAATGATGATTACCCATGCGTTTTTATCATACACAAATACTTCTCTTGCAATGATGAAGCACGTGATCATCTTAAAGACGGAATTTGAGATGAATAATTTGGTTTAACCCAAACAGTGCTTGATACTACAAGTCGAGCTACTTCACTCAAGTATTATGGTACACCAAGTTGCCTATATTATAAATATTGGAAAAACTTAAAATGGACAAGTCATATCCATCTCCCATGCCGGTTGTTCGATCTCTAGACGTAGAGAAAGATTCACTCAAACCACGGGATGATGTAGAAGGGATGTTGGAACTTGAAGTTCCATATCTCAGTGCCATTGGACCCACCAACGCAATTGGTTGGGAATCAAGAATATCATTGGATATCTCCAAGGCACCACACATTACTTGACATATTCTTGTAATTTCAGAGAAATGTGAACTCCAATATCATCAGGATACACTGATGTTGGCTACTTGAATGATCCCCACAATGTGTATCAATATGGTAGAATTGTCGCTCCATTGATGTCTTCGAGACAGACTCTGGTGACTGCACCTACCAATCATTCTAAAATACAAAGCCGCGTTAACACGTGTAGCTTTACGGAATGATAAACCACATATATGAGTCATGTGGTATTGGTTCTCTTGAACCATCAATCATTATCTACATAGATAATGTTGCTTGTGTTGCATGGATGCGAACATGATACATCAAGAGCAATATCACTAAGCATATTGCCTCTAGATTGTTTTATCTCCATGAACTTCAGAAGAGTTGGGAAATAAACATCTTGCAAGTCAAATCACACAATAATGTTGTTGGTTTGTTCACAAAGTCTCTACCAATTTCAACATTCCAGAAGTATCTTATGGAATTGGTATGCGACGGCTTCCAAAATTGCAAGAATCAGGGGGAGTATCTTCCTGAATCAATCATGTTCAAAGCATCATATTACACTCTTTTTCCCTTTATGAGTTTACTACACAGGTTCTCATCAAGGTTTTTAATGAGGTAATATCAACACAAGATGATATGTCATATTTTCTGTTTTCCCCAACGGGGTTTTTAGGAAAGTATATACGACATATATTGTTCTCTAAACTCTATGGGTTTTTCCCTTTTACAAGGTTTTTCTCATATTGAGTTAGCAAAGAGACAATACCAATTATATGCTGTGTCATTTTTTCCTTATTTTCCCACTGGGTTTTGAAGGAGTTTTAACAGCATATCTAACCATTATATGTTGCACCATTTTCTCCTTATTTTTCCCACAGGGTTTTTAAGGAGTTTTAGCAACATATCATACACACTACTCTCCTCATATTTTTCCCACAGGGTTTTTGGAGGAGATGATTCCAATGATGATTCTAGAGATGACCAAGGACAAGGACAAGGAAGGATTAGGGGGAGTGTTAGGATTTAATTAATAGGTTAATTAAAGGGGTAATCCTCCCTCATGTAATACTCTATGTTGATTGGTTTGTCAACAGACACAACCCTTCCTCACACCTCTTCGAACGGACGTGACCCATATTCGCGTCCCTTCCCCTTGTATATAAGTTGTGAATCATCGATGAAACAAAACTGTTGAATCATTTGTTGTCTCTCTCCTTTGCTTCTCGACTTTACTTATAACAGAGAGAAAATAGCCCGCCTGCAGCCCGTGTGCCGACGCTACGCAGGCGCTTCCTTCTTCCTCTGGATCCCGTGCGTCCCCATCGATTCCTTCCCGCCTCGAATCGACCTCGGCCGCGCCAAATCGGTTTCTTCCCGCGTCAAATCGGCATCCGCCGCGCCAAATCTCCCTGCCTCCCCTACAAATCAAGCCCCCCTGTCAAATCACTGCTAATCCACCAAAATTATCCCCAAATAGGCACAAGAACCCTAAACGCCAAGAGCGCCGGCGGCGCCCACAGCGAGATGGCCGGAAAGACCAAGAGGACAACTGCACCGGTGCCTCCGGAATTCCCATGGCCGACGGCTCAACCCGTCCGGCCACCAGCAGCTCAGCCCGTCCCTCCGGCAACGGCTCAATCCATCCCGTTGCCGGCCATCCCTGCCATGTTTGCAAGTGGCTCATGGTTACCACCACGACCACCACAGTCCATGGCTGCCTCCTCCCCACCGTGCTGGCTCGCTGGGGTAGCTCAACCGACGATTTTTCGGCTCAAGGTTCTTGGTGGACACCGCCCGCTGGAACTGGTGGCTCAGCACAACCTACACCCCCGGCTGGGAATCTTGAGGCGTATAATCTGCAAGCTTGGTATGTGCTGTTGCCTCCATCTTGTTTACTGAATCTAATATGGATGGATATTGAGTACTAATTTGCTGCTAGCTTTACTGAATCTAATACGCATGGATATTCAGTACTAATTTGCTGCTAGCTTACTGAATCTAATACGCATGGATATTCAGTACTAATTTGCTGCTAGCTTACTGAATCTAATACGCACGAGATGGCTCTAACATGATGCTTGATTATTTCCGTGTTGGGCATGCATGAACTGAACTAGTGTATATGTTTACCAAGGTGAACAAGTAGGAGTGAATGTGTTTTGCACTAATGTTACAGACTATATAGAACTGTATTCACGAAAATTGTAGTATATATGGCACAAAGGATTGATTAAATTTGAATGTGTATAGAATTGTATTCTCTGAAACAGACAGTAAAATAAATTGTTAGTTGTCTATATAAGCATATAATCTGTCCCTTATAATTTTTTTAAACAAGTGAACTGATCTTAAAAATTACCTGCAATAGCGAGTAAAATAAATGATATGAAGTTAATGGTTTGATCATCAATTGCTTGAGCAGGGGATTTGATTCTCATTCCCCTGGTGATTTCCCCAGTTTCTTTGCGAACACATCAAGCACACAGGCTGTGGAAAATGGAACTTCATCGCAGCCAATCAATGTTGGCGATAACACCAATGGTGATGATTGTGCAAGGACTGAAAAACGCTTGCTATGGACAAAAGAGGAGGATCTTAGATTGGTAAGATTTTTTTTTTGCATGCTGGCTCCATGTATTACATTACTAGCACAACAATAAACCCCTTCTGGTAATATTGTAGGTCAGTGCTTGGTTGAATAATTCAAACGACCCAATCCAATCAAATTACCGGAAAAACGAGCAATATTGGAAAGAGGTTGCTGCTGTCTACAACAGTACCACCCCAAAAAACAGGGCAAGGCTAGTCAAGCATGTGAAGGATCGCTTCGCCAAAATTAAGAAAAAGGTTGCATGGTTTTGTGCAAGCTGGAAGGAGGCTAATGCTTTGTATGCTAGTGGCGAATCTGAAGTAGATTTAAAGAAGAGGGCAATGCAAACTTATGAGGAAGATCACAAAGAAGATGACCCATTTATGTTTCATCATTGTTGGGAGGTTCTCAAAAAGGAACCAAAATGGGATGCATATTTGGAGCGCCTTGAAGATCTGGAGCCAGAGAAGAGAAAGTTTAGTGTTGATGATGAAGTGGGGAAGCATTTCACTCTAGACGATGATCGAGATGAACGACCACCGGGTGGCAAGCAAGCGAAGGAGCAGCGGAAACGAAAAAGAAAGGGTGAAAGTTGTATAATAGATCTTGACGATGAGCTTAGCAAGTTTGTAGATGCTCAGACTGCAGCAAATGAAGGCCGCAAAGAGATGTTAGAGACACAAAGGCGTGTGTCTAGTGAGAATCTTGAAGCTCGGAAGCTTGCGTGCGTTGCAGCTAAAGATCGCAAGGAGTCAGTCATGCTAGAGACTTATCGGTCGTTGATGATGCAAGACACAACTCAAATGCCCGAAGATGTGAGATCTGAGCATGTGTTGGCATTGAAGTGTTTCAGGCAGAGGTTATTTGGCAATACTGACTAAGGTATACGGTGCTGTCCTTATTTCAACAATCTGGTCAACTAATTCTACTAGTTATTGATGTTTTCTTTTTTCCCATACAGTGGTTGAAGGTTGTTGATGAATGGTTAGTTGTTCCTTTGTACCGAAGCTCGAACAATGGCTTTGTGCCTTTATCGTCGTCAAAATCAAACTAATGTCCTTTTGCTGGAGACCGTATTTAGTATTTTGTTTGGTTCACTCTTTCTTCTAAAGAGTCATGTACTGTTTATGTATCGATGTCATGGTATTATGTGCCATTAGCTTGTCGGTCCTTGTCGTCAAGATCAAACCTATAATGAATTGTTTGTCGCAGATCTTATTTAGCATATGTTTGTTATTTGCTTATGAATCAGCTTGCCTTGTATACCTTGATGGCGTGAATGGTATAATGGCTACAAAGGTGCAGTTCACAATGGATCACAACAGATGATATATGCATGCAATCATTAAATACTTTAATTTTTAATATAGCCATCATAACAGCCAGCCTACTGTACGTGTGTGGCTTTAAGCTGCCGGTTAGCTGACATGGCATGGCCATATAGCCAGCAGCCGGCTGCTCTATTGCCCTTGCTCTTATAGCTTACTATTGTACATACTAGCTATAAAGTAACTATAGATGATGTGGCAAATTATTATAGTTGGCTGCCGGCTACACTATTATTACTGGCGAGCAGCGAGGCGCCAAGAAAAGGCAGGCGAGATGCTGGAGCGCGCGGTCGTGGGGCGAGGCCAGCGAGCGGGAATCGCGAGCTAGCAGCAGCAGCCGCGTGCGCGCGAAAAGGAAAAAAACATCAGCAGGCGAGAGAAAGATCGCGAGCGCGGGCCAAACCATCGGCACTTCGGCAGCATGTGCAGCGCGTGAGCCAAGGCGCAGCCAGGCAGCGCGTGTGGCCTGGGATGCGTGGCGATGGGGCGCAGGCTCAGGAATGGGCTGGCCTGGTTGGCCGGTATGGAGTTGCGCGTGCGTGCGGGCATGGGCCGGCCGGTATGACCGGCCTGAGGCCCGTTCATACCAGGCCAACTTTCTGGATCGCGCAGATGAAGGAAAATAGAAGGCCGGCCGGTTTGATCGGCCTGGGGCCGGTCTGACCGGCCAAAACTGCTGTTTTGGCTATTTTTTTAAAAATTCTTTTGGCAAAAAGTGGAGCAAACTTCGAGCCTCTTTAGGATAAAACCTGAGCAAACTTTAATCATCACCGGGAGCAAAATATTGGAGAGAGAAAGAGCGAAAACTTTATGAGAACAAAATGGAAGCCAATGATGAAATATTTTGGTGAATAAACCATGGTAGAAGGATATGGCAAACACCGAGTAAAAATCGAGCCACCTTTGGAGGGACGGAATGGAGCGAGCCAAAGGCGGCATATCTTGGCGAAGGTAATGTGGATGAAATGATGCCAAACGAATAGGATTAGAGAAAGGTGATCTGAGCCAAAGAACCAAATAACGACTCCGACCCTCTCTTAATAGTGTAGGGTCCTATACTCAAGAAAAACCGAAAAGGGGAGACTACATTGTCGTGCTCTTCCAAACTTCGTCGAGTTGCACTCTTTCAAACTTCGTCTTCGAGTTCTCTTGCCGTGCTTTTCTTCTCCCTTTTTACATCATGACCCGACACCATAAGAGGGCGAGAGAAATAACCGTGTCCCACTTGACCTTGATGACAACGCTCATGCTTTATTCAAGGTGGAACACTTCCGTTGATTGCATTCTCTAGGTCTTGGTCACCAATAGCTCAACTCATGAGTCTTGGAGGATTGTGACACCGGATTCGAGCCAAAACTTCTCTCTTGACATCACATATCTTGAATCCAACATATGGTCTTCAAGTAAAACCTATGGAGTTGTCCTTCACACAAAAAAAACTCTATGAAAATATTAGTTTAGAGGAATTGTCATCAATTATAAAAAACAAACATAAGGGCAAAGTACCCTTATAGCTGGGTGCGTCGACTGGCCTCGCCGCCCAGTACTGTTCAGTCAATTGCACCGGTAGGTTCCCGAATTCATTTTTGGGTGCCATTGTAGGCCACCGTTGTTATGCAGTTGTTACCCATGCAGATGGACATATGGAAGTCGCTCGAAAAGTTCCACAGTGAGGTCATAGACTCATCTTCTAACGACGAGTCCGACAAGATGACACAAGCCATGTCTGCTGCGGCCTCCATCCTCCACGAGCACAATGCCAGCAGATGCCGGTGTATCGGGGCTCTGTGAAAGGCCGCTCAAGAAACCTGTCACATGATCGTTGAGGTGAGCGTCCTGATGGCCGCAATGAGCACATAAGGGATTTTGAAGGTGAGCTGGTTGCGCCAAGCCCTAGGATATCAAGCTGGCAACAGCTGCATATAAATGTTGAAGTCACTGACAATAATATATCCGAACATCTACATCAGGATTTGATTGAGCATAAGTGGATATTGGTTGGCTACGGAAGATATTGAGTAGTCATGAATATCATCTTATTTTCATGCGGACTTTGAAATACTTGGATGTAATAAATAAGTAATTTGAACTTGTTTATTTTGGTGTTTGAACATTAGCTTTCGTGTCCGCTGGCCAAATACGTTGAGCTGCTCTGAGCAAACCAAACGCAAACAGACGAGCAGACAAAAAATATCATTTTCATGTCTGAGCGTCGAAAGTGTGCGGATCACTTTAAACGTTTAATTTTGGTTGCCCGTCGGAGATGACCGTGTTTTACATGTGGCAATTGCCATTTGATACACGCCGAAATAAAGTGGAGAATTTGATGGATAACCATCTTCAGCCTGCGTGCCGCGAGATGTCTTCTATCCAAGCGCGTCAGTTGATGAGTGCTGACTCAGAGTCTGTTTGCTCGTTTCTCCGCCCAGCTCAGTCTCCCACTCTCGCCCGCCTCTCCAGCAGGATGCGCAGCCTCCGGGGCCTCCTCGCCGTCTCCGGCCACATCACCGGCCGCCAGACACCGTCGACCGGCGCCGCCGCCTCCCCCCACAGCGCCCTATTCGTCCGCGCCCTCCAGATCCTCTCCCAGCCGGAGCCCGTCCGCCTCCACAAGCTCTCCGCCGCCGACACCGGTCCGTGATTCCACTCATCCCGTATCTTCGCACTGAGAATTTTATCATGGGGGAAATCGCGGTTTCAAGCTGTGGCTGGCTCCAGGGATCGTGGAGCTGAGGCTGGAGCGGCCCGAGGCCAGGAACGCCATCGGGAAGGAGATGCTCAGGGGGTTGCGGAGCGCGATGGATAAGGTGGAGGCTGACCCCACGGCCAACGTCCTGCTGCTCGCGAGCTCCGTGCCCAAGGCCTTCTGCGCGGGCGCTGACCTCAAGGTACCGGCTCGGTTGATTCCGCGCAGCAAGCTCGACAGATTTCTGCTCTAGCAAGTTATTACAATAATGCATTCCTCCCGGCTTCTGCTTTGGGTCCCTTCCCTTTGAGGAACACTCATATATTCAGCGGCAAAGAAATGCCTGATAGGGTAGCGGCTCACAGGATCGGCTGGCAAAATAGAGCGAGACTGCTACATTGGTGCGATGGTGAAAATAACGCTCTAGGATTATCGAATAACCCCGCAACCTGAAATAGAGAGCTAAATGATCCCGGAAATAAGACAATTTAAGGGATGATTCAGGAAATAACCCTTTAGCCTTAAGTCCTCATTCGTTTCTGACTTCTGACAGATATTGGTGAGCTAGTTTCTCAAGGAACATCAGTTGAGATAATGCAAAGACATTCATCAGTTTTCACCCCTTTTAAATAATCTGAACTGATAAATTATGAGGTCAAGATCAGGGTCTGACTTATTAGACAAATGCAAATATGTTTTATCAATTGGATCATTTGAACACTGCAAACTTTATTCAGTACAATACAAACTACTCCCTCTGTTCCTAAATATGAGACTTTTTGGGAGTTCATGAACAGAGGTTGTAATAAAATTGCCATTCTGCAGTGTTATATTCTATTTGCTTCCTGAAGCAGCTTGTTTGAACTTTGAAACAAATGTTACTTTTTGCTGCATAGATGATCTTCATTGCATAGAAATTGGTGATGCCTTGGTTCTACTTTCTCTACCCTTTGTGTTATGCTGATCATAATCCACTCCTAACCAGAATATATGGTATGTTGACAGGAAAGGAGGTTAATGGGCCTTTGCGAAGTTCGGGAATTTGTTAATTCCTTGAGAGCTACATTTTCGTCCTTTGAGGTTTGTACCTGGATGCGACATTCAACTTATATGCATACTCATATTTCTTAATACTATCTAATGGTCGTAAAGCCTCATTGTGCATGTTATTTAATCTAGTATGTTCATAATACCTGCATTTTTTGCTTGTATAAGCAGGCACTCCCCATCCCTACAATTGCTGTTATTGAAGGAGCTGCTTTTGGTGGTGGACTAGAATTGGCTCTTTCGTGTGATCTTCGTATATGTGGTATTGCTTTTATTCTGCGGTGCTCAAATTTCATACATCTTACAGAAACCAGTTTCTCCCCTTGATTTCAAACTGTTGAATGTATTTACACCATTTTTCGTTTTTTGCGAATGAATGTATTTCATCCATATGTTTTGCAGGGGAAAGTGCAACATTCTGTTTGCCAGAAACCGGCCTTGCTATTATTCCTGGGTATGTGTCCAGGATGGCGCTTTACTTTTGTAAGTAAATTATGTGTGTTTGACATCTTGCATAATAATGAAATAGTTCTCTCATGAATTTAACTATCAGTACTTGCGAAACCTTTTCCTTTTGTAAATTTTTCTCACTATGGTGCATCAGTCCATACTTCAAAATGAAGTGGGAAATTGTATTCGTGAATTTAAGTTTTGTAATTATAAGATCAAGATGTTATGTGGCTTATTGTCCTTGAATAGCATATCATAGTTGAATTTGCTTGAGAATTGCTGAAATGTCCAGAATGAAATGATGTGCTTCACCTATTAATATTCACCGCTCTTATAATATATAGAGCTGGAGGAACACAGCGTCTTCCTAGGATTGTTGGAAGGTCCAGAGCAAAGGAATTGATATTCACTGGCCGTAGATTTGATGCGACGGAAGCTGTAACTATGGGTAATGTTTAACTTGTCATACTTTCTTTCTGTGTTTAGGACATATTTCTTCAGAAGCTTCTATCACTTTATAGAAGACCCTGCATGACATGTACGTTTGAATGCAGGAGTAGTAAACTACTGTGTTCCTGGTGGTGAGGCTTATCAAAAGGCTCTTGAACTTGCCCGGGAGATAAATGGGAAAGTAAGTTTTTTTCTCTCAATGTACTGTGTGCTTCACTTGGTCTGGTTGAGCACTTGCGTGGCACAAGAAAAAAAAAGGCAAATTTGTGGCCATCCGCAATTCCTGAGAAAATAGAGTTTCCAGTTCTATCCGCGCTAATGAACTTATTTAAGTTCAACTAAGACAGTGGCCCTTCTTTGTTCATTCTAGATGATCTGATAATTGTTATTGCTTTCAGGGTCCATTAGCGATAAGGATGGCCAAGAAAGCCATCAATCAAGGGATGGAGGTAGACCTGTCCTCTGCACTGACTGTCGAAGAAGAATGCTATGAGCAAGTTCTGCACACTCAGGATCGTCTTGAAGGTCTAGCTGCATTTGCCGAGAAAAGAAAACCTGTGTACACAGGAAAGTAAGCTCGTATTCAAGCCACTCACTTAGAGTCTTAGACTCTTAACTCCTGACCGCCAGATGGATTGTAAAATGTGTGACAGATTCATGTATTGCATTGTAAATTTCAGATAATAAGATACATCTGGCATGCTAGTATGCTACTATTTGCAAGTGAATGGTGCATCTTATGCACCCATAAAATTGATGAACCGGTACACCCAACCTAAAAGATACGCGCAAAAAGTTGTAGAAAATTCGGAGAATAATTTACCACGTAGATGTAACATATATCTATCATGGCACATAATTTCAATTTCAAATTCTACTTAGAGGCTTAGAGCCCAAGAATCAGAAACGGGCAAATCACATTATAAATAGTACTTACTTCAAGTGTGGAATTCCTGCTGGAGCTGCTGTTACATAATGAGCCACATTGTTCAGAATTAAATTCTTGCAACTCCCTGTGCTCGAAGGCACAGCTCTTTGTGGGGGTATTTTATACATGCAGGCATGTAAATTCACTGGACATATTATCCCCGAAAATTTGTGAGTTGCATAGCTGAATCCGTTATGTGGCACTCACCATTTTTGTCGTTGTCTTGGTTGGATTTCTGCTGCTATCATGTTTTTTGCTTGAGCAGTTGCCTGAGGTCATGTTTTTGGTATATCCATAAAGTGATGGGCATGCATTCCTGCATGTTCTCCCTTGTGAAATAAGACTCCAGACTAGGTTGTCCACCTGATACCCAAAAGGCTTTTTCATGCGTTTTTTTTAAAAATGATATGTTCTATAAATGTGCCATGCTATAATCTGCGTCCGAGTAAAACTTTGGTGTTTGAGTCTTGAGTTGACCTTAGATCCACAACGTATTCAGTACAGAACGACTCCTCGACTGTGAATCTCTAAGTATGTGCACTCTGTTTAGAAGAAAAAAAGTATGCATGTACTGTTGATTTTGGCAGCAAACTTTGCAAGGATATATTTTACAGCACGATGTATATTTGCAAAGAATCATAACTTTTACAATTTTTTCTTAATCCTGTTGAATACCCAGCCTGCTGAGGCTATTCCCGCACGCGCGTTTTGAGCCGTAGGATCGTGGCTGTGAGCGGTCAAGATTGTATGCTTGGAAAAAGCAAAGCGAGTTACCGCTACCGCAATAAAATCTCTATCATGTCTGACATCTTGGCCCGCTTCATGTTAGTTGTAGCATTGTTCGTGGGGGTATACTGCGTCCCGGTAAAAAAAAACGGCTTGCTCCACATTTTCTCTTCTTCCTCCCATTTTTGAAGTAATTGTTACTTTAGCTGATCCACTATCTGTATAATTTGAAACTTCTCTCTATATGGAAACAGATGTATCGTACCTCTCCTTAATACAACATTAATGCGGGTTATGCTATATATTGGCATTAGGATTTTGACTACCAAAAAAAAAAAAAAAAAAAGTAGCTCAGTATTTTCGTCAGTGGTGATGTTTTATTTTAGACGTATACTTTGTATTAGACGTTCTTTGTTGGCACATTTAGCTCGGTTCATGGCAATACCATTATATGTTGCTAGCCACCAGTCTGCGCACGAGGTTCAGATTGACATGAATTATGGTGCAGCTGACTATGATTAGCATCCTTAAAATTCGGAAGGTACTAAATTTTCTCTTTGTAGAAAATTTGACTAATCTTTCGGTCATACAAACTTTCATATCTTTAAAATTAACATTCTATTGGAAACATAATTTCCCCGTACTATGCTGATGCTATTTGATATAAATATACTCCAGGCCCTACTATTGATGCAATCATATGCTCAAGAACCTTAGTTACATTATTCCCAGCAAGTTCAATACATTATTACTAGCTATATGACTAAGATACATTCCTACCAAGAGTTTTGCGGATATGATAATAGATTGCGAATTTTGCATCTCTTGGTTTTCTCTAACTTTTATCTCTGTATAAAGATATGCGTATCTACTGAACCTCATATCAGAAACATAATTGACTGCTTTGCTTCTGATGTGCTCGGCCTCTTCCACTCATCAACAATATATATCCTTCTTGGATGTTGTCATGGGATCCCTAATGGTTATGAAAACATTCTTGCAAGGAAGGAACATCCTTGATGGAGTGGCGGTCTTGCATGAGACGGTACATGAGATGCATTCTAAGAAATTATATGGGGTTAAAACTAAATTTTGAAAAGGCGTATGATAAAGTTAAGTGGTCTTTCCTACAACAGACACTCAGGATGAAAGGTTTTTCTCCAGAGTGGCGCGCTCTAATAAATGATTTTGTGTTTGGAGGTAGTGTCGCAATCCGGGTTAATGATGACACCGGCCACTATTTCCAAACACGAAAAGAGTTACGCCAAGGGGATCCGTTATCACCGATGTTGTTTAACATTGTAGCGGATATGTTGGCTACACTCATAGAGCGGGCCAAGGCTGATGGCCAGATTGAAGGAGTGATTCCACATCTGGTTGATGGTGGTTTATCTATACTTCAATATGCTGACGATACAATTCTGTTTATGGATCAGGATCTTGAAAAAGCTCAAAATCTGAAATTAATTTTGGCGGCTTTTGAGCAGTTGTCAGGATTGAAAATCAATTTCCATAAAAGCGAATTGTTCGGTTTCGGTGATGCCCAAAACGATACGGCTCTGTATACAGAGTTGTTTGGTTGCGGGCAAGGCCAATTTCCTATTCGTTATTTGGGTATTCCGATTCATTATCGGAGACTTACAATCGCGGAATGGAAATTAGTGGAAGAAAGATTACAAAAACGCCTTAGTAGTTGGAAAGGTAAATTGTTGTCCCTGGGAGGAAGATTGGTACTCATTAATTCGGTACTCACAAATATGGTATTGTATATGTTATCATTCTTCATCCTACCGAAAGGAATTATGCATAAACTCGATTACTATCGATCCAGATTCTTTTGGCAAGGGGACAGCGAGAAAAAGAAATATCGACTGGTTAAGTGGAGTATAGTTTGTAGTCCCAAAGATCAAGGAGGGCTTGGAGTTCATGACCTGGAGGTCAAGAATTCAGCTCTTCTGGGTAAATGGTTGTTTAAGCTACTTACTGAGGATGGGACTTGGCAAACTATTCTTCGGAGAAATATATCAGTTCGAAGACATTATCCCAAGTGGTTTGGAAACCTGGGGATTCTCACTTCTGGGCTGGTCTTATGGCGACAAAAAATATATTCTTTCGCCATGGTACTTTCTCAATCAGGAATGGAGCACAGATACGGTTCTGGGAAGATGCTTGGCTAGACAATGCACCATTAAGTGAACAGTATCCTGCTCTGTATAGGATTGCTCGTCGCCAAGGTGATACCATTGCTACTATAATGGCTACCTCACCTCCGAATGTGACGTTCAGACGGGTTTTACTTGGACAAAGACTTGTGGCATGGAATACCCTAATTCAACGGCTCGGAGATATTCATTTATCACCTGAACCAGACGAATTTAGATGAAACCTTCATGTAGATGGTACCTTTTCCGTAAAATCTTTCTACAATGCGATCCTTCTTTCTGACTTACCAGTTGACAACAATAAGAAGATTTGGAAGATGAAGATACCATTAAAAATTAAATTTTTTGGATGGTATCTTTGTCGTGGGGTTATTCTCACCAAAGACAATCTTGTTAAGCGGAATTGATATGGAAGTACACGGTGTGTTTTTTGTCATCAGGACGAAACAATCAAACACTTATTCTTCCAGTGCCAGTTCGCGAGATCTATATGGTCTGTCATCCAAGTAGCGTCTACCTTGTATCCTCCGACTAGTGTCGCCAATGTCTTGGCAATTGGCTTCATGGTATAGATTCAAGGTTTAAGTTGCTTCTTAGGGTGGGGGCGCTAGCAGTTATCTGGGCGCTTTGGCTATGTAGAAATGACAAGATCTTTAATGACAAAAATTGTTCTTTGTTGCAGGTCATCTACAGATGTACACGTATTATCCGTTCATGGTTACCTCTACAGCGAGTGGAGAACCGACAGCTATTTACGGAGGTCTGTAGACGGTTGGAGGCTACGACGAGGGATACTTTTTCCCTACATGGATGGCAACATAGTCTACGGATAGATGCCCCACCTACACTTTAGGCGTTATATGATTCATCGTTCCAATATGTATCTCGCCTAATTTTTATTATTTATCCTTTTGGACTTGAGACAATAAAACGGCTGTGTGCATCCTGGTTATGCAGAGGCTGAATGTAATTGCTTATTAAAGTAATAAAGCATCCTTTATCGAAAAAAATGAAAACATTCTTGCCATTGCCAGTGACCTCATTTCTCTGGTGGCCTTTCATTCTAATTTCCTTACAGGACAATTGGAATTTGGATGGACAATAAGTGTCACTCCCGTAGGCAAGGAAGCTGCTTTCCATGGCGAAAAAACAATGGGAAGTGTGGGAGATCTACTTGTGCCATTACGAACAATTGTAAAAAAGACATATTATACATGTTATAGCTCCGGCAAATAGAGAAGCGCATGCACGTGCACATGTACCACACCGGCCACGCCATGTCAAAACGCAATGTAGGCGTTGCTGCGAAGCGCGCGATTTCATCTAGTACGAATGAAGCTGGGTCCTTTGTCTCTACTCTCTACCAAAACCCCAGTGCGGTGGTGGGCTCGGGTGGCTACCACGCTGATGCAGTTGCCATCAATCGTCATCGCATCATTATGGGGTCGGTCATGGGTGGCCGGAGGAGGCGGCACAGGTTACAAAGATGCATACGTGACAACGACGCGCGGGTTGCGGCCACGAGGAACAGGAGAGGCGAGCTTGTTGGGGGTAGAGTGAGGAGGGCGTAGCGATGCGAGTGTCGTGCCGGCTAGGGTTGTCATGGGGTGAATGGCAGCTAGACTAAGTCTTGGGTTGTTGGGCTAGTTGGGACTGTCGTTCCTTTAAACCTTTTATATTATATAAACCATTTTCCTTTTCCATTTTAATTCTGCAGGAACGAAATAAAGAGGGAAAATCCCGGGGCTCGTGCTCTTAGATGATTTTTCTATGTGTTTCAAATGAAACAAATAAAGTTTGGTGTTCTCTAGCTGCGGGAAATTGTTTAGATTGGCGTAAAACGGATCTCCAACACATACCCTTGGTTCGAGCAATTCTGCCATTAGTTTAGGGTAGAAGGATGGTTGTCCCCACTTGATGGCTCCCGAGTGCAGGAGATCAATTGTAGTACTTTCAATAAAATAGGTTGTCGAACCCACGAGGAGCTGAAGGAATTGGTTAGCAGATTTGACGAGGAAACAATATAAAGTATGCAGTAGTTTTGGTGTTTTGGGTGTATACTTTGCAATAAATAAAATACTGAAAGTAAATAGCCATAAGTAAATGATCTCAATGAGAGAAAGCACAATCATCTATGCAGCAAGAGGACAGGCTCAAGTGTGTGTGAACTAATATGTGACAAGCGTTCCCGAGGGCGGCATGGATTTAATAGCAGTTAAATTTCTACACAACATAGTGAATATTTTTTCAAGTTTCAATTCTTTAGGGACGGGGCCTAAATCAGTGGTGGCGCCAGGAAATGGCGCCTGGGTATTCCGCCCAATTTTTTTTGCTCTAAACACTACAAGAAAAGTTCTGATAGACAACGTCCCAAAATCGTCAACTAAGGGGCATTTTTCGTCGCCTATGGGCCTAACCCGACGATATGGGTTCTGTTGTCGAAACTGCGTCAAGCAAAGTCCAACGACGATTTTTCGGTCCGTCGCGCTTGGGCGCCCTTCCGCCACGGAAAATCGGACCGTTGCGGAAGTGTTTTCGGGAGCCCGTTGAGCTGACGTCATGCAACCGACACGTGGCGACGCGTTAACGCGATTAACGGCGTTAACAGCTGAAACCCGTGGTAGATGGTAGGCCCACACGAGGCCTGCCACGTCTTGCCGGGCCAGATGACATAGTTTGACCGGTCAACTATATAGCTGGGCTGGTCCATTAGTTACGTGGGCCGGGCCTAACCTCTAAGGTTGATGGTCAAAATTAAATGGGCCGGCCCATTTAACATGTGGGGTCCACCTTACAGCAATGGGCCGGCCCAAGAAGCAAGTGGGCCGGACCAAAAACATAGGTGGGTCCCACTTTCCTGTTAAAAGGCCGGCCCATTTAGTGTGTGGGTCCACCGTATAGTGGGCCGGCCCAACAAGCTAGTGGGGGGCCAAAAACACAGTGGGTCCCACTTTCCGTTAAAGGGTCGGCCCATTTAGTTTGTGGGGTCCACCATATAGCAAGTGGGCGGCCCAACAAAATAGTGGGCCGGGCCAAACACAGTGGGTCCCACTTTCTGTTAAAGGCCCATTTAGTATGTGGGGCCCACCATATAGCAAGTGGGCTAGCCCACCAAGATAGTGGGGGCCAAAAACACAGTGGGTCCCACATTCTGTTAATGGGTCGGCCCATTTGGTATGTGGGGTCCACCATATAGAAAGTGGGCGGCCCAACAAGATAGTGGGCGGGCCAAAAACACAGTGGGTCCCACCTTCCTATTAAAGGCCGCCCATTTGGTGTGTGGGGTCCACCATATAGAAAGTGGGCCGGCCCAACAAGATAGTGGCCGGGCCAAAAACACAGGTGGGTCCCACCTTCCTATTAAAGGGCGGCCCATTTACCATGTGGGACCACCATAGAGCAAGTGGGCGGCCCAATAAGCATGTGGAGCCCATTATCGTGTAACCGGCCTACTAAAGAAGTGGGCCGGCCCAAAATGAAAGTGGGTCCCACACTACTGTAAGTGGGCCGGCCCAATCTGTTGTAGGGCCCTACTTGTTTGACTAGTCAACTTGCATTAAATTTCATGAGCCTAAAATCTGATTTCAATGATACACACAAGTACATACACAAATAAAACAAATAGGAAAATTACAAGGCAATTAATGTGCCCAAATAAAAAAATTACATAGAATCATTGAGGACTTCTATTAGCATCATCAATAACACGTTGACATTTGGCAATCGCCTTGATTGAATCTTGTGTACTCTTTGTCAACATATCAGCTACAGATCTTAAAGCAGCAATACCATGTCTTTTATAAAGTACAGCCTTGAGATATTTACTGTCTGATGAAAGAAATGGTCTAGGTTGACGGCTATGAGAAGATGCATCAGAAGAAAGATCAGAACTTTTTGTGGGCCTCACTGGTAATGAAGATTGCTTCATCACAACTGCATTCTGATAATAATGCAAAAAGAGTTAAACGATGAACTATGCAAACATTTATTATGCAATGTAGATATAAGATAATAACAAGTTGCATAAATAAGACATGTATGGAACTTGTACTAAGCACAAACTTACATCATAATGTTGCACAGGGTCGCTACAGATCCTTTTTTGGCGACTATCTTCTAATGATGACTGCTTCATTAAAACTGCATTCTGGTAACATTGTAAACATAGTTACAACAATTAACTATTCAAACATGTATTACGCAATGTAGAGATCAGATAACAGCATGTAGCAGAAATAAGCACAAGATAAGATAAGATGCATGTACTAAGCACATACTGGCTCACTGCAGGTCCTTCTCTTGCGTGCACTAGTCGTGGTCAACATGCCTATCATTTTAGGTTCAGCCATCAAGTGAAATGCTAATCCTCCTGCTCCATTGTCCTTAATCTGTGTTTAGATATCACATTTAAGACCAAGTCAGCTGGTTTCAAATAACAAAAAACTTGAGCTGCCAAATGAATAAGCCAATATTTACCAGATATCAGATTAAAACCAACTAGATGTTGCTTTGCATGAGATACGAATTTCAGACATTCAGATTTAGAGTAGGGTAATGCCAAGGTTTTACACATAAAGTAAACTGGCATTAAGAATGACCAAATTTCAGGTTCAAATCACCCTCGAAGTTTCTCCAAGACAAGCATATCAAATAGGCAGAAACATAGTAAAGCATGAATGGCATTGCTATGGCAGGGTTCCAAGTGTTAATCTCTTGCATAAGGAACAATGCATATAGGTTATAGATAACGGAAGTAAACTGCCAAAATTACCAACCACGAACTCAGATTCCAACCTTACCTAGCGTCCCCGCTGTTAATGTTGGATGTTCTAATAAGTGGTTCGCATGATCAATCCCTAGGAAAAATAACATTGACAAGTCAGTCTACGATAATACAAAGACCAGACATGCACGCAGCAATAACTATATAAGCTAAAGACGAGGTATAAGAGCAAGCAGATTGGAAATGCACATAGCATGATTATAAAAGCAGTGTGAGAATAGCAGACACGAGAAAACAGCTAGCGGTGAGCTAATGACGTGGTATAAGAACAAGCAGATTGGAAATGCCCATAGCACGACTATAAAAGCAGTGCGACAATAGCATGCAGTACAAAAACAGTTGGCAGCAAATGAATGGGTACAAGGCTATAAATATGTGGATGCACACAGGTGTCAGTAGAATGAACAGGATGGTAGCGACCGGATAATGCTTTTGTATTGTACAATATTTAAACAAACTTCATGCGAAGCAACACATCAAGAAAGTTAACGGCATATGAGATCTGCAAATAACTACACAAAACATGGCTAAAGAAACACCGCGATCTAACGGGCCAGCGTACTAACACAACTTGCATTCCAGCGGCGGCGAACGCGGGAGACGATGAATCGACCCTGTTTCAGTAGAAGCGGGCGTTAGTGAAGCAGATCTGGTTGGCTGGCAAGGTATTCGGTGAAGTTGATACAGCCGCTGCGGCGAGGTAGTCGGTGGCGAGGTCGGCGGTGAAGCAGATCCGTCGGTGGCGAGGTCGGCGGTGAAGCAGATCCGTCGGTGACGAGGGCGGCGGGGGAGCGGATCAGGTGGGTGGACAGCCAACACGATCAAGGCTACGCTGTGGAGGAGTATGCCGGCGGCGAAGCAGATCTAGTACTGTAGAGAGTCGAGCTTTGGCGTGTGAGAGTATTTTTGAGCTAATGGGGCGAATGGTTGGTGGGTGGGTGTGGGCCTGTGGGGAGGGTTCGGGATCTAGGCAAGATATTTCATTGTTACCGAATGAGCCCTCCATGGTCGGTGGGTTGTAGCTTCCGGACCAGGGTTAAAAGGGTAAAACTGGTCACGGGATTTTCGAATGGATGCGGCGGGATGATTTGGCGCGCGGCCGAAATTTTCAGTTTCAAGCTACGAGCAGAACGACAAAAATAATGTTCTTCCCCAGGGATCTCTCATTTCTTCCTCTTCTCTTTCTCTCTCGAGTGTCTCCCACTCCCCCGGCTCCTCTCCCCCTTCTCTCCGGCGGCCTCGCCGGCCGGAGACGAGGCCGACTTCTCTCTGTATATTGTACACCCTCCGAACTAAATTAATTGATTCAACTTTCCTTAGACGTGTATGTATCTAGAGTAAAAACATGTGTGGATACATCCATATTTAGATAAGCAAAGTTGAGTCAGCTAATTTGGATCCGAGGGAGTTAGTGTTGTTGTAAGCTTAGATCCAGTGTTTCCCATGAGCAGAAGCAATGGAGTCGGGGATCTCGTCATCGGCTTCGATCTGGCCTATGGTGAATCTGGCGGATCTTGCCGGATCCCGATCTGGTGCCATCAATGTGATGGCGCTAACGGTGAGGCTTGCTTTGGTCGGCTTCAGATCTGGCCAATGGGGAAGTCAAGCTGCTAAAGTTCACAAGCTCGGGGCATAGACGGCGTCATTCTTGCCCGTGCACATCTTGGACTTTCAGCGGCCCTTCTCAGAGCCAATATGCCGTTGCTGAGGCCCTTCTTCTCCTTCGTCCTGGCGACTACCGGCGACACCGTCCCAAGTGGTGCGTCCCCGGCGACGGAGTTGCTGGAAAGGATGCGGAGCAGAGATGATGTGCGGTCGAGAAGGACTCGATTGATTTTCTTCTATATGTTTTGGGGTCCTTTTTGTAAAGTTGCAGGTTCTATTAGTTATTGTCTAGTACTTTTGGTCCTCTATGTAATTTTTTGGACTAGTTTCCATTGGCACTGATAAACTTGAATTTTGACAAGTTCACGGGGAAAAAAATTCCTTTGCACATATGGCCTATCATGTATAAACATTCTTGAGATTTAAACTATATGTAATGTGCCATGCATTAACCCTAAACCATATATATGTAACTAACCCTAGCTGATCAAACCCTACTTAATTAAAACAAATAACCCTAAACTATACGCATGCACTTTATGCGCAAAGGCGCGGGTGCCTCTAATAATGTGTGTGCGCACTCGATCGATGATCCCTAAACCTTATACAACCCTGAAACCCTAATCCCTAATCCCTAAACCCTAAACACCCTAAACACTAAACCCTAGACCCTAAACCCTAACCCTAACCCTAAACCCTAATTAAACCCTATATATAGGCCAACGACACTTAATTGTGCATCAAGCAGGCCAGGGGTGCCTCGCGGTCCTTGATACGTCCAATTTGCATCACTATTTTGTATCATAATTTGCTGTTATTCATTGATATATTTCATATTGGGACACAATACTTATGTTATTTCATCTATTTTGCATGTTTCATCATCATTGGAGGATCAAGCACCGGAGCCAGGATTCTGGAAAAAGCACCGTCGAACGCAATATTTCGGAAGATCAACTGTGGAAGGGAATTTCACGTAAATTCCTATTTTTCCAGATGACGGAGGGAGCCGAAGGGGAAGAAGAGAGGAGCCACTGTGGGCCCAGACCATAGGGCGGCGCGGCCCATGGCCTGGCCGCGCCACCCTGGGGGCCCCACAGCCTCTTTCCCTTCCTTTTCTTCGCGTACTCCTTCGTCCCGAAAACCTAAGCCACGAGAGGACCTCACGGAGGGTTACAGCCGCCTCTGGGGCGGAGAACACCAGAGAGAAAAGAGCTCTCCGGCGGGCATCCGCCGGGGAAATTCCCTCCCGAAGGGGGAAATCGACGCCATCGCCATCATCATCGAGCGGGACATCATCTCCATCATCATCATCATCATCTCCACCATCTACACCGCCATCACCATCGCTGCACCTCGTCACCGCTGTAACAATTCGGGTTAAATCTTGATTGTTTGATAGGGGAAACTCTCCCGGTGTTATTCTATACTTGTTGTAGATGCTATTGAGTGAAACCATTGAACCAAGGTTTATGTTCAGATTGTTATTCATCATCATATCACCTCTGATTGTATTCCATATGATGTCTCGTGAGTAGTTCGTTTAGTTCTTGAGGACATGGGTGAAGTCTAAATGCTAGTAGTGAATTATGGTTGAGTAATATTCAATGTTATGATATTTAAGTTGTGGTGTCATTCTTCTAGTGGTGTCGTGTGAACGTCGACTACACGACACTTCACCATTTATGGGCCTAGGGGAGTGCATCTTGTATTCGGTTGCTAATTGCGGGGTTGCCGGAGTGACAGAAACCTAAGCCCCCGTTAGTATATCGATGCAGGAGGGATCGCAGGATCTCAGAGTTTAAGGCTGTGGTTAGATTTATCTTAATTACTTTCTTGTAGTTGCGGATGCTTGCAAGGGGTATAATCACAAGTATGTATTAGTCCTAGGAAGGGCGGTGCATTAGCATAGGTTCACCCACACAACACTTATCAAAACAATGAAGATTATTTAGCCACATGAAGCGAAAGTACTAGACTAAAATCCCCATGTGTCCTCAGGAACGTTTGGTCATTATAAGTAAACAAACCGGCTTGTCCTTTGTGCTAAAAAGGATTGGGCCACTCGCTGCAATTATTTCTCTCGCATTTTACTTACTCGTACTTTATTTATCTGCAATATCAAAACCCCTTGAATACTTGTCTGTGAGCATTTACAGTGACTCCTTCATCGAAACTGCTTGTCAACACCTTCTGCTCCTCGTTGGGTTCGACACTCTTATTTATCGAAAGTACTACGATACACCCCCTATACTTGTGGGTCATCAAGACTATTTTCTGGCGCCGTTGCCGGGGAGTGAAGCGCTATTGGTAAGCGGAATTGGTAAGGAAATTTACTGTTTGTGCTGATTTTATTTCTGCCTGCTGCTATAAAACATTATGGAGAGATCTTCTCTTCAATTTCTATTTGGGAAATCTACTACTACTGCAACGGTAGTGGATGAAGCGCCAGGTGAGGAAGTAGTACCATATAAAATACCTATGAAAATTATTGAACGTGTTATGGATAACCGCTATGAAGGGGATGGAACTGTCCATCCTGGTGATCATTTATTGTTTTTGCATGAATTATGCGGGTTATTCAAATGTGCAGGTATTTCTATGAATGAAGTTAGGAAGAAACTATTCACTATATCGCTGTCTGGTAAAGCGGCGCACTGGTATAAATTGCTGAAGAATGGTGATTCTATTGATTGGGAGGACATTGTGCCTTTATTTTATTCCAAATTCTATCCTCCAAGTGAAATTCACAAAGATCGGAACCGCATATATAATTTCTGGCCTCATGATGGAGAGAGTATTGCCCAAGCTTGGGGGAGATTGAAGTCTTTAATGCTCAAATGCCCCATTCATGAGCTTCCTGGTAATGTTATTATTGATAATTTCTATGCAAGACTTTCTTTTCAAGACAAGACCTTGCTGGATACTTCTTGTTCTGGATCATTTACACGCAACAAAGAAGAGTTTAAAAGGGACCTTCTTGATCGGATCCAAGAAAATACTGAAGGATGGGAGAACGACAAAGATAGAGAATCAGGTATAATTTATGATTATAAATGCATTGAAACTTTTATGGATACTGATAAATTTCGTAATATGAGTGCTACATATGGTCTTGATTCCCAAGTTGTTGCAAATCTTTATAAAGCTTTTGCCTCTCATTATGAATTGCCTAAGAAGAATTTTGATAAGTATCATGAACCATATAAAGATAAAGTTGATTCATCTGTAAACAAATGTGTAGTGATTGAAACTGTTGATAATGTTATTCCTGAAGCTTATATTGAAAAAACTCCTTTCCCTGCTAAAATGAAGGAGTACTCTGTCATATCTAGTGCGGTTAATAAAAGTGAAAAGAAACCTAAAGAACCTGAAGAACAAATTAAAATTGAACCTGCTGTTGCAATAGTTAAAGATCTTGTGACTGAAAATGTGGAGGATGGTCATATTATTTTCTGTGAAGATGCTTCTAATATTGTTTCACATCCTAATAAATCCAAACAAGTTAGTGTTCCTATGCTATCTGTTAGAATTGGTGATCATTGCTATTATGGTTTATGTGATATTGGTGCAAGTGTTAGTGCTATACCTTATGAGCTTTACACGGAGATTATGCACGAAATTGGTTCTTGTGAACTTGAAGATATTGATGTGGTTATTCATCTGGCTAATAGAGAAACTATTTCTCCAATTGGTATTGTTCGAGATGTGGAAGTTCTATGTGGTAAGATTAAATATCCTGCTGACTTTTTGGTACTTGGTTCTGCTGCTAGTGATCATTGTCCTATCATTTTTGGTAGACCTTTTCTAAATACTTGTGGAGCTATTATAGATTGTAAGAAAGAGAAAATTTTGACTAGATTTGCTGGTGAACCTTATGAATTTAACTTTTCTAAATTTACCAAAACTCCTTATAAAGTTGACTTGCCTAGTAATGATTTTAAAATGGAGCAGTGTGCATCTATTGTTCTTGTTCCTAATAATCCTTTGCAGCAACATTTGGAGAATAGTGAAAGTGAAGCTTTTAGGAAAGAAAGAGATGAGCTTGAGGAAATTTTTCTTCGCCAACCTATTCTCAAGCATGATTTACCGGTGGAAGATTTGGGTACAACACCGCCACCGAAGGAAGATCCTGTTTTTGATTTAAAGCCTTTACCTGATAATCTTAAATATGCTCATATTGATGATAAGAAAATATATCCTGTTATTATTAGTTCTAAGCTTTCAGAGATTGAGGAAGAAAGGTTATTGGAAATATTGAAGAAACACCGAGGAGCTATTGGCTATACTCTTGATGATTTGAAAGGGATTTCTCCTTCTATTTGCCAACATGCTATTAATATGGAAGAAGATGCAAAGCCTGTTGTTGAACATCAACGTCGTCTAATTCCGAAGATGAAAGAGGTGGTAAGGAACGAGGTATTAAAACTTCTTGAAGCTGGTATTATATATCCTATTGCTGATAGTAGATGGGTTAGTCCTGTGCATTGCGTTCCTAAGAAAGGAGGAATGACTGTTGTGCCTAATGATAATGATGAGCTTATTCCTCAAAGAATAGTTGTAGGTTATAGAATGTGCATTGATTTTCGAAAAGTTAATAAAGTTACTAAGAAAGATCATTACCCTTTACCCTTTATTGATCAAATGCTAGAAAGGTTATCTAAAAATACTCATTTTTGCTTTCTTGATGGTTATTCTGGGTTTTCACAAATTGCTGTTAAAGCTAAAGATCAAGAGAAAACCACGTTTACTTGTCCTTATGGAACTTATGCTTATAGGCGTATGCCTTTTGGTTTATGTAATGCTCCTGCTACTTTTCAAAGATGCATGTCTGCTATTTTTCATGGTTTTTGTGAAAGTATTGTAGAGGTGTTCATGGATGATTTTTCTGTCTATGGGAATTCTTTTGATAATTGCTTGCGAAACCTCGATAAAGTTTTGCAGAGATGTGAAGAAACTAACCTTGTTCTTAATTGGGAGAAATGCCACTTTATGGTTAATGAAGGAATTGTATTGGGACATAAAATTTCCGAGAGAGGTATTGAAGTTGATAGAGCTAAAGTTGAAGCAATTGAGAAGATGCCCTATCCGAGGGATGTTAAAGGTCAGCAAAGGAGGAAATTCTTTTATGACTTGAAGCATTATTTTTGGGATGACCCACACTTATATAAAGAAGGAGTGGATGGTATTATGCGAAGATGTGTTCCTGAATATGAACAACAGGAGATATTGAATAAATGTCATGGAAGTGTTTATGGAGGACATCACGCTGGAGATAGAACCGCGCAAAAGGTTCTACAATCAGGTTTTTATTGGCCAACACTTTTCAAAGATGCAAGGAAATTTATTTTATCTTGTGATGAATGTCAAAGAGTTGGTAATATCTCCAGACGCAATGAAATGCCTATGAATTATACTCTTGTTATTGAACCATTCGATTGTTGGGGATTCGACTTCATGGGTCCTTTCCCTTCTTCAGACGGTAACACTCATATACTTGTCGCTGTTGATTATGTTACTAAATGGGTAGAAGCTATACCTACAAAGAGTGCTGATGGTGAGACCTCTATAAAAATGCTTGTGGATGTTATATTTCCTAGATTTGGAGTACCTAGATATATTATGACTGATGGAGGTTCTCATTTTATTCATGGAGGTTTTAGAAAAACTCTTGCTAAGTATGGTATTAATCATAGAATTGCTTCGCTTATCACCCTCAAACTAGTGGTCAAGTAGAATTATCAAATAGAGAGATTAAAGCTATCTTGGGAAAGACTGTTAATAAATCTAGAAAGAATTGGGCTAGCAAATTGAAAGAAGCACTATGGGCTTATAGAACTGCTTATAAAAATCCTATGGGAATGTCACCTTATAAAATGGTTTATGGAAAAGCTTGTCATTTACCTCTAGAACTAGAGCACAAAGCTTATTGGGGTGTTAGAGAACTAAATAAAGATCCTAAATTAGCCGGTAATAAGAGGTTGTTGCAATTAAGTTCTCTAGATGAATGGAGAAGTGAAGCTTATGAAAATGCTAAACTCTTTAAAGAAAAAGTTAAGAAGTGGCATGATAGAAGGATCATTAAAAGAGAATTTAATGTTGGAGATCAAGTTCTATTGTATCGGTCTCGTCTCAGATTCTTTGCAGGGAAATTACTCTCGAAGTGGGAAGGACCATATGTTGTTGAGGAGGTGTATCGTTCAGGAGCAATTAAAATTAGCTCTCTCCAAGGCAATGCCACACAAGTGGTGAATGGACAAAGACTCAAGCATTATATCTCGGGTGATTCTTATAATGTTGATGTTGATATTATTCAAGTGGAAACACCGGAAGCTTTCATCAAAGGACAAATTGACAGTCCGCCAGAACTCGACTTTGAATAGGTAACAGTACAGGTAATAAAAAGTCCGCGTTTACCTTTCCGAACATTATTTCTGCTGTTTTTGGAAAATATGAAAAATTACGGAATCGAAACGGAGTGGAAAAGACGCGCGAGGGCCCGTCACCACAGGCCGGCGCGGGCCCCACCCTGGCCGCGCCGACCTATGGTGACAGCCCTCGGCGTCCCGTTTCCACTCGTTTTCGGCCTGGAACCTTCCTTTTGTCGTAAAAATATTTGCTATATAATCCCCCGGACCCCTGGAGGTCCGTAATATCGTTTTCTCGTCGTGTTTTGTTTCGAGCTGTTTTCTGCCAGGATCTGCTTCGGATCTAGATCCATCATGTCTTCGTCGGGAACTCAGAAGGACAGCTTCTTTGAGGACGTCGTCAACCCGTACATGAACGAGCTGAAGATGCACCCCAAAGAGTTGCGGCTCGTGGATGGAGAGTTGCAGATCAAAGATGTCCAGGGTCCTAAGGGAGAAGGGAGTTTGGAAGACAGGATGGAGAAACTGGAACAAGAGGTTTTCAACTACAAGAAGATGGCTGAGCGTGAAGTGGATATCTTTCACAAGATTGTGTCTGAACTCATTGATGGGCACAAGAAGGAGACTGCAAAGCTGTGGGACGATATCTTCTCACTTCACGACACCACCAACAAACTCCAAGCTCAACTCTATGATGTTCATAATCAAAACTGTGAGTATGAAAACAGGTTTAAGCGCATAAGTCATGCTGCTAGTTTCAGGTTTCCGGAGACCAAGATGTCTTTTGTTGATGGAGGGCCTCTTCCATGGAAGTCTGATGACGACAAAGATTCACCATCATCACCGAAGGAGTAATTCATCATCGGTATTGGCATCCCCTTGGTTTGTTCCAAGCTTGGGGGAGTGCCGCGGTATCACATCATCACCACCTTTATCTTTTACTATCAAGTAGTGTCATATCATGAGTAGGGAAGTTATCATATAGAATAGTATGCAATGTGGAAGTATCTCTCTTAGTTGGTTATCTATGTATCCGTTGGTGTGAGTTATCGTTATGGAATATTAATGAGAAGTCTTATCATTTACTTTTTGCACACCTTATTTTAGTTTGCAATCTCCATTATATGATTACTCTTGACATGAGTATTGATATCACTTTGGGAGCATCAAGTAAATCTATTTGGTTTTGGCAAACTTAGCATTGGTCAATAGCAACAACATCTTGATGTTTAAATAGAAGAGAGAAATACACTTAGATATATTACTCTATTATCTCTATGCTTAGTATTCTAAAGTTAAAATTGCTTGTGCTTATGAGAAAGATGCATGATTGTTTCTATCATATGTATATTTGTTTGTTTCCCTCAACCTTTATGCTTGCTATCAAACCTTGCTAGCCAAAGACCTGTATCGAGAGGGAATGCTTCTCATACATCCATAACCTTAGACCAAACCTATGCCATTTGTGTCCACCATACCTACCTACTACATGGTATTTTCTGCCATTCCAAGTAAATACTTCATGTGCTACCTTTAAATAATTCAAACTATACTACTCCTTATTTGTGTCAATGTTCTATAGCTCATGAGGAAGTATGTGGTGTTTCATCTTTCAATCTTGTTGGGCGGACTTTCACCAATGGACTAGCGGCACATCCGCTTATCCAATAATTTTGCAATAAGAGCTGGCAACGGGGTTCCCAGCCCCAATTAATAACTTTCATTAATAATTCTCTTCACATGTTTTGCTCTGATTTATCAGTAAGCAACTTAATTTTGCAATAGACACTCCTCCATGGTATGTGAATGTTGGAAGGCACCCGAGGATTCGGTTAGCCATGGATTGAGAAAGCCAAGGTTGGGGGGAGTGTCATCCTTAATAAAACTAAAATACATGTGTAAACAAAAGAGAAGGGGGATGATCTACCTTGCTGGTAGAGATGCCGTCCCTCATGGGAGCCGCTCTTTGAAGGTTCGTTTGGCAAGGGGGTTAGAGTGCCCGCTACCATTCGTTGACAACAACAAACACCGCTCAAAATCTTACTTTTATGCTCTTTATATGATTTCAAAACTTGAAAAGCTCTAGCACATGATTTAATCCCTGCTTCCCTCTGCGAAGGGCCTGTCTTTTACTTTTATGTTGAGTCAGTAAACCTATTTCTCTCTATCTCAAGCAAGCAATTGAGTTGTTGTGAACCAATCATTTATGCTATGATTCAGTTAATCATGTCTTTTATACTTTCTTGTTTAGTACCAATTTTATCTGAATGAATATGACTTTGAAGTTATCAATGATTATGAGGAGATTGTTATGCTTAAATATGAAGGCTCAGCTATAAATTCTAATATGAAAGCTTTGCTTAGAAGTACAATCCGTTAGTAGTTCTCTGACCAAGAACAAAGTTTGCCATCACCAACTATGATTTCTTATGCACCTTTACTTGTGATTTCTCTTTACTTATTTCGAGATGAGTTATATGAGGAAGTTGTTTACTAGAATGTCTTGTGTGAATGAATATGATGCTTCTTGTCCGTATTCTATTTATCGACTCTTCACTCCATAAACATGTGGTCTCGTTTATCGAGCTCAGTTTCGCTTGGGGACAAGCGAGGTCTAAGCTTGGGGGGAGTTGATACGTCCAATTTGCATCACTATTTTGTATCATAATTTGCTGTTATTCATTGATATATTTCATATTGGGACACAATACTTATGTTATTTCATCTATTTTGCATGTTTCATCATCATTGGAGGATCAAGCACCGGAGCCAGGATTCTGCTGGAAAAAGCACCGTCAGAACGCAATATTTCGGAAGATCAACTGTGGAAGGGAATTTCACGTAAATTCCTATTTTTCCAGATGACGGAGGGAGCCAGAAGGGGAAGAAGAGAGGACCCACTGTGGGCCCAGACCATAGGGCGGCGCGGCCCATGGCCTGGCCGCGCCACCCTATGCTCTGGGGGCCCCACAGCCTCTTTCGCTCCTCTTCGCGTACTCCTTCGTCCCGAAAACCTAAGCCACAGAGAGGACCTCACGAGGGTTACAGCCGCCTCTGCGGGGCGGAGAACACCAGAGAGAAAAGAGCTCTCCGGCGGGCAGGAATCCGCCGGGGAAATTCCCTCCCGGAGGGGGAAATCGACGCCATCGCCATCATCATCGAGCGGGACATCATCTCCATCATCATCATCATCATCTCCACCATCTACACCGCCATCACCATCGCTGCACCTCGTCACCGCTGTAACAATTCGGGTTAAATCTTGATTGTTTGATAGGGGAAACTCTCCCGGTGTTATTCTATACTTGTTGTAGATGCTATTGAGTGAAACCATTGAACCAAGGTTTATGTTCAGATTGTTATTCATCATCATATCACCTCTGATTGTATTCCATATGATGTCTCGTGAGTAGTTCGTTTAGTTCTTGAGGACATGGGTGAAGTCTAAATGCTAGTAGTGAATTATGGTTGAGTAATATTCAATGTTATGATATTTAAGTTGTGGTGTCATTCTTCTAGTGGTGTCGTGTGAACGTCGACTACACGACACTTCACCATTTATGGGCCTAGGGGAGTGCATCTTGTATTCGGTTGCTAATTGCGGGGTTGCCGGAGTGACAGAAACCTAAGCCCCCGTTAGTATATCGATGCAGGAGGGATCGCAGGATCTCAGAGTTTAAGGCTGTGGTTAGATTTATCTTAATTACTTTCTTGTAGTTGCGGATGCTTGCAAGGGGTATAATCACAAGTATGTATTAGTCCTAGGAAGGGCGGTGCATTAGCATAGGTTCACCCACACAACACTTATCAAAACAATGAAGATTATTTAGCCACATGAAGCGAAAGTACTAGACTAAAATCCCCATGTGTCCTCAGGAACGTTTGGTCATTATAAGTAAACAAACCGGCTTGTCCTTTGTGCTAAAAAGGATTGGGCCACTCGCTGCAATTATTTCTCTCGCATTTTACTTACTCGTACTTTATTTATCTGCAATATCAAAACCCCTTGAATACTTGTCTGTGAGCATTTACAGTGAATCCTTCATCGAAACTGCTTGTCAACACCTTCTGCTCCTCGTTGGGTTCGACACTCTTATTTATCGAAAGTACTACGATACACCCCCTATACTTGTGGGTCATCGGTCCTCTAATTAAATTAAATGTGCCATGCATTAACCCTAAACCATATATATGTAACTAACCATAGCTAATCAACCCTACTTAATGAAAACACATAACCCTAAACTATACTAGCTATAACCCGATCTAATAAAAACATGCTCTATATATAGCAGCTAGCTAGCAAACCGTAGATTAACACCAATTAAAATATACATGGCCTATATCGATCATGTTGTATAACATATCCCTGAGATTCATTAATTAATTATATAATTATCGTGATAAATTAATTAACTTGAACTTTGACAAGTTCTCTCGAATGAAAACACATTTGATTAAGTTGCCTCATAATATATATATATATATATAATTAGTGTGCATGCATGGCCTACAATGCATTCGTGCATATATTTTAATGTATATTTGAACATATTCTTGGGGATTTCAATCTCTCTCTCTCGATCATCTATATATCGTTGGTGGCCAAAAAACACACATATATATGCATGCAATTTATGCGTAAAGGCGCGGGTGCCTCTAATAATGTGTGTGCGCACTCGATCGATGATCCCTAAACCTTAAACAACCCTAAAACCTTAAATCCCTAATCCCTAAACCCTAAACACCCTAAACACTAAACCCTAAACCCTAGACCCTAAACGTACCCTAACCCTAACCCTAGCTAATCCTAAACCCCAATTAAACCCTATGTATAGGCCAACGACACTTAATTGTGCATCGATCGAGCGGGTCATGGGTGCCTCGCGATCCTCTAATAAAATTAAATGTGCCATGCATTAACCCTAAACCATATATATGTAACTAACCCTAGCTAATCAACCCTACTTAATTAAAACACATAACCCTAAACTATACTAGCTAGCTATAACCCGATCTAATAAAAACATGCTCTATATATAGCAGCTAGCTAGCAAACCGTAGATTAACACCAATTAAAATATACATGGCCTATATCGATCATGTTGTATAACATATCCCTGAGATTCATTAATTAATTATATAATTATCGTGATAAATTAATTAACTTGAACTTTGACAAGTTCTCTCGAATGAAAACACATTTGATTAAGTTGCCTCATAATATATATATAATTAGTGTGCATGCATGGCCTACAATGCATTCGTGCATATATTTTAATGTATATTTGAACATATTCTTGGGGATTTCAATCTCTCTCTCTCGATCATCTATATATCGTTGGTGGCCCAAAAAACACACATATATATGCATGCAATTTATGCGTAAAGGCGCGGGTGCCTCTAATAATGTGTGTGCGCACTCGATCGATGATCCCTAAACCTTAAACAACCCTAAAACCTTAAATCCCTAATCCCTAAACCCTAAACACCCTAAACACTAAACCCTAAACCCTAGACCCTAAACGTACCCTAACCCTAACCCTAACCCTAAACCCTAGCTAATCCTAAACCCCAATTAAACCCTATGTATAGGCCAACGACACTTAATTGTGCATCGATCGAGCGGGTCATGGGTGCCTCGCGATCCTCTAATAAAATTAAATGTGCCATGCATTAACCCTAAACCATATATATGTAACTAACCCTAGCTAATCAACCCTACTTAATTAAAACACATAACCCTAAACTATACTAGCTAGCTATAACCCGATCTAATAAAAACATGCTCTATATATAGCAGCTAGCTAGCAAACCGTAGATTAACACCAATTAAAATATACATGGCCTATATCGATCATGTTGTATAACATATCCCTGAGATTCATTAATTAATTATATAATTATCGTGATAAATTAATTAACTTGAACTTTGACAAGTTCTCTCGAATGAAAACACATTTGATTAAGTTGCCTCATAATATATATATAATTAGTGTGCATGCATGGCCTACAATGCATTCGTGCATATATTTTAATGTATATTTGAACATATTCTTGGGGATTTCAATCTCTCTCTCTCTCGATCATCTATATATCGTTGGTGGCCCAAAAAACACACATATATACGCATGCACTTTATGCGTAAAGGCGCGGGTGCCTCTAATAATGTGTGTGCGCACTCGATCGATGATCCCTAAACCTTAAACAACCCTAAAACCCCTAAATCCCTAATCCCTAAACCCTAAACACCCTAAACACTAAACCCTAAACCCTAAACCCTAACCCTAACCCTCTACCCTAGCTAACCCTAAACCCTAATTAAACCCTATGTATAGGCCAACGTCACTTAATTGTGCATCGAGCAGCCCAGGGGTGCCTCGCGGTCCTCTAATTAAATTAATTGTGCCATGCATTAACCCTAAACCATATATATGTAACTAACCCTAGCTAATTAACCCTACTTAATTAAAACACATAACCCTAAACTATACTAGATATAACCCGATCTAATAAAAACATGCTCTATATATAGCAGCTAGCTAGCAAACCGTAGATTAACACCAATTAAAATATACATGGCCTATATATATCGATCATGTTGTATAACATATCCCTCAGATTCATTAATTAATTATATAATTATCGTGATAAATTAATTAACTTGAATTTTGACAAGTTCTCTCGAATGAAAACACATTTGATTAAGTTGCCTCATAATATATATATAATTAATTAGTGTACATGCATGGCCTACCATGCATTCGTGCATATATTTTAATGTATATTTGAACATATTCTTAGGGATTTCAATCTCTCTCTCGATCATCAATATATCGTTGGTGGCCAAAAAACACACACATATATATATATATGCATGCAATTTATGCGTAAAGGCGCGGGTGCCTCTAATAATGTGTGTGCGCACTCGATCGATGATCCCTAAACCTTAAACAACCCTAAAACCTTAAATCCCTAATCCCTAATCCCTAAACCCTAAACACCCTAAACACTAAACCCTAGACCCTAGACCCTAACCCTAACCCTAACCCTAACCCTAAACCCTAGCTAACCCTAAACCCTAATTAAACCCTATGTATAGGCCAACGACACTTAATTGTGTGCATCGAGCAGGCCAGGGGTGCCTCGCGGTCCTCTAATTAAATTAAATGTGACATGCATTAACCCTAAACCATATATATGTAACTAACCCTAGCTAATCAACCCTACTTAATTAAAACACATAACCCTAAACTATACTAGATATAACCCGATCTAATAAAAGCATGCTCTATATATATAACAGCTAGCTAGCAAACCGTAGATTAACACCAATTAAAATATACATGGCCTATATCGATCATGTTGTATAACATATCCCTCAGATTCATTAATTAATTATATAATTATCTTGATAAATTAATTAACTTTAATTTTGACAAGTTCTCTCGAATGAAAACACATTTGATTAAGTTGCCTCATAATATATATATAATTTTAGTGTGCATGCATGGCCTACCATGCATTCGTGCATATATTTTAATGTATATTTGAACATATTCTTGGGGATTTCAATCTCTCTCTCTCTCTCGCGATCATCTATATATAACGTTGGTGGCAAAAAACACACACATATATACGCATGCACTTTATGCGTAAAGACGCGGGTGCCTCTAATAATGTGTGTGCGCACTCGATCGATGATCCCTAAACCTTAAACGTACAACCCTAAAACCCTAAATTAATTATCGATCTCCCTGTGATTCATTAATTAATTATATATATAATTATCGATGATAAATTAATTAACTTGAATTTTGACAAGTTCTCTCGTATGAAAACACATTTGATCAAGTTGCCTAGCTCATAATATATATATAATTAGTGTGCATGCATGGCCTACCATGCATTCGTGCATATATTTTGATATATATTTGAACATGCATATTCTTGGGGATTTCAATCTCTCTCTCTCGATCATCTATATATCGTTGTTGGTGGCAAAAAAATACACATATATATACGCATGCACTTTATGCGCAAAGGCGCGGGGTGCCTCTAATAATGTGTGTGCGCACTCGATCGATGATCCCTAAACCTTAAACAACCCTAAAACCCTAATCCCTAATCCCCTAAACCCTAAACACCCTAAACACACTAAACCCTAGACCCTAAACACCATAAACACTAAACCCTAAACCCTAGACCCTAAACACCGTAAACATTAAACCCTAAACCCTAAACACCCTAAACACTAATTAAACCCTAAACCCTAGACCCTAAACACTAGACCCTAAACCCTAGACCCTAAACACCCTAAACACTAAACCCTAAACCCTAGACCCTAAAAACCCTAAACCCTAAACCCTAAACACCCTAAACACTAATTAAACCCTAAACCCTAGACCCTAAACACTAGACCCTAAACCCTAGACCCTAAACACCCTAAACACTAAACCCTAGACCCTCTAAACACAGTAAACACTAAACCCTAAACCCTAGACCCTAGCTAAACACCCAAAACACTAAACCCTAAACCCAGCTAGCTAAACCCTAAACCCTAATTAAACCCTATATATATAGGCCAACGACACTTAATTGTGCATCAAGCAGGCCAGGGGTGCCTCGCGGTCCTCTAGTTAAATTAAATGTGCCATGCATTAACCCTAAACCATATATATATAACTAACCCCTAGCTAATCAAACCCTAGTTAATTAAAACACATAACCCTAAACTATACTAGCTATAACCCGATCTAATAAAAACATGCTCTATATATAGCATGCAGCTAGCTAGCAAATTAAACGGTAGATTAAAACCAATTAATATATACATGGCCTATATCGATCATATGTTGTATAACATCTCCCTGAGATTCATTAATTAATTATATAATTATCGATGATAAATTAATTAACTTGAATTTTGACAAGTTCTCTCGAATGAAAACACATTTGATTAAGTTTCCTCATAATATATATATAATTAGTGTGCATGCATGGCCTACCATGCATGCATTCGTGCATATATTTTAATATATATTTGAACATATTCTTGGGGGATTTCAATCTCTCTCTCTCTCGATCATCTATATGTCGTTGGTGGCCAAAAAACACACACATATACGCATGCACTTTATGCGCAAAGGCGCGTGTGCCTCTAATAATGTGTGTGTGCGCACTCGATCGATGATCCCTAAACCTTAAACCCTAAATAAACCCTAATCCCTAATCCCTAAACCCTAAACACCATAAACATTAAACCCTAAACCCTAGACCCTAAACCCTAACCTCCTAACCCTAAACCCTAAACCCTAATTAAACCCTATATATAGGCCAATGACACTTAATTGTGCATCAAGCAGGCCAGGGGTGCCTCGCGGTCCTCTAATTAAATTAAATGTGCCATGCATATATATGTGTTTAATTTGGGGATTTCAATCGCTCTCTCGTATGTAGCTCTCTCTACTCTCTCTCTCTTCTCTCTCTCTCTCTCTCTCTCTCTCTCTCTCTCTCTCGTTGGTGGCCAACAACACACACATGCACTTTGTGCGCAAAGGCATGCGCCTCTAATAATGTGTGCGCAGTCGATCGATCTAGTTTTGATTAATCATAGCACACAAATAAAGAAGTTGTATTTGAATCCACACAACCTAATCTAAAACACATAACCCCTAACATGGCCTAATTAATTAACCCTTCTCGATCTCTACCTAATTAGTGGAAATTGCACAAAATCAAAAGGGGTCCCTCACTAATTATGCATATCTGCTAGATTGTGATAAACTTTTGCCACATATATATTTGGTGGATGGGTGCATCTTGGCATGTAAACAATTAGTGTTTGCAAATGGCGTTGTCAAAATTTATGTACAAATGATTTCTTTCCATCCAAAGTGCATAAAATGGGAGTTTTAATGAAGAAAGTACAAATAAAACAGCTCAACATGCTTCCACACCCCGATTTTCACACGAAGTAGAGCATATTTAAAGGATAATTCCAGAGTTTTACTATTTTTCAAGCAACTTTGCTAATTTTCCCCCACTCACATGACTTTATGTCGATTTAACGAAAATATGGCGAATTTAAACTACATGGGCGGGATAGTTTGAATTGTGCGCGCGGCAAAGGGAACCGCCTATTCCTCAACCTTGTGCACGGCAAATTACACACGCAACTCCATTAAACGCCACCTACCGACCTTAATTATCACCCCGGCGGCCCGGCCGCATGACCCCCCACCCACCCGTACACAACTTATCCCCGTCCGTGCGAAGAGCTTCCCCTCCCCGTCCCGTCCGTGCGAAGAAGAAGCTTCCCCTCCCCGTCGTTCTTCTCGAGACGCACCGGCGGTCAAGTTGATCCACGGTAGGGCTGCTATCTCTAGCTCAATCATGTATCGGGCAAGACAGCCTAACGATTTATATTTTCTTGATGCTGCTAAAAAAATTCGTCAGTATGCTCGAACTAATTGGCACTTTATAGTTTTCCGCTCGATTTGTCATCGATCAATTTGTTCATTTGCGTGGGCATATAGAGTCAGTTCTGCACTCGATCCGTTAATTTGCTGAAATGCCATGGCAGAGTTTTGTACACGATCTGTTTGCTAAAATGTCGATGGGCATTTTTTGTTTTGTACTCGACATGATTGCTGAAATGCATAATCATGTAGTATAGTTTTGTACTCGATGGATATACATTTCCTACTTCGCCTTAAATTAATCACCAACCACTGTATCTCATAATTAAACAGATGGACAGAACTTGGATACTGCATGGACACTTATGTTCCCCTTCATATATAAATGGTGTTCAACCCTTTATGGGGTTTATTAGAGCTCATGATGGTCACAACCTGGACGTGTATTGCCCGCGCTGCACATGTATGAATGGTGAGAAGAGGCCTCACCCTGTAGTGGCAGATCATTTACACATTTTTGGGATGGACCGCACATATGTTAGGCGGGTTTAGCATGGTGAACCATATAATGATCCTTTAGCAGGAGAAGCAGATCTTGCTCACACTGTATGTGTGCTGGCATATGTAGTTAATTATTTATATTGATGCTGCCGCTGTTTCAATCAATAGTTTGCATTGCTGTGCAAGGTTCTGTACTCAAATTTAACTTGTTGCAGATGGATGGACGGGAAGGAGAGAAAAAGCGCTTGCTTCAGGAAACGGGTTTCAGCTCTGGGACATGTGCTTGTGCCAGATGAGAAGGTAAATATGTAAAACGGCATTTGTTCAGGTTGCATCCCTTAGATGTTTGTCTAATCGGTTGATGTACTAATTGCAGAAGCATAGAGTTGAAGAGGTCTCTCAGTTTGATGGGAGATTTGAAGATGAATCTCAGTTTGATGCACCTGTGGATGGTACTGATGACGAGCCTTTCATAGACGAAGGTCCTGCACCTGAGATTATCCAGTCTACAGAAGGAGGCCGTGGACCGAGTACACAGCTTTGCGTTGAAGTGGATGCACGCCCGGAGATCATCACGGGCGTCCGGGTAGTCTCAAGACCACCCAGCCCTGATGCACCTGTGGATGGTACTGATGACGAGCCTCTCATAGACGAAGGTCCTGCACCTGAGATTATCCAGCCTACAGAAGGAGGCCGTGGACCGAGTACACAGCTTTGCGTTGAAGAGGATGCACACCCGGAGATCATCAGGGGCGTCCCGGTAGTCTCAGGACCACCCAGCCCTGATGCAAAATGTTGAGCTACTTTATGATTCGTACTCTTATGTTCTGGTGCTGTAGTATGTTATGATTTGTACGCCTTTGGCGCTAGATTAAGCATTCAGTGGATGATTGATACGTCTCCAACGTATCGATAATTTCTTATGTTCCATGCTACTTTATTGATGATACCTACATGTTTTATGCACATTATATGTCATATTTATGCATTTTCTGGAACTAACCTATTAACAAGATGCCGAAGAGCCAGTTGTGTTTTCTGCTGTTTTTGGTTTCAGAAATCCTAGTAAGGAAATATTCTCGGAATTGGACGAAACTTTCGCCCAAGGTCCTATTTTTGCACGAAGCTTCCGAAGACCGAAGAGATAACGAAGTGGGGCCACGAGGCAGCCAGGGGATAGGGCGGCGCCGGCCCTGGCCGCGGCCCGGCCCCCTGGGCACCTCGTGTGGCCCCCGCGTTGACCTTCCGCCTACTTAAAGTCTCCGTCGCGAAACCCCCGACCGAGAGCCACGATACGGAAAACCTTCCGAGACGCCGCGCCGCGAATCCCATCTCGGGGATTCGGGAGATCGCCTCCGGCACCCCCGGGAGAGGGGATTCATCTCCGGAGGACTCTACACCGCCATGGTCGCCTCCGGAGTGATGAGTGAGTAGTTCACCCTGGACCATGGGTCCATAGCAGTAGCTAGATGGTCGTCTTCTCCTTGTTGTGCTTCATTGTTGGATCTTGTGAGCTGCCTAACATGATCAAGATCATCTATCTGTAATACTATATGTTGTGTTTGTCGGGATCCGATGGATAGAGAGTACTATGATTATGGTGATTATCAATCTATTGTTTATGTGTTGTTTATGATCTTGCATGCTCTCCGTTATTAGTAGAGGCTCTGGCCAAGTTTTTGCTCTTAACTCCAAGAGGGAGTATTTATGCTCGATAGTGGGTTCATGCCTTCATTGACACCTGGGACAGTGACAGAAAGTTCTAAGGTTGTGATGTGTTGCCACTAGGGATAAAACATTGATGCTATGTCTAAGGATGTAGTTGTTGATTACATTACGCACCATACTTAATGCAATTGTCTGTTGCTTAGCAACTTAATACTGAATGGGGTTCGGATGATAACCTGAAGGTGGACTTTTTAGGCATAGATGCAGTTGGATGGCGGTCTATGTACTTTGTCGTAATGCCCAATTAAATCTCACTATATTTATCATATCATGTATATGCATTGTTATGCCTTTCTCTATTTGTCAATTGCCCGACTGTAATTTGTTCACCCAACATGCTTTTATCTTATGGGAGACACCTCTAGTGAACTGTGGACCCCGGTCCTATTCTTTACATAGCATACAATCTACTGCAATTGTGTTTTACTGTTTTCTTTGCAAACATCTTCCACTCGATACGCTTAATCCTTTGTTACAGCAAGCCGGTGAGATTGACAACCTCATTTCGTTGGGGCAAAGTACTTGGGTTGTGTTGTGCGGTTCGCGTTGGCGCCGGAATCCCTGGTGTTGCGCCGCATCACATTTCGCGACCATCAACCTTCAACGTGCTTCTTGGCTCCTCCTGGTTCGATCAACCTTGGTTTCTTTCTGAGGGAAAACTTGCCACTGTGCGCATCATACCTTCCTCTTGGGGTTCCCAACGGACGTGTACATTCACGCGCATCAAGCCTGTTTTCTGGCGCCGTTGCCGGGGAGATCAAGACACGCTGCAAGGGGAGTCTCCACTTCTCAATCTCAATTTACTACTTTGTTTGCTGCACTAAATCAAAACACAAAAAAATTAGTTGCTAGTTTTACTTTATTTATTGTCTTGCTCTCTATATCAAAAACACAAAAAAATTTAGTTACTTGCATTTACTTTATCTAGTTTGCTTTATTTACTGTTGCTAAAATGAATACCCCTGAAAATACTAAGTTGTGTGACTTCACAAATGCAAATAATAATGATTTCCTATGCACACCTATTGCTCCACCTGCTACTACAGCAGAATTCTTTGAAATTAAACCTGCTTTACTAAATCTTGTCATGAGAGATCAATTTTCTGGTGCTAGTTCTGATGATGCTGCTGCCCATCTCAATAATTTTGTTGAACTTTGTGAAATGCAAAAGTATAAAGATGTAGATGGTGATATTATTAAATTGAAAGTGTTTCCTTTCTCATTAAGAGGAAGAGCTAAAGATTGGTTGCTATCTTTGCCTAAGAATAGTATTGATTCATGGACTAAATGCAAGGATGCTTTTATTGGTAGATATTATCCTCCCGCTAAAATTATATCTTTGAGAAGTAGCATAATGAATTTTAAGCAATTAGATACTGAACATGTTGCTCAAGCATGGGAGAGAATGAAAACTTTGGTAAAGAATTGCCCAACCCATGGACTGACTACTTGGATGATCATCCAAACCTTCTATGCAGGACTAAATTTTTCTTCGCGGAATTTATTGGATTCAGCTGCTGGAGGTACCTTTATGTCCATCACATTGGGGGCGGCTACAAAACTTCTTGATGATATGATGATAAATTACTCTGAATGGCACACGGAAAGAGCTCCACAAGGTAAGAAGGTAAATTATGTTGAAGAAACCTCTTCCTTGAGTGATAAGATTGATGTGATTATGTCTATGCTTGTGAATGGTAGATCTAATGTTGATCCAAATAATGTTCCTTTAGCTTCATTGGTTGCTCAAGAAGAAAATGTTGATGTGAATTTCATTAAAAACAATAATTTCAACAACAATGCTTATAGGAACAACTCTGGTAATAACTATAGGCCATATCCTGCTAGTGGTAATGATTATGGTAATACTTATGGTAGATATGAGGAAAGGATGCTAGAAATTGAAAGATCCACTAAAAACTTTATGCAATCACAATATGAGCAAAATCAATTGTTTACTAAAACTATGAATGAACAATCTACCTTGTTGAAAAATATAGGAAATCAACTTGAAAACTTGAATAGGGAGATTTCTGGTCTGCAAACTAAAATTTCAAATGCTGAAACCCGAATCTCATACATGTCTGCATCACAATCTTCTTTAATTAATAAAATGGCTGCTAAACCTGATGATATTGATAATAAGATTACTACTACAGCAAATGCCATCCAAGTTAGAATTAATGAGAATATAAGATTAATGGCTGAACTGCGTGCTAGGTGGGATAGAGAAGAAAATGAAAAACTAGCTAAAGAGAGTAATGTAGCTAAAGTTTGGACTATTACCACTACTAGTAATGCTAATTCTTCACATGTTGCTGCACCTCCTACTATCAATGATAAAATAATTGGTGTTGGCAATGTTTCTACTCCTAGTGCAAAGCGAACAAAACTGCCTGAAATTGCTAAAACTGCTGAAACTGCTTGTGATAAAACTGCTGAAATTTTTTCCAACCTTGGGAACAATGATCCCATTGCTGTAGCTCATAATGATTTAGATTTTGATGATTGCCACATCTCTGAAGTTATAAAGTTCTTACAAAAACTTGCTAAAAGTCCTAATGCTAGTGCTATAAATTTAGCCTTTACAAAACATATTACAAATGCTCTCATAAAAGCTAGAGAAGAGAAACTAAAACTTGAAACTTCTATTCCTAGAAAGTTAGAAGATGGTTGGGAGCCCATCATTAAAATGAAATTCAATGACTTTGAATGTAATGCTTTATGTGATCTTGGTGCAAGTATTTCTGTTATGCCTAAAAAGATTTATGATATGCTTGACTTGCCACCATTGAAGAATTGTTATTTGGATGTTAATCTTGCCGATAATGTTAAAAAGAAACCTTTGGGGAGGATTGATAATGTGCATATTACGGTTAACAATAACCTTGTCCCCGTTGATTTTGTTGTTTTGGATATCGAATGCAATGCATCTTGTCCTATTGTGTTGGGAAGACCTTTTCTTCGAATGTTGGTGTGTTATTGATATGAGGGAAGGTAATATTAAATATCAATTTCCTCTCAAGAAAGGTATGGAACACTTTCCTAGAAAGAGAATGAAGTTGCCTTTTGATTCTATTATTAGAACAAGTTATGATGTTGATGCTTCATCTCTCGATGTTACTTGATTTGCACTTTCTGCGCCTAGCTGAAAGGCGTTAAAGAAAAGCGCTTATGGGAGACAACCCATGTTTTTACCTACAGCAATTTTTTGTTTTGTTGAGTCTTGGAAGTTGTTTACTACTGTAGCAACCTCTCCTTATCATGTTTTTGTGCCAAGTAAAGTTTCTATGTCAAAGTTGATGTTATATTTTGGATCGCTGCGCAAAACAGCATTGCTGTCTGTCACGAATCTGGGCACAGTCTCTGTAGAAAATTCGAAAAAATCTGCCAATTTACGAGCGTGATCCTCGGATATGTACGCAACTTTCATTAGTTTTGAGTTTTTCCATTTGAGCAAGTCTGGTGCCAGCTTTAAATTCGTCTTTACGGACTGTTCTGTTTTTGACAGATTCTGCCTTTTATTTCGCATTGTCTCTTTTGCTATGTTGGATTTATTTCTTTGATCCATTAATGTCCAGTAGCATTATGCAATGTCCAGAAGTGAAAATAATGATTGTGTCACCTCTGAATGTGTGAATTATTAATTGCGCACTAACCCTCTAATGAGTTTGCTTGAAGTTTGGTGTGAAGGAAGTTTTCAAGGGTCAAGAGAGGAGTATGATATACTATGATCAAGAGGAGTGAAAGCTCTAAGCTTGGGGATGCCCCCGTGGTTCACCCCTGCATATTTTAAGAAGACTCAAGCGTCTAAGCTTGGGGATGCCCAAGGCATCCCCTTCTTCATCGACAACATCATCAGGTTCCTCCCCTGAAACTATATTTTTATTCAATCACATCTTGTGTTCTTTACTTGGAGCGTCGGTTTGTTTTTGTTTTTGTTTTTGTTTTAATAAGATGGATCCTAGCATTCACTTTGTGGGAGAGAGACACGCTCCGCTGTTGCATATGGACACATGTGTCCTTAGGCTTTACTCATAATGTTCAAGGCGAAGTTTCTTCTTCGTTAAATTGTTATATGGTTGGAATTGGAAAATGCTACATGTAGTAATTCTAAAATGTCTTGGATAATGTGATACTTTGCAATTGTTGTGCTCATGTTTAAGCTCTTGCATCATATGCTTTGCACCCATTAATGAAGAAATACATAGAGCTTGCTAAAATTTGATTTGCATATTTGGTTTCTCTAAGGTCTAGATAATATCTAGTATTGAGTTTTGAACAACAAGGAAGACGGTGTAGAGTCTTATAATGTTTACAATATGTCTTTTATGTGAGTTTTGCTGCACTTGTTCATCCTTGAGTTTGCTTCAAATAACCTTGCTAGCCTAAACCTTGTATCGAGAGGGAATACTTCTCATGCATCCAAAATCCTTGAGCCAAATACTATGCCATTTGTGTCCACCATACCTACCTACTACATGGTATTTCTCCGCCATTCCAAAGTAAATTGCTTGAGTGCTACCTTTAAAATTCCATCATTCACCTTTGCAATATATAGCTCATGGGACAAAATAGCCTTAAAAACTATCGTAGTATTGAATATGTACTTATGCACTTTATCTTTTATTAAGTTGCTTGTTGTGCGATAACCATGCTTCTGGGGAACGCCATCAACTATTGTTGAATATCATGTGAGTTGCTATGCATGTCCGTCTTGTCTGAAGGATCTATCATTTTAGTGGTTGGAGCATGCAAAATTGTTAGAGAAGAACATTGGGCCGCTAACTAAAGCCATGAATCATGGTTGAAGTTTCAGTTTTGGACATATATCCTCAATCTCATATGAGAATAATAATCATTGCTACATGCTTATGCATTTAAGAGGAGTCCATTATCTGTTGTCCATGTTGTCCCGGTATGGATGTCTAAGTTGAGAATAATCAAAAGCGAGAAATCCAAAATGCGAGCATTCTCCTTAGACCTTTGTACAGGCGGCATGGAGGTACCCCTTTGTGACACTTGGTTGAAACATGGCATGCGAAGATCCGGTAGTCCAAGCTAAGTAGGACGAGGTGCGGGCACTATTAGTATACTATGCATGAGGCTTGCAACTTGTAAGATATAATTTACATAACTCATATGCTTTATTACTACCGTTGACAAAATTGTTTCATGTTTTCAAAATAAAAGCTCTAGCACAAATACAGCAATCGATGCTTTCCTCTTGAAGGACCTTTCTTTTACTTTTATTGTTGAGTCAGTTTACCTATCTCCTTCCACCTTAAGAAGCAAACACTTGTGTGAACTGCATTGATTCCTACATACTTGCATATTGCACTTGTTATATCACTTTATGTTGACAATATCCATGAGATATACATGTTATAAGTTGAAAGCAACGCTGAAACTTCATCTTCCTTTGTGTTGCTTCAACACCTTTACTTTGATTTATTGCTTTATGAGTTAACTCTTATGCAAGACTTATTGATGCTTGTCTTGAAGTACTATTCATGAAAAGTCTTTGTCATATGATTCACTTGTTTACTCATGGTCATTACCTTTGTTTTGATCGCTGCATTCATTACATATGTTTACAAATAGTATGATCAAGATTATGATGGCATGTCACTTGAAATTATCTTTGTTATCGTTTTACCTGCCGGGACGAGCAGAACTTGCTTGGGGATGCTGATACGTCTCCAACGTATCGATAATTTCTTATGTTCCATGCTACTTTATTGATGATACCTACATGTTTTATGCACATTATATGTCATATTTATGCATTTTTGGAACTAACCTATTAACAAGATGCCGAAGAGCATTTTTGTTTTGCTGGTTTCAGAAATCCTAGTAAGGAAATATTCTCGGAATTGGACGAAACTTTCGCCCAGGGTCCTATTTTTGCAGAAGCTTCGTAAGACCGAAGAGATAACGAAGCCACGAGGCAGCAGGGGGGGCGGCGCGGCCAGGCCCGGCCGCGGCCTACCCCTGGGCTCCTCGTGTGCCCCCGCGTTGACCTTCCGCCTACTTAAAGTCTCCGTCGCGAAACCCCCGTCGAGAGCCACGATACGGAAAACCTTCCAGACGCCGCCGCGAATCCCATCTCGGGGATTCGGGAGATCGCCGGCACCCTGCCGGAGAGGGGATTCATCTCCGGAGGACTCTACACCGCCATGGTCGCTCCGGAGTGATGAGTGAGTAGTTCACCCCTGGACCATGGGTCCATAGCAGTAGCTAGATGGTCGTCTTCTCCTTGTTGTGCTTCATTGTTGGATCTTGTGAGCTGCCTAACATGATCAAGATCATCTATCGTAATACTATATGTTGTGTTTGTCGGGATCCGATGGATAGAGAGTACTATGATTATGGTGATTATCAATCTGTTGTTTATGTGTTGTTTATGATCTTGCATGCTCTCCGTTATTAGTAGAGGCTCTGGCCAAGTTTTTGCTCTTAACTCCAAGAGGGAGTATTTATGCTCGATAGTGGGTTCATGCCTTCATTGACACTGGGACAGTGACAGAAAGTTCTAAGGTTGTGATGTGCTATTGCCACTAGGGATAAAACATTGATGCTATGTCTAAGGATGTAGTTGTTGATTACATTACGCACCATACTTAATGCAATTGTCTGTTGCTTAGCAACTTAATACTGAATGGGGTTCGGATGATAACCTGAAGGTGGACTTTTTAGGCATAGATGCGGTTGGATGGCGGTCTATGTACTTTGTCGTAATGCCCAATTAAATCTCACTATATTTATCATATCATGTATATGCATTGTTATGCCTTTCTCTATTTGTCAATTGCCCAACTGTAATTTGTTCACCCAACATGCTTTTATCTTATGGGAGAGACACCTCTAGTGAACTGTGGACCCCGGTCCTATTCTTTACATAGCATACAATCTACTGCAATTGTGTTTTGTTTTCTTTGCAAACATCTTCCACTCGATACGCTTAATCCTTTGTTACGCAAGCCGGTGAGATTGACAACCTCACCTTCGTTGGGGCAAAGTACTTGGGTTGTGTTGTGCAGGTTCCGCATCCCCGTGTTGCGCCGCATCACATTTCGCGACCATCAACCTTCAACGTGCTTCTTGGCTCCTCCTGGTTCGATCAACCTTGGTTTCTTTCTGAGGGAAAACTTGCCACTGTGCGCATCATACCTTCCTCTTGGGGTTCCCAACGGACGTGTACATTCACGCGCATCAATGATCGCGTTGCAAAATTCGACACCCACACAATCAGTTCATCGTATGAGTAGTAGCACAATTACTTCTACAGCGATTCCTGCCAGCGCATTAGTTGGTAGCATGAAACACTTTCAGGTACTCCCCTCTGATTCATATTAATTGACTCAATTCTGTCTAGATATGGATGTATCTAGATGCATTTGTTAACTAGACTAACAAACTTGAGTCAGTTAATATGAATCCGTGTAAACCGCCCAAGTCCTCGAGCAGCTAGTTTATTGACTCTGGACTCCAAGCCTCTCGCGGCAAGCCATCGACGAAGCTTTGACCAGATCTTGGCCCGCAATTTTTTTGTGTGTGGCGAATAGCAAAGCTTTGACCAGTTCCTCTCGGGATACAGCACGCCGGTGAGCTTGCACGGTTGCCATGAGCACTTTCCGGCGGAACTTCCTCTTCAGCGCCCTCAAGCCGCTGCTGCGAGACAGCACGCAGTGCCTCGAGGTGGACGGAATTCTGGATCTCAGGGCGGGTGGTCCGCATCGTCCGGGAACGATCTCCAGCGGGTTAACGAGGACATGCATGGCGGCCGGGGATTTGTTTGTTTTTTTTTTGGTTTGAGCTTGGGATTTGGGGTTTTTTCGGATAGGGGAGGAGGAACCGAGGAAGAGGAAGGAACAGCCGCGTGCTTGGCGCGTGGCGGTGTGCTTGAATTTCGAATTTTTGTGAAATGTTTCATTTCCCCGCTACAATTCGGGGGTTTCTTGACGCGCCAATGCGTCCCGCCGGGCAGCTTCAAGTAAATTTGGGGTGCCACACTATGGGCCCTAGTTTCAGTGAGACATGTAATGACTAGTCACATCAGTAAGTTCACTGTGTAATAAAATATGTTACCCCTCCCCTTTATGTAGCACCCCTTCTCTCCCGATCGAGTGCCGAGTGCCGACGGATGCAAGCCGCTAGCTCGATCCCCTCCTTTCGCCTCCACCGTCCAGGCATCCAGCTTGGAGGGGCAAGCTGCATCTAGCCCAAGCGGATTAGGTAGGACTAGTAATGTTCTCTCCTTTCTCGAGATCGGTTCTTTTTTCCTCTCCTCGATATCTTGCGCATCTCTTTCCTATTCTGGGCGAAGGGGTGTCTTTCTGGTCACCCTCGAGCTGGGAGTGATTGATGGGGGTGGGGGCGGGGGCTACCTTTGCTTGGATTGGGGTGTTCTTCCTTTATTTGTCGACATTTGCAACCTTTGTAGTTTCTGCTGATCCTCACTGTATCTTTTGTCAGCTTGTACAGGAAAGGTAAGACCTCGGCGGTGGGGGCAATGGAGCGTAAGGCCACCACGCATGTGGGCAGTTGGCTGAGCCTGAGCTGCGTCCCCAGCCCCGCGAAGCAGGTACTCCGTTTGCTTATCCACTCTTTACCTTTTAAGTGTCTCTCTGGTCTCTGCATCCTCAATCTGTTCCTGTTCTGGAATATGCTTAAAGTAGCACATGTCTTCAGCTGTTTGTGCGTAAAGCCTCTGTGACACCATGCTCTATATTCTCTGTATCAGGTTGGTACCTCCAGGTTCCGTGCTGAGGCTATGGGGAACGAGAATAGCGCCCCACCTGCTGCAGGAGCATGGCCCGATCTGCAGCACAAGAAGCGAAATGCCACGCCGAGCTGGGCAGGGACCGCCCAGGGGTAATTTTTTTAACCAACTTACCATGATGTAGTCTGAATCTGATACTCCCTCGATCCAAATTAATTGACTCAACTATCTGTAGATACGGATGTATCTAGATGTGTTTTAGCTCTAGATACTACTGCCTCCATCCCAAAGCTTTGGGCTTATATTATTTTTAGAAAGTCAAACTATACCATGTTTGACTAAGCTTTTACCAAAAATCAGTAACATGCAAAATACAAAATTAATATCATTAAATAGATAATAAAATATATTTTCCTACGGTATCTACACAGTATTATATTTGTTGATAGAATGTTCTAAAATTTTGGTCAAACTTTGCTTGTTTTGATTTCTCAAAAATAAATAAGGCTTAAGCTTTTGGATGGTGGTAGTACATTCATATCTAGACAAAGCTGAGTTAACTAGTTTTTTTGTCTGTCCATAGCTAGTGTTCACGCTGCAAAAGGCTAAGAGCATCCACTATATGCATCAGTCTATCTCACACTGCTGAGGTCTGCCTTTTGTTTTGCTATTCATATGCAGACTGAAACTTTAGGGCCTTTACTCAAAAGGAAGATCAAAACTGCGGCTGATCAGGCTGCCAGTATGTTGATGCCGCCCCCATCTTCTAAATGCCTCTACAAGCACAAGGCCACGCACCAGCTGGGTGGTGATCTTTTAATGAATATGGTATATTTTCTTAATCCACAAAACATGCCTTGATTTTTCTCTGTTTATTGTCGGTTTTTTCTATGCTTGCCAAAAGTTTACAACAACAACAACCAAGCCTTTCAGTCCCAAACAAGTTGGGGTAGGCTAGAGTTGAAACCCATAAGATCTCGAAGCCAAAAGTTTAGAAACACCAAATTCGTTTGCTTACAATCATCATACAGTAATGTTCATCTACTCCAGTTCCCCTAACCCAACATAAAATGATGTTAATTACGATTTTTAGATTAAAAGAGCACCATTAGGCGCTGTTAATTACGACTTTGAGATTAAAATGTCATTTGCAATTGTTAATTACAATTTTGAGACAATTGGTTAGTTTAACCTCGATCTCTTCTGCTCTCCATTTTTCCCAACCGAACAAAAATGTAACCATTCCATTCCTCTGAAATGGAACCATTCCATTCCATTCCACGCTGTTTCAGAACCGAACACACCCTTGCATTGTTGTGAACTGTTGTCCATACACGGCCATACCCTTCCACTTACATCTAGCACTATATGACTACACCATGGACCAAATGTTGGGGCACATTTTCTGCCGGGAAAAGTCACATGACACGGCAATCTAACTGCCGGCAAAGATTGTTTCCCGGCTGTTTGGCCTGCCCTCTAAAATGCTGCCGGCAAAGAGCTTTGCCGGCTGTTTTTTCCTTTCCCGGCTGTTTGTTTGCCTCCCTAGTAGCATCTTTGCCGGCACTCTTGTTTCTTCTGTGGCAGACAGGTTAGCCTGCCGGTACAGAGATGTGCCGGCTGTTTTACAATATTGCCGGCCCTTGGATGGCCCCCAAATGCAATTTCTCTGCCTCCTTGGCTACTATCAGTTCATTTTGCTGACATTGTGCTCGTCATTTTACATTCCAAGATTCAAGTGAACATTCACATAATTCTAGAAATTATTCCACAATGTGAATATTGACATGATTCATTATCCAGTACATGGTTCATATCCAGGATATACAAAGATCGGTCAAATTCAAATTAAAATGAATGCACGTCATCGGAAATAGTGCACAAGAGCTTATATATGTTTCTAAACTAGCGATCTTCATTGAAGTGAACAAAAGAATCTAGCAAGTCACTCTGAATCACATCAAGGGGGGTCATTGATCTTTTGCAGTAACTCCTGAAAATGAAAGTGAGGAATCAGAAACTCCCCAAGTAAAATGGCTAGCAAAATAACACACACTGTAGCAAACGCTAGTCAGATGTCAATCAAGCACTGGAAATGTGATAACCAGGTGCAAAAATAACTAAGTAGTACATGCATATACATGCACCTCATGCTAATTACCGTATCTTTTAAGCAAGTCAAGAAATACATCAATGCATTTGTTTTTGCCTTACAGACGGATAAGACACAAGACCAAACAGCAGTCAAATGGAGTACACTTGATTTGGCCACGACTGGCCAGACCTGAAACTGAACTAGTGTAACACAAGAGCAGTCCCGGTCCTGCTACTGCCCAACACCCGTGAGCAAAGCAATAAAACCAAAGCAAAAGTGAGCCACACCCACTACAGCTAAAATTTTAAAAATAAAGACCAAAGTCTTCACGTATTGTGAGAAGACGTGCGGATCAGCATCAGAACCATGCGTATAATAGATTCTTATTTTTAGACTACTACGGTCCAGTGTTTTACTCTGTAGTTCAATGCAAGTAGCAAGATATAAGCATAGTCATACAGAATATTTATCACAATGATCATAACCTTGTTCACACACAAATCAAATAGATAAATAGCAACTAGTGTTCTTGGTAGCTGAAAGTCCCAGACACAAGTTTCTGTTTTTTTAATTACCACTGTCATTCTTGTCGACACAAAATAGATTAACTAGCAGCATTTTCAGAAACAAGACACAATAGAAACACCTTACCTCTGTCATTCTTCTTGTAGAGGTGATGCTTGGTTTGCCATGGATTTCTTCACCTCCAGCTACATATAAAGTAAACACTGGTAACGAACTTCGCTCAATGGGTAAAAGCAAACTGAATAAATCTTTTAACCACATTAATGAACGTTTCAGTGTGCCTATCATCATCCATCAAGCCCTTATCCATTTTAATAGCAATTATTTAAAGGAAAAAGCTTGTGATCACCCTCCCAACGCACGCAGAAGCCTGTTCCCCTCGAACTCATCTTCAACCTCTGTTCTTTTCGGTTTCTTCTTCCGCAAAGCTCTCTCTGCCGACTTGGCTTCGACCACCACACCGACGCCGGCGTGCGGATGTTGCTTTCCCATTTACACGCCGCCGTTCCTCCCTCGCCACGCCCGCTGCTCCCTATGTCGCCGGACGCCACGCCGTTGCTCCTCATCTCGCTATCCCGAATCGCTGGGATGTGGAACTTGATGATGCCATGACGGTGATGATGCTGCAGAGGACGGTGGTCCTGCGACAAGGGAGGGACCACCACGTCTTTGAGGCCGGGTCCTAGAGACGATGCTACTGCAGCGAGGTCCAGCGACGCTGCGGGGCTGGCCGCAAGAGGAGGTCTAGCAGTGCTGCTATGGCCATGCGGTGATGCTGCCAAAGGTGAGCAACGTTGCTACATTCTGCCAGCAACACTACTACAATCGCCTGGCGGCCGCTGCTACAAGCGGGCGGCGACGCTGCTACAATCTCCCAGCGACGCTGCTACAATAGCCCGGTGGCACTGCTACAAGCAGCGAGTGGAGACAGCAAGCACCAACTACCGGTGCTGCAAAGCTGGCTGCTACGAGCGGCAGGCCGTGGTGCTGCTAGCGGCAAGCATCGATGATGCGAGAGTTCATGCAACAAGCCCGTCCGCATCTGCTCTCTACGGCGGCCGTTGATGCTACTAGAGGAGGACACCTATGCTACAAAGGCGCCGACCTCCGCCATTACTGCTAGTCTGCTACAAGGCTCCGTCGCCATTGCTACAAAGGATGTCCATGGTTGTTACCCGGTCAATCTGTTGATGCAACAAGCCCGCGGCCCTGGAGGATGTAGTAGAAGTGCATAGAAGATATATCCAAAGAGCTAGCATCAGAAGTGACTTACTTGTCTTTGTACAAGCTCATGCAAATAGTGTCCAGTCCACTTCTATCCCCACTGCACTAAGTGTCCTTGGTGTTCTGATTAACCTATGGAAATGAATCAATTAGCAAGGTAATCAAAATATACAGAAAAGCTAACACTAAACCATAAGTGAAGTTATTCTCATGCAAGCAATTTACAATTGAGGGGAAGCTATCACAACAACCAATTAAACACACACACTGTATGTTGTCACTGAAGCTACTGCCATATCTCAGATAGAACAGTATGACCACGCATCACAAAACTAATGAATGCATCAGTAACCAAGGCATTTTCATAAGATAACAACAGGAATTTAAATCATAAAATCAAATACGATAATAACAGGCACTTGCGACCGACTGTACTGTACACAACAACTCAGGCTAGACCTCTTATCAAGAAGCTTGGTTGCTGCACTAAAAAAGATAGACATGTAGAACCCAACGCTTCAATTAACTACAGAATTATCCACTCATGTAGTGAGTACAGGTAGTGTAGTGTTGTTCAAAACTTACAAACTATAACACATGTACATGCTCAGATCAAAACATTACAAATACATACATGCCATATTATTATGCCAAACAAGAACACTTAAGAGTAGCCGAGAACACTTCCTGAGTTCAAACTTCAAATGGCAGCAGTTGAGATCAAAAGAACATCTAATTAAACATGATGCTGAATTGCCAAGGACTTTGATGAAGATGGCAGTGACGGGTGTGCGTGCTACTCCAAGAATCCAGACTTGTCCAACCATCAACTCCTCCGTCTGCTCAAGAAAGTCATGATTCTGAACTCATTTGAATAAACCCTTGTGCATGTAAAACAACACAAGTACTGGTCGAATGCACCCATGTGCATGTTAAAACTACACTGTACAAACAAATGTGTTCAGTTTTATTCCATATTGCTTAACTAAACTACTCTGCTAAGACGTTCGTCTAACTGAACCCCATTACAAGTTATCATTTTTTCCATTTGGCGATTGAGTTTGTGTTCAAAATATTGCTCCAGGACTTTGTAAATTTGTAAACACGAGTAAACAAGTAGCATAGTACACATACACAGCTTGCAGATCTCAGCACAACAAATGTAATATCTACCATGGAGAAACTCATCATCGTCAAGGGAAGCTCACCTGCACATACACAGCTTGCAGATCTCAACACAACAAATGTAATATCTACCATGGAGAAACTCATCACGGTGAAGGGCAGCTCACCTGCACTATTTAGCCTAGTGCTCGCCTACACACCTGTGTTAATCTACTCGAATACTTGCAGACGAAGAAGGGGCGGGCTTGATTCTGGGCAGCCTCGCCGGATTCCTACACATCACAAACAAACAAAATAGGTCAATCAGCCTCGTTGGATTCTAGAAAGAAGAATAGCAAGAAGAAAGAAGAATAACAAGAAGAAACAGGAGGCCAGGGAGGTGGAGGACACGCCAGCAGCGCGGTCACCGCGGACAAGCGATGGTGTGGACGGCAGAGTAGGGACCCGCATGGGAAGAAGAAGGGGGCAAGGAGAAGGACGTTGTGCGGATGCGGCGGCGCCCAAGCTCACCGAGGGGTTGGGTCACGCTGCAGCAGGGCCCGACGGGTTAGACCAGCAGGAGGTCATCCTGCGATGCTTGCTCCGGCGGCGCAGCGTGGGAGGCAGAGAGTGGAAACACGGTGCTGGAGGCGGAGTGCGGCGGGGCGGGAGCTTCGCTGCGGTAGGGGAGAAGGCGGTGGGGATTGGGGGAAATCGATTGGGGATTTTTGAGTTTCGTCTAGGGATTTCGGCGGAGGGGATAAGGTTGGACCCGCGCGTTAGAATCCAGAATATTTCGCACTACCCGCGTTATGTTTGGGAAAGCAGCGCCAAAATTTTCGCGACCTGACGTGCCGGCTGTTTGCACCGCCGGGAGGTATCTGTGCCGGCACTTGCTAAATTTCTGCCGGCTGTTAACTTGTCCCGGCACTTAAATTGCCTTGTAAAGTCGATCTTTGCCGGCTGTTTTTTGCCACCAAATTTTGTCTGTGGTGATGCATCAGTCTGTCTCAGAGTCATTCAATATCACTGCTGAGATCTGTTCCCATTCTTATGCAGGCTGAAACTGCTGCGTCTTTACTCAAGTGGATGCAAAATGAGGCTAATGAGGCTGCTGTGAGGACGATGGTGCCGGCACCATCTTCCGAAAATCTCTACAAGCACGAGGCCATGGGCCAGCTGGGTGGTGACCTTTTAATGAATCTGGTATATTTTCTTAATCCACATACATGATTTCATTATTATCTGTTTAATTACTGTTGGCTTTGTCTAATGCTTACCAAAAGTTCAGAAACATTGCGTTTGCTTACAATCATCATACACTAATTTTTCACTTTTCAGTCTGTCTCATCCAGTATATAAACTGTTGATTTCCATTGGCTTCTTTTGTAATCATTTGCATTGTTGTCAACTGTTCTCTATGCACAACCCTATTCTTCCACTTACACCCCGCACTATTTGCATCAGTCTATCTCATAGATTTATTAAATATCAATGATGAGTTCTGTTGCTATTCATATGCAGGATGAAACTTCTGTGCCTCTACTCAAATGGATAAAAAATGATCCTGATGAGGCTGCTGTGAAGACGATGGTGCTGCCACCATCTTCTGAAACCTCCTCAAGCACAAGGCCACGGCCAGCTGGGTGGTACCCTTTTCAGTAAGCAGGTATATTTTCTTAATCCTCATACATGATTTGATTTTTGTCTGTTTATTGCCGGCTTTGTCTAATGCTTACCAATAGTTCAGAAACACACACACCTATTCTTCCACTTACATCCAGCACTATATGCATCGTGTCTCATAGATTCATTTTATATATCACTGCTGATGTCTGTTGCTCTTCAATTTTTATATGCAGACTGAAACTGCTAAGCCTTCATTGGTCAAAAGGATTGCAACTGCTGCTGATGAGGCATCTGCAGAGGCTGCCACCAAGTTACTGTCAGCCCCACCTTCGGTATGCTTATATAAGCTCAAGTCCAAGGATCAGCCGGGCCGTAACCATCCAAGGGTTCGGGTATATTTTCTTAAGCCACATATACATGCCATGATTTATGTCTGATATTATCACTGGCTCTGTCTAATGCTTTTTGGAATTCGGAAACACCAAATTAGCATGCTTATATTCATCATACACTAATTTTTCACTGTTCAGTTTGTAACATAGTGTTATGCACTTGCTTGTCAACATTTGCATTGCTCTGAACTATGCACTTTACACAACCTAATTCTTCCACTTACGTTCAGCGCTACGCACCAGTAGTACCTCCCATGTTTCCTTCACCATCCCGATGCCGAGCTTGCGGGAATATGGCGGGCCCATGTACATACCCCGCATATAACACCTCCTATGGCTCTATCTACCTTTCTAGTAGCTCCTTCACAGAGTTACAGGTATGTATTCTCAGTGGTTTAGCATGAATTGGCATATAGTAAAGTCTTGTTTTTAGTCTTCCTGCTTCTTACATTTGTATCAATTTTCACATGCAGACTGTACCTTGTGAACTTCGTCCAATGATTAACCGGATGTGTCCGCATGAAGGATCTTTCACTATGCATGGCAATGGCAAATTGATGAACACCTACACGGTCTATGAGGTGTATGTCTACAAGACGCAGGCCATCACATATTTGTATGGACATGATTGGAGAAAGTTTGCTTTTGACTACGGTCTGAAGAAGGGCGACGAGCTGAGGATCAGAAACTCAAACGGGCAGATATACGTAACTGCTTACAGAGTTGGAGACACTTCCAAATATATAATATGTAACTTTTTTCTACTCATATCTTTTGATAACTGCATTCTGAGCAGTTGTTCTAAACCATTCCCTCTGTTCTAGCTTGCTGGGTTTAACATGATCAAAGCTGCAGATCCCCTGATGGAACAGGAGCGGATGTCACAAAGGGCAACCACACCGGCACCGGCACCGGCTTCCCACTCTCCTGCATCAGCACCGGTTCCTGTACCAGCTCCGTTTACATCTACCCAGCAGTCCCCTACATCACATTGGTTCCTGTAGAGGCCCCATATACTACATGCCCCAGCAGCTCTGCAGCACTGGTTCCTCTAGCTGCACTGCTACCTGCCCAACAGTCTCTGCATCGCACCGGTTCCTCTAGAGGCACCGTTTACTGCACCTGCCAGCAGTCTCTGCATCGCACCAGCTCGTGTACCAGCCAGGCTCATGCACCTGCCCCCAGATCACCGAGGTCTCAGCTCATTGCTGTGGCCACCCGTGTGGTGACCAGGACGCATCCGAAGGCTATGTTCGTGAGTATATGACAGCATAACTGCTCTTATCTTGATGTCTTCTCTGCTCAAAGTCTCACATGGTTCAGTGCATTGGTGCCATTGACTAATTTTTGGTGGTATCTCTTGCTTTGAATCAGAAATTGCCTAAAAGTATCTCCAAGGATCTCAATGCTGGCCGAAGGGGCAAGATATCCCTCGTCATGGAGAGTGAAGGTCTCACCGTGGAGGGACGTAAATGTACACGTCCGTTGGGAACCCCAAGAGGAAGGTATGATGCGCACAGTGGGTTTTCCCTCAGAAAGAAACCAAGGTTGAATCGAACCAGAGGAGCCAAGAAGCACGTTGAAGGTTGATGGTGGCGAAATGTGATGCGGCGCAACAACAGGGATTCCGGCGCCAACGTGGAATCTGCACAACAACCAAAGTACTTTGCCCCAACGAAACAGTGAGGTTGTCAATCTCACCGGCTTGCTGTAACAAAGGATTAAACGTATCGAGTGGAAGATGTTTGCAAAGAAAACAGGTAAAACACAATTGCAGTAGATTGTATGCTATGTAAAGAATAGGACCGGGGTCCACAGTTCACTAGAGGTGTCTCTCCCATAAGATAAAAGCATGTTGGGTGAACAAATTACAGTCGGGCAATTGACAAATAGAGAAGGGCATAACAATGCATATACATGATATGATAAATATAGTGAGATTTAATTGGGCATTACGACAAAGTACATAGACCGCCATCCAACTGCATCTATGCCTAAAAAGTCCACCTTCAGGTTATCATCCGAACCCCATTCAGTATTAAGTTGCAAAGCAACAGACAATTGCATTAAGTATGGTGCGTAATGTAATCGACAACTACATCCTTAGACATAGAATCAATGTTTTATCCCTAGTGGCAACAACACATCACAACCTTAGAACTTTCTGTCACTGTCCCAGGTGTCAATGAAGGCATGAACCCACTATCGAGCATAAATACTCCCTCTTGGAGTTAAGAGTAAAAACTTGGCCAGAGCCTCTACTAATAACGGAGAGCATGCAAGATCATAAACAACACATAAACAATAGATTGATAATCACCATAACATAGTATTCTCTATCCATCGGATCCCGACAAACACAACATATAGTATTACAGATAGATGATCTTGATCATGTTAGGCAGCTCACAAGATCCAACAATGAAGCACAACAAGGAGAAGACGACCATCTAGCACGCTATGGACCCATGGTCCGGGGTGAACTACTCACTCATCACCCGGAGGCGATCATGGCGATGAAGAGTCCTCCGGAGATGAATCCCCTCTCCGGCGGGGTCGGAGGCGATCTCCTGAATCCCCCGAGATGGGATTACGGCGGCGCGTCTCTGGAAGGTTTTCCGTATCGTGGCTCTCGACCGGGTTTTCGCGACGGAGACTTTGGTAGGCGGAAGGGCAACGCGGGGGCCACACGAGGGCCCCACACCTAGGTCGGCGCGGCCGGGGCACAGGCCGCCGCCTATGGTGTCGGCGCCTCGTGGCCCCACTTCCTTCCCTCTTCGGTCTTCTGGAAGCTTCGTGCAAAAATAGGACCCTGGCGAAGATTTCGTCCAATTCGAGAATATTTTCTTACTAGGATTACTGAAACCAAAAACAGAAACAGAACTGGCTCTTCGGCATCTTGTTAATAGGTTAGTTCAAAAATGCATAAATATGACATATAATGTGCATAAAACATGTAGGTATCATCAATAAAGTAGCATGGAACATAAGAAATTATCGATACGTTGGAGACGTATCAGCATCCCCAAGCTTAGTTCTGCTCGTCCCGAGCAGGTAAAACGATAACAAAGATAATTTCAAGTGACATGCCATCATAATCTTGATCATACTATTTGTAAACATATGTAATGAATGCAGCGATCAAAACAAAAGTAATGACATGAGTAAACAAGTGAATCATATGACAAAGACTTTTCATGAATAGTACTTCAAGACAAGCATCAATAAGTCTTGCATAAGAGTTAACTCATAAAGCAATAAATCAAAGTAAAGGTGTTGAAGCAACACAAAGGAAGATTAAGTTTCAGCGGTTGCTTTCAACTTATAACATGTATATCTCATGGATATTGTCAACATAGAGTAGTATAACAAGTGCAATATGCAAGTATGTAGGAATCAATGCACAGTTCACACAAGTGTTTGCTTCTTAAGGTGGAGGGAGATAGGTAAACTGACTCAACAATAAAAGTAAAAGAAAGGTCCTTCAAAGAGGAAAGCATCGATTGTTGTATTTGTGCTAGAGCTTTTATTTTGAAAACATGAAACAATTTTGTCAACGGTAGTAATAAAGCATATGAGTTATGTAAATTATATCTTACAAGTTGCAAGCCTCATGCATAGTATACTAATAGTGTCCGCACCTCGTCCTACTTAGCTTGGACACCGGATCTTTGCATGCCATGTTTCAACCAAGTGTCACAAAGGGGTACCTCCATGCCGCCTTACAAAGGTCTAAGGAGAAAGCTCGCATTTTGGATTTCTCGCTTTTGATTATTCTCAACTTAGACATCCATACCGGGACAACATGGACAACAGATAATGGACTCCTCTTAAATGCATAAGGATGTAGCAATGATTATTATTCTCATATGAGATTGAGGATATATGTCCAAAACTGAAACTTCAACCATGGTTCATGGCTTTAGTTAGCGGCCCAATGTTCTTCTCTAACAATTTTGCATGCTCCAACCACTAAAATGATAGATCCTTCAGACAAGACGGACATGCATAGCAACTCACATGATATTCAACAATAGTTGATGGCGTTCCCCAAAAGCATGGTTATCGCACAACAAGCAACTTAATAAAAGATAAAGTGCATAAGTACATATTCAATACTACGATAGTTTTTAAGGCTATTTTGTCCCATGAGCTATATATTGCAAAGGTGAATGATGGAATTTTAAAGGTAGCACTCAAGCAATTTACTTTGGAATGGCGGAGAAATACCATGTAGTAGGTAGGTATGGTGGACACAATTGGCATAGTGGTTGGCTCAAGGATTTTGGATGCATGAGAAGTATTCCCTCTCGATACAAGGTTTAGGCTAGCAAGGTTATTTGAAGCAAACTCAAGGATGAACCGGTGCAGCAAAACTCACATAAAAGATATATTGTAAACGTTATAAGACTCTACACCGTCTTCCTTGTTGTTCAAAACTCAATACTAGATATTTTCTAGACCTTAGAGAGACCAAATATGCAAATCAAATTTTAGCAAGCTCTATGTATTTCTTCATTAATGGGTGCAAAGCATATGATGTAAGAGCTTAAACATGAGCACAACAATTGCCAAGTATCACATTATCCAAGACATTTTAGAATTACTACATGTAGCATTTTTCAATTCCAACCATATAACAATTTAACGAAGAAGAAACTTCGCCTTGAACATTATGAGTAAAGCCTAAGGACATATTTGTCCATATGCAACAGCGGAGCGTGTCTCTCTCCCACAAAGTGAATGCTAGGATCCATTTTATTCAAACAAAAACAAAAACAAAAACAAACCGACGCTCCAAGTAAAGAACACAAGATGTGATTGAATAAAAATATAGTTTTCAGGGGAGGAACCTGATGATGTTGTCGATGAAGAAGGGGATGCCTTGGGCATCCCCAAGCTTAGACGCTTGAGTCTTCTTAAAATATGCAGGGGTGAACCACGGGGGCATCCCCAAGCTTAGAGCTTTCACTCCTCTTGATCATAGTATATCATTCTCCTCTCTTGACCCTTGAAAACTTCCTTCACACCAAACTTCAAGCAAACTCATTAGAGGGTTAGTGCACAATTGATAATTCACACATTCAGAGGTGACACAATAATTCTTTACACTTCTGGACATTGCATAAAGCTACTGCACATTAATGGATCAAAGAAATAAATCCAACATAGCAAAAGAGGCAATGCGAAATAAAAGGCAGAATCTGTCAAAAACAGAACCCAGAAGACGAATTTAGCGGCACCAGACTTGCTCAAATGGAAAAACTCAAAACTAATGAAAAGTTGCGTACATATCGAGGATCACGCTCGTAAATTGGCAGATTTTTTCGAATTTTCTCTAGAAAGGCTCTGATTCGTGTGACATAAAGAATGTTGTTTCAAGCCGATCCCAAATATAACATCAACTTTGACATAGAAACTTTACTTGGCACAAAAACATGATAAGGAGAGGTTGCTACAGTAGTAAACAACTTCCAAGACTCAACAAAACAAAAATTGCTGTAGTAAAATAAACACATGGGTTATCTCCCAAGAAGTGCTTTTCTTTATAGCCATTAAGATGGGCTCAGTAATTTTAATGATACTCTCGCAATAAATAAGAGTTGAAGCAAAAGAGAGCATCAAGAAGCAAATTCAAAACACATTTAAACCTAACCCACTTCCTATGAAAAGGAATCTTGTACACAAATAAATTCATGAAGAACAAAGTGACAAGCATAGAAAAGCAACACAAGTGCAATTTCAAGATTCTCAACATAAAGAGGGGAAACTTAATATTATTAAGATGCATATAACCATGTTTCCCTCTCTCATAATAATTTTCAGTAGCATCATGAACAAACTCAACAATATAACTATCACATAAAACATTCTTGTCATGAGCCACATGCATAAAATTATTACTCTCCACATAAGCATAATCAATTTTATTAGTTGTAGTGGGAGCAAATTCAACAAAATAGCTATCACTATTATTCTCATTACCATAATCATCATATATAGGAGGCATATTGTAATCATAATTAATTTTCTCCTCAATAGTAGGTGGACTGAAAATATCATATTCATCATTGCAAGCATCATATATAGGAGGTAAAGTATCATCAAAGTAAATTTTCTCCTCCATGCTTGGGGGACTAAAAATATCACAACCAGCTTCCCCAAGCTTAAATTCTTCCATAGCTTTAGCAATAATAGTGTTCAAAGAGTTCATGCTAATAACATTGCTACAACTATTTTGTAAACAAAGTTCCATGGTTTTTTAATTTTCTCTTCAAACACATCATGTCCTAATTCAAGATATAGTTCATAAAGATCTCTAATTTTGTTGTTGTTTTCCATTAAGCCTAACTAGTGAAAATAAAAACAAGTACAGGACTAGACATAATAACAAAATAAATTAAATGCAAGTAACTATTTTTTTGTGTGTTTTTGATATAAAGCAAACAAGACAGTAAATAAAGTAAAGTAAAGCAAGACAAAAACAAAGTAAAGAGATTGGAAGTGGAGACTCCCCTTGCAGCGTGTCTTGATCTCCCCAAGAACGGCGCCAGAAAAAGGCTTGATGCGCGTAAATGTACACGTCCATTGGGAACCCCAAGAGGAAGGTATGATGCGCACGGTGGCAAGTTTTCCTCAGAAAGAAACCAAGGTTGAATCGAACCAGGAGGAGCCAAGAAGCACGTTGAAGGTTGATGGTGGCGAAATGTGATGCGGCGCAACAACAGGATTCCGGCGCCAACGTGGAATCTGCACAACAAAACCAAAGTACTTTGCCCCAACGAAACGGTGAGGTTGTCAATCTCACCGGCTTGTAACAAAGGATTAAACGTATCGAGTGGAAGATGTTTGCAAAGAAAACAGTAAAACACAATTGCGAGATTGTATGCTATGTAAAGAATAGGACCGGGGTCCACAGTTCACTAGAGGTGTCTCTCCCATAAGATAAAAGCATGTTGGGTGAACAAATTACAGTCGGGCAATTGACAAATAGAGAAGGGCATAACAATGCATATACATGATATGATAAATATAGTGAGATTTAATTGGGCATTACGACAAAGTACATAGACCGCCATCCAATTGCATCTATGCCTAAAAAGTCCACCTTCAGGTTATCATCCGAACCCCATTCAGTATTAAGTTGCAAAGCAACAGACAATTGCATTAAGTATGGTGCGTAATGTAATCGACAACTACATCCTTAGACATAGAATCAATGTTTTATCCCTAGTGGCAACAGCACATCACAACCTTAGAACTTTCTGTCACTGTCCCAGGTGTCAATGAAGGCATGAACCCACTATCGAGCATAAATACTCCCTCTTGGAGTTAAGAGTAAAAACTTGCCCGAGCCTCTACTAATAACGGAGAGCATGCAAGATCATAAACAACACATAAACAATAGATTGATAATCACCATAACATAGTATTCTCTATCCATCGGATCCCGACAAACACAACATATAGTATTACAGATAGATGATCTTGATCATGTTAGGCAGCTCACAAGATCCAACAATGAAGCACAACAAGGAGAAGACGACCATCTAGCTACTGCTATGGACCCATGGTCCAGGGTGAACTACTCACTCATCACTCCGGAGGCGATCATGGCGATGAAGAGTCCTCCGGAGATGAATCCCCTCCGGCAGTGGTGCGAGGGATCTCCGAATCCCGAGATGGGATTCGCGGCGGCGTCTCCGGAAGGTTTTCCGTATCGTGGCTCTGTACGGGGTTTTCGCGACGGAGGCTTTAAGTAGGCGGAAGGGACGCGGGGGCCACACGAGGGCCCCACACCCTAGGTCGGCGCGGGGCTGGGCCGCCGCCCTATGGTGTCGGCGCTCGTGGCCCCACTTCCTTCCCTCTTCGGTCTTCGGAAGCTTCGTGCAAAAATAGGACCCCGGGCGAAGATTTCGTCCAATTCCGAGAATATTTTCTTACTAGGATTTTGAAACCAAAAAGCAGAAAACAGCTGGCTCTTCGGCATCTTGTTAATAGGTTAGTTCCAGAAAATGCATAAATATGACATATAATGTGCATAAAACATGTAGGTATCATCAATAAAGTAGCATGGAACATAAGAAATTATCGATACGTGGAGCGACGGTACTCTGTCAGTCCCACAGATGGCCGCTTGGCTGTTACTTCCAGGTGGAAAAAGTTCATTGACGGTGCCAAACTTCGCATTGGATCAAAGTTGAAGGTCAAGATCTTTCGATGCCGCTGTGACATGCTGGTCATAAAGTTCGCGGTTGTCTAGTTCTGTTGTCCCATGAGCCCTTAGCAAATGCATTTGTAGTTATACTTATATAAGGTTATCTTATCTGAACTGCTAATTAATTGTATGGGTGGTAAAACTCTGGCAAGCTTTTGCTCTTAGCAAGTATGTATGTATGATCGGCTATTATGATAACTAATGTTTGTGTTCATCTTAATTTGCATTTCGTTTTAGAAAAAAACTTAATTTCTATTTTGGCTGACCTGTTAGAGAACTATCAGATTGAACCCACAACATGATTCATATAGATTCATTACACCGAGCCACATGTCTTGACCTTGCGATACACTACTTCCATTAATTAGTGCAAGAAGGCTTACCTGAGCTGCCTGAACCATGGCAGATTCGAATCCACCTTATCTATCTAGAAATACAACCTTTGCAGAAAGAGGATTTGCAGTATGGGGAGGCTGACATTGGGGACCCATGAGCCAAACGTCAACGTTTTAAAGGTGGGGAGATCGAAAGAAAAAATAAGCCAAAAATCGTTGGTAAACAAATTCAAGAAAAGAAACATTTACCTTTCGAGAGGATGACATGCGGGACCCATGAGGCACAGCATCCTCAACTAAGGCGGCAGGGGATCAAAATAAAAAAGGAAATAGCCAGAAATTAATTAGGGTCAAAAATAAATCCATTAAAGGAAACTTTTATTGTTCATAGAGGATGACATGTGGGACCGACTTGCCACCTGCGTCGTCATCGTTTCAAAGGGGGCAGGGATCAAAAGAAAAAGACAAATAGCCAAAAATTAGGGGAAAAAATAAATCCAACAAAGAAAACTTTTATTGTTCATAGAGGATGACATGCGGGACCCATGAGCAGCCTCCTCAACGTTTCAAAGTCGGCATGAGATTGAAAGAAAAAGTCAAGTGACATAATATCGGGAGCCAAAAATAATCCAAGAAAAGAAACTTTATTGTACATAGAGGATGACATGCGGGTCCCATTTTGTAGCAGCGGTCTCAACGCTTCCAAGGCGGCACGGGACCGAAAGAAAAATGAAGTAGCCAGAAATCAGGGTGTGAAAAAAATCCAAGAAAGAAAGATTTCAATTGGGCTTTATCGGACATCTGGGCCTTCGAACTATCCTGCTGGGCCTTTTGACTCGTACAATTTCAGCCCACTCCAAAACAGGAAAGGTCGGATTTTTCTCAAAAAAAAAAAGGAAAGTCCTATGCTTCGCAAAAACAAAAAAACAAGGAGATTCAACATATAAGTTTGTTTATGTAGATATAAAGATTTAATTTATCCGTTTGCAATAGCTCAGAGCGAAATACAACGTTTATTGTCTGCAAAATAAAATATCACATGTTTCTTGTACGGGGAGGCTGACATCGGGGACCCATGAGCCAGCAGCGGAGTCAACGTTTCAAAGGCGGCAGGGGATCGAAAATAAAAAAAGCCAAAAATCGGTTGGTAAAAAAATACAAGAAAAGAAAACATTTATCGTTCGAGAGGATGACATGCGGGACCCATGAGGCCACAGCATCCTCAACGTTTCAAAGTCGGCATGAGATCGAAAGAAAAAGGCAAGTGACATAATATCGGGAGCCAAAAATAATCCAAGAAAAGAAACTTTATTGTACATAGAGGATGACATGCGGGTCCCATTTTGTAGCGCGGTCTCAACGTTTCCAAGGCGGCACAGGACCAAAAGAAAAATGAGGCAGCAGCATTCTCAACAATTCCAAGGCGGCAGGGGATCAAAAGAAAAATAAAGAAAAAGAAATTAATTAGGGGTCAAAAATAAATCCACCAAAGGAAACTTTTATTGTTCATAGAGGATGACATGTGGGACCGACCCAACAGCGTCCTCATCGTTTCAACGGGGCAGGGATCAAAAGAAAAAGGCAAATAGCCAGAAATTAGGGGTAAAAAATAACTCCAAGAAAGGAAACTTTTATTGTTCGTAGAGGATGACATGCGGGACCCATGAGCCAGCAGCTTACTCAACGTTTCAAAGGCGGCATGAGATCGAAAGAAAAGGCAAGTGACCAAATATCAGGAGCCAAAAATAATCCAAGATTTATTGTACATAGAGGATGACATGTGGGTCCCATTTTGCAGCAGCGGTCTCAATATTTGTAATGCGGCTTGAGATCAAAAGAAAAAGAAAGTAGCTAGTAATTAGGGGGTGAAAAAAATCCAAGAAAAGAAAGTTGATGGACATAGAGGATGACATGCGGGTCCCTTGAACCAACAGCTTACTCAACGTTTCAAAGGGGGCAGGGGATCAAAAGAAAAAGGCAAGCCAAAAATCAGAGGAAAAAAATCCAACAAAGGAAACTTTTATAGCACACAGAGGATGACATGCGGGTCCCATGAGCCAGCAGGTACCTCAACGTTTCAAACGTGGCATGAGATCGAAAGAAAAAGGCAAGTGACCAAATATGAGGTGCCAAAAAAACTCCAAGAAAAGAAAGTTGATTGCTCATGGAGGATGACATGCGGGTCCCATTTAGCTGCAGCGGTCTCACCGTTTGAGAGGCGGGGGGATCGAAAGAAAAAGTCAAGTGACCAAATATGAGGTGCCAAAAATAATCCAAAAAATGAAAGTTTTATAGTACATAGAGGATGACATGCGGGTCCCATTTAGCGCAGCGGTATCACCGTTTGAGGCAGCAGGGGATCGAAAGAAAAGTCAAGTTACCAAATATGAGGTGCAAAAAATCCAAGAAAAGAAAGTTTTATAGTACATAGAGGATGACATCGGGTCCCATTTAAAGAGCGGTATCACTTTGAGAGGCAGGGGATCGAAAGAAAAAGTCAAGTGACCAAATATGAGGTGCCAAAAAAATCCAAGAAAAGAAAGTTTTATAGTACATAGAGGATGACATGCGGGTCCCATTTAGCTGCATATCATTTGAGAGGCAGCAGGGGATCGAAAGAAAAAGTCAAGTGACCAAATATGAGGTGCCAAAAAAATCCAAGAAAAGAAAGTTTTATAGTACATAGAGGATGACATGCGGGTCCCATTTAGCAGCAGCGGTATCACCGTTTGAGAGGCGGCAGGATCGAAAGAAAAAGGCAAGTGACCAAATATGAGGTGCCAAAAATAATCCAGAAAAGAAAGTTTTATAGTACATAGAGGATGACATGCGGGTCCAGTTAGCAGCAGCGGTATCACCGTTTGAGAGGCGGCAGGGATCGAAAGAAAAAGGCAAGTGACCAAATTTGAGGTGCCAAAAAAAACTCCAAGAAAAGAAAGTTGATTGCACATAGAGGATGACATGGGTCCCATTTAGCAAGCAGCGGTCTCAACGTTTCAAGGCGGCAAGGGATCAAAAGAAAAAGGAAGTAGCCAGAAATCAGGGGTTCAAAAAAATCCAAGAATAGAAAGAATTTTGGTTCATAGAGGATGACATGCGGGACCCATGATCCTGCATCGTAAACGGCTCGATCGGAGAACGTTGAACGAGATGCGCGATCTAGAAAAAACAATGCCGGAGAGGTGCCATCTGGGCCCTACATCCCTCGGCGGTGCGGATTTGCGTTGACTCGGCCGGCGAACCCGAGATTCGAGATGCACCACGTCCGGGCCACCATACGCGACGTTTTGGCCGCTTTCGTCGGGCTAGGTGGCCTCAAAAACGAGAAAAAAAGTTTTGACATGCACCACGGAGGGACCAAAAATCGTCGGCCATGGTACACCAACAACCACGGCGCGACTTCAACTTCGTCGGCCATGGCAACTTTTCTTGTAGTGAAATGTAGTATATGAATCGAACACCACAATACTATCAATATATGAATAAAACAACACTAGCATAACAACAATAGCAATATTTTATTTTATAAGCCCATAATGACATGAATACGTAGGTACCTTTCTAATGATAAAGTGATGATATTCCATCTTACATTATAACTTTGCCAAGCCTTGGTGCAACAGATATCTCACACACTTGAGTGTCCATGTCAAACGCTGTTTATGCAAAGCCTTGTATTGTGTGGTGTTTGAAGCAATAGACTCCCGAATTGATGTTTGTGGTGAATTGAACCTATCATACTTCTCTTGAGCTTCAGCATGAGCACTACTAACCTCACCTTCATGTTTCTTCAATTTCTTTATGTTCCAGTTATTAAATCCCTTCTTCACAAAAGCATCTCCACCGGGACATCTTGTTTTATCCTTGAACAAATAGCAACCAAAGCAGAAAGCTCTATCTTTTTTCCACACTATACACAATCCATGGAAAGTTTGTAAACCAAACAGCGCAAAAGCGACGATCTCTTCCACCTTTATTTGTAAACTCAAATTTATGATTCTTTGGTAGACATGGCCCCATCTCAATAAATCTCCTTCTTACTCTATCTTGATCATTGACATCATACATTGAGATGGGAATCCGTTCCCCAGGATCATGTTCGAGTGCCTCTAAATCTGCTTGCATCATTTCATCATATTCATCTATAGATTCATCATCTTTTACTTCTACATAAGGTGTTGAGGTTTCTTCTCTACTCTCTGATGCTTTCCATAACACCATTTGCAAATTGCTCTCAAGATGAACAAAACTAGATGCAATTGGTGTCTGATTCGGTGTGGATGATTCATTGGTTTTCCTTGTTTTTGCAGCCTTTTTCCACATTGTATGTATGCTACTACCAACAATACCACTCTTCTTCTTCTACAGTAAAAAACAAGAAACTAAAAATTAAAAACTTGCATCTACGATTCTACGAAGCTAGTAGTAGTGGATGATTCCTCTAAGAAGCAAGCAATGAAGCAAATCAAGCAAGGACAAAATTGGGGGCGAGGAACTGAGGAAGGCAGCCGTACCTTCAGCGCTGCTCGGGGACGCTGGGGTGGGGCGGCGCGGACGGGAGGAGGGGCGCGGGTCGGCGGGGCGGGGCGCGCCGCCGCCGTGCCGTCTCGCTCCGGGCTGCATCTCCGGCGGCGGTCGTGGACAGGTCTAGGTCGAGGACTCGAGCGTGTGTACGTACTGGCTGCGAGGTGAGCGACGGAGCGAGAAAGGGGATTGCCTGGTTTTCATCAGTTGCGATGGCCTGGTTTCTGACTTGTTGGGATGGACCAAATATCTACATTTTTTTCGTGTTAAAATCTTGGGTATTCCAGGGAAGACATGGGAATACCCACAGCGCCGCCCATGGCCTAAATTAAGTGCAGCCATAGATATGAGAAAATACACGATGGGTCCTAGAGTCATCTTCATGAGTAAGTATAGGAATCATTAAGTCATAAATATCCTATCATAGCAATTAATTCATTGGTCCTCGACATAAACCCCTCTAATTCAACTTAAAGTATTGAAAGAAGGTTTCTGTATGTGTGTCCTTTCAAACACTCATCATTGCATCAAAGTGCAACCCTATGAGCCCATATAGGTGAAGTAATATGCGGTCGATGTTCGCATACAACCATCATAGACCAATATAAAAGATAAAAACTGAACCAAATACTCATTGTTCATCATATAGAATCATAGCCAGATCATCCTGCCCTTAGGAACTTGGGGAGCTACTCACAATTGCCAAACATGATATGGATCAGAGGCATATGGAATACAACACAATCTGAAAGTATAATCTCTCCACCAAATAAAGATAAAGTACCAATCGCGAACATGCAACTTGCCTTAAAACAATATCCGGGGTTCAATGAAACATAAACTATGAGGGGGATGAAGTCGATCTCGGAGATGGTGATGATGGAGATGTTGATGTTGATGTATCCCCCTAAGCCAAGGAGGAGTGGTGATGACGATGGCGCTGATTTCCCCTCACTGGAGGTTCCGGTGCGGCAGGATCTGCCATCTCCGGAGTAGGAGAGGACTTTCGCCTCCGCCGCCGTCTCAACAAATCTGGAGAGAAATATGGCTTAGGTTTTCTGGCGAGACGGAGATGACTATAAAAAGGGGGAACCGATATGATGCTCGAGGCCGAAACGGCCTAGGGTGCGCGGCCACCCTGGTAGGGCGCGCCATCCGGTGCCGTTTGGCCCTCGTGGCTCCCCTCTTGTGATTCTTTGACTGATGGTCTTTCCCGTAGTGAAAAACTGATCAGTTATTTTTCCTTCGATTTGTAGGTGTCCAAAATGTTCCTGAAACAGCCAAATATGAAAAAAGGTTTTCTTCCTCCTAGAAATTAAATACTAATGAAAGAGAATTTGTAAGAAAGTATGGTAAATCAACTAAAAATACATAAATAATGATGGAGCATGGCAAATATCATTTAAACTAATCATATGAGTCACAATATTGATTATGTAAAATAGACGTATCACCAATAGTGTAAGAGGCGGGAGAAACGAGGAAGGGATGCTCACGGAGAGGATCGGTGTAAAAGGAGGGTAAGTCTAAATTTATTCTTCTGTGACAACGCCCAGTCATTCAGCTAGTTAACAATCGGTTTGCTAAAAGAAGAAAAATAAATCAACTCATTTTTCTATAATAGAAAAAAAGTGAACTGAACATGCTCATGGACGGTACAACCGTCCTTGCTTTCTGCATCTTCGTGCCCGACGCTCAATTTCATCCTTGGGGAGGGGCAACTAGCGATAGGGCGAGCATCAATGTGGGGTTGGAACTTGGCTTCAGGATCATCGCATGATCATACTGAAAAGTTGGAGGAAATTTTTATATCGACCCTCGTTGATCCTTAAATTGTAAATGTTTGAATATTTACTTTATTAATAAAAGGCTGTGTGCTTCAACCGATGCAGAGGCCGGGGTTCACCCCATTTCGAAAAAAAAAAGTGTCCATGACTCTCACTTTTCATGGATAGGTGTGCGGTACTCTTGGACCAAAGCGAGGGCCCATAGATCCTTCACGTTGTTCCACTTCGTAGCTTGATCAAAGTTACTTCATAGCTCGAGGTTGGATGTATGGCATGAATGTCATGTATTGTACTTGAGGTCCTTTGGAACTATATACATGTATTTTTGTAGTTTGCGAAATGTATATGTTCGTTGAGTCAATTGACTGTCATAGTAATCGTCATAAGCTTAATTATATTAGTTTTAGTACTGGTCTAGAATGTCGATAATTGGTTAGAAAAACTTGAATTCTAACTACATGAATAATACTACAGAGCAACAAATGCTAAGGCGACGAAAGCGAGACAGTGCCAAAGTCGCTTAGGAGTAGCATTACTTGATTTTGCACTAGTGTGCACCTCCAAACTTAACAATGTGTTAGTTAGAAGATTTAATTGTTCATCTTCTCTGATATCTTGCTGCTCGGACAAATCCAACATTTTAGGTGGAATTGTGATTTTCCACAATAAGAACTCGCACTTTAGGTTGTGCTTTCCAAGCATAAACACGTCAGTTTGGTCATACCTAACACCACATCAGTAAGATATGTCATTTGCTTTGCAACATTACTTCAGCTACCTCTCCTTCTAAAATAACTCTTAACACAATATGATATTCTTATGGTGTTGCTTGGATACCTCCACACCTAGTTTTTGCTTGTGTTTGGTACCATGTAGCATAAGGGATGAGTTTTCAAAAAAAACTCGGTGGGGTCAGAAGCTAATTATCTATAGGTTCACTTTTATTCCACCATGTATTAAGATTTTTGCTAGGATCAGCTGATCTCATACCTTGTAGTTGTACGTGGATCCATTGCTCCCACCAAAGGCACCATCAATGTTAACATCATCTTATCCGACAACTCATTTGTTCCAACCTTTAAAACCAAGGCTTGGCCTGGTGACGCTAGGAAAAACGTGTGCTTAGATTGCTGTGTGTGTTCCATGAATATGATTTGCGCAATTATCTCTTTGTAGGATCGTGGCGGAGCTAGGGGAGGAAGCATGGGGCGAATGACTCTCTACTTTCTTTCATCTTTAAGCCTCTATAAATTTTTTCTTCAATGAATTTTTACGTGGGAGCCCCCCCCCCCCCCCTGCCCGAGTTGTACGAAACCACGGTAATGGTATTGACTGTACCATTTCCAAATTAGAGGTCATGAGTTCCACAATCAGAAACTACACCATGAACAATACATTGGACAATATCAAATATAAAAGAAAGTATGCCTATGTTTCTTAATATATGGAGAGGTTTCATTTGTTATGTTTAATCACGTAACCGAGAGGGTCTTGAATATAACTTTGGTGCCCTCAATTCGTCGTTCCTAATGCTTGCTCTGATGTTTCTGTATAACCTTTTTCTTTTCTTTTCAATAACTAGCAATGGTGATGTCACCTGAAAAAATGTCCAGGCCATGTATTATCAAGATCCGGAAGAAATGTGCAAATTTTCTCCCTAGAAGAGTTGAAGCATGGAATTTTCACATGATGAACTGCATTGGCCGTGAAGGTTTTGGACTAGTTTATAATGTAGAACATTGGATTGGTTTCATGTGTACTAGTATGTACAACTCAGGGGGCGGTGCCCCCCCTCCTCCCCCTAGGATCATAATAGTCCAGTATCGTGGTTGTTCGGTTGGTCCTCTACATTTTTGCAGGTACATAAATGATTAATTTCATCTGCCGGACATACGCGAACAACTGACTGAGCGAGTGATCCTAGCCGCGTCCTTTTGCCTGGTGCATGTTTCAACACCATTAGCACTAGACAAACTCAGAGATTCACTATCACAAACGCCATTAACACTAGACAAACTTAGAAAAGGAAGACCAAACTTTGATGACCGTGGGCTATAACTCGGTAAACTACAGAGGTACGTCACCGAGTCTGAGGGGCGCACAAGTTAAAGAGGCATGGCGGCGACTAGCAAGGAACCGGCGGCCGCCAGGCGCTCGGCGCTGGAGACCGTCTGAGACCCTGCGAGTAGCTCGAGGGGAGGAGCTAGGACGTGCGAACAGCGTGACGGCGTGCCGCCGTGTCCATCGAGGGAGATGGAGAAGTGGAGAACTAGAGGTACTCTGACTGTTTAGTTCTTCGTTCTTTCTCTTTTTTGCAGGACGGACGGATGGGCCTGGCCCTGGCAGGCTATGCGGGAGTTGTCCGTGAATCCGTGTAAACTGCACGGCTCGTCCGCAACGTCGTTTGACTATTTTAACGGACACGGACGAACGGACTCCACGGACATCCGCGTCCATTACTCCATTTGCATCCTGACCCGTCGAGGGGTATTGTTGTGCAGCGTTTGCGGCTTTAGCCACAAAAAAATCTGAGATCAACATTTTTGGTTGTAACTTTTCCTTTGATGAGGGCATCTTTTTACAGTGGCGGGCCCAATTGTCCATCATCTTGTTCTACATGATATTTTCTTCTACCTAGTGCATCAAATTTCGGTTTAGAAAAGGCTGTTTTGGTTGAAATCATCCAAAAATTATCCGAAAATTCTTTGGGATTTTTATTTTCGTGCCCTCGGGTCGTTAGTTGTACTCAGTTTTCCCCAACCCCTTAGTTTTTCCTCAGTTTTCCCCAAGCCTATGTCCTGAACCCGAAGGAGCTCGACGGAAGGAATCCGCTTATTTGGACGTTCGTGCCGACGTGTTGCGCCGCGTCGTCTGTGTGGCCGTCGTGGGGTCGCGCCGGGCAGTGGGCAGTAGAAAGGACTGGGACAGGACGAGAAGCGTTGGTTGCACGTGAGCAGGAGCTGGGTTTGTCTCTCTCGCCCAAATTGGCATTTTTAAGAGCACCTTTTCCCCTCTTTCTCTCTCTGTCTTTTTCACCAAATTAGTATCAAATCTAGAGAAGCTTCTATTTATGTCTTTCTTCAATATGGCAGCAAATCTAGTAGCAAATCTCTGGGTTATTTATGCCTTTTGGCCCTCGTTTTTGCCCAATATGGCAGCAAATCTAGTAGCAAATCTAGAAGCTAGTATATGATAAATTCACAACAGCATAATCAGAAAACTAAGTATAATAGGGAAACTGCATACAAGCCAGCACCAATAACGTTGTAATATACAAGACGCACGCAATGTATGGACAACAAAAAGATTAGGATGGATGAATTTGTTCTTCATTCCTCCTCATATATTTCTTTGTCCCTCCATTGGTGCATTACCCCAAGGAAATATTCATTGAAATCCTTCCGTCTGCAGTGTGCGGCCAATACATCCTCCAAACGGTATGGCCTGTGTTCATTTCTCATACCGTACCTTCCTATTCTATCCACACGTGCCCACTCATCCCAAGCCTTTGTATCATGAGAGTACTCTCCGATATAACCCAAATCCGTGTAGTAGATGCAGCTAGGTCGAAGTGTCGGGTACACTCGGTGTCGACGGAGATACACCGGATATAATTCACGAAAAAGGCATTACTGCCAATGTTACTGACCGGATGGAGAGAGCGGCTCGAGTGTCCACACGGTACACCAATGGTCTGCCCCCAAAGCCACGCTGACCAACAACACAAGCAGCAGATCACCATCCGACTTCACAAGGTAGAACTTCGATGTCCAAGTTCGAAATGAAATTAGTGTCTCCATCTTGATGTGCTCGCGCGCTGCTGCAACTGTACATTGGTGCACACTATTCTTCCGTTCTCAAAATTATCCACAGCTAGTGCATACAGTTCACCATTGAATGGGGTAATGCAACGCAGACAATAGTTCTTGATCGAAAAATTTTCTTCTCCCCAATGTTCATCTATATCCTTAGTTGGAGTGCTCTCATCGACCCAACCAATTTCCGACGGGTAATGTGCGGCAACGAAGACCATAGTCGGGGATTTGATAACAGCGACTGATTTCAGGAAAACAGATGGCATCTGCGCCTCAAATATAGTGTTCGATTTCTTTGCGAGTGGATTCGGAATCTTGTGCGGCGGGTTCTTCTGGGCAAGCACGATGACGCCACGGCAAAATCCGACGAAGTAGTATCTGGGCAAGCACGATAACATTCAGCACTAAGATGTTTAAGATTGAAAATAAAGAGGTAGATATGGAGGAAGTTGAACCTTGTATGAACTTCCGATAGATCTATGGTGACGTAGCGTGATGTGCCGAGTTGGAGGAAGGTGAACTCGCGACGCGTGGAAGGGCGTGGTCTAGCATGATCCATTCGTCCGTGCACGTCGGCCTGGCAAACCCGAGCGCCAATTTCTACACACTTGCCTCATGGCGAGTAGGTGTCGGCGTACTCCTCGTTCGCCGCAAGCATTCGCCGATCTTGTGAAGTGGTCCATCGCCGAGAGAGAGGCCGGTTCACGGAGGAGACGCGCTTGGATGCGCCGCTCGGAGGCGACGCGCGGCGGCGACGGGCTCGGCGGCGACGGGCTCGGGAGGCGACGGGGCGGAGGCGGGCTCGGAGGCGACGGGCTCGAGGCGACGGCCGCCGGCGCATTCTTCTTCTCCATCGCCGACAGGGTAGCGTGCGTACGGCGGTTGGGGTTTTTTCGATTTGGAGAAGTTGATGGGTGATGGCGTGTAACTCACACGTTCGTTGGGAACCCAAGAGGAAGGTATGATGCGCACAGTAGCAAGTTTTCCCTCAGAAAGAAACCAAGGTTTAATCGAACCAGTAGGAGCCAAGAAGCACGTTGAAGGTTGATGGTGGCGAAATGTGATGCGGCGCAACAACAGGGATCCGGCGCCAACGTGGAACCCTGCACAACACAACCCAAGTACTTTGTCCCAACGAAAAGAGGTTGTCAATCTCACCGGCTTGTTGTAACAAAGGATTAAGCGTATCGAGTGGAAGATGTTTGCAAAGAAAACAGTAAACACAATTGCAGAGATTGTATGCTATGTAAAGAATAGGACCGGGGTCCATTCACTAGAGGTGTCTCTCCCATAAGATAAAAGCATGTTGGGTGAACAAATTACAGTCGGGCAATTGACAAATAGAGAAATGCATATACATGATATGATAAATATAGTGAGATTTAATTGGGCATTACGACAAAGTACATAGACCGCCATCCAACTGCATCTATGCCTAAAAAGTCCACCTTCAGGTTATCATCCGAACCCCATTCGTATTAAGTTGCATTAAGTATGGTGCGTAATGTAATCAACAACTACATCCTTAGACATAGAATCAATGTTTTATCCCTAGTGGCAATAGCACATCACAACCTTAGAACTTTCTCATCCCAGGTGTCAATGAAGGCATGAACCCACTATCGAGCATAAATACTCCCTCTTGGAGTTAAGAGTACAAACTTGGCCGAGCCTCTACTAATAACGGAGAGCATGCAAGATCATAAACAACACATAAACAATAGATTGATAATCACCATAATCATAGTACTCTCTATCCATCGGATCCCGACAAACACAACATATAGAATTATAGATGATCTTGATCATGTTAGGCAGCTCACAAGATCCAACAATGAAGCACAACAAGGAGAAGACGACCATCTAGCTACTGCTATGGACCCATGGTCCAGGGTGAACTACTCACTCATCACTCCGGAGGCGATCATGGCGATGAAGAGTCCTCCAGGAGATGAATCCCCTCTCCGGCAGGGTGCGGAGGCGATCTCCTGAATCCCCGAGATGGGACGGCGGCGGCGCCTCTGGAAGGTTTTCCGTATCGTGGCTCTCACTGGGGTTTCGCGACGGAGACTTTAAGTAGGCGGGGCAAACGGGGCCACACGAGGGCCCCACACCTAGGTCGGCGCGGCCGGGCTGGGCCGCGCCGGCCTATGGTGCGGCACCTCGTGGCCCCACTTCCTTCCCTCTTGGAAGCTCCGTGCAAAAATAGGACCCTGGGCGAAGATTTCGTCCAATTCCGAGAATATTTCCTTACTAGGATTTTCAAACCAAAAACAGCAGAACACAGAATGGCTCTTCGGCATCTTGTTAATAGGTTAGTTCCAGAAATGCATAAATATGACATATAATGTGCATAAAACATGTAGGTATCATCAATAAAGTAGCATGGAACATAAGAAATTATCGATACGTTGGAGACGTATCAGCATCCCCAAGCTTAGTTCTCGTCCGAGCAGGTAAAACGATAACAAAGATAATTTCTGAAGTGACATGCCATCATAATCTTGATCACACTATTTGTAAACATATGTAATGAATGCAGCGATCAAAACAAAGGTAATGACATGAGTAAACAAGTGAATCATAAAGCAAAGACTTTTCATGAATAGTACTTCAAGACAAGCATCAATAAGTCTTGCATAAGAGTTAACTCATAAAGCAATAAATCAAAGTAAAGGTGTTGAAGCAACACAAAGGAAGATTAAGTTTCAGCGGTTGCTTTCAACTTATAACATGTATATCTCATGGATATTGTCAACATAAAGTAATATAACAAGTGCAATATGCAAGTATGTAGGAATCAATGCACAATTCACACAAGTGTTTGCTTCTTAGGTGGAAGGAGATAGGTAAACCGACTCAACAATAAAAGTAAAAGAATGGTCCTTCAAAGAGGAAAGCATCGATTGCCGTATTTGTGCTAGAGCTTTTATTTTGAAAACATGAAACAATTTTGTCAACGGTAGTAATAAAGCATATGAGTTATGTAAATTATATCTTACAAGTTGCAAGCCTCATGCATAGTATACTAATAGTGTCCGCACCTCGTCCTACTTAGCTTGGACTACCGGATCTTTGCATGCCATGTTTCAACCAAGTGTCACAAGGGGTACCTCCATGCCGCTGTACAAAGGTCTAAGGAGAATGCTCGCATTTTGGATTTCTCGCTTTTGATTATTCTCAACTTAGACATCCATACGGGACAACATGGACAACAGATAATGGACTCCTCTTAAATGCATAAGCATGTAGCAACAATTATTATTCTCATATGAGATTGAGGATATATGTCCAAAACTGAAACTTCAACCATGATTCATGGCTTTAGTTAGCGGCCCAATGTTCTTCTCTAACAATTTTGCATGCTCCAACCACTAAAATGATAGATCCTTCAGACAAGACGGACATGCATAGCAACTCACATGATATTCAACAATAGTTGATGGCGTTCCCCAGAAGCATGGTTATCGCACAACAAGCAACTTAATAAAAGATAAAGTGCATAAGTACATATTCAATACTACGATAGTTTTTAAGGCTATTTTGTCCCATGAGCTATATATTGCAAAGGTGAATGATGGAATTTTAAAGGTAGCACTCAAGCAATTTACTTTGGAATGGCGGAGAAATACCATGTAGTAGGTAGGTATGGTGGACACAAATGGCATAGTAGTTGGCTCAAGGATTTTGGATGCATGAGAAGTATTCCCTCTCGATACAAGGTTTAGGCTAGCAAGGTTATTTGAAGCAAACTCAAGGATGAACAAGTGCAGCAAAACTCACATAAAAGACATATTGTAAACATTATAAGACTCTACACTGTCTTCCTTGTTGTTCAAAACTCAATACTAGATATTATCTAGACCTTAGAGAGACCAAATATGCAAATCAAATTTTAGCAAGCTCTATGTATTTCTTCATTAATGGGTGCAAAGCATATGATGCAAGAGCTTAAACATGAGCACAACAATTGCCAAGTATCACATTATCCAAGACATTTTAGAATTACTACATGTAGCATTTTCCAATTCCAACCATATAACAATTTAACGAAGAAGAAACTTCGCCTTGAACATTATGAGTAAAGCCTAAGGACATATGTGTCCATATGCAACAGCGGAGCGTGTCTCTCTCCCACAAAGTGAATGCTAGGATCCATTTTATTCAAACAAAAACAAAACAAAAACAAACCGACGCTCCAAGTAAAGAACACAAGATGTGATCGAATAAAAATATAGTTTCAGGGGAGGAACCTGATGATGTTGTCGATGAAGAAGGGGATGCCTTGGGCATCCCAAGCTTAGACGCTTGAGTCTTCTTAAAATATGCAGGATGAACCACGGGGGCATCCCCAAGCTTAGAGCTTTCACTCCTCTTGATCATAGTATATCATACTCCTCTCTTGACCCTTGAAAACTTCCTTCACACCAAACTTCAAGCAAACTCATTAGAGGGTTAGTGCACAATTAATAATTCACACATTCAGAGGTGACACAATCATTCTTTACACTTCTGGACATTGCATAAAGCTACTGGACATTAATGGATCAAAGAAATAAATCCAACATAGCAAAAGAGGCAATGCGAAATAAAAGGCAGAATCTGTCAAAAACAGAACAATCCGTAAAGACGAATTTAAAGCTGGCACCAGACTTGCTCAAATGGAAAAACTCAAAACTAATGAAAGTTGCGTACATATCTGAGGATCACGCTCGTAAATTGGCAGATTTTTTCGAATTTTCTACGAGAACTGTGCCCAGATTCGTGACAGACAGCAATGCTGTTTCGCGCAGCGATCCCAAATATAACATCAACTTTGGCATAGAAACTTTACTTGGCACAAAAACATGATAAGGAGAGGTTGCTACAGTAGTAAACAACTTCCAAGACTCAACAAAACAAAAAATTCTGTAGTAAAAACATGGGTTGTCTCCCATAAGCGCTTTTCTTTAACGCCTTTCAGCAAAGCAAAGTCAAGTAACATCGAGAGTAGAAGCATCAACATCATAGCTTGTTCTAATAATAGAATCAAAAGGCAACTTCATTCTCTTTCTAGGAAGTGTTCCATACCTTTCTTGAGAGGAAATTGATATTTAATATTACCTTCCCTCATATCAATAACAGCACCAACGGTTCGAAGAAAAGGTCTTCCCAATACAATAGGACAAGATGCATTGCATTCGATATCCAAAACAACAAAATCAACGGGGACAAGGTTATTGTTAACCGTAATGCGCACATTATCAATCCTCCCCAAAGGTTTCTTTTTAACATTATCGGCAAGATTAACATCCAAATAACAATTCTTCAATGGTGGCAAGTCAAGCATATCATAAATCTTTTTAGACATAACAGAAATACTTGCACCAAGATCACATAAAGCATTACATTCAAAGTCATTGAATTTCATTTTAATGATGGGCTCCCAACCATCTTCTAACTTTCTAGGAATAGAAGTTTCAAGTTTTAGTTTCTCTTCTCTAGCTTTTATGAGAGCATTTGTAATATGTTTTGTAAAGGCTAAATTTATAGCACTAGCATTGGGGCTTTTAGCAAGTTTTTGTAAGAACTTTATAACTTCAGAGATGTGGCAATCATCAAAATCTAAATCATTATGAGCTACAGCAATGTGATCATTGTTCCCAAGGTTGGAAAAAATTTCAGCAGTTTTATCACAAGCAGTTTAGCAGTTTTAGCAATTTCAGGCAGTTTTGTTCGCTTTGCACTAGGAGTAGAAACATTGCCAACACCAATTATTTTACCATTGATAGTAGGAGGTGCAGCAACATGTGAATCATTAGCATTACTAGTGGTGGTAATAGTCCAAACTTTAGCTACATTATTCTCTTTAGCTAGTTTTTCATTTTCTTCTCTATCCCACCTAGCACGCAGTTCAGCCATTAATCTTATATTCTCATTAATTCTAACTTGGATGGCATTTGCTGTAGTAGTAATCTTATTATCAATATCATTATTAGGCATAACTTTCAATTTTAAAAGATTAACATCGAGGCAAGTCTATCAACTCTAGAAGCAATAATATCAATTTTATCAAGCTTTTCCTCACAGATTTGTTAAAAGCAGTTTGTGTACTAATAAATTCTTTAAGCATGGCTTCAAGACCAGGTACACTCCTATTATTGTTGTAAGAATTCCCATAAGAATTACCATAACCATTACCATTAGAAGGATATGGCCTATAGTTATTACCAGAGTTGTTCCTATAAGCATTGTTGTTGAAATTATTGTTTTTAATGAAATTCACATCAACATTTTCTTCTTGAGCAACCAATGAAGCTAAAGGAACATTATTTGGATCAACATTAGATCTACCATTCACAAGCATAGACATAATCACATCAATCTTATCACTCAAGGAAGAGGTTTCTTCAACGAATTTACCTTCTTACCTTGTGGAGCTCTTTCCGTGTGCCATTCAGAGTAATTTATCATCATATCATCAAGAAGTTTAGTAGCCCCAATGTGATGGACATAAAGGTACCTCCAGCTGAATCCAATAAATTCGCGAAGAAAAATTTAGTCCTCATAGAAGGTTTGGATGATCATCCAAGTAGTCATCCATGGGTTGGGCAATTCTTTACCAAAGTTTTCATTCTCTCCCATGCTTGAGCAACATGTTCAGTATCTAATTGTTTAAAATTCATTATGCTACTTCTCAAAGATATAATTTTAGCGGGAGGATAATATCTACCAATAAAAGCATCCTTGCATTTAGTCCATGAATCAATACTATTCCTAGGCAAAGATAGCAACCAATCTTTAGCTCTTCCTCTTAATGAGAAAGGAAACACTTTCAATTTAATAATATCACCATCTACATCCTTATACTTTTGCATTTCACAAAGTTCAACAAAATTATTGAGATGGGCAGCAGCATCATCAGAACTAGCACCAGAAAATTGATCTCTCATGACAAGATTTAGTAAAGCAGGTTTAATTTCAAAGAATTCTGCTGTAGTAGCAGGTGGAGCAATAGGTGTGCATAGGAAATCATTATTATTTGCATTTGTGAAGTCACACAACTTAGTATTTTCAGGGGTATTCATTTTAGCAACAGTAAATAAAGCAAACTAGATAAAGTAAATGCAAGTGACTAATTTTTTTGTGTTTTTGATATAGAGAGCAAGACAGTAAATAAAGTAAAACTAGCAACTAATTTTTTTGTATTTTGATTTAGTGCAGCAAACAAAGTAGTAAATAAAATAAAGCAAGACAAAAACAAAGTAAAGAGATTGAGAAGTGAAGACTCCCCTTGCAGCGTGTCTTGATCCCGGCAACGGCGCTAAAAGAGCTTGATGGCGTGTAACTCACACGTTCGGGAACCCCAAGAGGAAGGTATGATGCGCACAGCAAGTTTTCTCGAAAGAAACCAAGGTTTAATCGAACCAGTAGGAGCCAAGAAGCACGTTGAAGGTTGATGGTGGCGAAATGTGATGCGGCGCAACAACAGGGATTCCGGCGCCAACGTGGAACCTGCACAACACAACCCAAGTACTTTGTCCCAACGAACTTGAGGTTGTCAATCTCACCGCTTGTAACAAAGGATTAAGCGTATCGAGTGGAAGATGTTTGCAAAGAAAACAAGAAACACAATTGCAGTAGATTGTATGCTATGTAAAGAATAGGACCGGGTCCACAGTTCACTAGAGGTGTCTCTCCCATAAGATAAAAGCATGTTGGGTGAACAAATTACAGTCGGGCAATTGACAAATAGAGAAATGCATATACATGATATGATAAATATAGTGAGATTTAATTGGGCACGACAAAGTACATAGACCGCCATCCAACTGCATCTATGCCTAAAAGTCCACCTTCAAGTTATCATCCGAACCCCATTCGTATTAAGTTGCAAAGCAACAGACAATTGCATTAAGTATGGTGCGTAATGTAATCAACAACTACATCCTTAGACATAGAATCAATGTTTTATCCCTAGTGGCAACAAGACATCACAACCTTAGAACTTTCTGTCACTGTCCCAGGTGTCAATGAAGGCATGAACCCACTATCGAGCATAAATACTCCCTCTTGGAGTTAAGAGTACAAACTTGGCCAGAGCCTCTACTAATAACGAGAGCATGCAAGATCATAAACAACACATAAACAATAGATTGATAATCACCATAATCATAGTACTCTCTATCCATCGGATCCCGACAAACACAACATATAGAATTACATATAGATGATCTTGATCATGTTAGGCAGCTCACAAGATCCAACAATGAAGCACAACAAGGAGAAGACGACCATCTAGCTACTTATGGACCCATGGTCCAGGGGTGAACTACTCACTCATCACTCCGAGGCGATCATGGCGATGAAGAGTCCTCCGGGAGATGAATCCCCTCTCCGGCGGGTGCCGGAGGCGATCTCCCGAATCCCCGAGATGGGATTCGGCGGCGGCGTCTCTGGAAGGTTTTCCGTATCGTGGCTCTGCAGGGGTTTCGCGACGGAGACTTTAAGTAGGCTGAAGGGCGCGGGGCCACACGAGGGCCCCACACCCTAGGTCGGCGCGGCAGGGCTTGGGCCGCGCCGCCCTATGGTGCGGCACCTCGTGGCCCCACTTCCTTCCCTCTTCGGTCTTCTGGAAGCTCCGTGCAAAAATAGGACCCGCGAAGATTTCGTCCAATTCCGAGAATATTTCCTTACTAGGATTTCTGAAACCAAAAACAGCAGAACGGCTCTTCGACATCTTGTTAATAGGTTAGTTCCAAAATGCATAAATATGACATATAATGTGCATAAAACATGTAGGTATCATCAATAAAGTAGCATGGAACATAAGAAATTATCGATACGTTGGAGACGTATCAGCATCCCCAAGCTTAGTTCTGTCGTCCCGAGCAGGTAAAACGATAACAAAGATAATTTCTGAAGTGACATGCCATCATAATCTTGATCATACTATTTGTAAACATATGTAATGAATGCAGCGATCAAAACAAAGGTAATGACATGAGTAAACAAGTGAATCATAAAGCAAAGACTTTTCATGAATAGTACTTCAAGACAAGCATCAATAAGTCTTGCATAAGAGTTAACTCATAAAGCAATAAATCAAAGTAAACAAATGGCTGGTCAACAGAGAGTCAACAAATGAGATTAACTAGTTAAATGAGTTATTTAATGTGCAAAAAAATCCGAAAAAGAGTGGCACTTACTCATGGAGTCTTTACCACAAACTTCTCAAATCATAGATAAATCATAGATAAATCAAGTTTCACCACAAATTGCCACTTCTCAAATCACCTAGTAGCTATGAAGGTGCATGGTTTTCCATAATAAGCCCTACCCAAAACAGCTTTCCCCAAAACATACTTTGTCTGAATGAGACCATAATTTTCACACTCGTGTAGATTTGTATTGCAAATAGTTTGAGGTAGGCCAAGATGGGTTTCATTGTACAAAACACGCATTTTCCAATTTTTAAATCTCATATTTGAATCCCTTAGTCTGTTTACTACTCACTTGCCCTTGGTTTCTTGATACTACTAGTTTTGCCCTCTCCCTTCACACACTCTCACGACGCCCAACATTGCCCCGATTGGTCTAGCCCATGTCACGCAGATCGTGCCCGACGACCGTTGATCGTATGATCTAACGGGCAGAATCCCTATCTCTCTCTGGTCGGGGCCACCACCCTCTATCTCTCTCGTCGCGGTTAGCTTCCACCCTCTATGTATGCGAAAGGGCGGTTACCCAGTACGCTAAAGTTTGGTTTTCTGCATTATTTTCACGAGCTAAATTATAAACTCTTTTTAGGCATTACTTTTCACGCAAAAAACGATAAACCATCACCGATTTGTTGTAGCCATTACTTTCCAAGCAAAAAAAATGATAAACCATCACCGATTTGTTGTAGCCACTACTTTTCACGCAAAAAAATGATAAACCATCACCGATTTGTTGTAGCCATTACTTTTCACGCAAAAAAATGATACACCATCACCCATTTTTTGTAGCCATTACTTTCCACGAAAAAATGATAAACCATCACCGATTTTGTTGTAGCCATTAATTTTCACGCAAAAATGATACACCATCACCCATTTCTTGTACCCATTACTTTCCACGCAAAAAACGATAAACCATCACCGATTTTGTTGTAGCCATTACTTTTCACGCAAAAAAAATGATACACCATCACCCATTTTACCCATTACTTTTCACGCAAAAAACGATAAACCATCACCCATTTCTTCTAGCCATTACTTTTCTTTTAGGCATTACTTTTCACGGTAAAATGATAAACTATATCACGAAGTTCCATTTCCGTCAACATAGTCCGCATTACTTTTTTTGTTGAGATATATACCCCCACAACGGTCGTCTCCTCCTTAATTTATTGTGTATAAACCCCCACAACGGTCATCTCCTCCTTATTTTATTGTGTAAACCCCTACAACGGTCATCTCTCCCTTATAAACACCCACACGGCCATCCCTTGTGTCAATAGGTTCTGCCTCTCTCTTCTTCGTTCACATACACTTGATCCATTGCCATGGCTTCCACGTCTCGGACGCGGACCGGAAGGGGAAGGGGAAGGGGAAGGGGAAGGGGAAGGGGAAGTGGATCATCATCATTGCCACCACCACCGTCAACACTGCCATTGATCATAGAGGAGTTCTTCATCGTCGTCTATGAAGACCCTTTGGTCAAGAAGGTACGTACGCGTTCCCACATATATGATGCATGTGATTAATTATGGGCATGTTCTAAAAAACCTTTAGTTTCAAGGGTTCCCTAATTTCAAACGATCGCAAGTCAAATTTTTTTTTTCAAACGATCGGTGCTCGATCTCTTTGCAGGAACTCCCAAAAAATTTGCGGACTATCTTGACGGCAGGAGCCAGCTAAGGTGTATCTCAGGTGACTGCGGTCCTCGTCTCTGGACCGTGGAGGTCCTATTTGACGGACAAGGCCGGATGTACCTCGACAAGGGGAGAAATTCGCCATCGCGCACGGTGGATTTCGGCTGCTTCGTACACTTCAAATATGAAGGCGATGATGTGCTCACAGTGAAGGTGTTCGACGGAACAATGTGCAGGAGGTACTACTACTCGACGACGAAGATACTGACGATGAAAGCGACGACGACGTGAAGCCATGCATCCATCCCCTTTAGATAATTAAGGGGATTATGACCAAGAATATATATATGTAGCTTCATATGCATCGATTTAGAGATCTAGCTATTTTCAATATATTATGGATGTAAAAAATAATATCGCATTTCCACTATTATTCGAGCACCACATCCTCCAAACGATGCCGATGCCGATGCCGATATCGGCATGGTCAGAACGGCTATGCTCGCCGCCACTGCTAGGTCAACGTCGGGATGCACAATGTTTAGCATAAAAGTCACTTTAGATTAAGCTGCGAAAATAGTCACCTGCCATGGGCTGAGGCGGCCCCTACAAGCGGCTCTATATTATATTCTCTAAATAAAATAGACGACCACAGCGGTCATTGGCGGAGGCCCCACAGAGCGACAATATATAATTTTCTATAAATAAATAGACGACCCACTGGTCATTGGCTGCGGCAGCCCCATAGAGCGGCCCCATTTGTCATTGGCAGCACCGCGTATACAATCGGAAATAAACGGTCCACGCGTCGCCGGTAGATGGATCCACCTGTGGACGAGACGGTCAGCGAGGAACTGACCTCACGGTAACGGTAAGGCCTCTGACCTGACGGCAACCCGCGTCTTCGATGGATTTCAAACTAGAGGGAGAGGAAAACTGAGAAAAAACTAACAAGCTGGGAAAAAACTGAGTACAACTAACGAAGCAGGGACACGAAAATAGAAATCCAAATTCTTTCGGCTTTGAGCCGAAAGAAGACGCGGGCCCCTGGGCGGGTCGGTCGGCTTTCTAGTTCGTGCGCCGCATAGCCGCGTAGGGAGAACGCCACCGCGCAGCGCACACAAAACGCCACACCCCCGTACCCAATTGCTTCTCCCCTCTCCTCCGCCATCTTCTTCCTTCCTCCGCAAGCCGAGAGAAGATGGGGAAGCGATGGATCCCGCTCGAGGCCAACCCCGACGTCATGAACCAGGTGACCACCACCCACCCACCCCGCCTCACCCGCTTCTAGGGTTCCGCTTCCTTCCTTCCGTTCCGGCCGCGCTCTAACCCGCCGCCGCCGCCGCCGCAGTTCATGTGGGGGCTGGGAGTCACCGAGGGGGAGGTGCAGTTCGGCGACGTCTACGGCCTCGACGACGACCTGCTCGCCATGGTGCCCCAGCCCGTGCTCGCCGTCATCTTCCTCTACCCGCTCACCTCCCAGGTAATTGAATTCCCCGTGATCCCTCTTTGATCGTGTGATGTGAAGAGGGCGATGCTGAGTTTTGTTGATTTCTCGGGTGAGCAGGATGACAAGGTGGAGGAATACGACGCTTCTACCACCTCCACGGCAGGGGGCAAGGTACGCTCGTGTTGTCCTGCTTACTTTTTTTTTCCCCTGTGTGGCGCATCTGTTGTGTTCGACTGAATGCTTCAGCTACGTTGTGATCCTTTCTGGCTTAGCCTGGTGAACAGTGCGCTGAACTAGGTAGGGGAGATGTTATTACCAGTGCCCTAGCACGGCTTTCCAGTTTCTAGGTGGTCCTGTTTTGATAACTGGATTTTGAGCGCCGAAAGCAGGAACTCTGTTTTTGTTTTTGGATTATTATCTCAATGGGTTTGATATAGGTCCATTGCTATTTGGGACAGAGTCTGGTTCTTGTGGTGCTAATATGATATTTGTAGTGCACTGTCGGTTATACAGCTACATCAAGAAAAATCATCTTACTTCTGTATGTTGTAGTGTTGTGAAAGGTCCAAAAGTTGTTAATCTTTGGCGATATTGCTTTATTTGACAAAACACAGTTGGTGTGTATGCATTTTTTGCCTTGTTGAATTGTGATCTTTAACTCTACCCACAGCCCTTGCTGTTGCTGCATCAAAATTGTTAGTAGTTAGAATGTACAGCCATACACATGAAATGGGCTAAACGTCTAGGCTCACTTTACACGATCATTCAATGGTTCCCACTGACTAGTATTGTTGTATGATGTAGTACTGCAGGAACGCCTCTAGTTATGAACTCCATAAAGTGAGCCTAGATTTGATGTAATCGCATGCAATAGTTTTTTCTGAACACCAATGAGAAGATATCGTTTCACTTCGTCATGGTTGCCAGTAATGTTTTCTACTCCATAACTCACATCCATGCCATTCTCTTCATAAAACACAAATCTGGTCACATGGCCATTTTCTGGTGCAAGCTTGATCTTAACTTTCTTATTTTCTTATCCAATAACATTAGTACCGAATCTTCTTCAGAGTAGTTAGCGTTGATCATTTTGCAGTCTTTATAGTTGCACTCACGACTGTTCCGTCCTAGCATATTATCCATGGTCCTGTTACTTCTTATTATACATCTTTCACATCCTTCGCTTGGAACTTTGGAAAGTGCTACAGGTATATTAAGACATCTGTAATAATGTGTGCCATTCTGTAAGTAGCCTAATTTAGTGGTCCGAATGAATTTATTGTACTGCTTAGTTTCTGTCACTGGTTGAACTACAAATGCTTGGAGTGCAACCATACTAACTGTATGCCCATAATATATGTTGATTTTATACTTTTTTATCTGTCGCTTATGAATTTTGACGCCATATTATGGGGAAATCAAACACGACAGATGTTATTCTGCCAATTATATTCCAGTCACTAGGAGACTTCTTATGATACCCTGGCTATGTTACATTTTTCAGTGTCTGGTTCGCCAAACATGTTTCACCCTTGGTTTTATTTGTGTGCAAAGTATATGTTGGATAGATCCAAATCATCTTTTACTTTATACAAACAAATGTTGAACTGCATGTCAGTTTGTAGGCCACCAGTTACCTACTTGAGCTTAAGTTCAAATATGTAGATCTATTTTGCTGGAAAAAATGTTACTACCTCCCATCCATAATAAGTGTCAGGGCTTTAGTTCAATTTAGTCTAAATTTGACCTCAAGCTTCCACATTTATTATTGGTCGGAGGGAGTACCGGGTTAGTTTATGCAGGTATCATTTACCTTTCTAATCTGATGACTTGGTATGCAGGATTTAAGCAAGAAGGTGTACTTTACAAAACAGACTGTTGGGAACGCTTGCGGAACGGTTGGCGTTATTCATGCAATAGGGAATGCTGTATCCAATATCAATCTGGGTAACTATTGCGTCTTTTGATGACCTTTAATAAGGGGCTGCAATCTATTTGGTTACTGTCAAGTTATTATGTCCCAAACTATTCCCTGTGGTACAGAATAAAGTTGTCAGTTGGTAGTAATTTAGCAGACAGGAAACTTAAATTAAGTGATGCTTTTTCAGTGATCCACATTTTCTCAAGTATTCCAGCAATAAACTGCAAGCACCTTGTCTATATTGGTCACATAGTCAAACTTGGTTTGATCATAACATAAAGAGTTACGTGCATCATAGGTCCCTAAACTATTTCGAGTGTCTCAAGTAAGCCCTGAAAATTTGAAAATCGTCATTTGGGTCCTGCAAGTGCAACTGGTGAGCCATCCAGGTCCAAATTAGTGTGTTGTAATGGTCAATGTGTCGCGGTAGATTTGAACCTGGGTGAAATTGCACTTCCGGGTCAGAGTTCCAAGACCTCCGTGAGATCCTTGAAATAGACGATGGACCTATGATGTATACTTCAACAACAATAACAATAACAACAACAATATCAAAACCTTTTTCCCAAGCAAGTTGGAGTAGGCTAGATATGATGTATACTTGACTCTTATATAAATAAGTTTTACTTGTTTTATACACTTCAAACTTGCAAAGTATCACCCATTTTGCAATTCTTACTAAAATAAACAAAAAGTTTGATGGGATGGAATGAAAGTGGCTCAAGTGTCATGAGAAATGAGATTAGGGATCAGAAAATGTAAAAGAAAAATACGGAAATTTTTGTTATTGGGTATCATGGCTATTGTGCATGCTCTTTTGTTCACGGCCTACTTAATAGGTCATACCCTGATCTATCTTTCTAGCACATTATTCACATATGCTAATACATGCTTTTGGTTGCTATAGAGTTGGTCCAGTGGTGTATCTATTTAGTATTGTGTTTATGCTCACTTTTTTTTCCTGAAATGTATAACCTATTTAACAGGCTTAAACACGAACATATTCTTAGCTGCTTTAATAGTTCTGTATTTATTCTCTCCTTTCTTCTTTGCAGTTGAGGGATCTTATTTTGATAGGTTTTATAAGCAAACAGCTGATATGGATCCAGTCCAGGTTAGTATTTTAAATATTGAAATTCATTGATGTTTCCGTAATGACCTATTTTTATTATCCTTACGTACAACATGTTTGCTACCTTCAGCGTGCTGCCTTTCTCGAGGAGGATGATGAGATGGAGGGTGCTCATTCAATTGCTGCTTCTGCTGGTGACACTGATGTAACCACTCCCATTCCATTCTTCTTGATATGTCCACTACTCACTAAACTCACCCTTTTGAGGAATAACCAATTATATAATGATAGTACAACACTTCAGTTGTGCAAGAGAAGTTCTAATGGATCCAGGCCTTGTCCAAAATAGTGGAAAGTAGGAAATATGGCAATACTAGTGATATCCTCCATAGAGTTGAGGTGGGGATGTGCCTCTCATCTTAATTGTCTTCCTTGTGCAGGCAAATGTTGATGTGAATGAACATTTTGTATGTTTCTCTTGTGTTGATGGTAGGTGTCATTTTATAGCATACTTAAACGCTAATTGCAACTTTTAGTAGTAATCCATTGGCAAACTAATGATGCAATCTTCTTTGGCATGCGACAGGTGAACTTTATGAGCTTGATGGACGAAAATCGAAACCAATATCTCATGGCCCTTCATCACCTGAAACATTGCTGCAGGTCAAACATTCTGTTCCATCTTCTGTTTTCTACTTTTGATGTAAAACATCGCTTATATATTTCTGCCCAATCTATTGTCCTATTAGCTGATTGTTTTGTCATATAGTTTGTCACTGTTGTCTCTTTTGTGAATAGATGTTTAATCGTATCTGCACATGGGTACATCTTTTTCATGTCGAGCTTGGTGTCAAAATTTCCCCATTTTTCCAGATGCCTTGCAATTAGAATGGATACAGTTTCTGATTTACTATTTCACATCTGTTTTTTCTATAATAATAACAGCGCAATCTTATTAAATCTGTTCTCAGGATGCTGCTAAAGTCATCAAAGCCAGAATTGCGCAGAACCCTGACTCAATGAACTTCAATGTCATGGCTCTTTCAAAACAGTGAACCGGTGATGTAAAGTGGAATGGATAGGTTTGATCTTTTCCTATTCCATCGTCTGATGCCTGATAGTCTGCGTACTCTGAAGGAAAAAAGAGGGGAGTTGGTTGCCTTAAAGTAAAACTGTGCTCTTTGCACAAAGTTTACATCCTATGACCTGCCATGTTGTTTGATATACTTTCTCCTCGTAGCAATTTAGATAGAACTACTGTCACAGATTTACGTTTTCGCATCTTTTGTATCGAATTCAGAATGGAGTCTTAGCTAGTGGAGTGAAAGAGTTCAAAGTGCACTCCTAGACACTCCTTTGTCGTTTATTGTTCCTAGCAAACAGAGGGTGGCTTCAGACGCAAAATGATCTAATCGTACTAGTAACATTTATGGGCAAATATGCACATGATGGTTAATTATTATGCAATAATAAAACCCAGCAGAAATGGTAACATAAAAAGTCCCACCTCAGTAACCTTGATTTTATTCTCATTTCTTTCAAATTACAAATTCCGAGTGACTGCCCTGCCTAGACACAGCCTCCAGTGCCCCGTGCAGGTGACCACCCCCTATTCCTATCCATTGTCTTGGCGTGCCTACTCATTGTTAAAACTAGATGATATCTTGTGCATTGTTGTGACATATTTATCTAAAATCTTTTTACAAAGGGATGTACAATTGAACTAAGTGGCGTGATTGCTCTTGGAAACAATACAGGGAACAATATATTGTCGTGTTATCAGATACTTCTACATAGTACAAAAGTTGGTCCATCACCCCGAAAGATCATCATAGATAAACCCCTCACTTTTCTGAAGAAAAATCCATAAAATGCTAACTGTAGGCGTTTATACGACTTGACTCAAATCTTGCACAAAACAGACGGAGGATGAGTCACAAAATACAATTGCACAGTAGATTGGTTTTACGATTTGCTATTTCTTGCCGACTGAACTATGCAATTTCTTGCCGAGAGCAAAGATTCCGAATCATAAAATGCTCTGTATTGCCCGGCAACACCAATCTGATTACCAGGCTGAGACAGAGGGTCAAAGAGCTTTACTGGAATTTGTAGAATCCTTTTTGGATCTTCCCAATTCTTGTGTTAGGAACCTAAGAAACATCCAGACATGCCATCCTAATTCTGACATAAGAGAAATTCCTGAGAGAATTTTTGTCCAAGGCAACAGATTCACCAACCAGACTGGCCACATAAAAGGCAGTAGCCTGTTCCTGAACTTCATTGGGATTTCCTTAATTCTAAACCAATCTTCTTCAGCTTCAGAGATTGGCTCTATGTCTCTAGACCATTTCTCCAAAGTAACAATAGCATCTGGGACAGTTTTAATAAACATCTTACCAAAACGGGCTAGCTCTTCAATGGTTTTTGCATTTGGAAACCTAGTTCTGAACTCGGTGGGAGATACTTCTTTTGCAAAAAAATCTCCAGTTTATCTTCATTGAATCAGTCTAAATATTGAATTTGTACTCAATATTCCTGTAGTTGACTTCACCTTTCTCCACATTAATGTGGCCATAATTGAGCTCCTCAATCGGTTGATTGTCAGAATCATCAGTAGGGATCGAATAAAACCCTGATCCAAACTCTTCACTACCATAGTATGGTGCAATATATTCCCATGGTTCTTCATCAGGACAGACAACCACATGATGATTGTTACCACACCTTCCACATCTAGAATTAGTCGATCAGATGAAACTCTCACAGCTCCACGAGCCGCCATTCCAACAGCAACCGGAACAATTGGAGGTATAGAGGACCCCACCAGTAGTTCCAGTATAGAAGAATTGCCATTGTTAGTAGCATTAGCAACATGGTGTTGGTTTTGCAAATGAACAAGACTATTGGCAGGGATAACTGGAGCCAAAGCAGTAGAAGGGGGAAGATTTGATGTTGCACCATTACTCACCTCCCTGATTCTAGCAAACTCCGCAAGGGTAGATGAAGATCCTGGAGCCATCTCAAGATGGTGAGCCCAGCAGTCGCGGGCACGACAAGCCTCCTCGTCCTTGCGTTGCTTGTCCGCCAAAGCTCTTTCCCATGCAAACCTCTCGGAGTTAGGAAGCACATCACGACACCTCTCCTCCTCAAGCTGACGCCTCTCCTCCGCATGACGACGCTCCTCTGATCTGAGTCTCTCATGACCTGCTCGACGCCTGTCATTTTCCTTACGACGTTCTTCTTCACGCTGCCAATCTTCTCGCGACGCCTCTCCTCCTTGAATCTTCTTTGGTAATCTCTTTGATCCACCTCCAACCCAACTCTAGGACGTTTACCAAAGTAGTTGCGCGGTGGAGATCTTCTTAGAGGAGTTCGACGGGAGTTCGCGTACCTTCGATCCATCCTAGATGGTGAAGCAACCACTTCTGAGAAGGATCTTGTGTCTCCCGACCTCACACTTCTGTGGAGAATTAGGTCTAGCGGGCAGAGATTATGGGACGAAGACGCCACTGCATCCATCGATCCAGGGTTTGCGCTGGAAGACAAAATGGGGAATTGATGTCCTCCGCGAGATGGGGTGGAGTGGATAACCTGGAGGGGAACAAGAAAGTACTTTGCTGCAGCCCAATAGACTGGTGCGTGTCGACTCCTGATTTCGCCATTGATGAAATCGATGAACCTGTCTTCCCACTAGTGGCGGAGCTTAGTGCAAGCCGGGGGGGGGGGGGCGCCCAGCTTCCAAACTATGAAGGAAAAAGATTAAAACAGCTTAGAATGAAAAAAATTAGAGCAGCTTAGAATGAAATTTTCTGGCCTTTCCACACACCCCCATTTTCTGCCACTAGTCCCACATACTCGCGCAAAGGGCGGTACATGGTGTGTCACACTCAAAATCGACTCCACGCAACGTGCATGCCCAATCTGAATTCTGATTCATACAGGAACCAATCTAGAACCCGAATCAATTATTTCTGGCATATCAATCATCCATGATCCAATTTCCATAAGTTTGTCGTCGAGCAAACTTGCTTGCGATCCAATCAAGTCGAAGAATCCATGCATGGGCGCACTTGAGAACCCCATCCTGGGAGATAGAGAGATAGACGGCTCTTCACCGAGGGGATCGGGCGGCGATGACGATGCCTGCCGGCAAGTGCGTGGGGGGCAGCTGGCCGGGGTCGGGTGGGATGGACGCACCGGACATGGGTCGGTACAGTGGCAGAGACTTGGCGGCGACGACACACTGGTTTGGCAGCTCGAGAAGCAGCTGAGCTAAGTAGTACTACTAAGACAACATAGTGAAGAAACGTAGCAAAATACATGTTATTACCTACGTTACTACATTCATGTTTTAACATCAAAGTAGTATCATATGCTTTATTAATTTCTTATAGATTGTATCTTTGATGAAGTACAGCTATCACTCTATCCTCTCTCCTCATTAACTCACTGCCACATAAGCAAATTTGCTGAGTTGGACACTTAGTTACTAGTGAAGTTACTCCCACTATGAGTAGTCTAAGGTATTGTAGACACACTGGTTTGTATTAGATGTATTTTTTTTATGAAGGGTCTGGTTGGTACACAAGAAGCTCACCACCACGTATACGATTGCTACTTTTTTTTTGCTGGTACGATTGCTACTTCCTTCCATCTATAATACTTATATCGCTCTAAAGAGTGAATAGATATACTAAAATTCAGGTGTTGTCATGGCGGCGGATGTATTGCTGTTGTTAGGCCCGAGATATTATAGCGGGATTTTTGTTTCTTAGTTTTCTTTTCCTTTTTTTGGCTGTGTGCATCCGTAGTGCCGTTGTTTGTTGCAGAGGCTGGGTGTAATTGGTATCTTCTTGATATTAATATATTCTCTTTATCGAAAAAAGATATACTAAAATATATCTAGATACATATAATTTAGTGACAAGTATTATAGATTGGAGAAAGCAGCTTAATTATTTGATGCGCTTTAGCAACAGTGCATTGAAGGCATGCACGTACATTAATCCAAATCGTGTCGGTATGCTACGGGAGCGCGTATGCCGTCTAGTACAATATAATTAATGTGCAAGGACACAATGTGTGTACAAACCTCAGATATCTTTATCGAAAAAACAAACCTCAGATATGTGGAGTTTATTGCCATGGATAGCAAGGAGCATATGTGTAGCTATAGTAGTAGTCTACGTACTTAATCAAGTTATAGTGCTGAAAAAGACCGCTCCAACGCACAGCGCAGCAGCATTAAGACGGTCCACACAGTGTAAAGTGAATTCACGACACATCTAGGAGCTCCTACTTAAAGTTATCATGTGCACATCCTTGCTAACGTGTCTTCTCTCATGCGTCTATACGCGGATCTACGTCTTCGATGGGGAAGAGCCAGCGCACTGGGGTACTTCTTTTTCCCAATTGGACACTTAAGGATTAGAAATTTAGAATGCACACACGTACGTGTTGGCGTCACCAATTAATATTTGGAGCCATGTAGTTGTCATGTCACGACCCCAATTAGAGGTCGGTGAAGTGTTGGAGGAAGAGATGCATGGTCGGCAAGAACATAGAAGGCGACACCGTACCGACCGAGGGCGATGAGGAAGAGCTTATTCTAGTTGTTGTAGTTGGAGGTGGTGAGGTCGAGGGTGATGAGCAAATGGAGATTCATGGAGGTAGCATAGGTAGAGGGTAAAAAGAGACGAGATAAGATTGGTTTGCCGTGCTTCAATGCATCGGCCTTTGTCATATATATATACAGCTCAAGTACGTACAGGATATACATCACGATGGTTCAGATCTAAACAGATACAACAACCTGAACTAGATTCGTATGAATCTCTTCTCTACAACTTAGCGTGCAAGTCACGGCTATGAAGCGCTCCTATCACGACCTGAACTGTCGATTAACAGCCCCCCTCGATCCAAACTGGTGTGCACCAGATTGAGATCGAACTTCAAACGATCCAGAGCTTCTCGACCAAGAGCTTTTGTGAAAATATCAGCAAGCTGGTCTCGTGCAGGAATGAACTGAACTCGAAGTGTTCCTGCTGCCACCTTTTCCCTCACAAAATGGAAATCTATTTCGATATGCTTTGTTCGTGCATGAAACACCGGATTAGCACATAGGAACGTGGCGCCCAGATTATCACACCAGAGTATCGGTGGCGCATGCTGAAAAATACCTAACTCCTTCAGAACTGATTGCAACCAAACAGCTTCAGCAGTAGCGTTGGCAATCGCTTTGTATTCCGCCTCCGTACTAGAGCGACTCACTGTTGGCTGCTTGCGTGAGCTCCACGAGACGAGGTTGGGACCAAAAAACACAGCGTAGCCCCCCGTGGACCGACGATCGTCGAGAGAGCCAGCCCAATCAGCGTCGGAGAATATACTGAGCTCGGAAGAGGATGACCGATGCAAGGAGAGACCCAGGTCAAGGGTGCCCTGAACATAACGAAGTATCCGTTTGACAGCAGCCCAGTGAACATCAGTAGGTGTCTGAAGAAACTGGCAGGTTTTGTTGACAGCAAAGGCAATATCCGGACGAGTTAGACAGAGATACTGCAAGGCACCAAGAGTACTCCTATAAAGAAAAACATCATCACCAGCCAGGGGAACACCAGACGTCTTACTGAGCCGCTCTGCGGAAGACATTGGAGTAGTAACAGACTTGCAGCCGTGCATGTTAATACGCCGAAGGAGATCGCTGGCATATTTGCGCTGTGTGAGGGCAATTCCATCCTTAATGGGCTGAACTTCCACGCCAAGAAAATACGTGAGAGGACCAAGGTCCTTGACAGCAAATGCATCACGGAGCTGTACGAGAAGCTGATCAACTGCACTTGAGCGAGAGCCAACAATGATGATGTCGTCCACATAAATGAGCATGTATATGGTGATTATGGCAGACTGGAAAATGAAGAGCGAGGTGTCTGCTCGAGACGGAACAAAACCGAGTTCCTGCAGCTTCGTGCTCAACTTGGAGTACCAGGCGCGTGGCGCTTGTTTCAGCCCATACAGCGACTTCTGCAGACGACAGACATATGTTGGATGAGTTTTGTCAACATAGCCGGGAGGTTGATCCATGTAAACTTCTTCCTGAATATCGCCGTGCAAGAAAGCATTTTGAATGTCGATCTGCCGCAGATGCCACCCCTTGGAGACTGCGATGGCGAGGATGAGACGAACAGTAGTGGGTTTAATCACCGGACTGAAAGTGTCAGTGTAATCGACACCATACTGTTGAGTGAAGCCGCGGGCTACCAAACGAGCCTTGTGGCGATCAATGGTGCCGTCAGCCTTGTACTTAAGCTTGAAGACCCACTTGCAGCTGACCACATGGTGACCAGACGGCGCTGGAACGAGACGCCAGGTGCTATTCTTCATCAACGCAGAGTACTCTGCATCCATGGCCTCCTTCCAAGCAGGGGAGGTAAGAGCCTGAACATGAGACACCGGTTCGACAGTAGCAGCAAAAGCCCTCTTCTTCGGGTCGTAGAGAATGATGCCATCATACAGCTTGCGAGGTTGGACCTTGTGATGGCGTAGGCGTGTTGCCATCGGATGTACGACAGGAGCAGCAACCGAACCAGAAGCAGCAGCAGAGTCGATATCAGGTGACGCTGTCGAGGGCGAGGGCGCAAGTGGCGAGTCGAGCCCATGAGGCGCAGCAGAGTCCGCGGAAGGAGACACGTCGGTTGGACCAGTGTCGACCTCGGGAAAGCGAGGCCCATCGGAGGTCTGCGCATTGGAGTCCATGCCAGGCGTGCATGGCTCATGTACAACGGTCTCCGTTGTGTGATCGACGTACCGTCCAGGAATCTGCACGGGAGCTTCGATGGAAACGCCAGTACCTGAACCAGGGAAAACTGAACCAAGAGAATTAGTAGCACGGTTAGTCAAATCATTTTCAACATGAGATAATCCTGTATCCTGCTCGGGAAGAAGAATAGAAGATTCGGTGGGTGGGCAAGGATTTTTAGAGGATGGGTCAGAGAACGGAAAAAATTGCTCATCAAATACTACATCTCGTGAGATGTAGATGCGACTGGTGGCTCGATCAAAACACTTGTACCCGCGATGTAAAGGACTGTAGCCGAGGAAAACACAGAGTTTAGACCGAAAGGAGAGTTTATGGTGGTTATATGGTCGGAGATTTGGCCAACATGCGCAACCAAAAATGCGAAGAAAATTGTAATCTGGTGGGGTGTGAAACAACTTAGTAACAGGTGTTTGATTTTTTATTACTCGACTGGGCATGCGATTGATCAAGAAACATGCAGTGAGAATTGCCTCATCCCAAAAACGTAAGGGAACATGTGATTGTGCAAGAAGAGCAAGAGCCGTTTCTACGAGGTGACGATGCTTTCGTTCAATGGCACCGTTTTGCTGGTGTGTATGAGGGCAAGAAACACGATGAGTGATACCAACATTAGAAAAATAGCGGTGTAATTTGTGGTATTCACCACCCCAATCTGTTTGAATCGCCAAAATTTTAGAGCCAAGAGATCTTTCAACACGACTTTGGAATTGATAAAAGACTTGTTCTACATCGGACTTGTGTTTCAACAAGTAAACCCAAGTGAACTTACTATAATCATCTAGGAAACTAACATAGTAACTATAGCCTCCTACTGATTTTATTGCAGGACCCCAAACATCGGAGTGAACAAGCTCGAGAGGTTTGGTTGACACACGACTAGAAAGACCATACGGAAGTTGGTGCACTTTGGCCTGTTGACATGCATCACAGACATGCACGATTTTATTCGACGAAGACTCTAACTTATTTGAAGAAAGGATGGCTTGAACGATGGGTGTCGCGGGGTGCCCTAGCCTCCTGTGCCAAATCTCCCGTGATGGCTTGGCGAAGTGAACTTGGCGAATACGAGAGATGGGTGGAACAGGATAGAGCCCGCCATGACATCTACCTTCCACCAGCACCGCCCTCGTGGCTCGATCCTTAATAGAGAAAAAATGTGGGTGAATTTCTAGAAAAGCATCATTATCGCCAACAAGTTTATGAGCAGCTACAAGATTTTTACTGATGTTTGGAACGTGTAAGACATCCTTAAGATGCAGTGATCGGGAAGAGCTGGATAAAACAGAATTACCAACATGTGAAATAGAGAGACTATTACCGTTAGCTACTTGGACATGGTCGTTACCCTTGTAGGTCTCCCGGACGTTCATCTTCTCGACGTCATTGGTGAGATGGTCAGTTGCTCCGGTATCAATGTACCAATTCGGATCAACGCCATAGGAATCCGAGCTCGTGCTTGTGTGTCCAGCCATCTTCGTCTCCGGCTGGTATGCGTGGTCAAAGCGGGAGTAGCAGCGAAGAGCATCGTGGCCGTATTTGCCACATATCTGGCACGTGGATTTGGGACGGCCGCCATTGCCATTCCCGCGCCCACCGTAGTCTCCACGGCCACCGTAGTCTCCACGGCCGCCGCCATTGCCGTGGCCTCCGCTGTTTCCTCCGGTGCGGCCGCCGTGGCTGGGAGCACGGCCGCCACCGCCACGGCCAAAACCGCCGTTGCGCCCACCACCGCCGCCGCGGCCACAGCCACCACCGCGGCCACCGCCGCGCATGACGTTGTTGGCGGAGTGCTGGAAGATCTGATCACGCGTCGGGTGGCGCGCTTCGTAGCTCATGAGATGAGCATAGAGCTCACCGATGGAGACGTCCTCGGTGCGGGAGGTGAGCGACGTGATGAGGTTGTCGTAGTTGTCGCCGAGGCCGGCGAGCATGTAGGAGACGATCTCAGCGGAGCTGAGTGGCTGGCCAATCGACGACATGGTGTCGGCCAGATTCTTCATGCGGTGGTAGTACTCGGCCATCGACATGTCGCCCTTCTGTGTCGTGGCGAGCTGCACGCGCAGCTGAACGATGCGTGCCCTGGAGCGAGAGGCGAACATCTGCTCCAGCGCCTTCCATGCCTCCTCCGCAGTTGCCATGAAGAGGACATGCCCGAGAAGTCCGGGCGTGAGCGACGCCAGGATGGCGCTCAGGACCTGCTGGTCAAGACGAAACCAGGTTGAATAAACGGGGTTAGGTACCTTGGCGGCATCATCTCCTGCACCAGCGACCATCTTCGCTGGTTCCTTGATCGTCCCATCGACGAAGCCCATCAGGTCATGGGCGTGGAGAGCAGGGACGAACTGGGCACGCCACAGAAGGTAGTTTTCCTGATCGAGTTTGATGGTAATGGAGCTAGCAAAGGGCGGCAGAGATGAGGAGCTAGCAGATGCGGTGGAGCTCAATGAGGCAGCGCTGGAGGTGGTGAGGGTTCCAGATGTGTTGGGAGCCATGGCTTAGGTCGATTGGGAGCGTAGGCTCTGATACCATAAAAAGAGACGAGATAAGATTGGTTTGCCGTGCTTCAATGCATCGGCCTTTGTCATATATATATACAGCTCAAGTACGTACAGGATATACATCACGATGGTTCAGATCTAAACAGATACAACAACCTGAACTAGATTCGTATGAATCTCTTCTCTACAACTTAGCGTGCAAGTCACGGCTATGAAGCGCTCCTATCACGACCTGAACTGTCGATTAACAGAGGGACTAGAAGTTGGGGTGACGGAAGGTGGTGTCTAATAGTGTCGAGGGTTTCGCTCACAGAGTTCTTTCTCCTTCTTGGAGGTCTCATGGAGAGTCGTGATGCTTGGCGGCTAGGGGTTTGGCCGTTTGGGTGATATGGGGCTAGGGTTTTGAAGAAGGAGAAGCCAAGGACTATAGGTCAATCTGATACAATATGTAAGAGATGTATGTCAGGTTCCAAATTGTGCACACTCGGTCATTGCATTGATGAGTATTTATACAAGGATAGCAACTTGTATTACAAGAAGGCTACTGTATGTCGGTTCCCTAAACCCTAGGTGGCGGATTGTACAGATTGATCCAATTCTCTAAGGTTATTTAACAAAATATGTCTAGATAAATTCGTATCTTAACACGCTTAGTTTTGAACCGATGCAGTATTTGATATATGCATTTGAGAGCTTACGCAGTTTAGACGAGGAGGAGTCCAAATTCTCGTTGCACATGCGTCGTAACACAAAGTTCACACGACGACTCACGTCGACGCTTTCCCCGATTAAAAAAACACAATCGTGGGTTGTCGGCTCAACAGAAAGGATCGCTGGTCTCACGCCAAGGACCGAAGCATACTCGGCTAAGGAAACTAGGGAAAATGATCGAGACCAGACCAAACCAGCACATACATATGCTTAATTATCGATCCATGCATCGTGTCCTCCCACCGTTGCCTTGCCCCCTCCTCCAGTCGTCCCCAGCTTTGGCGCGCTAGCTTTCTGAGCCCATCCTTTCTGTCAAAGGCGAGCTAGCTAGCGACTGAATCCCACATGACGCGATGGTAGAAGAAGCTGATCGAAAGCGCATTTTGCACTTGTATCGATCAGGCATTCAGGCTCCTTTATGTTGGTGACGATGAGTCGTGGAGTCGAGAGGGGACAGCAATGGAATGGAATGGATGATGGGATTTATCCATATGGGGTTGAGTTTTCTAGTGTGGATGCATGCATGGTGGTTGGTGTTTACCGAGAGTGCGTCGAGCTGCGCTGTGTGCGATCAGGGTTTTATCGAGGCTGATGGCCAGTCGCGTGCGGGCAGTGCGACGCGCGGCAGCAGAATCGCTGATCAGTGAGCAGAAAGGTGTCATCGATCAGTCGACATATAAAGCTAGGTGTGGTCAGGGCCCGTCGTTCGTGTGTTTGGCGGGAAAATATACACTGATAGAATTAGATTGGCCGATGCTAGTGTTGTAAGGGACAAAATATGAATGTCAACATTCTTGTGAAGTGACCACTTAATAGAATAGTATGGCCTATGCTCCACATCACACATATTTGCTTGTTATACACAACACTACATTTTGTAAAACAAAATCTTTGAGGAAGTTACCAAGCCATGATGTCACTAAAGGTGCAAGATTGCTGTTCACGTAAGCTCAAGCAATTCAAGGCTTAGAGCATCTCCAGTCGCGTCTCCCAAACCGTCCCCCAAACCGCGCCGGATTGAGCGTTTGGGGGACGTGTTTTGTTCGTGCCGCGTTTGGGGGACGTCGCTCCCCAGCCGCGTCCCCCAAACGCCGCCCCCAAACATTTAAAGTACTTTTTTGGTTAGAAGAAAACTATTTACTATAATATTTAAATCGGTTGAACATAAACAAATTATATATAAAACTTCAAAAAATATAATTAAATTACATATAAATTCCCGTTAAACTACTACTTCTACTTCTTCTTCTTCGCTGATGGCCCCGCCTCGTCGTCGTCATCGCGGTGGCGCTTCCTGCTCGTCACCTCTTCCGAAGAGAGGCGGCGCCGGCGCCGGACGTCGTCGTCGCCGGTGCTCCCGGCGGCTGCGCCTTTGCCTTGGCCTTGGCCTTGCCTTCGCTCACGGGCCACCGCCGCCGCCTCTCCTCTCTCTTCCTCCCTCCTCCCAGCCCAGCCATTCCTCCTCGCTATCAACTGGCGGCGGGGAATCGTCGCCGCTGCTCGGCGTCCTGGCTTTGTCCCACCAATGGCGCCAGCCAGCAGGCTTTCTCGCTGAGGTGTCGGACGGGAGCTGGGAGATGTAGCTCATCGTCGCTGGAGGTGTCGGATGGAGGCTTGGATGAATGGCGGCGTACGTACGGGTCTTATTGAGCGCGGATGAACGGCGGCGCAGGTCGAAGAGAGCAGCGGTTGCTCTTCCGAGGAGTCGGCGCTCCATTCCGGCGGTTGGCGCGCCGTCGACGCGGTTGCCACGACGGTTCCGCTTCCCGGCAACTGCACCGTCGCTACGTAGGTGGCGGTTGAGCGTCCGAGCCGCTGACGGGTCGGGCCCGCTCCTCCTCGCCTCTCATTTCGTTGTGTCCGGCGTGCCCGCCGTCCCCCGTGGGACGGACGGGCTCGGGCGCCGGACACCGTATCGGCCGCGCCGGACAAAAAAGGCCTTTGGGGCGCGGCCGGAACGTTTTTGTCCGGCGCGCCCAAATCGCTTTGGGGGACGCTTTGGGGGACGCGACTGGAGATGCTCTTAGGCCCTGTTTGTCTGGGCTGAAGCTTGAGCTTCAACTGCTTTTCGGTCCTTTTAAGCACAAGCCCAAACAAACACGTAACTTTTAGGTCCGGGCTTATAGAAGCGCTTGTCTGATTTACACTACAAGCCCACAAGCACCTCCGGAGGCACTTCCCGCAGCTTCCAACTTAAAACCGAATCGGTACATAGAACTACCACTAGAGTTTGGAGTATTTACAACCAATGCCACCGCACAGAATAGGAAGAAAACGTTCCAGAACCGCCCCCTCCAGGCTCGACGTGTTTCCCCAATCGCCGCCCCGGACCCCCAGGCCTCTCCGCCCCTCACGCCCCACCACGCCAGCCAGAACTCTCCTCCAGCCTCTCCGACTGTGCCGCCGGATGGCGCTCGGCGCCCTAAACCCCCCAAGCCTCTCGCCCCTCACACCCCACCACGCCGGCCGGAGCTCTCCGACAGCCTCTCCGGCCGCTCCGCCGGACGGCGCTCATCGCCTCGAATATGTCATGCCTCTCTGCCCCTCACACCCCACCACGCCGGCTGGTGCTCTCCGCCAGCCTCTCCGGCCGCGCTACCGAACGGTGCTCTCCGCCCCGAACCCGCCAGGCCTCTCCGCTCCTCACACCCCACCACGCCGTCCGGCCACCTACAACAAAGCCGATCTCTACAATTTGTGCCAAGCAAGGGCACATGTATGTGTGATTCAGATTTGTGGTTCATGTGTGATTCAGATTTGTTATTTGGTGTAAATTTTTGTTGTTAATGCACAATTTGTGCCAAGAAGAGAGCACAAATCATGGAAAATCTATGGATTAAATTTGCCAATTTTTACCCAAAATTATTTTACCTAAAAAATAATACGTTTATTAGAGCTAGCACAAATAAGAATCAGCTTAATCCGATCACATCAGTACTTATACATCATGTTCAGCATACAGGGGTAAGTTAGACAATCACCAGCAGCTGCATGTCCACCAGCTGTTCGAAAAGCACATTGCCAAACAACATTTTTACATTTCACCAGCCGTCCACCTCCAGCTACTTCTCAGATCCTACCAGCTCTAGCCGCTTCTCGTTCAACTGTAGCCCAAACAAACATGCACTAAAGCTAGGCCGAGAAAATTCAGGCTTTGACATCATTAAGCAAACACGTAAGCTCACGCATAAGGTGACATAATTAAGATGACATCAACTGATTGTTCATATGCACCGGAATATGGAAGACACATTTGACCATTGAAAATAGTAAAACATCATGCGAATAATCCAATGGCAATCTCTCCTCATAAACGCCTTATATGCTCTAACATTTTCTACTTGATTATATCTTGTTATGCACTATAAAAATATCTAATCATGCACTAGAAATTACTACCAAACCATTGTTTAGAACATACCCGTTAGAAATATTTCCAAAATACATAAGGATATTTAGTATACCTGAACATACACTTAAATATACATATACAGTGTAACTGACCCAAATGTCACATTTAATCGATGGAGGCATGCTATTTTCCATTCTATTTATTTGAGGGGATTTGGTGTACATATCCATTTAAATTATATTTGAATTAAAATAAATTAATGTAGATTTCATTACAAACGACATTCAATATTTTTGGCTGAATGCACATATTTTTCTTAAATATAATTACAACTTGTAGAAAATATCACCATAATAAATAGAAAAATATTTTATTGTTAATAATTATAACCGATGAGTAATTTTAATCAGAATTTATATGAACCGTATACAATTTTAGTATAAGACGTGGCCGAACTTGTTGTACAAGTAGGGCAACACCTAATAACGATGCCGTTTTTTGTATTTTCATGAAAAGTGTATAGCAAATGAAACAGAAAGAGAAAAAGTAATCAAAAGATACATCGTTACAAAAGGATCAAATAAGTCCAACTGTACTATCTAATATAATCTACATCATGTTATCACATGCGTATCAAATAGAACCGTATAGAAACAAGATGTAGTAAAAAATATGGAATGACATCGAGGACCCTATCTGCAGTTCATGTACCACAACACATGATATTATTGATGAAGCACACAATCATCCAAAGACAAAATTTGAAGGATTTGGGTGAAACCAAATTATGCTTGGGTCTCCAAATTGAGCATCTTCTACACCAAGTTGCCTATATCTAGAAAATATTGGTGAAATTAAATATGGACAAATCCTATCCGTCTAAAACCTCCATGGTGGTTTGTTCTCCAGAGGTAGAGAAAGATCCATTCAGGCTAAGGGATGATGGAGAAGAGATGTTGGGACCCAAGGTTCCATACCTTAGTGTCGTTGGAGCGCTAATGTATCTTTCAAATTGCACGAGACCTCACCTTGTTTTTGCAGTGCATCTACTTTCTAGACACAACACGGCTCCCACCAAACGCCATCTAAGACGAACATATATGCTTGGTTCAATATTAGCCGTTTGTGATCATTAAATCCGTTGAGTATAACAAACCGTTTATGATGAACCTAAGTAACGAAAATGATTACCAAATATAAAACATGTGTGAAGAGGGGGTCTTTCGCACACGGTTGCATCACCCACCCTTGCATAGTGACGGCTGGGTTTACCCTGTGTGACGATCATTTTAGCCATGTGTGAAGGCCTATTCTACTAGTGACATGGACTACTTACTAAATAAAATTACCGCCAAAAAGACCCCTCCAATGCACAACACAAGCATTTAAGATGGTCCATAAAATATAAAGCAAAAATATATCCGAACTCTACTTAAACTTATCATGCACCCTTCCGCATGCGTTTATAATATTTAGAGCTACCCTAAGACGGGCCGACAGCGAGAAGAGCACTCCTTGAAACAAGCTTTCTCCTCGCTTTACAAATAAAGCCAACACGGCCAAACGATACAAGATAGTGAGGTAGCGCTCTTAGAAAGCAGACACCAGGATAATCGGTTAGCAAAGGTCACACCGACAACGCCAAAGGCGAAAAAACAACATGACTAAGAAGCCGAGAAAGCACCCCAAGATGTCTGTGATGACCCACAAGTATAGGGGATCGCAACAGTCTTCGAGGGAAGTAAAACCCAATTTATTGATTCGACACAAGGGGAGCCAAAGAATATTCGTAAGCCTTAACAGCGGAGTTGTCAATTCAGCTGCACCTGGAAACAGACTTGCTCGCAATAGTTTATCAGCAGTAACAGTTTTATATCATAGTAGGAATATAAGCAGCAGTGTAATAAAGACAGCAGTAGTGATTTTAGTAAACAGCAGGATTAAAATACTGTAGGCATAGGGATGGATGAACGGGCGCTGCATGGATAAGATAACTCATGTAATAATCAAGACTAGGCATTTGCAGATAATAATAAAACAGTATCCAAGTACTAAATAACCATAGGCATGTGTTCCGTATATAGTCGTACGTGCTCGCAATGAGAAACTTGCACAACATCTTTTGTCCTACCAGCCGGGCCTCTAGGGAAACCACTGGTAATTAAGGTACTCATTTTAATATAGTACCGGAGCAAAGCATTAACACTCCATGAACACATGTGATCCTCATATCACAGCCTTCCCCTCCAGTTGTCCCAATTTCTGTCACTTTGGGGCCTCGGGTTCCGGACAGCAATATGTGTATACAACTTGCAAGATCATAAAACAATGAATATTATCATGAATCAATAACATGTTCAGATCTGAAATCATGGCACTCGGGCCCTAAGTGACAAGCATTAAGCATAACAAGTTCCAACAATATCATAAAAATACCAACAACGGATACTAGGCACCATGCCCTAACAATCTTATGGCTATTACATGAATAATCTCATCCAATCCCTACCATCCCCTTCAGCCTACAGCGGGAATTTACTCACACATGGATGGGGGAAAAATGGATGGTCGATGGAGAGGCGGTGGCGATGATGGCGATGATCTCTCCAATTCCCCGTCCCGGCAGGGTGCCAGAACGGAGTTTCTGATCCTGAGATAGAGTTTTCGATGGCGGTGGAGTTCTGGATGTCTTCTGGAAAATTGGTCGACCCGCCATGTGGTTTTAGGTCAAGGGCTTTAAGTAGTCTAGAGGGGAGCGTCGGGGGATGGCCGAGGCGGCGTCCCCATGTGGCGGCGCGTCCATGGGCCCACCGCGCCTCCATGTGGTGCGCGCGCCTCGTGGCCCCCCTCTGTCACGTCTTCTGGCTCCGTGGGTCTTCTGTAAAAATAGGCCCATTACAATTATTTCTGGGGATTTTCCTGAAAGTTGATTTTGCAAAAAATAAGACACTGGGCAATTCTCTAAAACAATGTTAGTCCGCGTTAGTTGTATCCAAAATACACAAATTAGAGGCAAAACAATAGCAAAAGTGTTCGGGAAAGTAGATACGTTTTGGACGTATCAACTCCCCCAAGCTTAGCTTATTGCTTGTCCTCAAGCAATTCAGTTAACAACTGAGTGCGCTAAAAGAACTTTCATGAACACATTTGCTCATATGATGTGAATATTCTCATTATATGGACGAGTACTTAGGCAATTCATAATAAGATAAATGCAAATAAAGTCATCTAATAGTTATGTCAATTATGAAAAAGATACCAACAAACTAATAATAAACATCATGAAACATATCTATCAGCAGGATTGTAATGCTCATAAAAAGATATGATAAAGTGGTATCTCGCTTGCCCGTATTTGTACAGCAAAACATAAATGCCCAGGCACCTCTGAAGTTCATGGGAAGACTAGAAGTAAAGATTATCAAAGATAAAAGCATCAAAATTATACCACAGTTAACCATATTCTGGGACAAACATATTACACTAAGAATGACAATTATGCTCTCAAGAAGGTGCTCAAAGAAAGGATGGTGACTCAACATAAAAGTAAAAGATTGACCCTTCGCAGAGGGAAGCAGGGATTAACATGTGCTAGAGCTTTTATTTTTAAAACAGAAGTAAAATTGTTTTGAGAGGTGTTTGTTGTTGTCAACGAATGGTAGTGGGCACTTTAACTACCTTGTCAACCAGACTTTCAAGAGCGGCTCCCATGAAGGACGTTATCTCTACCAAGGTAGATCATCCCTCTTCTCTTTTGTTTACACATGTGTTTTAGTTTCATTATGGATGACACTCCCCCCAACCTTTGCTTACACAAGCCATGGCTAACCGAATCCTGGGTGCCTTCCAACATCCACATACCGTGGAGGAGTGTCTATTTGCAAATTAAGTTGCTTACTGATAAATTAGGGCAAAACATGTGAAGAGAATTATTAATGAAAGTTGTAATTAATTAACTGGGACTCTTTTTGCAAAATTATTGGATAAGCGGATGTATATGCGACTAGTCCATTGGTGAAAGTCCTCCCGACAAGATTGAAAGATAAAACACCACATACTTCCTCATGAGCTATAAAACATGGACACAAATTGAGAAGTACTTTGAAGGTTTTAAAGGTAGCACATGAAAATTTACTTGGAATGGTTTGAAATGCCATGCATAGGTATTTATGATGGACACTTTGGAATAACTTGGTTTTCAGGGATTTGGAAGCACGAGCAGCATTCCCGCTCAGTACAAGTGAGGGCTAGCAATAGACTAGGAAGCGACAATCAAGAGAGGAATAACCGTCATAATCATGCTTGCGACAAAATAAAATTAACGGAGGCATAAAAGTGATACAAGAACTCTGAAGCAAAGTAAATCATCGAGGCTTAATTGACTTTTTGTTTTTCAGTCATATGCATGCGTGAGCATGTGCCAAGTCAATTCAAATGAATTATTCAGAGGAGGATACCACAATGTCATACCTATCTATGAATAAAACAATGCAAGCAAATATTTATGACATGCTACTCATTATTAATAAATTGGAGCTAAACATGAGAGATCATGAACTACTAGACTTTCATTAAATGATATATACCTCACATGAACCAACTAAGCATGCTCACATGGATGAGTATATGTACAAAAATGAAAACAAAAGAGTTCATACCAGCCTCTCACCACAATCAGAATGTCGTAGATCGTCATTATTGCCTTTCACTTGTGTGGCTTGAATAATATGAAATGAAAACCAAGCTCCAACCACCGGAGACCGCTGAACTCAATAATAAACTTTACAAAACCGAAGAAGAACAACAAATATTTTTGGTGTTTTCGAATTGGAAACAAGAACAAAAGAAAATAGGCAAACAAAGCAAAATCTTTTTGGATATTTTGAATAGCAACCCGAATTAAAAACTAAGCAAACTAATACTAAATAAATAGAGAGAAACAAAAGAAATATTTTTGGTTTTTTTCGTGTTTTGGAAAATAGAAATAAACAACAAACAACAAAAAGAAAGAAAATTGAAACATGGATATACAAAGTACCGACAAGATATGATATATAAATGAGTGAGATGTTGATGTACCTCCCCCCAAGGTTAGGCTTTTGGCCTAAGTGGAGATCAACCCCACGGTGCCCATGAGGTGGCGCCTCCGTAATATGATGAAGGAGGATCCTGTCCTTGGTACAAGCTGGAGGACGCACCAGGATACGTGACGGTGCCCAGAGGGCTCGGCGTCCTCGGAGTCATGCTGCTGGTGAAAGCTGGTATCCTCAGCTCATCCACCTCCTCCTTGGAGCGCGACCACGGCCTCCTGCGAACACTAAACAAATCGGCCTGCGGCAAAGGGATTTCCCTCTCATCCCCGTCAATAAACAACATTCTATAGACAATATTTTCTAAATTAGAGTTAGTTGTGACAAATTGGTGATCCTTCATAGCAGCAATATGAAGCTTAATAGGAATTAATTTCTCATCACTAGGATCAACAAGAAGAGCTAGATATGCAACAATACGTGAAGCAACAATTCCTCCATAAATAGGTCCCTTATTAGATAAGCGACGAGCAATGAGAGCACCAAGATGATAAGGTGTACTTCCAGTAAGTGCAGCAACCAGAAAAGCAAGATGATAACTAGAAATGTTGCTAGTGTTCTCCCTACCAAGAATGCTAGTAGCAAGATAGTAAGTGAAATATCTAATGGCAGGGAGCTGAATGTTCCTTATCTTGCCGCGCTGAATGGTACGGTCATCATCGTTCGTAACTTCTCGATAGAGTTCCATCAAAGGTTTGGGGCGGTTCTCGATCTTCTTCGCTGTACCTATAGGAGTAATGTCCAATGCAGCACAAAAATCACCCAATTTCATAGTAATAGGCATATTATAAATCTTAAATTTAACTGATGGTGTGAAAGGTGTGTTGCTGAATTTAAAGCTTTCAACAAAGATTTTAGTTAGCATATAAAATTGATCACTCTCATCTTCCATATAGGTAGACAAGCCCACCCTATTAATGAGAAACAAGAAGTCATCAAGTAGCCCTGCATTACGCAAAAAGTCAATGCACAGAAAGGATGAAGCATTAGGAATCCCATTGTCCTCTTCATCTTCAAAGCTAGGTGCAATGACATCCTCATCATAGGATCACCTAACTCGAGTAGTTGCCCTTGAATGCCTTTCCACTCTTGGCGTATCCCTCTCAAACACTTCTCCAAAGGTGTGGTTATGCATTTTCCTTTTCTGAAATTTTTCAACAAACATTATAAAAGTTGATTTTGAGACATATAAATGAGGGAGACTACTATAGGAACTTGATAGAGTACTAAACATGCATCAAAACTAATTTTTACAACTTAGAACAAGCATGCAAACTCACTTAATATGTCACCTACAGCAACAAAATACTCAAGATATACTCAACTAAACAACATTATATTTGGATAATCGGAGGAGTCACATACCGGAGAACAAATGCTCCAAATCTCAGCAGCAAAGATGGGCTGAACAAGGAGATCAAAAATTTCGAGCAAGAACAACAAGAAACTCGGGTTTGAACAATGGTGTCGGGTTTTCCCGTGGAAGAGAGTGGAGTGGTAGGTGGATGAGTGAGTGGGGGGGCAGGTGGGGTCCACACCACAGGGCAGCGCGCCCCCCATGCTGGCCACGCCAGCACATGGGGTGCCCCACTGGTCAGCCCCGGGCACTCCCAGGTTGGAATTTAAAAAATAGGACCAGTGGTATAATTTTTGTAAATTTTTGAAAACTTCAAAAAATACACATTTCTGGGTGTTAAAATAACTGTTTCAGGGCAGACAAAGATTTTCAAAATTTTAAACAACTAAAGCATCTTGCAAAACAAGTAGTACTATAGAAAGTAAAACAAGTGTGGAGAAAGAAAGAAATGTTGTTTAGCTCTTCCATGCATTTAAAATATACTTGTTAACAAGGTTGATCAAGTCTTGCCACCAAATAAATTTTACATGACATTAGAAGAAATAAACCTCAAATCAATCATGTTACCTTATATTGTATTGATATGGATCCAATCATAATATTTTGATATCCTTCTTTAGGCTCATATATAGGACAATCAATAATTCCCACTTTGATAGTTCTCAAATTAGAAATTGTATTAACTCCATATAATTTATCAATCTTCTTGGGAAAATAAACAGTATGCTCCTTGTCATCAACATTGAAAGTAAATTTTCCTTTATTGCAATCAATAACAGCCCTGCAGTGTTAAGAAAAGGTCTTCCAAGAATAATAGACATATTATCATCTTCGTGCATTTCCAACACAACAAAATCAGTTAATATTAAGCAATTATTAGCAACTTGAACAGAACATCCTCACATATACCAACAGCAGTAGATTTATCACCATTTGCAAAGATATATCGGTTGGTATCAACTTATCTAAATCAAGTCTTGTAAAGAGAAAAGGCATAACACTAACTCCTGCTCCAAAATCACATAGAGCAGTTGTAACATAATTATTCTTGATGGAACAAGGATAGTTGGTATACCTGGTCTCCCAGCTTCTTTGGAACCTTGCCATTGAAAGAGTAATAGCAAGCATAGTGGAAATCTCCTCATTAGGAATTTTCCTTTTGTTAGAGACAATATCTTTCATATATTTTGAATAAGGAGACAATTTAATAGCATCAGTCAAAGGGATTTGCAAGAACAAAGGTTTCATCCAATCACAAAATTTATTATAGTGTTCTTCCTCCTTTGATTTTAGTTTCTTAACAGAAAAGGCATTTGCTTTTGAACCCAAGGTTCTCTTTCATTACCATGTTTCTTAGAAATGAAATCTTCTTTAGTGTACTTTATATTTTTAGCATGCTTTTCAGGTTCATCTTCAACCTCTTCTTTATCAGAAACATCATTCTTATCATTATCTTTATCAAGTTCATTACCACTTTCAGTTTCAGCATCAGAAATAGAAATACTATTAGGATCATTAACAGTTTCAGAAGATTCTACAACCGTTTTATGTTTCTTCTTCTTTTTCTTAGAAGGAGCACTAGTTTCTTTAGTTCGTTGAGAATCTTGTTCAACTCTTTTGGGATGCCCTCAGGATATAGAGGATCCTGAGTAGAAACACCACCTCTAGTTGTTACTTCATAAGCATGTTTTCCTTTAGAAGTATTTTTTAACAAGTCATTTTGCACTTTAGTGAGTTGATCAATTTGAGTTTGAACCATATGAAAATGTTTAACAAGCATCTTAACATCATTGGAGGTTCTCTCCACAATATCATGCAATTTACTAATAACTTGAGAATTTTCCATTAAATGATTCTCTACTCTCATATTAATGTTATCTTGCTTAACAACATAATTATCAAATTCATCTAAACATTGATCAGAAGGTTTTGAGTAAGGAATGTCTCCTTTATCAAAGCGTTGAAGAGAATGTACCTCAATTGTGGATGAAGGGGGAGTTATCTTACATAAATCTTCTATGGGAGGTAAATTATTCACATCTTCAGATTTAATACCTTTTTCTTTAAGAGATTTCTTGGCTTCCCTCATATCTTCATCATTTAATTCAATCATACCCCTCTTCTTCAATATTGGTGTTGGGGTTGGTTCAGGTGTAGTCCAATCATCATGATTTTGGCTTATTCTAGCCATTAATTTGTTCAGCTTCGTCTGGAGTTCTTTTCCTGAAAACACAACCAACACAACTATCCAGGTATGCCCTAGACTCAATGGTTAGTCCACTATAAAATATATCAAGTAAGTCATGCTTTTCCAAATCATGTCCAGGCCGAGCTCTAAGAAGAGAGCAAAACGTTGCCCAAGCTTCAGGCAATTTCTCTCCAACTTCCTGGTCAAAACTATAAATTTTCTGCAAAGCAATATGTTGAGCACTAGCAGGAAAATATTTTTGAAAGAAAACATCAATCAAACCAGTTGGACTATCAATAGAATCAGGAGGCAAACTATTATACCAAGTTTTAGCATCATCCTTTAATGAGAAAAGAATAATTTTAGCAACAAAATAAGTACGCTTCTTGATATCATCAGAAAACAAGCTACTCAAAGTAGAAAGCTCATTCATGTGCTCTACAACACTTTTTTTCAGTACCACAAAAAGGTGTTTTCTCAACAATAGATATATGAGATAAATCAAGAGAAAAATCTTAATCCTTATCCTTAATGTTTATAGGAGATGTGCCAAATTTAGGATCAGGAGACAGTTTATATCTAACAGCATGTTGTGCAAGAAGCTTTTTAATGTTACTTGCACCAGTAGTAGCATTACATTTATCAATAAAGTCATCATCAAGTTCCACATAATCTTCATCAGATCATCACTAGAGTGTTCAACAGACAGGTGAATTAACAGGTGTAACAATATTTTCATTAGGAATTTCAGTATTTTCAATTTGTCTAGACCTAGCAATTGTAGCATCTAGAAAAGGACCTAATGAACCATTATCATCAAGCACAGTAGAAGCATCATCAAAATTATAAGAGGAATTTTCAAATTCAGCAGAAGTACCAACACGTGAAGCTTGTGGTGGTGAAACAAGTTGACTTATCACATATGGTGAATCAAGAGCAGCAGAGGTACTTAGAGTTGTACCTTTTCTTGTAGTGGATGGTAATATGGCGACTTTAGCATCGCGAGGTTTACCCATGATGGAGGATTTGCAGCGAATAATATCAATTCAGGTGAACTTGCAAATAAAGCTATGCTCCCCGGCAACGGCGCCAAAAATAGTCTTGATGACCCACAAGTATAGGGGATCGCAGTCTTCGAGGGAAGTAAAAGCCAATTTATTGATTCGACACAAGGGGAGTCAAAAAAATATTTGTAAGCCTTAACAACGGAGTTGTCAATTCAGCTGCACCTGGAAACAGACTTGCTCGCAAAAGTTTATCAGCAGTAACAGTTTTATAGCAGTGGCAGTAGTGAAATATAAGCAACAGTGTAATAAAGATAGCAGTAGTGGTTTTAGTAAACAACAGGATTAAAATACTGTAGGCATAGAGATGGATGAACGGGCGCTGCATGGATAAGATAACTCATGTAATAATCAAGACTAGGCATTTGCATAATAATAAAAAACAGTATCCAAGTACTAAATAACCATAGGCATGTGTTCCGTATATAGTCGTACGTGCTCACAATGAGAAACTTGCACAACATCTTTTGTCCTACCAGCGGTGGCACTGGCCTCTAGGGAAACTACGGTAATTAAGGTACTCCTTTTAATAGAGTACCGGAGCAAAGCATTAACACTCCGTGAACACATGTGATCCTCATATCACAGCCTTCCCCTTCGGTTGTCCCTTCTGTCACTTTGGGGCCTCGGGTTCCGGACAGCAATATGTGTATACAACTTGCAGGTAAGATCATAAAACAATGAATATCATCATGAATCAATAACATATTCAGATCTGAAATCATGACACTCGGGCCCTAAGTGACAAGCATTAAGCATAACAAGTTGCAACAATGTCATAAAAGTACCAACAACGGATACTAGGCACCATGCCCTAACAATCTTATGGCTATTACATGAACAATCTCATCCAATCCCTACAATCCCCTTCAGCCAGCGGGATTTACTCACACATGGATGGGGGAAACATGGATGGTCGATGGAGAGGCGTCGGTGGCGATGATCTCCTCCAATTCCCGTCCCGCCAGGGTGCCAGAACGGAGTTTCTGATCCCGAGATAGGGTTTTCGATGGCGGCGGAGTTCTGGATGTCTTCTGGAAAATTGGTCGACCCCCGTGTGTTTTTAGGTCAAGCGCTTTAAGTAGTCCAGAGGGGAGCGTCGGGGGCTGGCCGAGGCGGCGTCCCCATATGGCGGCACGGCCATGGGCCCACCGCGCCGCCTGGTGGTGCGCGCCTCGTGGCCCCCTCCGTCACGTCTCCGTGGGTCTTCGTAAAAATAGGCCCATTGCAATTATTTCCGGGATTTTCCTGAAAGTTGATTTTCTGCACAAAAATAAGACACCAGGGCAATTCTGCTGAAAACGGCGTTAGTCCACGTTAGTTGTATCCAAAATACACAAATTAAAGGCAAAACAATAGCAAAAGTGTTCAGGAAAGTAGATACATTTTGGACGTATCAGTCTGCACTCCACACCATGTCCTAGGGCACTTGAGGTCCACAACAACACCCTACGAGGGTAACAACGCAAAGCGTTGCCAACACCGAGTCCAAAAGGACATGGATTTTCACAGAAATGACCACCTTGCCCACAAGAGAAAAGCGACACTAGCTGGCATCATCGCTGTCAGTGCGAAAGCACGGAGCTTTCGATTGGTAACTCCTCCGTGACACAGATGGGGCCGAAGGGCGCACGAGGCAGGAATGAAGATCCAGCTCCAGATCGAGGCACCTCTTCAACCGCCGGGAGGGACCGCAATCGAGCCGCCCGTTGCTGCGTCCATTGGCACCAACACGACCAAATGATGCAGCCACCACCGCCGCCATGGTGCTCGCCGGAGAGCCACCCTTGCAACCGCCACCTGGGGTGGCCACCCTGGCATCCACGAACTCGTGCCCGTGGCGCGAAGAAGAGCACACCGTGGGGCCGACGGATCGAACGAGATAGGTTAGCGCACACCAGCAAATCTAAGGAGTCCGCCCTCTACCGCCGGAGAGAGTTACCATCCAGACGTGGTAGCAGGAACACACCAGTCCCAGATCGGGCCCTACTGAGCCCAGGCTTGTAAAGTCTCTGTTTCCATGCTACAACATAAGGCCGCCGCAGCTGCCTCCCTACCACCACCGACACCACCTAAAGCTGTTGTATATCATGCTACAACAGCCGGGTCGAGCTCGCCAGACCATCGCCGAGCTGCACCGCCACCAGACAAGATCCCATCCAGTCGGGTCCTCCTAGCGCGGTTGAAGAAGATCCACCGACACTGAAGATCCACCGACACTGCGTGGGCTTTGCCCAGTGATGTCCGCTAACATCAGCGGGAGATGAGGAGGAGGAGCTTCGGGAATATCGGGGATATTCTGATTGCCCACAAGGTGGCGACGGGAGCAAGAGAGGAATTTTTTTTTTTTTGCTATTAGTTGAGGATGAGAATGAGTTCGTTGCGTGTCGACAACATCACACAAATTAATATAATGGAGTCAGTTTTCAGTCTATTTGAAACTAACTTAATTCTCGGTTACCTAGTTTCATGTGTAAGTTATGTGCTACTAGAAAAAGGATACGCGGTTACACACCCATATATGCAATTGCACACATATATATATTTCATCATGTGCTCGAATCAAGATGCAAATCTAAAGATCTTAGATCCAATCTAGAACTAACTTCATTTGGATTGACAAAAGGGAAGTAATACACACGCGGTTGAGTTGAGACGTGGAAGGGTCCAAATTCTCGTTGCGCATGCGTCTAACAAAGTTTACACGACGACTCACGTCGACCTTTCTTGAACACTTTCACCGATTAAAAAACATAATCGCGGGCTGTCGGCTCAAAAGAAAAGGACCGATTATCTAACACCGAGGACCTAGGCGCATATATACACGGCTAAGGAAACTACGGAAACGAAGCCAGATCAGACCGGCACATCTCCATGCATGCTTATCTCTGTCTAAATGAGCTATGCTTATATACATGTATCGTGTCACGGCGTCACCTCCCACCATCCGTTGCCCCAGCTCTCGGTGCGCCTGCTTTTGCGCGAGCCCATCCTTTCTGTCAAAGGCGAGCTAGCAACTGAATCCCACATGACGATGGTAGAAGAAGCTGATCAGAAAGCGCATTTTGCACTTGTTTCTCTATCGATCGCGCGGGTTTGCCGTTGCCGGCTTTAATTTGGGGGACGATCGAAACAGGATAGGGCTCCTTTTTCCTTGGTGACGAGTCGGAGCCGTGGAGTCGAGAGGGGACATCATCGGAATGGAATGGAAAGGCTGAAAGGGATCTATCTACGGGATGTCGACTTGTGGCATGGTTGCTGTTTACTGAGACACGCAGCGGAGATTCCACTATATCCGCATCAGGCTCGCGCAGCTTCATGATTCGAGTGGAGTACAGGGATTGGTCCAGGGATATGCGGCGATGGAAGAGTCGAGCTCCGATGTCCGCGATCAGGATTCGAGGTCCAGTCGCGGGCAGTGCAACGTACGCGCGGCAGCAGAATCCGCTAATCCGCGGGCACAAAGTAGTGATCAGCAAAAGTATTAAATAGTGGTCTAAGCCATTTAATAGCATAGTATGATCTTTGTTCAAAAAAAAAAACATATATATATATATATATCTCTTATAAAGCAAAGCCTCACTAGAGGGTCATTTAAGTTGTCTATCTCAACATGCAAGCTATCTACATCATCCATTCTATTAGCCATCCAATTGTCCATGTCATCCCCACTAACATTCATTAATACTCTACATGCAAGCCACATCATCTATTTTTAAGCCATCCAATTATCCACATCATCAACTTTTAGCCGCCAACTACATAACCATTTCAAGTCAGTTTTTTTAAGTTAGCATCTTGACTATTTACACCAATTAAATCCTGCATGTTTCTACAAATAACATCATTTCCAATCAACTTATATCCTTTTGTATTTTACAAAATAAAGTTATTGGAGAAATTCCTGCTGCAACGCGCGGGGTATCCTTCTAGTTATGATCTATAATCCACACAACACAATTTTCTTGTTACAGACAATGCGAAATTTTGTAAAATAAAATCTTTAAGGAAGTTACCAAGCCACGATGTCACTAAAGGTACAACATTATTGCTCACCTAAGCGTAAGCAAGGCGACATCATAAAGAAAACACGACTTCCCGGCTCTAAAGCTAGGTCGAGAAAATTCAGGCTCTGATTTGTTTGTAAATGTGCTAGCAAGTCTTTACAATCTCAGTAAAACATGGCTATGGTGGTCAATATCCTAGACTTCTACGATACTTCTATGGTCAATCCAGTGGCGGAGCCAGAACTTGAACCTTGTGTTGTCCATTTGAAGTTGTGTAGTCAAATACTTGTATCTAAATAATTTTTTATAATATTTTTCTTACGACTTTTCCTTGTATAGCTGAAAAACTGTGTAGTCAAGTGACTACCCAGCTTGTGTGTGGCTCCGCCACTGGGTCAATCAATGGTATCTTAATCTGGTAGTATCTTAGTTGTAACCCGATATGTATCGCTATATCTTTAATATCCTGATATAAAAGCGATACCATACGATCCTACCCGTATGCTAAAAAATATGGACACAACGGTATGACAAGGTGAAGAGTAAAATTTATTTTGTTCAAGGTTAAATAAGTATTTAAAATATACAATGTCAATAAGTTTTTGCAAAATGGGTTTAAAAAGAAGTTTTTATGTGTAACAAAGCAGTCAACTAGCCATTTGTTTGTACTGACTGTCAAGCAAACACATTCTTTTGTTTTGTAGGTTCGTACTTAACTTTATTTGAATCATGCATTGGATGTTTGTTAAATATAGACAGGTCTTCTTTTTATCAGTTCGGACTTTTGATTTAATTGGCTGGTGCAACAATCTTTCGTTCTATCAGAGCCAAGAGGTTTCAAGTTCAAGACCTCGTTCGCGCAGTATTAAAAACAAAAGAAAAAACATTCTGTAGCCTGCACCGAACTCACGCTAAGGACTAAACTAGCCTAGACGTGGGGGGGGGGAGGGGGGATGTTAAATATAAATACAGTGTCTACTCCTCTTTTCATCAGTTAAAGCTTTTGGTTCAGTTAAAGCTTTTGGTTCAATTGGCTAGTGCAACAATCTTTCAAAGTTAACCCGTATATATTATTTAAATACATCATTAGACTCTATGAAAGACATATAATATGCTCAAGATTCAAATTAAAGATTAAATTTAAATTTATTTGAGCTATATTATTAATATATATATAGTACTACGATATGATACTGCTGTAACACCCCAAATTTTAAAACAAAGAGAAAATGAATTTCCTTTTTCCAAAAATGAGAACCAACAAAAAAATTTCTTACATAGAGTGCTATGCATAGTGCTCATACCTAATACTTGTGTTTTGCCATGATGAGTGTTATTATGCTTATGTGATAAACCTTAAAACCCTAAAGTGATCAAGTGAAGATCATAAACCAAATAAAATAAAAGAGAAAGAAATCAAATAAGAAAAACCCTAAACCCTAACCTTCTCAAAACCAAGTGGATCTATTTTGAGAAATCCAAAATAAAGAAAAAGACATATGTGGGCATATAGCCCTAATGTGTAAATTTTGAACCCTACCTTTCTTACTTTGCTAAATGGTGGTGAGCCATTGCAGAACTTACCAAACCCTAAACCTCATCCCTCTTGTCACCAACCTTTGAAAAACCAAAATAAAAAGAAATGATCTTAATTAAGAAAAAGGCATATGCAAGCCTATGGTTACTTTTTGCAAATGCTAAAACTTTGGTTGTCTACCTTGGTAGATGGTTTGGAAATACCTCAACACACTCAACCAAGTACTTACCAACCAATTCAAGTGAGAAACAAAATAAAATCAAACATATGCATAGAGGTATATGTGGCACTTAGCCAAAATATCAAATCTTGACCTAGGCACCCACATTGCCCCAAAATGGTTTGATCCTTTTACCCAACTAATTCTAACACCAAATAAACCTCACCCATGTCAAAGAGAAGCCAAGAAGAAGAAAAGGATAAAGGTTAGAAAATCACAAAACTCTCACATATGGTTTATGCCATTTTTCCAAATATTTGACCTAGACCAATTTGGTCTTCACCATTAGTTGTATTATGTTACTAAACACTTATTACAACTTTTGGAATCAAAGAAACACAAATCAAATCAAATTTGAACTCAATTTTTGATCACATGCAATGATGGTCAATTCTGCCAATTACAATCTGGTCACTACTTTGAGCCCCTGGATTTCAAGATTTCCAAACCAAACAATTCCAATTCTTTGCACCTCATCCAAGTACACATCAAGGTGAACAACTTTGGTAAAGACCACCATGCCAAATTCATCTTGGATCAAATTCTATGCTCATGCAAAGTTGGAACTTTTTATCAAATGCAACAATCTCCCACTTAGCAATTTTTGCAATTCTTTTAATTTTAAAATTCCCTCACCACCTTTGAGTGTCTCTGGTCATTTGCAACCAAACCAAACCACCCAATTTCAAATTTTGGAAGTGCATTGCATGGAGCACATTTGGCACAAAACTGATTTTCCAAATATGCCTAAATCCAAAACACTATTCTAAATAGTGTTGGCCAACCCTATGCCACCACTTGACATCTACCTTGTCCCCTGGTCTCTTCTATCTCTATTAAACCAAATAGCAAGCCTAGAGGAGGGCCACACATGGCCAACCCTAACCATGCCGGCCATCGACATGCCATCTCACCCCTCTCTTTTCTCTCCAACCTAGCACCGACCACCTTGCCCTACTGCCTCCCCTTGGTCCCCTGAGCATGCTCATCGGCGCCATTCGTCGAAAGGTGGACCACAACGCCCTAGCCAGCGCGCGCCCACGACGCATAGGTGCGACAGGAGCGGCATGGTCATGCCATGGCGTGTCTTCCGCGGGCGCCACTGGCCACGCGCCGCCCCATCCCTCCGCGCCTCCCCCAGCCCCCACACCGGCACGTTGAGCACCACCGTGACACCGCAGACCCGCCAGACACGCGCCCGTGCTCTCGTGCCGCCTGTCGCCTCCGACCACCTCGCCGTTCTCCCGCACCCGTGCCGCCAGACATCGCTACCGCCCACGCTCACCTGGTCGTCCCCCACCTCGCCAGCACACGCTATAGCTTCACCTGGACGCCACCTACCTAGCGCCGCCCCCGCTTAGATCCCTACGCCGCCGGAATCACCGCTCCCTGGTCGACCTCGGCGCACCCTCGCAGCACCTTGAGCGCCTATAAAAGGAGGCCGCCCCTGGATAATCTCTTCACACCCTCGACTTCCCCTCTCCCTCCTGAGCTTCCCTGACCACCACCCTTCGCCGATTACCCCCTCCGCCGTTGCAATTTCACCGGAGTTTGCCGCGCCAGTACATCAGCGACGCCGTCGATTGACGCCTCCCCGAGCGACGCCGCTGCTACCAGTCGATTCCCCGTCATCGACAACGTCGCCTCGCGTCCACGCCACTCCTCGCCGGAGCCCAGGATCGCCGCCGACCCCCTACCTCCGCCGCGCCAGAGCTCCCTTCTCGTCGACGACGACGACGACGCCCGACCGTCGGATCGCCGTCTAATCCAACCGCTCACGTTCACAGGTACCGTTTCGGCGTTTTAAACACACTGACGCGTGGGACCCCCTTGTCAGGCGGCCCGTTGCGCGCTGAAGCGATGCTGGGCCGGCCCACTTCTCTCTCTCGCTCGCTGGCCCGTTATCTTTCCCGCGCTGGCCCACGAATTCAAATTCGTTGAATTAATTTAAATCAAATTGCTTGCTGCATGCTTTTTCAAAATTAAATAGAATCAAATTGGCTAAACCAAATTTGGTGAATTTCATATGGTTGGAAAGCTAGAGAAAAGATCTACACAACCCCACTGGTCTCATCTTGAGATTCTTTTTAGAAATAATGTGATAAAAATAACAAGGCAGGGACTTTTCCAACTTCACACAAATATTAAAAAACAACCAAAATGAATTTTGAGGTGAATCCAATTGCTATAAATCACATTTCACTTATACTACATGTTTATGCAAAAATATGACATGGTTACTTTGTGTGATCATGGCCTAGTTTAAATAAAGGGCTCTATGGCTATTCTAGTCAAATGATATTGTCCAAAACTATATAATAAATCATATGAGGTGTTTGCACTCATTTAAGTCTTGTCCCAAGTACTTTCATATGAAGTTTGTACCACTGGTCAAATACTCTCACATGAAATACTTGGTGATACTACATCATATTGAGAAGTATTAAATAGTATGAGGTACTATACCTCATTTAAATTATTTTGTCAAATAATGATGATGAAGGGTTGACTTAGGTCAACCTAAACTCATGTAGGATTGTTTGAGAAATTAAATCTTAAGAAGATTCAATGAGAGGAAATTATTCCTCAAGAACAAAAGGAAACTATCATTTACATATATAATGAGAGGAAATTATTTTTCCATGAATTAAATAGAAACATTAATATATGCAATGAGAGGAAATTATTTTTCTTAAGAATAAAACAACATCAACCAACATGATGGCAATGTAAAAATGCTAGCATAGCTTGTGTGATTTATGTGTGTACTTAGTATAGCTATTGAACTTGTTGAGTGATTATACCTCGTATTCAAATTTAGACGCTAGTACCGGAGAATACCAGGAGGAGGAAGGTTGCTACCAAGAGGAGGAAGAGGAGAACTTTGACCAATACCAAGGCAAACTAATATTCTTGCAAAGTGCAAAGTTCTACCAAGAACAAGGCACACTCATCTTTTCTTATGCTTCATGAACCCATCCCAAGTCTTACTTGTCAAGTTTTCAATTTTGAATATTGAAGTTTCCTTTTATAGTTAACTTTGGTCTAAGTCTAGAATACTACAAGAATATCAAACTTAGCCTAACTAGCATTACAAGTAGTTAGCACCCCTCATGACTAGATGCTAGTGCTAATAATAAAACTTGACTACTCTAGATGGGAACATATGACTTGAAATAAAATTTAAACTTTGGAATGATGACGCATTCCATTGAATGAATTGTGAAGGTGAATATGACCAAGAGAAGATAGTGATTCTTGATTAAAAACTAATATTGGTTTGGATGCCATACCTTTCCAATTCTTAAGTACCCCCACAATACCTGAATATGGGTAAGGGCTTAACTAGAAATTTATGTATCTTAGTATGGGTTCCCTCTGAACACACATCATAGGGGTTATGCCGAGGCTGCCTCCGTTGTTGAGAAATGATGTGAATTGAGCTGAATTGTACGGCCAAGCCCTGTGCAGTTCCCGTTGGTCTTCACTGGGAGGCCAAGCTCATGGGGAGAGGTGCTCATACTAGGGTTTGTAAATGAAAGGTTATGGTTGATGATCCGCGTACTGTGTTACGATGATTCGGGGTTATCCCGATGAATGAAATCAAATGTTGTGGCACAAGTGTGCAACCTCTGCAGAGTGTAAACCTATTCGAATAGCCGTGTCCACGGTTACGGACGGTTGGAAAGGCCATACAGTTTCCAGTGTTAGATTCTAGAAAATGTTGATAAAATGAATGGTGACTGGTTCTTGAATCACAACCGAGTTGTGGGAATGACACTAATGTTCCCATTTGAGTTAGTTAGCACATGAATAAGCCTTTATCAAATACTTGTGAACTAAAATTGGCTTTATGCAAATAAACTAGAGCTTAGCACCCCTTTACTAGAATTGATAGCATTTACACTAGTATTAGTTTGCGAGTACTTTAAAGTACTCACACTGTCCCTGGCTATTCAAATGGCCAGACTATGAAGAGGAGCAGAACTACCAGGAGGACGGACAGCAAGACGCCTACGACAACTAGGGAATCTTCTGACGTCAGACGTTGGCATGTGGATTAGATAGTCCATTTCCGTTATGCTTCCGCCATGTAATATGTTCGTTGATCAGTAGGTCAACTATTTGTGTAATATTGGATCATGTGATCTATTTGTAAGACGACTATGGTATGTAATGAATGATGACTTATGATATTCAACTGTTATGTCTCGCAACAACAATATTCCTAGGATTGCGATGTATGGCATAACAGGCATCTGGACTTAAAAATCCGGGTGTTGACAACTGCGGACAAAGAAATGGTATTGCCTAGTATTTCGATACTGACAAGCTTGAACATGGCTCATCACATTTTCTATTGGCTATCTTCAGGTTCAATCTTCGGGGTCCCAAGTCATTTGCACTTAAAAGAAAACACGGTTACTCTAAGACTGCTCATAGTGGGAGTAACATAGCTAGTAACATCACACATCTCAATACATTTTGGCGACATGGCATGCTAATAAATGAAGAAAGAGAGTGGGGTGGTAACTAGCTATGTTACCGTAACATCACACACCTCAAGGCAAGATGAGTATCCAATTATAATAAATGATACAATGCATGGCATCACATATAAGTTACTACCCACTATGAAGTTAGTAACCTAGACTAGTAACATGACATATGTTACTAGTCTAAATTACTCCCCACTATGACCAGCCTAAATGGTCCCAGCCAAGCAGAGGGGATATTTTTCTTGATCGGTGGCATTCCATTGGCGTTGTTTGAGAATGAACAGTTAACACAGATGCCATCAACTGATTGTTTATGTGCACCGGAATATGGAAGACACGTTTGACCATTGAAAATAGTAAAACATCGTGCCAATAATCCAATGACAATCTCCTCATAAAACGCCTTATATGCTCTAGTATTTTCTACTTAATTATATTAATCATGCACTATAAAAAATCTAATCATGTACTTGAAATCACAACCAAGACAATGTCTAGACCATGCCCTTTATAAATATTTCCAAAATACATAAGGATATTTACTATACCTGAACATACACTTAAATATACATATACAGTGTAATTGACGCAAATGTCACATTTAATCGATGGAGGAATATTATTTTCCTTTCTATTTTTATCATATGTGAGGTCATTTGTTGTACATATCCATATAAATTACACTCAGAATTAAAAAAATATTAATGTAACTTTCATTACAAAATACATTCAAAAATTTGGACAGAATGCAAATATATTTTTAATATAATTAAAACTTATAGCAAATATCACAACAATAATTAGAAAAATATTACATTGTTAATAATTATAACTAAGGGGTAATTTCAACAAAAAAATATGTTAAATGTATAAAATTTTAGTACAAAGATGTAATATTGTTTCTTATATTTTCAAGGAAATTGTATAGCAAATGAAAAAGCAAGAACAAACATAATCAATAGGCACATCATCAGAAAAGGGAAATGATGAATCAAGTTTGACGGTACTAGCTAAGTTTTGGAGTCAACCCATAAATAACCTACATCATGTTATCACATCCAAGTGAACTAGAATGGAACATATCAGGTGAAAATGGCACAACTTCCGCAAATCTGAAAATGGCAGCCTGATTTTGTACGAAAAGTCAGATTGTAGACCTCCATCCCACCTCCATCCGCTTTACATATAACCCCTTGAATGAAACTTCCTTTGATCCTTTTATCCTCCTCCTATGTCTCATATTCTTCCCCAAAGATGCGTGAGCTTGAAGAAGATTTCGTCCCAAAGCCAGACACCATGGTATGTCGTGCTCCCAGTATCCAATGCCTCCGGATTGGATGCCATGACGAACTTCATATCTATATCTGGATGCACTACCTCTTCCTGCCTTGTATCAATGATGCACTTCCCTCAGGTTGTTCGCATGTAAGTTCAGGAATTGTTGCATTTTCCTCAAGCCTTGCCCTAGATCTAGGTGAAATTTCTTGTCTTGATCTGCGTGTGAGAATAAGGATTGCATGATCTGAACTGTTGGATTTTTATGGTTCATGGACTGAATGGAACTCACTCATAATCCGAATGCTTGGACATATTTTGTTGAAATTTGATTGGAATTTTCTTCACCCTCCGAGATGGCTCCAGTTTAGTGTTTGTGAAACTTGCATGTAACTTTATTCACGATACTAGATAGTGGATAATGGAACGTTCTTAAATGGTTTGAATGGAGTACACAATAAAATTTACTATTTGTGCCTGAAAGTTCTTGGTCCAGGAAAATGAGCCAACAAGAGAAGGAGCTAACAAAATATAGGGTGTATTTTGAAAATGTGTCTCAGCTGCAGGTTTGAGCACGTGTTGTCTGGTTGTAGTGTGCGATCTCACTGTTGTCACAAAATCGAACGGTCTCCAATAGAAATTTCCAAATTTCTAGATTTCAGGAAATAACCATTTATACCTGATACATCCCTGAACTAGAATCATGTAGAAATAAGATGTAGTAAAAATACTTTAGATTGAGGACACGATTCGCAGATCATGTGTACCACAAGTGTTAAGGATTTATATATAACTTCAAAAATATTACACTGGCTACCATTATAGGGAAAGACTTCATACTACTCGGTAGGTGATGACTAGATTTCCTGCATCAACTTATGATTATTGCAGTACTTATGATAGAAAATATTTCCCAAAATTGCCCTAGAAGTTTTGCCAAATGGAAACAACACAACCCCATCTGACTACGTTGTTAGCGAAACTACGTTCACACCTAAAACATGGTTTAGAAATAGCCTACACTATAATTAGGTTGCTAGGGTATCTGTAATAAGAGAAGTTCAAGTAACTACTAACCAGGAACAAAAGTAAAAGAAAGTAAAGTAATATTGAAAGTAAAATAAGAGCATGCAAATAATGTTGTAAATTGCAGTGAGATTAAAGGTGTTCTTTAAGAATTTCGGGTTCACCAATAGTATTAATAGAATATGATTAGGATGTAATATGTCTTATTTGTATCCATCTGCAGGGGTAGAGCCCCACATAAAGGTGTGCCCTGAAATATTGGTCATCTCAGCCGTTATAACCATGGCTAGTCCTCCAATAACGAGCAGCCGGAGTACACTAGCAACTAAGGGTCTGCAAGGTTATGAATATCCACACTTGGATCTCCATGATTCCTTGTTGATCCATGACTAATATAATGATGGCGACATATCATCTCACCAGTATGCCTACCAAACACTGACCACACAGAATGCTAACTCCCTTCAAGTTTCCAAGGGACGAAATATTATGCAGTCGATGTTCACACGATGTCATTGATAAAATTTACTACACACTTATACAAGTAAAGAAAACATAATAATTATTATTTTAATTCATGGTGGTGCTAGGATTTCTCCATCTCCCCAAGAATAAGAAGAACTATTGGAAGAGAAACTTTTCCCTCCCAGTGGGTGATCGATAAAAACACCTATTTTGGGACTATTTTTTCTATCTAGTGTTTTAGGTAGTTAGTCCCAACATGGTTAGATATTCCATTCAAAACATCTATCTAGGTTTGGTGTACCCTCCGAGAACAACCTAGGCAAGGGACTCATTGAGAAATAAACCCTTGTTTGTCTAACCATTGAAGCAACACTAATCGAAGAACTCAAGAAGCTCAATTACTTGACTCAACGCAGTTTTCGATTGATGATTATTGAGGTCTATCCCATTACCAGAAAGAAGCTTACCAGTGATGGCCGCGTTTTGTCCGTGTTGGCAATTGATCCCGATGTCACCGATATATAGCCACTGGTAATGGCCCACTACTGACGGACGCCTACTAAGCCAGAGGTGAGAAGTAACGCTGACACCAAATTGAGATCGAGTTTCGCCCGTCGATGTAATTGCTCCATATGGCGACCAGGGCACAATAACAATATTCCAGTGGCACAAAAAAATGTTGTTCATATCAGTCGTGCTCTAGATCTTACAACTAAAAAGTAGATGAGGAGGTCAGTACATTTTTCCATATCTGCATAACATGCGACCATCAAGCATTAGTATATCACCGTAGTGATTAGTAGATTAGCACTAACGTTTTCTGTTTTCCGTGATCATCTATGATAGAGTGCAACTTGGAGGGCAATACGGTTTTTTCCGTCACTCTATTTTTAAGCACCGACGTCCGTTATTTATGGTACCCTCAATGGATATGATTCCGGAATCTTTGAAAAAAAAAATGTATTTTCCATTTTAAATACATTTTGAGGATGGGATATGTACAAAAGCAGGTGATTCTGTTGGACCACATAGAGATAAACAAAAATATTTTCCCTACATATTTCTCCCAAGATCTAGTTGAGGTAGAAGGCCACAGGGATTACCTCTCCAAATTCGTATATCTTCTGCACCGGCCCCATCACCCTGTTGTCTCTCGCCCCTTCAGTGACGTGGTCCGTATATCTGCGACACCAGCTTTCCCTTGCCGTTACTACCACCCTATTTTTCATGTCATCTAAGGCAACATGCCACCGTCTTCAACACGGGTTGTAAGCATCCATTACCCCACCCCTCCATCCCACCATTATCTCCTTAGCTCATGAGTTTGAGCTTATGGTCGATTTCATGGTTACTTATGCAACATCGACTTAATTAGAACTCGCGGATGACGATTTTTGTTCAGGTAGCTGTCATCGTATCTATGATTTAGGGATGCTTTTGGTCCATCAAAGAGCGATTCGTCACAATTACAGGCCCTCCAACACATATGCTCCCATGTTTAAACGCGATAGAGAGAGAGATGTCACGATTCTAAATTACATCTATACAAAAACAACAATGTAGAGGCTACCAACATGCTTAGGACGAAAAGAGATGATTTTAACCAACTTATGAACACATTAAGGGTTAGGGGGTGCTTGATGATAGCGTCCACACACTAGTGGAAAAACGCTCATCAATACCGGTTCCAGAGGGCCATTTGCACCGGTTTCGTAACCGGTATAAAACATCCGGTGCAAAAGGCCCCCACCCTTTTGTACCGGTTCCTTACGAACCGGTATAGATGGGCCTCCACGTGGGCGCAGAGAGCGCAGCGATGGACCTTTGCACCGGTTTGTACTACAAACCGGTGGCAAAGGTTGGCTACCGCGGCAGGGAAAGTCATGAATCTCTTCCGCAGAGAATTCAGGGTTTAGGGTTTTTGCAAGGGTTTAGGGGTATCGGAGCGTTTCATATCGCGTCGATGCACCGGAAATGCGTTTGGGTTTACGTAGTACATGAAGATCAAGGTGATGCATATCAAGTTGGTGCATATAATATAACACACATGTAATTGCATAAGTAGTACTCTCCGATGCAAATCAAGTCGATGCACCATAGTACATGCATGAAGATCGATCTATTACACATGTACCATAGTGGTACACTCCGAGTCAAACTATATATACACACAAAACAATCGAGGAGCTGGAGAAGATCTTTATGCATAGTGGTACTCTCCGGATGGTGATATGACTTCCCGAAGGAAAAATCCCGCCAATTCCTCGCCGATTGCTTTGAAGCGCTCCTCGATTCCGATCTTCTCCCGCTTTCTTCTCAACTGTAAAAGAATAAGATGAATACATGAGCTATGTGTGTTATATCAAATCACAAATCAAACAATTATTACTGAAACTCAGCACAACTTATGGTAAGAAAATAAATTTGTGAATATTGTTTTCGTACCTCTCTATTTCTTTCATTATTCGCTCTCTCGCTGACAATTCTGTGGATGTACTCGCAAACGTAGTATCCACATAGATCAGTCCCCGGTGGTTGTTTTGCGCATTTCTGTACAAGAATATAATTCAGTCAAACAATAATGAAGTATGATAAAGGTGTGTGGACCTAGGTAGTACTACTTACTTTGTTTGCACGCCATACCAGCTTCGGTTTCCAATCATGGGACTGATCTTCCTTAATGAAAGTTTCCCATACGCTGCCCGACAAAAGAAAATGCACAAAAGAGTTATCAATCATTTGATATCAGGAAACTAACAAAAAACCCAATAAGAATTTGAATTACCTTTTGAGCATAAGAAAACAAGACTTGTATAGTATAGCCTCTTTGGTTAGTGAGTCAAAGACTTCAACTTCTCCTTCGTACATTTTAATGACGATAAGAATAAAGTGAAACCTGCGCACGTTTAAATATGTAGTGTCATATATATAAGTGAGCAAAATAGAATGTGTTATAAGAGAGTAACACTCACTGGAAGTTGTAAGGCCAAAGTATTGTCTTTTTGTCACGTTGTCGCTTCAAAAACCTTAGCAAAGTCTCCGGTGTATCCCTGTTATAGAGGGGTTCTTCTATGGTCCTGACATGCATTGTGTTCGGGTCAATGAACCCAATGTCCGTGATTTCATCCCTTTTGCATTCGAGCATCTTCGATCTGCATAACATAGCGCACAAAAGATTATAATTTGCAGATAATCAAGGAGCTGAGCTAAAGACTTCTCAAATTATATAAATAAATCACTTACAGACAATAGCAACTGACGATAGATTTGTCGAGGGCCCGAAGATTGTATAACTGGAAAAGCTCGGAGAAGTCAACGCTCACATAGTATTCTTGGAAGTAGTGCTCTTCCTTAACTCGCACCATGATAGTCTCCATCCCTCCCTTTGCGGCAACACCGTACCACGTATGCAAGTTACGCATACTTGTTGGTAGCTTGCTGAGATTCTCGACCAAATCTTTCCCTTGAACATATTGATATACTACCTTAGCCATGGCGTAATGTCAATGTTACTCCATGTCCTTGGAAATAGCTAGAGATTTCGAGTGATCGACAACAAATGAAGGAGACCGACTGAGACAATATCCCGGTACTTCAAGCATGTCTTGTATTCTATTGGAGAGCTTAGAGGAAGATGATCAAGCCTCCATCTGCTCGCACTACCCCAAAGATCAAAGATTACTACCGATGGTTTCCATATTTTAGGGTGAACAACTCTAGCTTGTACTTGATGACACGATTGCATTGCAACAAGGCTTAGTAATTTATTCATGTTCATGTCATAACTGTACTGGGATACTTGATGATACTCATGCCAGAGAATCTCATGCATAGAGAAGGAGAAAGCGCTGCACCATCTGAAACATGTTGCGGCTATTGATGGTGATGTGAAGTTCACATATGCGTTAGATGGATGGGAAGGATCTACCTAGCTAATGCCGAACATGCTTGTTGCCCTTAAATCTTCCCCCCTTCAGGTCAACAAGCGGAAAATAAAACCTTGGCAACCAAACTAAATGTACACCATGACTTCAACTAAAAAGTACTTTTTCAGAATTTATGAACAAATATGATATTCTGTAGATACCATATAAAAATATATTTCATTATCTATCTAATTATATTGATTTCGTACTTTTCATGTTAATAATTTTTGATAAAAACTTAGTCAAATTTAACATAGTTTAACTTTCTGAACAAAATATAGACATTGAGCCTTGGGATGGTGGTAATAGCAGCATAGTGTGGATGCCTGGAATGCACACCCCGATCTCCATCTGAAGTGCACCAACCAGAGCCTTGAAAAACATCTGCATAAGCGAAACGCGCGCTCCGGCCTTTTCTCCTACCACTTTCCTATCATTCTTCTTCTGCCCAGCTTTCCCATTTAGTACCTTTCTTTTGCTCGACCTCCACACTGTCTTGTGTTCATAAACAGCAACGCGCCATCCCCAGTGTGCGTTCGCCGCTTATAATACGCTAGCTAGTCTCGCGTCGATCGAGCCACCTCCAGACAATACCTTGCTCGCGAAGTAATCGAACACCACCAATGGGACTGGCGTGGTCGCGCCAGGGGGACGCCAGCCGCGCGGCGGCGCGCGAGCACACGAAGCGGTGCAGGGAGCGGCTCCGGCTCATGCGAGAGGCCGTTCGGCTGCGCCGCCAGCTCGCCGCCTCGCACGCCGGGTACCTCAAGTCGCTCGCCCTCGTAGCCTCCACCCTCACCCGCTTCGCGGTCGGCGAGCCGCTCCCCGTCTCCGACCACACCCCGCCCGCGGTGCTCGTGCACCGCCCCGTCGTGGTGCCCTCCACGCCGCCGCCGCTCCTCCGGTCCATCGAGCAACAGCAGCAGCAGCGCGAGCGGCAGGATCAGGACGGTGTCGTTGCTGCCGAGGCGCCGGTTGAAACCGCTCGCCGGGATACCCAGGGCGGGGAGGAGCTGCGGACGGCGGTGAGGCACCGTAGCCTCGCCGAGGTGGCGGCGGGGTTGGAAGAGTACTTCGTCAAGGTTAGCGTCGCCGGCGACGCTGTGTCAAGCCTGCTCGAGGCCAGCAACGCCTCCTACAAAGGTAAGCGGCACACTGCCGAGAATCTCACATACACTTCCACTCGTCGTGGTCCAATGCAACCGCATGGCATGTTTCGGGTGAACGGCGCAGATTCAGAACTGACATTCCAGTGTGTATGGGACGCCTGTGACTGATCGCCTGAGTATTCATTCATGCAGGTGGATCCACCAGCTTCTTGGGCGCGCTCTGCTGCCTGTCGGCGCCGTCGGTTTCGCACGACCGCATCGACAGCATGCACGGCGGCCGGCGGCATAGCTCCACCTTGCAGCAGCTCATGGCGTGGGAGAAGAAGCTGTACCGGGAGGTCAAGGAGCGGGAGCGGCTGCAGCTCCGCCACGACAAGAAGCTGACGCAGCTGCAGGATCAGGAGTACAGCAGGAAGATCAACGTGGACATCCAGAAGCTCAAGGCCTCGTGGGACAGGGCGCGCGCGCAGCTCGACACCGCCTCCCAGGCCGTGGACGCGAGCGCCTCTGCCATCTCCGGGCTCCGGGACACCCACCTCGCGCGCCAGGTGCTCGGGCTCTGCCACGCCACGCGCGACATGTGGAAGGCGATACGGCAGCACCACGAGGCGCAGTGCCTGATCGCGCAGCAGCTGCGCGGGCTGAGTAGCCGGACGTCCATGGACCCGACCACGGAGATCCACCACGAGGCCACGCGGGCGCTCGAGGCCGCCATGTCGGCCTGGTGCGCCGCCCTGGGCCACGTCGCTAAGCACCAGCGGGAATACGTCCACGCCCTGCACGGTTGGCTCAAGCTCACGCTCGCTCCGATCAGCGGCGCCCAGCAGGAACCACCCCCCTCCCCCGTTGCCACGGAGCTCGCGGAATTCGTCGACCGGTGGGGGAAGGTGCTCGACGGTGTGCACTGCGCCGAGGTGCTCAAGTCGATCAAGAACTTCGCCGGCTCCACCCACGCGCTCTACGCGCACCAGAGCGACGAGCTCCGGGTGGCGCGCCGGGTCCGGCGGTACTCCCGCGAGCTCGACCGCAAGTCCCGGATGCTGCGGCAGGTCGAGAGCAGCTACTACGACTCGTACGTGCCGGCGGGGTTCTCCATGTGGAACCGCGGCGGGAGGCACTGGAGGGACCACGACAGGATGCAGGTGCACGACGCGCGCAACGAGGTGGCGCGCCGCAAGGAGGAGATCGCCGTGTGCCGGAGGATGCTGGAGGACGAGATGAGGAGGCACGCCAAGGCTATCGACGGGACAAGGGCTGCGGCAGTAACCGGCGTGCAAGGGACGCTACCTGCGGTCTTCCAGGCCATGGCTGCGTTCTCGGCGTCGCATGCCAACGCGCTCGAGGCTGTGTGCAGGCACGGCAGTAACCACCAGTAACAATGTAGCATACACGTAAATTCTTGCTTCCATTTTTTTTTTACGTGAATTCTTGCTTCCTTTTTACATGTACAATGAGTAGTGGTAGAATTTTGGAATTTGAAACAAATGAGACATGAACCTGTTGCCTGCCAAAACCCACCGACGAGCAGTGGTTAAGCAACACGAAGAGCCGGGAGGCTTCCAAGGCGGCAGCGGGCCCTGGTCCCTCGACGTCGTCCCGCAAATGCTCCGCACACGACCTGGCGGCTGCAGGCGTACCCGACCTATACCTGGCCGGGAAGGTGTTGGATTGCTTCGATTAGTTCCCTGCGCAACACGTAAACATTAAATACGAGCCCTATCGGCTCTCAGGTTGCCCTCGGATCGGCTCAAAGAGCCGATCGCCCCATGGTTCATGTTGGATCTTCAATGACATGGGGATCCTGTTTGATCACGACAAAGCTAAACCAATCTACGACAGTTTAGCGTTCTCACCGTATGGTCGGAACATCCTACGCGTAGTTGAGCCTAATAGACACGAAAGATAATGGAAAACTAGCCTTAAAAGAGGCCTAAAAACCAACATTAAGTTAATTCCCGAACATCCCTCTTAGGACTAACAAACCATACCTAACGCACTATCGGATCGTTCAACCCGTTTGCAAGGCCTAACCATACGGATATTAAACTAATCCTTGAAGAACAAGGAGCAGCTATAACAGATCGGATCTACTAAGTAACGAGCAAGCAAGATGCTGCCCTTACACCTGGATAGGTGTAAGGGCAGCTAGATATTGAGGGACGGCACAGCTAAGCAGATAAGCGCGAGAAAAGCATCTGTGCAAGCCCCAAAACATCTACGATAAATAGTGCTGCTCGCCATCAACAACGCTTCAGTACGAGCAACACAAGGTAAACGAATAAACGTTGTGCTGCCTGCGATCTAGGCAGCATGGTGCTTACCCGGGAGAAACCCTCGAAAGAAGGGGTGGCGATGCGCCTGATTTGTGTTTGTTGTGAACGTGATTGTCCTCCTTTTCCGATAACCCTAGATACATATTTATAGTCCAAGGGACTTTCTAATCTGGACGTGCACCTAACCGTGCACGGGTCAAATTCTATCTTTTAATCTAAACTACAATACGATCTACTATATTACAGATACACGGGCAATTAAGCCCAAACTCTTCGTGCAAGGCCGCTTCAAAGACGCTCCGTGCGTATATCTTTTAAGCCCATCTTCACTTACGGCCCATCTCCTGATTTGGCCAAAATCCGGTGATAACACATGCCCCCTGGTTTTGGTAATGATAATTTCAAAACCATTCTATTTTTCCTTCGAGGGGTCATGTCGTGGCAGAGCAGAACCGTCGCAGTATTCTTCATCATGACGCCTTGCCTTCTCAACTTCTCTGCACGATTTGACAGTTTTGGCACCATATCCTCGAAAACTGTTCGAACATTAAATCTCCATCTCTTTTATTTAACTGCATCGAACAGTTCTCCTCTTCATCCCCTTCGCATTAGTACTCCAAAAGCCCTCCTCTGCCACCATGTCTTCTTCTTCTTCCTCCTCATCGGGTCTTTCTACCCAGTCCTCCCCTTCCGCGAGCCGACGCCGGAGTGGGATCCGCAGGAGGCCCACGCAGCCAATATCCGCCGCGCCATAGCCGACGGGGACGAGTCGAGCCACGACTTCTCCGTCTGGTCCGAGGATGACCAGTCCTTGACGGACGGGGAGAGCGACCTCCGCTTCCTCGCCGGAGAATCGGAGGAGGAGAGCGAGGACGATCGCCTCTCGGTGACTTCACCTCCTCCGAGGAGGTGAAGGATGAAGAAGAGGAGGAAGACGACACCTCCTCCGACGAGCCGGCCAGCGTCGCCCGGGGCACCTCAGCGACTTCGACAGCCGACGACGACGCCGACGAGGAAGACGACAATGAAATGTCCTCCGGCGGCCGCTACAGCAGCGACGACGAGCCGGCCGGGAGCAGCGCCGACAGCGGCGGCGATGATGATGAGGGCAGCAACGGCCCGTAGATAGGATCTTTAGCATATGGCTAGTAGTAGTAGATGGGGCAATGTATTCCCTAGTAATTCCTTTTGAGAGCAATTAGCTCTTCGTGTAAGAAATCTCGCTACCAATGAAGAATTTCCCTTGACTTGATTTTGCCGATCCCCTTTACGTCAATTTAGCCGATGTCCCCTCAAACTGATTTTGCCGATTGTTAGCCTGATCAACGCTCAATGAGCCGATGGCAATGCATCGGTCTCTTATGACAAATTTCAAGATAGATCAGTCCAGATCTAATCGAACAGGACCGAATCGCAATCGTGCAAACCTCAGATCTTGGAAATCAAACCTCCTGAGCTTATTGTTAGCTTTAACGGCCAAAATTCCGGAGTCAATGCCTTCAGGAGAACTCCAGGACCATTGCTGAACACCTTGACGTTGAAGCTGATACACCTGCATAACAGGTACCATTTGCTCACAACTTTCCTTGTGATGTTATGTTCCTTCGCAGCAACAAACTGGTCCAGAGCCTATCAATGATAATGGCTCCCTCTTCAAACTCCTCCATCAATTCTGGTGGTTTCCTTCTGAAAGAACTCACCACTTTCCAATACGGTTGTGATGCGAGCTAGCCGATTTTAACCGAAATCGCTCCCAAGAGCAAAGATCTTCGGGCAGCTGCCCCCGAGCCTCGCAGGGCGAGGACGTAGCGAAATAGATGGCTGCCAGACAACTTTGAAGGGAAAACACCCCTCTAGGCTCGGTTATCCTATTAAGTCCAGAATCCTGCTCTTGTAGACTTCCCCGAAGATGATATCATCCAGGACGTGCAATCCAGCTGACGGAGCTCCAACTTGGACACCTCCGGGTACACCACCATGTAGAACTAGCCAGATATGTCACCATCGGCTTCCACGAAAAGGGTCAGTCCTTCACTCCCATCACAACAAGATAGGAAAGCTTATGCACTAGGAGTCGATGTACCACAAGGGCTCAGCAGGACCAGCAAATCCCTTCTTTGAACCAAGAAGCTTCTCATGCAATGGCTCTCTAACTCCTCCTGGCTCAATTCTTGTGCTTTGCTGCTTAGATCGGCTCACCATCCTTGACGATGACTCGCAGTTGAAGCCCCGCCAATCGCGACGTTGCCTGTCTTCGAGTCATTTTCCTTCACTGAGGCCTGATCAAGTGGCAGCTTAAACCCTGTAATTCTAAAGTCGATGTCCGAGCATCGGCTGTGCTGAAAATTTTTGTATTTTCGATTTTTTATTGGCCGATCGATTCATGAATCCCGCTGGTACATACTTCATGGTGTCTTGTACCTCTCCGTGTGTATGCCCCCGAGCCGAATCCTTCAAGTGATTGAAGATATCGGCTTTTCAGCCAATTCAAGCTTGTCTCACCACTCACCATGCGAAATAGCACATCAATAAACATGGGTGGTGGGAATAGCTTTAGCCGATTGCTAGAATCGGCTCCCCTTGCAGTTGGTGATCCAACTTATTTGTGATAAATGTTGGCCATGGCTTATCCCCAGACCAATGTCGATCTCTTCTAGTCCATCAGCCGCTGTAAACCCATATCCCAGCTTTCCATCGCCTGCCAAATCAATGATGAACACAGGCAGAAGGTAGGTTGAGGCTAACTGTGGCCGATTGCTAGAATCGGCCTCCTTTTCCATCGCAATGTTGAACGAGGGTTTACAACTTCTTGGCTCTCTGCTATGACAACGTGGCCTGTCCGAGGTGAGATCCTTACTTCTTATTTTTTGGGGCCGATCACCGGGACCGGCCTTGCCACGTTCGTCAATAGACTTGGCTCTTGCTACTCTGTCAGGCCAGTGGATAAGACCAGCCTCACCCCGTTTTTTGTAGCTTCGATGCGCTCACGCCATCCGATTGATTCCGAGAGCGGCTCTTGGTCATTTGCTTCCCAGATGTTCATGGCAGCCAAAGAGATATCGACTGAATCATCTGCATGAACAACCTCTACTTCATCTCCATCCCATTGTATGATGCACTGATGCATTGTGGATGGGATGCAGCAGTTAGCGTGGATCCAATCCCTTCCTAGCGAACAAAGCATAAGTGCTCTTGCCGTCGACGATGAAGAAGGACGTGGGGATGGTCTTTCGGCCGACGCTAAGTCCACGTTCAGAACACCCTTGGCTTCGACGGTTGGCCGTTGAAATCGCTTAGCGTGACGTTGGTCTTGATCAGATCTTCGCAGAACGTCCCAAACGTCGTAACATGGAGTACGGCATTATGTTGACTGCTGCTCCCGTGTCAACCAACATCTTGCCGATAGGCTGCCCGTTGATATAACCCTTTAGGTATAGGGGATGCCTATAGCTCCTTTCTCGTGGCTTCTCAAAGATAATCGGCCGTGGCCCGCAATCAAACTGTGCCACCGATACTTCCTCGTCTTTTGGAGCACAAAACTCGACGGGAGAACGAACACCATGTTTGTGTCACCGATGTCCCCGCATCGGCTTTCTCGCTTGGGTCGCCACACTTTCTTCGGTGGGCGAGCTTCTGTCTCCGTGTTTGCTGAATTTTCACGGCCGATCAGGCCGTGCTTTCCTCAACGTGTACAGTACTGCGCCGGCTTCTTCCAAATTTCTGAGCCGTTGCACTCGCGCTTTGGGAGTGGCTGAGTCCATCAGACACCACCTTGGTCGGTGATATCTATCTTCTTCTTCTGACTCAACAAAGTCTTCATCTTGGGATGACTCAGCTCGTTTGTTCTGAGGGGAAGAGGTCCTAGACGCTTCAACACCGAAACTTCATTTGCTCCTTCCTCTTCTGCTACATTCGGCTTTCGATTGTAGGCAATCGGCTCATTCCCGAGTCCCAGCAGTGTTTGAAGAAAGGACAATTCCAATGCCTGTCCACGTCCTCTTGTTCCCTTGACCTCCCTCCGGCGTGACGCTCATACCCTTCGTATCGACGGTATTTCCGTTGTCCGCATCGACCGACGATATCCGTCATCATCTACGTCGTAGCGCCGACGTCGGTCGTATCGCTGTTCATATTTGTTAAGGAGGTGCGCGGAAGGTGGTCGTTGGTACCGCACGCTGATCACCTCTTCCTCAGTCAAATACCGTCTGTCATCATGCCGGGGCCGGTCGCGTGGATCGGCCTCCTTTTTGTCTTTGCCGCGAGAGCGACTGCTCTCTGGCTTATCCTCGTCATGACGATCTGCAAGCCCTGCCATATTGATATCAAACGAGAAACCTGGCTCGCGTCCTATGCACTGGCGAGATCGACCATGTTGACTTCCGAAACGGCTGCGTGTCAACTCTGGCAAACTGGCCGAACAGAATCGGCCTTGTTCTATTGCCATCTCGAATCTGTCGCGCAGACCTTGCAACGTTGGTGGTATGGGTGAACGTATGATGCCATTTGCGTATGGCCTCGCCATCATCTTGTGGCGTGGGGATTTTGTGGCCTTCGGTAACTTCAGATGTTTCTCCTTCAGCAGCAAATCAAAATTTGCTCCGTTTGCTCAGATCGAAGTCAAACCCTTCACAGCCCTAGTTGCTTCACTCCACTTGCAGGACACGGGTTTTGCCCCCGAGTCCACTCAGCTACAGCGACCTCCCGATCTCCTGCGAATCTTCATCTTCGTCTGTCTCGATCAGGGCGACGCGCTTGTACTTGTCCTGGTACATTCTCGATGGCGCTGTTCATATGCTGTCAACTTGAACCATGTGCGCCGTGAATTGTACTCGGCTTGGAAGGTCACATCTCTAAGCGGCGCTGATAGTCCTGCTACCGCCACCGACGCTTCCTTCTCGCTAGGCGAACCGAATAACATCGGTTCCCGACGGTCCGAACCTCTGGATGTACTCGATACCTCTCCTCGTCTCCGCCGAACTTGGGTCAGATCGGCAAGGCTAGCTTCCGTAGTTTCCGAATGGTATTGTACGTGGAATCGCTCTTCCACTGCTTCCACGTCCGAACCGAGTCTGGTAGCAACGAGGTGTACCACCCAAAGGCTGGACCCGTAAGAGATGCGAGAAGAGCCTCACACGTAGCTCGTCTGAAGCTGAGACCATGCCCAACTGTGCCAAGTATCGGCTCACGTGCTCGATCGAGCTGGTTCCTTCTGATCCACTAAATTTGGTGAAGTCATGGAGCCGATACTTAGGTGGCAGTGGGATCAGGTCGTAGTCGTTGGGATACGGCTTGGAATAGCCGATCATTCTTCTTCGGCAGGATGTCGAACTGGTCTCTCATGATTGCGGTGATCTTATCCACCGTAGGAGCTGCAGAAGTTGATCGTTCATGACTTGTATTGGTGGCATATTTAGTTAGCCACGCCTGTTTCTCAGCATCTGCTCCAGAACCGTTTCGCTCCAGCGATTCCTCTGCGTGGCAACTTCCTGCTGTAACCGGGTCATCAAGTTGTGCAGTCCACATATGTGCACACGTATCCATGTGGAATTTCCTTGGGCGGATCATACAGAACTGGTAGTCGCCCGGATCACCTCCAACCTTGTAGACGACGTACGCTGGTGAACCTTGTTGCTGTGGAGCTGCAAACGTGTGTTGCAGTGGTGGCCTTATAGAGCGGTATCTCTCCTTGATGAGTTCCTAGAGCAGGACCTGACGGAGAGTACTTGTGCTTCGTGACTTCTTGCACCACATTGAGCGACACGCTCCGAGTATTCACCAAGCTCTCAGCATGCCGATGAAGAGAGTGAGCAACGGCATAGTTGACTTCCTGTCGCAGCTCTGGTACGTTCGTCCGAAGGAGAGATAGATCTAGTCCATCCAGCGCGCCTTCGGGTTGGAACCCTTTGAACTTGATCCGTGCGAACGGGTTTTTCAAAAGCGCGATGAGATCGGCTTCCAAGATTGCCTTGAGTTCCTCATATCTCTTCTTATGCTCAGGAGGCAGATCTTCATACTTGACTGGTTCCGCCGCCCGAGACGCAGATGACGACATGGTTGCTGCGAAGATTGTCCCGATGTCCCACCGGGCGTGAATGTGTTGCTGCCAAAACCCACCGGCGAGCAGGGTTAAGCAACACGAAGAGCGGGAGGCTTCAAGGCGGCAGCGGCCCCTGGTCCCTCGACGTCGTCCCGCAAATGCTCCGGCACACGACCGGCGGCGAGGGCGTGCCACCTGACCTATACCCGGCAGAAGGTGTTGGATTGCTTCGATTAGTTCCTGCGTGGCAGACACGTAAACATTAAATACGAGCCCTATCGGCTCAGGTTGCCCTACGGATCGGCTCAAAGAGCCGATCGCCCCATGGTTCATGTTGGATCTTCAATGACATGGGGATCCTGCTTGATCACGACAAAGCTAAACCAATCTACGACAGTTTAGGGTTCTCACCGTATGATCGGAACATTCTACGCGTAGTTGAGCCTAATAGACACGAAAGATAATGGAAAACTAGCCTTAAAAGAGGCCTAAAAACCAACATTAAGTTAATTCCCGGAACATCCCTCTTAGGACTAACAAACCATACCTAACGCACTATCGGATCGTTCAACCCGTTTGCAAGGCCTAACCATACGGATGTTAAACTAATCCTTGAAGAACAAGGAGCAGCTATAACAGATCGGATCTACTAAGTAACGAGCAAGCAAGATGCTGCCCTTACACCTGGATAGGTGTAAGGGCAGCTATATATTGAGGGACGGCACAGCTAAGCAGATAAGCGCGAGAAAAGCATCTGTGCAAGCCCCAAAACATCTACGATATAATAGTGCTGCTCGCCATCAACAACGCTTCAGTACGAGCAACACAAGGTAAACGAATAAACGTTGTGCTGCTGCGATCTAGGCAGCATGGTGCTTACCCGGGAGAAACCCTCGAAAGAAGGGGTGGCGATGCGCCTGATTTGTGTTTGTTGTGAACGTGATTGTCCTCCTTTTCCGATAACCCTAGATACATATTTATAGTCCAAGGGACTTTCTAATCTGGACGTGCACCTAACCGTGCACGGGTCAAATTCTATCTTTTAATCTAAACTACAATACGATCTACTATATTACAGATACACGGGCAATTAAGCCCAAACTCTTCGTGCAAGGCCGCTTCAAAGACGCTCCGTGCGTATATCTTTTAAGCCCATCTTCACTTACGGCCCATCTCCTGATTTGGCCAACAGAACCTTTCCTTTTTTTGCGAAAAAAATGAGACATGAAATCAATGCTACTGAAGTGAGTACTTGACATGGCATATGACTATGGCAAGGCCGCACCAATTAATTTAGGCTGGAGGGGGTATTGGAATCAAAGAATGAATATATGTTCGGCATACATGTTGATCAGAAAAACTAGCCGCCTCTCTATTGGACTGGCTATTCTTACATACCTTCCACGTCTCTCTAAGAAAACCTAGCCACGGGTTCCAATTCCACTTCCAGTTACCCTCCTTCGGTCGGCCTTGCGAGTGTCGGAAGGGATGGAGAAGCCGATCTATGACTGAAATTTTAAATAAAAGTAGTGTTACCCTTCTTCTTGGCCTATGTATTAATTGAGATGGCATCGTCTATAATAATTGATCTTCGATCTTTCGTTCGGTAACGAGATCTCCTTCTTGACATCAATGGTGATTTTAGAAGATTAGTTTTATCTAGGTATGATCCTTCACATCTTTCTTAACGAGATTGAGTTTATATTTGTTCTCATGTTTGCAGCAAGAACGATTGTCCCTGCAATATCTATCCCGGCTCATCTTCCCGACAATGGTGATTCGTCCTATCGGCTGCAAGAGACATCGACTAGGACGTTTGGTTGCTTCTCCCTAAAAATTACCTATGTTGGGGTACTCTTGTCGATGTTGGTTGATTACTTTATTGTCTGCATCGTGCAAGTAGATTGAGCAGTACGGCTCAAAATTATGAGAGAACCCTCATTCTATTTACATGTTTGTGATGTGGCATCTACGTTATTTTTTTGTTGCTGCCTTTACAAAAGTACAAGATTGTATCTTGGGAAAAGAAAGAGTTCGAAGATCTCAAAAATGTTCTCATTTGTTTTAAATTTTATTTTATAATCGTTTTTGGAGATAGCTCATAGATCTCTACCATATATTATTCGCTACTATAAATATATCATGATTATCAAGAAAATTAACATGTGATTGTATCTTGGGAGGCGTCGTTGCCTAGCTAGTTGCCCCTCTGCTGCTGAGTGCTGGCATTCTCGTGTCGGCCTCCCCCTGTCTATGCTATTGGCCATGTCATGGTGGTGTTTATCTTTTCGCACGCGAGATCATGGACACTGGGGCGACGACCCTGGGAGGTAGACTACGCATGTGTCTCTGCGGAGAGCAGCGTTGATGTGGTGCTGGTCCCTTTTTTTGGCCATGTAGATGGCAAGGAGCGGGCGGGGTGATCCTGGTGTTGGTGGCGGCTCGACAAAGACAGCTCCCACATCTTTTTTTTGGAGGCCAGGCTAGGGGACATTGGAATACCAAGCATGGTATGATAGTTTTTCCGAGCGAAATCTCAGCGCATCGGCGCCAACGACGTCGATGCATACATGTATCGTGACCTTCTCATGGGCGCCGTAATGGTTACATTATCCACATTAGGTCTTCGGGTGAAAACCTGCGGTTCATCTCGACCAAATTTTGATGTCGTCGGTGGCAAGTTTGGGTCTTCCTCTATTGATCTGCATTGTAAGAGGGTTCCCTTATTAATTTGTATCGGTTCGACTATTTGACTTTATTATTTCTAAAGCAGAACAAAAAAATATGTTCACTCCGTCCGCAAATAAGTGTACATTTGGCTTTTGTTCAAGTCAAATTTATCAAATTTGACCAATTCTTTAAACAAATATTAGAAAGATATGTGACATTAAATTACTATATCTTGAAACCACATTTCAAGATGGGTCTAGTGATACTAATCTAGTCTGACAAATGTTGATATACTTTCCTGGAAAGTTGATCAAATTTAATAAAGTTTAACTTGTCCAAAATGTACATTTATTCAGGGAGGGAGAAAATAACCTACTCTAGTAGTATTCAACGTGGACTTGCATAGCGCAGTAGCACTAGGACGGTCACACACTATTAAAGCAAATTTATATGGCGCATCTAGGAGCTTTACTTAAAGTTATCATGTACGCCTCCTTGGTAATGTGTATCATCTTCTGCGTTTATATTCAGAACTATGTCCAGGACGGACTGACGGAGAAGAGCACTGACTGGTGTACTTTTCTTTCAGTTTGATTTGATAGTTAAGGATTAGAATGAATATACACATGCAACTGAGACGAGGAAGACTCCAAATTCTCGTTGCACATGCGTCGTACCAAAGGTTACACGACGACCTTTCTTGACCGCTTTCGCCGATTTAAAAACATAATCGCGGGCTTTCGGCTCGAAAGAAAGAAAGGGTCTGTTGATGATCTCGCACACGGCTAAGGAAACTAGGGAAACGAAGCCAGACCAGACCAGCGCATCTACGTATGCTTATCTCTACCTCGGTGCGCCTGCTTTTGCGTGATTGAGCCCCTTCTTTCTCGCAAAGGCGCGCGTCGGTCTGAATCCCACATGACGATGGGTAGTACTAGTACAAGCAGAAGCTGATCGAAACCGCAATTTGCACTTGCTTCTCTATCGATCGGGCTCCTTTTTGTTGGTGACGATGAGCCGTGGAGTTGAGAGGGACAACACATGGAATGGAATGAAAAAAGGTGATAGGGTTTTATCTATGGGGTTGAGGTTTCTGGCGTGGATGCATGCATGGTGGTTGGTGTTTACCGAGACACGAAGCGAAGAATCCACCGTATCAGCATCAGGCGTGAAGCTTTACGCTTCGAGTGAACAGGGGTTAATTGGTCCAGGGAAATGGGACGATGGAAGAGTCGAGGCTGATGGCCAGTCGCCGGCAGTGCGACGCGCGGCAGCGGAATCCGCTAATCAGTGAGCAGAAAGCTAGGTGCGTGATCAGTCATTCAGTCCATAGAGCTAAGGTGTGGTCAGGACCCGTCGGTGTAGAAAGTATGGAAGAAGGGAACACATGTGTTGCAAACCGTCGTTTCACATAGCAATACTGTTTTTTTTTTACTACATTCATGATTCACCATAACATCAAAGTGGTTTATAGATCGCTGATATCGTCCTTTCCGCACGATCACATAGCAATACTGTTGTTTCGCATGAATCCGGTGATCAACTGGTTGATTCGTCGGCGAGATTCGGCTTGAACATATTGATAGGACAAAAAATCAGCGCCCAAAAGAATTGTTTTTTTGGGGAGCAACCTTATTCGGTATGTCTCTTAGATCTCTTTTTCTTTTACTTAGATTCAGGCGAGTTAGTGGACAAATTTATTGTGATTGTGAGCAAATAGAATTGCGTGACTTGTTCAATTAAGTTTAATTTCAAACTTACAAATTTTTTGCCAAAAAAACATAAACTCTTCCATTGAAGGGTGGTTTTTATTTTTAGGTTAGGCTAGTTGAGTAGTTTTGATTAAGATTTTATTAGTTTATTACTCGAAACTAAATCAAATATTTTCCATACGGAGCAGCCCAATAGCGTATATGGCGCCTCAAGGCTATACCAATCCCACATGGTACACCCTCGGCGTCCCGGATGGAAACTGCATATGTCCCTCAAAATGTAGGTAAAAGTCGGCCGATTACCACCTCTTTGACTACAGGCCTCCCCTCCCGTTCCTCCCTCCGCCACAGCCATCCATTTTGACATCATAGTTCTCATGCACCTGCTTCCATAACGCACCGCCTCACCTAGCCGCTCATTTCACCACCGGTGGTTCGTCGACTCGGGCCCTGAACGCGGCGGCCACTCCGCGTGCCTGACCACGCATGCAAGGTGTTCGGCCATTTGCTTGGTACGTGACATTTTTGTAGTTCTTGCCTCTCTTGCCACTGCTCGTTTGGTTGACAAGTTTCTTTGTTGAATAAGCCTACACTTTCCTAACTAGGAAAACGAAAACCGAATAAGCCCACACTTTCCTATTCTACTTCTTCTAGGACACGACTCGGACAGATTAGGGATTAACAAAGGAAGTAACCAATTTTCTTTTGATTATTTCTAACAAATGAGACAGTTTTATAGTACTTAGCAATCTTTCTGTAAGGCTATCAATACAGTGAGAGCACACCGAGTGAGAGTTGAGTTTTTCTGTTCTTGAGAAGGCAAGCGCGAGGCATTTGATTTAGGAGAAAATTAGTGAATCGACACCTCCTTTTCTTGTTGGCTTTCACCTTTTACATAGTTGCATATCTAGAAAATTTATCTTTATTTAAAATCTCAATTTCACTCCCTCTAGTCGCTCATACTGATCCTTGCAGGAAGTTTTTGTAATTTGAAGTCTTCAAAAAAATTCTAAAAAAAACACAGTAGTTCTACCGTAAGTGAACTTGGACAGGACTATTGGAATTTTATACAATTTAAATATGAAATATCGAAAAAATGGTCAAACGTTAGGTTTAGCAAATGAGCTACAAATCTAGTTTACTCACTACTTGTAGTTTGGGTTGTTGGATTTTTTCAGATTATGAAAGTTTCTAGCTTTTGAAGAGATTTAGGCCGACAATTATGAAAATGTGAAAACTTCAAGTGGGTTTGCTTCAGCTTAGGCATAGTATGTGTTGCTTCAGTCTATAGAAATATAGAATAAAAACTCCTCCTTTTCCAGTTGTGACCGGACGAGTGGGCCTCGACCGGACATCTGTCAACAGACCAAATTATTAGATTTGGTTTTTCTCAAATAATTTATCCCAATAGTCAATAGATAATACATGTGGTTTTCTAATAAATATCCTCCAATGTTGTTTTGTGAAACGGTAGCCAAATAGGTGTGGTTTCCTGATATTTTCTCAAGAGATGATCTTTACCTATTGAATGTGAGCGGATGAGTGCAAATGAAAATTTCCATCATGCTTTGATAAATTGGACATTGTCACCTTTGAATGAAAAAAATGTCTTTTTTATACTATAATAAATAGTCCCCTGTTTAGAAAATCTTATGTGCACAACATAGATGAACTTTGAACCGCATGATTTCGTTAGAACAAACTCAAATCTAGAGTTGGGATCGTCTAGCTTGATTTAAGTTTGAGCAGCGAAACATAAATATTAAGTTATGAAATTTCTATAAGAAAACTTATATAGAACTATAAATTGATTCTTTGCATTGGTTTTGCATTTCAAGGTTCTAAAAAAAATATAGGATAAACATAAATGGAAAGAATGCTAAAAATTTAATTAAAAATAGATCTACTTGTTATGTGCTAAAATCACAAATGACATAATCCGTATTTTTCAAGATTCCCACCTTGTTAACTTTGTTTCATAATTTGAGGCGACTCGTCAAGTCTCTATTGGCTATCTAGAATGTTCAGACTCCATCTACATGGTCCCACATCATTTGTAGACAGTCGTAAATATGTTGACTCAAGTTATACTCATACTATATGGCTTTTGGTGAAAGGTGACATTTCATTTGTGTAATAATTTGAGCATTAAACAATCAAACAAAAATGTTTTAAATTGATTGTTCATACGCATAGAAATATGTAAGACACTTTTGACCACTGAAAATATTAAAATATCATGTAAACACCTTATATGCTCTAGATTTTTGTGCATGTTTATATCTTATCATGCACTCAAAATAACTAAGACATTGTCTAGACTATTCCCTTCAGAAAACTTCACGAAAATACACAACGATATCTAAAATACATGAAAATACATGTAAATATACATATACACTATAATTGATGGAAATTTCATCTTAACCGATGGAGGCATGTGATTTCCCTTTCTAATTTATCATATTTTACAGAATTTTGATGTATATACCCATTTAAGTTACACTTAAAAATGAAAAAAAAGAAACTTTCAATACAAATGATAGTAAAATTTTGTTGTGAATACAAATATCTTTCTTCAACTTTTAACAAAGATCACTAAAATATGTTTAAAATATTAATTTAATAATTATAACTAAGTAGTAATATCCAACAGTATTTACATTAAAATGTATAAATATTTAGTATAAAATGCCATCAAACTTGTTATACGAGTAGGTAAACACCTAATAGTCATGTCGTTAATTATGTTCCAACTGAAATTATGTAATAAATGTAGAAAGAACTAAAATAATAGAATGTGCAATGTCATGTAACCAAAATGAAAACTGTCCTCCACCACATTACATAAGCTCGTTCGATGGATCCAATTCCATTGCAGGTACGGCTGCTATCTAGGTGGAGTGCTCTTTTCCTTGCTAGGGGGTTTTGCCGATGTAATCTTTGCTCATAGTGTTAGGGGAAATAATAGGTTGTCTCGTAAACTTACTTGCAAGGCGGACAGACCACATTCAATTTAGATAGAGGATCCGGCAGATTTTATCCTTGAGTTTCTTGCAAACAGTTTAATCCTATTTAATAATCAATAAAGTTGTCATGATAACTTCCCCTCAAAAGTGAGACATGGTGATGTAAGTTTGTCCTCTTTGTTAACATGGACAGGGATGCGACAATGTAGTTATACGCATCACATGGCAATACAACATTTATTGCCCATATTTTTATGAATATTCAGTGATAACCGCGACAAGCAAATAGACAAAGAATGAACACGTGGAAAAACCTCCCCAATAGAGAGAGTAAAAAACCACGGGAATCAGTCGGCAAAACTTTACTATATCGGGAGTGTTTACACAACTTCGTGGGGTTTTCAGTAAAGCAGTAAATCCTAGCCGGTAGCTTACAAGATGTATTTATAGGCGGAGATAACGATCCGTACTGTGATGGGTCAAGCCTCCCGGCCACGGTGCCCTCTCCGCTCGTCAGAATTTGGATCAAAACATAGAAAATTCATTGTATGATAGACGTAATGTTGAATCCAAAGAAAAATCAAGAAAGCAATAAACACAACATGAAGCAATGGCAACATATTTAAGAAATATAATAATATAAAGCTACATATGATATAAAAATGCTTCATACTTGAATAGTGTAGGCTAGCAACCCAAACAAATTATCCAGCAAATTAAAATGTTTACATCTCTTATATATAAATGCTAAAATGGAAATATAAAATCTTTGGGGAGGTTTTCAAGGCATGATGAGAGTAAATGTATAATATTCTTCCTCACCTATGCTTAAGAAAGGCTCCATCATTAACAAAACATGCCTTCTAGGATTGAAAGCTAGGCCAATAAAATTTAGCCATAGTTGTGTTTCCAAATGTGCCACCAAATCTCGCAATTTCAAGAAAACATGAGGAGGAAAACCTTTTAGTGCTTACCAGGGAAGTTTTTTTTTTTAAATGAGAAGTCTAGCCCCGGCCCCTGCATCAATTGATGCACACAACTCATTTATTGCATAATTGTATAATTTCATAAAGATGAACCGGCGAAACAAAATAAGAAAATGGCGTTTATGCATGTTGAATCCTCTTAGTAAGAAGTCAGCCACCCTGGTTGTAGATATTGCAAACAACCATCTGCAGTTGGTTGCATCAATAATCCATATACGTATGTTGTGGCTCGGCGGAAGGTAGGACCATTCATGGATCCAGTGCATAGACATACATATAACCTGTACAAAATGAGCATTCATAATTTTGTTAAAAATATTGTCATTACGACAATTCCATATAGCCCACATCAAAGCACAAATCCCTCAGCACACTAAACATACGTGTAACATGCGAGCGAAGGGACAATCAAAAAAAATAAGTGGTTAATAGATTTTTCATTGTCACAAAATGCACATTTCTTACAGCCATTCTAATTACTTTCAGCGAGGTAGTCTTTAGTGAGAATCACTTTTTTATTAAAAAAATCACATAAAGATCTTAAACTTCAGTGGTACCTTCATTTTAACCCAAAAAACAATATGCACATTCATCATATCCGCATACATAGATTGGACGGAGTAAACACCAGAGGTAGTTAATTTCCACACTAAACATCTGGATCATCCGTCATATGAAACGTGATGAGGCGATGAAGTAACCGCAGCCAATCTTGCCATCTATTATCAGATAAAGTTCTTATGATTTTGATACTCAGAGGACCTCCCGTTAACACATCCCGTCACCAAAACATTTTTTTATGGGTGGTATTATAGAGCGATGGGTATTACTATGCTAATGGATGCTCGCCTAACCAAGTACCCGGCCATAACCATGTGGTCTGCCCATTCCCTAACTTAAAAGAGCCCCGTGGGAAGAAATCATCCTTAAATCTCATCAGCCCTTTTCTGAAAGGAGAGTCGGTGGGTTTTGCAGTCACTTGTGACAAAGTTTTAGAGCGGAGGTATTTATTATGCGGCTGATAAGGGGTGGCCCGATCTTCTCAGTAAGCAACGGTGGTGATGATGATCACGGGATGAATACATCGGAGAAACACGACGATGAAGTGGAAGATAACTTGTATGACGCAACGAGATCTCTCGATTGGTCCCTGTCGCCAATGCAACAGCTCTCAACCCTGCAAGATATTCGCAACTCCACACACTTGCGCACGTAGCCGCCGACCACGAAGCGGTAAGTTGCAACCTTCTAATTTCCAGTGGAACAGCAAATCACACAAGACTTTCAGGGGTTCCACACCAAATCAATGCAATCGGGTGTAGAGATTCAATAGAGTTGCAAAGCAATCAACTATGAACTAGGGTTTATCTTAAACGTGGTCTAAAGCTACTTTGGGGCGTCCCGGGCACTTATATAGGGGTTGGACGACCTCAGGTCGAAAAGATACAAAAATAACCGATTCAGAATAGATCTGGTCGAGACAGACTCGGATTCGGCCGGTCTGGGGCCGGTCGAACGGGCCTGGGACCGGGCATGCCGGTTCAAACCGGGCCTGGCGCCGGGTGCTGACCGGGTGCGGGAAGTGCTCTGCAGCACTGATACGTCTCCAACGTATCGATAATTTCTTATGTTCCATGCTACTTTATTGATGATACCTACATGTTTTATGCACATTATATGTCGTATTTACGCATTTTCTGGAACTAACCTATTAACAAGATGCCGAAGAGCCACTTGCTGTTTTTTGCTGTTTTTGGTTTCAGAAATCCTAGTAAGGAAATATTCTCGAATTGGACGAAATCAACGCCCGTGGTCCTATTTTTGCACGAAGCTCCGAAGACCGAAGGGATAACGAAGTGGGGCGGAGCCGCCACCATAGGGCCGCGCGGCCAGAGGGGGATCCGCGCCGCCCTATGGTGTGGGCCCCTCGTCAGCTCCCCTGACCTACCCTTTCGCCTACTTATAGCCTCCGTCGCGAAACCCCAGTACCGAGAGCCACGATACGGAAAACCTTCCAGAGCCGCCGCCGCGAATCCCATCTCGGGGATTCAGGAGATCGCCTCCGGCACCCTGCCGGAGAGGGGATTCATCTCCCGGAGGACTCTACACCGCCATGGTCGCCTCCGGAGTGATGAATGAGTAGTTCACCCCTGGACTATGGGTCCATAGCAGTAGCTAGATGGTCGTCTTCTCCTAATTGTGCTTCATTGTTGGATCTTGTGAGCTGCCTAACATGATCAAGATCATCTATCTGTAATACTATATGTTGTGTTTGTCGGGATCCGATGGATAGAGAATACTATGTTATGGTGATTATCAATCTATTGTTTATGTGTTGTTTATGATCTTGCATGCTCTCCGTTATTAGTAGAGGCTCTGGCCAAGTTTTTACTCTTAACTCCAAGAGGGGGTATTTATGCTCGATAGTGGGTTCATGCCTTCATTGACACTGGGACGTGACAGAAAGTTCTAAGGTTGTGATGTGCTGTTGCCACTAGGGATAAAACATTGATTCTATGTCTAAGGATGTAGTTGTCGATTACATTACGCACCATACTTAATGCAATTGTCTGTTGCTTTGCAACTTAATACGAATGGGGTTCGGATGATAACTGAAGGTGGACTTTTTAGGCATAGATGCAGTTGGATGGCGGTCTATGTATTTTGTCGTAATGCCCGGATTAAATCTCACTATATTTATCATATCATGTATATGCATTGTTATGCTCTTCTCTATTTGTCAATTGCCCGACTGTAATTTGTTCACCCAACATGCTTTTATCTTATGGGAGAGACACCTCTAGTGAACTGGCGGTCCTATTCTTTACATCGCATACAATCTACTGCAATACTTGTTTTACTGTTTTTTGCAAACAATCATCTTCCACACAATACGGTTAATCCTTTGTTACAGCAAGCCGGTGAGATTGACAACCTCACCTGTTGGGGCAAAGTACTTGGGTTGTGTTGTGCAGGTTCCACGTTGGCGCCGGAATCCCTGTTGTTGCGCCGCATCACATTTCGCCACCATCAACCTTCAACGTGCTTCTTGGCTCCTCCTGGTTCGATTAAACCTTGGTTTCTTTCTCGGGAAAACTTGCTACCGTGCGCATCATACCTTCCTCTTGGGGTTCCCAACGAACGTGTGAGTTACACGCCATCAAGCTCTTTTTCTGGCGCCGTTGGGGAGATCAAGACACGCTGCAAGGGGAGTCTCCACTTCTCAATCTCTTTACTTTGTTTTTGTCTTGCTTTATTTTATCTACTACTTTGTTTGCTGCACCTAAACAAAACACAAAAAAATTAGTTGCTAGTTTTACTTTATTTACTGTCTTGCTCTCTATATCAAAAACACAAAAAAATTAGTTACTTGCATTTACTTTATCTAGTTTGCTTTATTTACTGTTGCTAAAATGAATACCCCTGAAAATACTAAGTTGTGTGACTTCACAAATGCAAATAATAATGATTTCCTATGCACACCTATTGCTCCACCTGCTACTACAGCAGAATTCTTTGAAATTAAACCTGCTTTACTGAACCTGGTTATGAGAGATCAATTTTCTGGTGTTAGTTCTGATGATGCTGCTGCCCATCTCAATAATTTTGTTGAACTTTGTGAAATGCAAAAGTATAAGGATGTAGATGGTGATATTATTAAATTGAAAGTGTTTCCTTTCTCATTAAGAGGAAGAGCTAAAGATTGGTTGCTATCTTTGCCTAAGAATAGTATTGATTCATGGACTAAATGTAAGGATGCTTTTATTGGTAGATATTATCCTCCCGCTAAAATTATATCTTTGAGAAGTAGCATAATGAATTTTAAGCAATTAGATACTGAATATGTTGCTCAAGCATGGGAGAGAATGAAAACTTTGGTAAAGAATTGCCCAACCCATGGACTGACTACTTGGATGATCATCCAAACCTTCTATGCAGGACTAAATTTTTCTTCGCGGAATTTATTGGATTCAGCTGCTGGAGGTACCTTTATGTCCATCACTTTGGGGGCGGCTACAAAACTTCTTGATGATATGATGATAAATTACTCTGAATGGCACACGGAAAGAGCTCCACAAGGTAAGAAGGTAAATTCTGTTGAAGAAACCTCTTCCTTGAGTGATAAGATTGATGTGATTATGTCTATGCTTGTGAATGATAGATCTAATGTTGATCCAAATAATGTTCCTTTAGCTTCATTGGTTGCTCAAAAAGAAAATGTTGATGTGAATTTCATTAAAAACAATAATTTCAACAACAATGCTTATAGGAACAACTCGGTAATAACTATAGGCCATATCCTTCTGCTAATGGTAATGGTTATGGTAATTCTTATGGGAATTCTTACAATAATAATAGGAGTATACCCTCTGGTCTTGAAACTATGCTTAAAGAATTTATTAGTACACAAACTACTTTTAACAAATCTGTTGAGGAAAAGCTTGATAAAATTGATATTATTGCTTCTAGAGTTGATAGACTTGCCTCTGATGTTAATCTTTTAAAATTGAAAGTTATGCCTAATAATGATATTGATAATAAGATTACTACTACAGCAAATGCCATCCAAGTTAGAATTAATGAGAATATAAGATTAATGGCTGAACTGCGTGCTAGGTGGGATAGAGAAGAAAATGAAAAACTAGTGATACGTCTCCAACGTATCGATAATTTCTTATGTTCCATGCTACTTTATTGATGATACCTACATGTTTTATGCACATTATATGTCATATTTATGCATTTTCTGGAACTAACCTATTAACAAGATGCCGAAGAGCCAGTTGCTGCTGCTTTTGGTTTCAGAAATCCTAGTAAAGAAATATTCTCGAATTGGACGAAACTTTCGCCGGGTCCTATTTTTGCACGAAGCTTCCAGAAGACCGAAGACCTAACGAAGTGGGGCCACGAGGAGGCCAGAGGTGGCCGGCGCGGCCCAAGCCCTGGCCGCGCCGACCTGCCCCCTGGGCCCCTCGTGTGGCCCCCCGCGTTGACCCTCCGCCTACTTAAAGCTTCCGTCGCGAAAACCCCAGTACCGAGAGCCACGATACGGAAAACCTTACAGAGACGCCGCCGCCGCGAATCCCATCTCTGGGGATTCTGGAGATCGCCTCCGGCACCCTGCCGGAGAGGGGATTCATCTCCTGGAGGACTCTACACCGCCATGGTCGCCTCCGGAGTGATGAGTGAGTAGTTCACCCTGGACCATGGGTCCATAGCAGTAGCTAGATGGTCGTCTTCTCCTTGTTGTGCTTCATTGTTGGATCTTGTGAGCTGCCTAACATGATCAAGATCATCTATCTGTAATACTATATGTTGTGTTTGTCGGGATCCGATGGATAGAGAGTACTATGATTATGGTGATTATCAATCTATTGTTTATGTGTTGTTTATGATCTTGCATGCTCTCCGTTATTAGTAGAGGCTCTGGCCAAGTTTTTGCTCTTAACTCCAAGAGGGGTATTTATGCTCGATAGTGGGTTCATGCCTTCATTGAATCTGGGATCGTGACAGTAGGTTCTAAGGTTGTGATGTGCTGTTGCCACTAGGGATAAAACATTGATGCTATGTCTAAGGATGTAGTTGTTGATTACATTACGCACCATACTTAATGCAATTGTCTGTTGCTTTGCAACTTAATACTGGAGGGGGTTCGGATGATAACTGAAGGTGGACTTTTTAGGCATAGATGCAGTTGGATGGCGGTCTATGTACTTTGTCGTAATGCCCGGATTAAATCTCACTATATTTACCATGTCATGTATATGCATTGTTATGCCTTTCTCTATTTGTCAATTGTCCGACTGTAATTTGTTCACCCAACATGCTTTATCTTATGGGAGAGACACCTAGTGAACTGTGGACCCCGGTCCTATTCTTTACATAGCATACAATTTACTTGTTTTACTGTTTTCTTTGCAAACATCTTCCACTCGATACGTTTAATCCTTTGTTACAGCAAGCCGGTGAGATTGACAACCTCACTTCGTTGGGACAAAGTACTTGGGTTGTGTTGTGCAGGTTCCGTTGGCGCCGGAATGGTGTTGCGCCGCATCACATTTCGCGACCATCAACCTTCAACGTGCTTCTTGGCTCCTCCCGGTTCGATTAAACCTTGTTTCTTTCCGAGGGAAAACTTGCACTGTGCGCATCATACCTTCCTCTTGGGGTTCCCAACGAACGTGTGAGTTACACGCCATCAAGCTCTTTTTCTGGCGCCGTTGGGGAACGAAAGAAAATTTACACCACAGAATTGCCTCCCACGGCAATGTCTTTTTCGCGCCGTTGCCGGGGAGATCAAGACACGCTGCAAGGGGAGTCTCCACTTCTCAATCTCTTTACTTTGTTTTTGTCTTGCTTTATTTTATTTACTACTTTGTTTGCTGCACTAAATCAAATACAAAAAAATTAGTTGCTAGTTTTACTTTATTTTATTGTCTTGCTCTCTATATCAAAAACACAAAAAAATTAGTTACTTGCATTTACTTTATCTAGTTTGTTTTATTTACTGTTGCTAAAATGGCCAACCATGAAAATACTAAATTGTGTGACTTCACAAATGCAAATAATAATGATTTCCTATGCACACCTATTGCTCCACCTGCTACTACAGCAGAATTCTTTGAAATTAAACCTGCTTTACTGAATTTGGTTATGAGAGATCAATTTTCTGGTGCTAGTTCTGATGATGCTGCTGCCCATCTCAATAATTTTGTTGAACTTTGTGAAATGCAAAAGTATAAAGATGTAGATGGTGATATTATTAAATTGAAAGTGTTTCCTTTCTCATTAAGAGGAAGAGCTAAAGATTGGTTGCTATCTTTGCCTAAGAATAGTATTGATTCATGGACTAAATGCAAGGATGCTTTTATTGGTAGATATTATCCTCCCGCTAAAATTATATCTTTGAGAAGTAGCATAATGAATTTTAAACAATTAGATACTGAACATGTTGCTCAAGCTTGGGAGAGAATGAAAACTTTGGTAAAGAATTGCCCAACCCATGGACTGACTACTTGGATGATCATCCAAACCTTCTATGCAGGACTAAATTTTTCTTCGCGGAATTTATTGGATTCAGCTGCTGGAGGTACCTTTATGTCCATCACATTGGGGGCGGCTACAAAACTTCTTGATGATATGATGATAAATTACTCTGAATGGCACACGGAAAGAGCTCCACAAGGTAAGAAGGTAAATTCTGTTGAGGAAACCTCTTCCTTGAGTGATAAGATTGATGTGATTATGTCTATGCTTGTGAATGGTAGATCTAATGTTGATCCAAATAATGTTCCTTTAGCTTCATTGGTTGCTCAAGAAGAAAATGTTGATGTGAATTTCATTAAAAATAATAATTTCAACAACAATGCTTATAGGAACAACTCTGGTAATAACTATAGGCCATATCCTTCTGCTAATGGTTATGGTAATTCTTATGGGAATTCTTACAATAATAATAGGAGTGTACCCTCTGGTCTTGAAGCCATGCTTAAAGAATTTATTAGTACACAAACTGCTTTTAACAAATCTGTTGAGGAAAAGCTTGATAAAATTGATACTATTGCTTCTAGAGTTGATAGGCTTGCCTCTGATGTTAATCTTTTAAAATTGAAAGTTATGCCTAATAATGATATTGATAATAAGATTACTACTACAGCAAATGCCATCCAAGTTAGAATTAATGAGAATATAAGATTAATGGCTGAACTGCGTGCTAGGTGGGATAGAGAAGAAAATGAAAACTAGCTAAAAAGAATAATGTAGCTAAAGTTTGGACTATTACCACCATTAGTAATGCTAATTCTTCACATGTTGCTGCACCTCCTACTATCAATGGTAAAATAATTGGTGTTGGCAATGTTTCTACTCCTAGTGCAAAGCGTACAAAACTGCCTGAAATTGCTAAAACTGCTGAAACTGCTTGTGATAAAACTGCTGAAATTTTTTCCAACCTTGGGAATAATGATCCCATTGCTGTAGCTCATAATGATTTAGATTTTGATGATTGCCACATCTCTGAAGTTATAAAGTTCTTACAAAAACTTGCTAAAAGTCCTAATGCTAGTGCTATAAATTTAGCCTTTACAAAACATATTACAAATGCTCTCATAAAAGCTAGAGAAGAGAAACTAAAACTTGAAACTTCTATTCCTAGAAAGTTAGAAGATGGTTGGGAGCCCATCATTAAAATGAAATTCAATGACTTTGAATGTAATGCTTTATGTGATCTTGGTGCAAGTATTTCTGTTATGCCTAAAAAGATTTATGATATGCTTGACTTGCCACCATTGAAGAATTGTTATTTGGATGTTAATCTTGCCGATAATGTTAAAAAGAAACCTTTGGGGAGGATTGATAATGTGCATATTACGGTTAACAATAACCTTGTCCCCGTTGATTTTGTTGTCTTGGATATCGAATGCAATGCATCTTGTCCAATTGTGTTGGGAAGACCTTTTCTTCGAACTGTTGGTGCTGTTATTGATATGAGGGAAGGTAATATTAAATATCAATTTCCTCTCAAGAAAGGTATGGAACACTTCCCTAGAAAGAGAATGAAGTTGCCTTTTGATTCTATTATTAGAACAAGCTATGATGTTGATGCTTCTACTCTCGATGTTACTTGATTTGCACTTTCTGCGCCTAGCTGAAAGGCGTTAAAGAAAAGCGCTTATGGGAGACAACCCATGTTTTTACCTACAGCAATTTTTTGTTTTGTTGAGTCTTGGAAGTTGTTAACTACTGTAGCAACCTCTCCTTATCATGTTTTTGTGCCAAGTAAAGTTTCTATGTTAAAGTTGATGTTATATTTGGGATTGCTGCGCAGAAACAGCATTGCTGTCTGTCACGAATCTGGGCACAATTCTCTGTAGAAAATTCGAAAAAATCTGCCAATTTACGAGCGTGATCCTCAGATATGTACGCAACTTTCATTAGTTTTGAGTTTTTCCATTTGAGCAAGTCTGGTGCCATTTCTAAATTCGTCTTTACGGACTGTTCTGTTTTTGACAGATTCTGCCTTTTATTTCGCATTGCCTCTTTTGCTATGTTGGATTTATTTCTTTGATCCATTAATGTCCAGTAGCATTATGCAATGTCCAGAAGTGAAAATAATGATTGTGTCACCTCTGAATGTGTGAATTATTAATGATGCACTAACCCTCTAATGAGTTTGCTTGAAGTTTGGTGTGAAGGAAGTTTTCAAGGGTCAAGAGAGGAGTATGATATACTATGATCAAGAGGAGTGAAAGCTCTAAGCTTGGGGATGCCCCGTGGTTCACCCCTGCATATTTTAAGAAGACTCAAGCGTAAGCTTGGGGATGCCCAAGGCATCCCCTTCTTCATCGACAACATCATCAGGTTCTCCCCTGAAACTATATTTTTATTCAATCACATCTTATGTTCTTTACTTGGAGCGTCGGTTTGTTTTCGTTTTTGTTTTTGTTTGAATAAGATGGATCCTAGCATTCACTTTGTGGGAGAGAGACACGCTCCGCTGTTGCATATGGACACATGTGTCCTTAGGCTTTACTCATAATGTTCAAGGCGAAGTTTCTTCTTCGTTAAATTGTTATATGGTTGGAATTGGAAAATGCTACATGTAGTAATTCTAAAATGTCTTGGATAATGTGATACTTGGCAATTGTTGTGCTTATGTTTAAGCTCTTGCATCATATGCTTTGCACCCATTAATGAAGAAATACATAGAGCTTGCTAAAATTTGATTTGCATATTTGGTCTCTCTAAGGTCTAGATAATATCTAGTATTGAGTTTTGAACAACAAGGAAGACAGTGTAGAGTCTTATAATGTTTACAATATGTCTTTTATGTGAGTTTTGCTGCACTTGTTCATCCTTGAGTTTGCTTCAAATAACCTTGCTAGCCTAAACCTTGTATCGAGAGGGAATACTTCTCATGCATCCAAAATCCTTGAGCCAACTACTATGTCATTTGTGTCCACCATACCTACCTACTACATGGTATTTCTCCGCCATTCCAAAGTAAATTGCTTGAGTGCTACCTTTAAAATTCCATCATTCACCTTTGCAATATATAGCTCATGGGACAAAATAGCCTTAAAAACTATCGTAGTATTGAATATGTACTTATGCACTTTATATTTTATTAAGTTGCTGTTGTGCGATAACCATGCTTCTGGGGAACGCCATCAACTATTGTTGAATATCATGTGAGTTGCTATGCATGTCCGTCTTGTCTGAAGGTCTATCATTTTAGTGGTTGGAGCATGCAAAATTGTTAGAGAAGAACATTGGGCCGCTAACTAAAGCCATGAACCATGGTGGAAGTTTCAGTTTTGGACATATATCCTCAATCTCATATGAGAATAATAACTTTGCTACATGCTTATGCATTTAAGAGGAGTCCATTATCTGTTGTCCATGTTGTCCCGGTATGGATGTCTAAGTTGAGAATAATCAAAAGCGAGAAATCCGAAATGCGAGCATTCTCCTTAGACCTTTGTACAGGCGGCATGGAGGTACCCCTTTGTGACACTTGGTTGAAACATGGCATGCGAAGATCCGGTAGTCCAAGTTAAGTAGGACGAGGTGCGGGCACTATTAGTATACTATGCGTGAGGCTTGCAACTTGTAAGATATAATTTTCATAACTCATATGCTTTATTACTACCGTTGACAAAATTGTTTCATGTTTTCAAAATAAAAGCTCTAGCACAAATACAGCAATCGATGCTTTCCTCTTTGAAGGACCATTCTTTTACTTTTATTGTTGAGTCAGTTTACCTATCTCCTTCCACCTTAAGAAGCAAACACTTGTGTGAACTGTGCATTGATTCCTACATACTTGCATATTGCACTTGTTATATTACTTTATGTTGACAATATCCATGAGATATACATGTTATAAGTTGAAGGCAACCGCTGAAACTTAATCTTCCTACGTGTTGCTTCAACACCTTTACTTTGATTTATTGCTTTATGAGTTAACTCTTATGCAAGACTTATTGATGCTTGTCTTGAAGTACTATTCATGAAAAGTCTTTGCTTTATGATTCAGTTGTTTACTCATGTCATTACCTTTGTTTTGATCGCTGCATTCATTACATATGTTTACAAATAGTATGATCAAGATTATGATGGCATGTCACTTCAGAAATTATCTTTGTTATCGTTTTACCTGCTCGGGACGAGCAGAACTAAGCTTGGGGATGCTGATACGTCTCCAACGTATCGATAATTTCTTATGTTCCATGCTACTTTATTGATGATACCTACATGTTTTATGCACATTATATGTCATATTTATGCATTTTCCTGGAACTAACCTATTAACAAGATGCCGAAGAGCCAGCCCTGCTGTTTTTGGTTTCAGAAATCCTAGTAAAGAAATATTCTCGGAATTGGACGAAACTTTCGCCCAGGGTCCTATTTTTGCACGAAGCTTCCGAAGACCGAAGACCTAACGAAGTGGGGCCACGAGGAGGCCAGAGGTGGCCGGCGCGCGCCCAAGCCCCGGCCGCGCCGACCCCTGGGCCCCTCGTGTGGCCCCCGCGTTGACCCTCCGCCTACTTAAAGCTTCCGTCGCGAAACCCCCACCGAGAGCCACGATACGGAAAACCTTACAGAGACGCCGCCGCCGCGAATCCCATCTCGGGGGATTCTGGAGATCGCCTCCGGCACCCTGCCGGAGAGGGGATTCATCTCCCGGAGGACTCTACACCGCCATGGTCCTCCGGAGTGATGAGTGAGTAGTTCACCCCTGGACCATGGGTCCATAGCAGTAGCTAGATGGTCGTCTTCTCCTTGTTGTGCTTCATTGTTGGATCTTGTGAGCTGCCTAACATGATCAAGATCATCTATCCGTAATACTATATGTTGTGTTTGTCGGGATCCGATGGATAGAGAGTACTATGATTATGGTGATTATCAATCTATTGTTTATGTGTTGTTTATGATCTTGCATGCTCTCCGTTATTAGTAGAGGCTCTGGCCAAGTTTTTGCTCTTAACTCCAAGAGGGGGTATTTATGCTCGATAGTGGGTTCATGCCTTCATTGAATCTGGGATCGTGACAGTAGGTTCTAAGGTTGTGATGTGCTGTTGCCACTAGGGATAAAACATTGATGCTATGTCTAAGGATGTAGTTGTTGATTACATTACGCACCATACTTAATGCAATTGTCTGTTGCTTTGCAACTTAATACTGGAGGGGGTTCGGACGATAACCTGAAGGTGGACTTTTTAGGCATAGATGCAGTTGGATGGCGGTCTATGTACTTTGTCGTAATGCCCGGATTAAATCTCACTATATTTACCATGTCATGTATATGCATTGTTATGCCTTTCTCTATTTGTCAATTGTCCGACTGTAATTTGTTCACCCAACATGCTTTATCTTATGGGAGAGACACCTCTAGTGAACTGTGGACCCCGGTCCTATTCTTTACATAGCATACAATTTACTTGTTTTACTGTTTTCTTTGCAAACATCTTCCACTCGATACGTTTAATCCTTTGTTACAAGCAAGCCGGTGAGATTGACAACCTCACTGTTTCGTTGGGACAAAGTACTTGGGTTGTGTTGTGCAGGTTCCACGTTGGCGCCGGAATCCCTGGTGTTGCGCCGCATCACATTTCGCGACCATCAACCTTCAACGTGCTTCTTGGCTCCTCCTGGTTCGATTAAACCTTGGTTTCTTTCTGAGGGAAAACTTGCTACTGTGCGCATCATACCTTCCTCTTGGGGTTCCCAACGAACGTGTGAGTTACACGCCATCAACTAGCTAAAGAGAATAATGTAGCTAAAGTTTGGACTATTACCACCACTAGTAATGCTAATTCTTCACATGCTGCTGCACCTCCTACTATCAATGGTAAAATGATTGGTGTTGGCAATGTTTCTACTCCTAGTGCAAAGCATACAAAACTGCCTGAAATTGCTAAAACTGCTGAAACTGCTTGTGATAAAACTGCTGAAATTTTTTCCAACCTTGGGAACAATGATCCCATTGCTGTAGCTCATAATGATTTAGATTTTGATGATTGCCACATCTCTGAAGTTATAAAGTTCTTGCAAAAACTTGCTAAAAGTCCTAATGCTAGTGCTATAAATTTAGCCTTTACAAAACATATTACAAATGCTCTCATAAAAGCTAGAGAAAAAACACTAAAACTTGAAACTTCTATTTCTAGAAAGTTAGAAGATGGTTGGGAGCCCATCATTAAAATGAAATTCAATGACTTTGAATGTAATGCTTTATGTGATCTTGGTGCAAGTATTTCTGTTATGCCTAAAAAGATTTATGATATGCTTGACTTGCCACCATTGAAGAATTGTTATTTGGATGTTAATCTTGCCGATAATGTTAAAAAGAAACCTTTGGGGAGGATTGATAATGTGCACATTACGGTTAACAATAACCTTGTCCCCGTTGATTTTGTTGTCTTGGATATCGAATGCAATGCATCTTGTCCTATTGTGTTGGGAAGACCTTTTCTTCGAACTGTTGGTGCTGTTATTGATATGAGGGAAGGTAATATTAAATATCAATTTCCTCTCAAGAAAGGTATGGAACACTTCCCTATAAAGAGAATGAAGTTGCCTTTTGATTCTATTATTAGAACAAGTTATGATGTTGATGCTTCTCTCGATAATACTTGATTTGCACTTTCTGCGCCTAGCTGAAAGGCGTTAAAGAAAAGCGCTTATGGGAGACAACCCATGTTTTTACTACAGTACTTTGTTTTATATTTGAGTCTTGGAAGTTGTTTACTACTGTAGCAACCTCTCCTTATCATGTTTTTGTGCCAAGTAAAGTTTCTATGTCAAAGTTGATGTTATATTTGGGATCGCTGCGCAGAAACAGCATTGCTGTCTGTCACGAATCTGGGCACAAGTCTCTGTAGAAAATTCGAAAAAATCTGCCAATTTACGAGCGTGATCCTCAGATATGTACGCAACTTTCATTAGTTTTGAGTTTTTCCATTTGAGCAAGTCTGGTGCCATTTCTAAATTCGTCTTTACGGACTGTTCTGTTTTTGACAGATTCTGCCTTTTATTTCGCATTGCCTCTTTTGCTATGTTGGATGAATTTCTTTGATCCATTAATGTCCAGTAGCTTTATGAAATGTCCAGAAGTGTAAAGAATGATTGTGTCACCTCTGAATGTGTGAATTATTAATTGTGCACTAACCCTCTAATGAGTTTGCTTGAAGTTTGGTGTGAAGGAAGTTTTCAAGGGTCAAGAGAGGAGTATGATATACTATGATCAAGAGGAGTGAAAGCTCTAAGCTTGGGGATGCCCCCGTGGTTCATCCCTGCATATTTTAAGAAGACTCAAGCGTCTAAGCTTGGGGATGCCCAAGGCATCCCCTTCTTCATCGACAACATCATCAGGTTCCTCCCCTGAAACTATATTTTTATTCAATCACATCTTGTGTTCTTTACTTGGAGCGTCGGTTTGTTTTTGTTTTTGTTTTTGTTTTTGTTTGAATAAAATGGATCCTAGCATTCACTTTGTGGGAGAGAGACATGCTCCGCTGTTGCATATGGACAAATATGTCCTTAGGCTTTACTCATAATGTTCAAGGCGAAGTTTCTTCTTCGTTAAATTGTTATATGGTTGGAATTGGAAAATGCTACATGTAGTAATTCTAAAATGTCTTGGATAATGTGATACTTAGCAATTGTTGTGCTCATGTTTAAGCTCTTGCATCATATACTTTGCACCCATTAATGAAGAAATACATAGAGCCTGCTAAAATTTGATTTGCATATTTGGTCTCTCTAAGGTCTAGATAATATCTAGTATTGAGTTTTGAATAACAAGGAAGACGGTGTAGAGTCTTATAATGTTTACAATATGTCTTTTATGTGAGTTTTGCTGCACCGGTTCATCCTTGAGTTTGCTTCAAATAACCTTGCTAGCCTAAACCTTGTATCGAGAGGGAATACTTCTCATGCATCCAAAATCCTTGAGCCAACTACTATGCCATTTGTGTCCACCATACCTACCTACTACATGGTATTTCTCCGCCATTCCAAAGTAAATTGCTTGAGTGCTACCTTTAAAATTCCATCATTCACCTTTGCAATATATAGCTCATGGGACAAAATAGCCATAAAAACTATCGTAGTATTGAATATGTACTTATGCACTTTATCTTTTATTAAGTTGCTTGTTGTGCGATAACCATGCTTCTGGGGAACGCCATCAACTATTGTTGAATATCATGTGAGTTGCTATGCATGTCCGTCTTGTCTGAAGGATCTATCACCTTAATGATTGGAGCATGCAAATTGTTAGAGAAGAACATTGGGCCGCTAACTAAAGCCATGAATCATGGTTGAAGTTTCAGTTTTGGACATATATCCTCAATCTCATATGAGAATAATAATTGTTGCTACATGCTTATGCATTTAAGAGGAGTCCATTATCTGTTGTCCATGTTGTCCCGGTATGGATGTCTAAGTTGAGAATAATCAAAAGCGAGAAATCCAAAATGCGAGCTTTCTCCTTAGACCTTTGTACAGGCGGCATGGAGGTATCCCTTTGTGACACTTGGTTGAAACATGGCATGCAAAGATCCGGTAGTCCAAGCTAAGTAGGACGAGGTGCGGGCACTATTAGTATACTATGCATGAGGCTTGCAACTTGTAAGATATAATTTACATAACTCATATGCTTTATTACTACCGTTGACAAAATTGTTTCATGTTTTCAAAATAAAAGCTCTAGCACAAATACAGCAATCGATGCTTTCCTCTTTGAAGGACCTTTCTTTTACTTTTATTGTTGAGTCAGTTCACCTATCTCTCTCCACCTTAAGAAGCAAATACTTGTGTGAACTGTGGATTGATTCCTACATACTTGCATATTGCACTTGTTATATTACTTTATGTTGACAATATCCATGAGATATATATGTTATGAGTTGAAAGCAACCGCTGAAACTTAATCTTCCTTTGTGTTGCTTCAATACCTTTACTTTGATTTATTGCTTTATGAGTTAACTCTTATGCAAGACTTATTGATGCTTGTCTTGAAAGTACTATTCATGAAAAGTCTTTGCTTTATGATTCATTTGTTTACTCATGTCATTACCTTTGTTTTGATCGCTGCATTCATTACATATGTTTACAAATAGTATGATCAAGATTATGATGGCATGTCACTTCGAAATTATCCTTGTTATCGTTTTACCTGCTCGGGACGAGCAGAACTAAGCTTGGGGATGCTGATACGTCTCCAACGTATCGATAATTTCTTATGTTCCATGCTACTTTATTGATGATACCTACATGTTTTATGCACATTATATGTCGTATTTACGCATTTTCTGGAACTAACCTATTAACAAGATGCCGAAGAGCCGTTGCTGTTTTTTTTGGTTTCAGAAATCCTAGTAAGGAAATATTCTCGGAATTGGACGAAATCAACGCCCAGGTCCTATTTTTGCACGAAGCTTCCGTAAGACCGAAGGGATAACGGCGAAGCGACGAGGCGCCGCCACCATAGGGCCGCGCGGCCGGGGGCCCGCGCCGCCCTATGGTGTGGGCCCTCGTCAGCCTCCCCGACCTACCCTTTCGCCTACTTATAGCCTCCGTCGCGAAACCCTAGTACCGAGAGCCACGATACGGAAAACCTCCGAGACGCCGCCGCCGCGAATCCCATCTCGGGGATTCAGGAGATCGTCTCCGGCACCCTGCCGGAGAGGGGATTCATCTCCGGAGGACTCTACACCACCATGGTCGCCTCCGGAGTGATGAGTGAGTAGTTCACCCCTGGACTATGGGTCCATAGCAGTAGCTAGATGGTCGTCTTCTCCTAATTGTGCTTCATTGTTGGATCTTGTGAGCTGCCTAACATGATCAAGATCATCTATCTGTAATACTATATGTTGTGTTTGTCGGGATCCGATGGATAGAGAATACTATGTTATGGTAATTATCAATCTATTGTTTATGTGTTGTTTATGATCTTGCATGCTCTCCGTTATTAGTAGAGGCTCTGGCCAAGTTTTTACTCTTAACTCCAAGAGGGGGTATTTATGCTCGATAGTGGGTTCATGCCTTCATTGACACCTGGGAGTGACAAAGTTCTAAGGTTGTGATGTGTTGTTGCCACTAGGGATAAAACATTGATTCTATGTCTAAGGATGTAGTTGTCGATTACATTACGCACCATACTTAATGCAATTGTTTTGCTTTGCAACTTAATACTGAATGGGGTTCGGATGATAACCTGAAGGTGGACTTCTTAGGCATAGATGCAGTTGGATGGCGGTCTATGTACTTTGTCGTAATGCCCGGATTAAATCTCACTATATTTATCATATCATGTATATGCATTGTTATGCTCTTCTCTATTTGTCAATTGCCCGACTGTAATTTGTTCACCCAACATGCTTTTATCTTATGGGAGAGACACCTCTAGTGAACTGTGGACCCCGGTCCTATTCTTTACATCGCATACAATCTACTGCAATACTTGTTTTACTGTTTTCTTGCAAACAATCATCTTCCACACAATACGGTTAATCCTTTGTTACAGCAAGCCGGTGAGATTGACAACCTCACTGTTTCGTTGGGGCAAAGTACTTGGGTTGTGTTGTGCAGGTTCCACGTTGGCGCCGGAATCCCTGTTGTTGCGTGATGTCTACGGGTGCTTCTATTCTTGTAGACAGTGTTGGGCCTCCAAGAGCAGAGGTTTGTAGAACAGCAGCAAGTTTCCCTTAAGTGGATTACCCAAGGTTTATCGAACTCAGGGAGGAAGAGGTCAAAGATATCCCTCTCAAGCAACCCTGCAACCACAAAGCAAGAAGTCTCTTGTGTCCCCAACACACCTAATAGGTGCACTAGTTCGGCGAAGAGATAGTGAAATACAAGTGGTATGAATGAATATGAGCAGTAGTACGGCGCAAAAATAGCTCGCTGGCGTGCGTTGATGGTAGTAATATTGCAGGAAGTAAACATGCAGCAGAAAGAGTAGTAACGCAAAGAAACAAGAACAAGCTGATAGCAGTATTTAGGAACAAGGCCTAGGGATTAGACTTTCACTAGTGGACACTCTCAACTTTGATCACATAACAGAATAGATAAATGCATACTCTACACTCTTTTGTTGGATGATGGACACCACTAACTGTGTAGGATTACACGAACCCTCAATGCCGGAGTTAACAAGCTCCACGTATTCGATATTCATGTTTAAGTAACCTTAGAGTGCAAGATAGATCAACACAATTACACCAAGAACTAACATAGCATGCACACTGTCACCTTCACGCTTATGTAGGAGGAATAAATCATATCAATACCATCATAGCAATAGTTAACTTCATAATCTACAAGAGATCACAATCATAGCCTACGCCAAGTACTCACACGGCACACACTGTCACCTTTACACACATGGAGGAGGAATAGAGTACTTTAATAACATCACTAGAGTAGCACATAGATGAATAGTGATACAAAACTCATATGAATCTCAATCATGTAAGGCAGCTCATGAGATTATTGTATTGAAGTACATAGAGAGAGATGAACCACATAGCTACCGGTACAGCCCCGAGCCTCGATGGAGAACTACTCCCTCCTCATGGGAGCAGCAGCGTTGATGAAGATGGCGGTGGAGATGGCAGCGGTGTCGATGGAGAAGCCGGGGCACTTCCTCGTCCGCAGGTGCCGGAACAGACTCCTGTCCCCCAGATCTCGCGATGGCGGCGGCTCCTCGGGTTTCGCGTACCGTGGCTTCCTCCGTAAGGGTTTTCGATGCAGGGGCTTTATATAGGCGGAAGGGCAGCCTCGGAGGGTCGAAGGGGTGCCCACACCATAGGCTGGCGCCGGCCGTGCCGCCACCCTATCATCTGGGCCCACCCCCTCCGCGACTCTCGGGTGTTCGGATGCTTCCGGGCAAAATAGGAACCCGGGTTGATTTCGTCAATTCCGAGAATATTTCGTTACTAGGATTTCGAAACCAAAAACAGCAGAAAAAGGAACTGGCACTTCGGCATCTTGTTAATAGGTTAGTTCCAAAATGCATAATAATGACATATAATGTGTATAAAACATGTAGGTATCATCAATAAAGTAGCATGGAACATAAGAAATTATCGATACGTTGGAGACGTATCGCATCCCCAAGTTTAGTTCTGCTCGTCCCGAGCAGGTAAAACGATAACAAAGATAATTTCTGAAGTGACATGCCATCATAACCTTGATCATACTATTTGTAAACATATGTAATGAATGCAGCGATCAAAACAATGTTAATGACATGAGTAAACAACTGAATCATAAAGCAAAGACTTTTCATGAATAGTACTTCAAGACAAGCATAAATAAGTCTTGCATAAGAGTTAACTCATAAAGCAATAAATCAAAGTAAAGGTGTTGAAACAACACAAAGGAAGATTAAGTTTCAGCGGTTGCTTTCAACTTATAACATGTATATCTCATGGATATTGTCAACATAAAGTAATATAACAAGTGCAATATGCAAGTATGTAGGAATCAATGCACAGTTCACACAAGTGTTTGCTTCTTAAGGTGGAGAGAGATAGGTGAACTGACTCAACATAAAAGTAAAAGAAAGGTCCTTCAAAGAGGAAAGCATCGATTGCTATATTTGTGCTAGAGCTTTTATTTTGAAAACATAAAGAGAGCATAAAAATAAAGTTTTGAGAGGTGTTTGTTGTTGTCAACGAATGGTAGCGGGTACTCTAACTACCTCATCAACCAGACTTTCAAGAGCGGCTCCCATGAAGGACGTTATCTCTACCAGCAAGGTAGATCATCCCTCTTCTCTTTTGTTTACACATGTACTTTAGTTTAGTTTTTCTTTATTTATGGATGACACTCCTCCCAACCTTTTGCTTACACAAGCCATGGCTAACCGAATCCTCGGGTGCCTTCCAACATTCACATACCATGGAGGAGTGTCTATTTGCAAAATTAAGTTGCTTACTGATGAATCAGAGCAAAACATGTGAAGAGAATTATTAATGAAAGTTAATTAATTGGGGCTGGGAACCCCATTGCCAGCTCTTTTTGCAAAATTATTGGATAAGTGGATGTGCCACTAGTCCATTGTGAAAGTCTGTCAAAAGTAAATGACAAGATCGAAAGATAAAACACCACATACTTCCTCATGAGCTATAAAACATTGACACAAATAAGAGGTGATAAATTTTGAATTATTTAAAGGTAGCACTCAAGCAATTTACTTTGGAATGGCGGAGAAATACCATGTAGGTAGGTATGGTGGACACAAATGGCATGAATATTGGCTCAAGTATTTGGATGCATGAGAAGTATTCCTCTCGATACAAGGTTTAGGCTAGCAAGGTTATTCGAAACAAACACAAGGATGAACCGGTGCAGCAAAACTTACATAAAAGACATATTGTAAACATTATAAGACTCTACACCGTCTTCCTTGTTGTTCAAAACTCAATACTAGATATTATCTAGACCTTAGAGAGACCAAATATGCAAATCAAATTTTAGCAAGCTCTATGTATTTCTTCATTAATGGGTGCAAAGTATATGATGCAAGAGCTTAAACATGAGCACAACAATTGCCAAGTATCACATTATCCAAGACATTTTACCAATTACTACATGTAGCATTTTTCAATTCCAACCATATAACAATTTAACGAAGAGGAAACTTCGCCATGAATATTATGAGCTAAGAACACATGTGTCATACGAACCAGCGGAGCGTGTCTCTCTCCCAAACAATCATTTATTCAAACAAAAACAAAAACAAAAACATACAGACGCTCCAAGTAAAGTACATAAGATGTGACCGAATAAAAATATAGTTTCAAGAGAAGGAACCTGATACTTTGTCGATGAAGAAGGGGATGCCTTGGGCATCCCAAGCTTAGATGCTTGAGTCTTCTTGAAATATGCAGGGATGAACCGGGGCATCCCCAAGCTTAGACTTTTCATTCTTCTTGATCGTAGTATATCATCCTCCTCTCTTGACCCTTGAAAACTTCCTTCACACCAAACTTCAAGCAAACTCATTAGAGGGTTAGTGCACAATTAATAATTCACACATTCAGAGGTGACACAAACATTCTTTACACTTCTGGACATTGCATAAAGCTACTGGACATTAATGGATCAAAGAAATGAATCCAACATAGCAAAAGAGGCAATGCGAAATAAAAGGCAGAATCTGTCAAAAACAGAATGTCCGTAAAGACGAATTTAAAGCTGGCACCAGACTTGCTCAAATGGAAAAACTCAAAACTAATGAAAGTTGCGTACATATCTGAGGATCACGCTCGTAAATTGGCAGATTTTTTCGAATTTTCTACAGAGGCCTGTGCCCAGATTCGTGACAGACAGCAATGCTGTTTCTGCAGCGATCCCAAATATAACATCAACTTTGACATAGAAATTTTACTTGGCACAAAAAACATGATAAGGAGAGGTTGCTACAGTAGTAAACAACTTCCAAGACACAAATATAAAACAAAGTACTGTAGTAAAAAAACACATGGGTTATCTCCCAAGAAGTTCTTTCTTTATAGCCATTAAGATGGGCTCAGCAGTTTTAATGATGCACTCGCAAGAAATATAAGTTGAAGCAAAAGAGAGCATCAAGAGGCAAATTCAAAACACATTTAAGTCTAACATGCTTCCTATGCATAGGAATCTTGTAAATAAACAAGTTCATGAAGAGCAAAGTAACAAGCATAGGAAGATAAAACAAGTGTAGCTTCAAAAATTTCAGCACATAGAGAGGTGTTTTAGTAACATGAAAAATTTTACAACCATATTTTCCTCTCTCATAATAACTTTCAGTAGCAACATGAGCAAACTCAACAATATAACTATCACATAAAGCATTCTTATCATGAGTCTCATGCATAAAATAATTACTACTCCCAACATAAGCATAGTCATTCTTATTAATTGTAGTGGGAGCAAATTCAACAAAGTAGCTATCAAATATAGGAGGTATATTGTAATCATAATCAAATTTATCCTCCATAACAGGTGGTAACAAAAGACTACTATCATTATAATCATCATAAATGGGAGGCAAAGTATCATCAAAGTAAATTTTCTCCTCAATGCTTGGGGGACTAAAAATATCATGCTCATCAAAACCAGCCCCAAGCTTAGAATTTTCCATATCATTAACAACAATAGTGTTCAAAGCATTCATATTAATATGTTCAATGGGTTTTTTAATTTTCGCATCAAACCATCCATGTCTTAAATCAGGAAATAGAATAAAAAGGTCATTGTTGTCCATTATGCCTAACTAGTGTAAACAAGAAACCAAATGTCGCAATTGCAGTCTAAAGGAAATAGCTTCGAGCACACACACAATGGCGCCAGAAAAGTACTGTTACCTGGAACCGAAATATGAGTGCCTTTTACCTTTCCTCCCCGGCAACGGCCAAAAGTGCTTGATGTCTACGGTGCTTCTATTCTTGTACATGTTGGGCCTCCAAGAGCAGAGGTTTGTAGAACAGCAAGTTTCCCTTAAGTGGATTACCCAAGGTTTATCGAACTCAGGGAGGAAGAGGTCAAAGATATCCCTCTCAAGCAACCCCGCAACCACAAAGCAAGAAGTCTCTGTGTCCCCAACACACCTAATAGGTGCACTAGTTCGGCGAAGAGATAGTGAAATACAAGTGGTATGAATGAATATGAGCAGTACGGCGCCAAAAAGCTTAGCAGCTTGATGGTAGTAATATTGCAGAAGTAAACATGCAGTAGAACGCAGAGTAGTAACGCAGCAAAACAAGAAAGTGATAGCAGTATTTAGGAACAAGGCCTAGGGATTAGACTTTCACTAGTGGACACTCTCAACTTTGATCACATAATGAATAGATAAATGCATACTCTACACTCTTTTGTTGGATGATGGACACCACTAACTGTGTAGGATTACACGAACCCTCAATGCCGGAGTTAACAAGCTCCACAAATTCGATATTCATGTTTAAGTAACCTTAGAGTGCAAGATAGATCAACACAATTACACCAAGAACTAACATAGCATGCACACTGTCACCTTCACGCTTATGTAGGAGGAATAAATCATATCAATACCATCATAGCAATAGTTAACTTCATAATCTACAAGAGATCACAATCATAGCCTACGCCAAGTACTACACGGTGCACACACTGTCACCTTTACACACATGGAGGAGGAATAGAGTACTTTAATAACATCACTAGAGTAGCACATAGATGAATAGTGAACAACATATGAATCTCAATCATGTAAGGCAGCTCATGAGATTATTGTATTGAAGTACATAGGAGAGAGATGAACCACATAGCTACCGTACAGCCCCGAGCCTCGATGGAGAACTACTCCCTCCTCATGGGAGCAAGCATGATGAAGATGGCGGTGGAGATGGCAGCGGTGTCGATGGAGAAGCCTTCCCGGGGCACTTCGTCCCAGGATGGAACAGAGACTCCTGTCCCCGATCTTGGCTTCGCGATGGCAGCGGCCTGGAAGGTTTCGCGTACCGTGGCTTCCTCCGTAAGGGTTTTCGATGCAGGGGCTTTATATAGGCGGAAGGGCAGCCTCGGAGGGTCGGAGGGGTGCCCACATATAGGCCGCGCGCCAGGGCCCAGGCCGCGCCACCCTATCATCTGGGCCCACAGGCCCTCCGCGCTCTCGGGTGTTCCGATGCTTCCGGCAAAATAGGAACTGGGCGTTGATTTCGTCCAATTCCGAGAATATTTGCTACTAGGATTTCAAAACCAAAAACAGCAGAACAGGAACTGGCACTGGCATCTTGTTAATAGGTTAGTTCCAGAAAATGCATAATAATGACATATAATGTGTATAAAACATGTAGGTATCATCAATAAAGTAGCATGGAACATAAGAAATTATCGATACGTTGGAGACGTATCATTGCGCCGCATCACATTTCGCCACCATCAACCTTCAACGTGCTTCTTGGCTCCTCCTGGTTCGATTAAATCTTGGTTTCTTTCTGAGGGAAAACTTGCTACTGTGCGCATCATACCTTCCTCTTGGGTTTCCCAACGAACGTGTGAGTTACACGCCATCAAGTACCCCGCCCGGTTGGCATCAGTTTGTCGTCCGGTTGGCGTCGGGTAGGATCCGGCGTGCCGCCCGGTGGGACCGGGCGCGCCGGCGTGGCGGCCGGTCTGACCGGATGCTGGGTCGGCCTGGACTTCATCTTCCTCTCTCGCGCATGCCTCCCGCTCCTCCCTCGCGCGTCCATGGATTGTCTTGTCCAGCTCCATGTCCAGCTCCATGTTCAGCTGCTTCTCTCCTCCTCGTGCGATGGTTGCTCCCTCTTCATACCTGATCATACATAAGTAATAGCACTTAGGCAGTATAAAGTTCTCATCAATCAAAGTATCGTTTATGAACAAGTTCACCTGTTGTCTAAGTAGCGTCGCACGAACCCTTGTAATAGGTCCAATCCTAACTTCATTGGACTTGAGCTTCACAGCAGCTTCATCTTCATCTTGCAATGACGGAGGTAGTGTTATGGTAGGGATGTCCTCATCAGCAGGCAGCATCGATTCCTGCTATATCCCTTCCTCATTTAAGAGCGGGGACGAAGATAAGGGGGGACGAGCAGGGCTATGACCCTGATTTCCTTGAGGAAAATACCCATGCCCGATGCTTATCCATGGTGTTTTAGCAAGGTTTGCCCCCCTTAATCAGGTAACAACATTAATATTTCCCCCTTGAGTTTAATTCCAGGATCCGTTCCAGTTTCACAGCTTAAACAACCATTTGCTGACTAATCATCTATTCTTGATTTCTAACACTTTACCCCAAGACCTCCTTCATCATTAGGTCGACAAACTATATTCCATCTTGTTAGCCGATATTTACCTGGAAAGTTGGGGTTTGATCTCAAGGTTACAACTCCAAAGTAATTTGTAAATAATTCTAAATATGGTTAACTGAAGTTGCGGTCAAATAAAAGATTCTACCAATCATTTGAAAGACCCATCGAGATAAAGAACATAATTTCTAAAGTAGATTCCATTGACATTGTCTGGTAATAAACAATCCAACGCAAAATTTGGCAATTCATTTTTTATAGCCACTCCTTACGTAAGACACACCCGTTCACTCAAGAAATAGTAAAACATAATGCAAGTAATTCAATGAAAAGGTCCACATAAACACGTCTTGCGGAGCTACATCCATTTTCTATCTTGGATCTTTATCCTCGTCCTACGCAGGAGGATCATCATGGCCGAGATCAAAGTACACCCATGGTTCCTGAAGAACCTACCCCGTGATCTTAAGAAGGAGGTTCAATAGGCCTACTACAACCTAGGCCATTTTTTGGATAAAGGGAATATATTAATATCAAAAGATACCAATTACACCCAGCCTCTGCAACAACGCACCACCCTAATGGCACTACGGATGCACACAGCCAAAAAAAGGAAAATAAAACTAAGAAAATAAAGTCCCGCTACAGTATCTCGGGCCTAACAACAGCAATACATCCACCACCAAGACAACACCTAAAATACAGACTCTCCAAAAACGACGCCTTCAAGAAGGGAACAGTGCTCTAACACCGTCGTCGCCCGATCAAAGATCTTAGTTTTTCACCCTGAAGATAGTCCCCGCTCTCAAAACAATGCCTCCAACAAGGTCATTGCTGCACAACCAGTCAAGGCCCGACCTTTGGTTTTCACCCTGAAAGGTAGGACTCTGAACTTCACCTGTGTTGTCGCCCCACTTTCATACCGCTGCTGTGAAGCCCGGAACACCAAGCCAGTTCCATCTCACCACCAAGATCCGACCACCATTGCTCTTCCACCAATCTTGACTTTCATGACCTTCTCCGCCAACACCATGGAAAGAAAACAAGCTCCATGATATTAACAACCAGCAGAGCTTCGAAGCGCTCCCTCTGAAACCAAACGGTCAGATAAAAAACATGGGTGCGCTCGACCGAAAACACCCAATCCAACAATCTTCAGGCACTGATCGCACAATGAATTTCGCCGGCAGGACCTTCCGGAACACGACAATCCAGCAAGCTCGGTGGGAAGAAGCTTCCGAACGATCTTTACTTGGCGCGAGAGAAACCCTAGGACTGCCACCTTTATAAGGCAGAACGGCAGGCCCCCTCGCCGCCGCCCGCCGGCAACCTGCTCCGCCGCGGACGCCGCACTCTACCAGCGGCCATGAGACAGCAACGAGAACGGCGACGACGAAGCAGGGTCGACCCCGACCAGAACCGGCCCAAGCATGCAGCGAAGAGGACCGGATAGGCAGCACGGGAATCACCCAGATCAAGATCTGGAGTTTTCCCCAACGCCACCCAATCTGGCCAAGATCTTCACCGCTGGACAAGGCGCCGCCGGAGGAGAGTCTCCGCCACCACCCCGACCAGGGGCGCCACCCTGGTCGATGCACGCAGATGAGCCGCCACCACCGCCCTAATAGCCATCTCCGGCGTCCACCACCCCAGTCCACCTTCGGGGGCTGGGCCCGCCGCCACCGCGGCAAGGGCCGGCGGCAGCGGCGGCTAGAGGAGCAGGCGGAGTGGGCTGTAGGCGGCGGCGGCGCGGTATCGCCCCGGTGTCGCCCTAGGGAGCGACACGGGCGCGACCTTGTTTCAACAATATATTCGGAATGTCAAAAGTACAACCTAGGCCATGCCAAGGTATGGTGCCTCCAGGAGTGTCCATACCTCCTCCAATGGCGATGTGGAGAATCTTATGTACTCGGCGCATAGCATGGAGAAGACCATGCAGATCATGCATGAGGCGCAAACAGCAGAAAACTCAACAAGCATGTGCCCAAATACGGCTTAGATGTTTGTCAATGTGGGGTATCCAACGAGGAAAATAACTGGGAGGAGGAGGAGGAATATTATTGAGAGGGCGAGTAGGATTAGATGATGCACGACGTACACAAATGGGGACTTCGACAATAGCAGGCTCCAAATATGACCAAAATAAATCACCATATTGTTGGCATGCTACTGCAATTACTCTTGATCATGCCTAGTCCAACAGTGTGTTTATACTTGTGCCCTCATTTTTTAATAATGATTAACAACTTTGACTATGCTAACATGTCAATTGTAACAAGTTAGCTAATTAAGTTGAGGTTGTATGTCCAAACCTCTTTCTTGCATTTCATTAATGCTCTTATACTTATATTTTCACCATGTAAAAGGCTTGACACTTTAACAATGCATAGTAAGTCCCCACAGTCATTTTTCCATTAACTCAAAATATTTACTTCCCTTATATATAAATGCTATCAATTAAAAAACAAGAATTTTTTAGTATGTTTTCAATCCATGATGAGAGTAAAGGTACAATATTAGCATTCACCTATGATTAATCATGGTGCCAGCAAGTCTCACAATCACAATACAACATGACCTATCAAACCTTCTAGTGGTTATATGGAAAGTTGGGGCATGATGCTAAGGTCCAGCCTCGAGGAGATGGCTCGGTCTTCATGAATTGACACGGACGACGATGAACACATCAAATAACACACACAAGTGGAGGCGAGCACTCACACACACCGACACACGATACACATCGTTTGCTCCGGTAGGCCCTGTCCACCCAAACAATAGAATCATAAGGAAGAGATTGCAAATCAACAGAGTTCCTTGAGAAAGATCACCAAGCAATTGATATATTCTATGGTGTGAAGGAACTAATAGTGATAGAATCCAAAGGAAAGAGTAGCAAGTAATAGAGTGCAAGCCATAGAAAGATCAATTCCAAGAGGATGTCGTGTACAACTCCAAAGATGGATCTAGGGAGAGGTAAGGGACAATGTGTTAGTTGGGGCAGTTGTGGATAAGATTAAATGGCCAATTTTCCACTCTGCAAGTGGTAGTATTGGCTATTGTTCATAGGCGGTAGTTGTGTAGTTCTAGTGGAATTACAGAACAATACCGGGCCCATATCCAAGAGCGCCAGAGGGAATACACGGTAGTACTGCTGCTAGGACCAAGCAGTAGTACCGCTTCTCGGATTCAACGGAGGTCATGTGCGTAGCTATGGGTGATCAGGGTCGGTTGTACCGGAGTCCTACGTGGGTTCATAATGAACGCTGTGCGGATTCGAGGTCACCGCCAATACACGAACCACGAGGGCGAGCCGCCACCTTTACTTGCGGGCGCGAAGGGCTCCCCCATCCCCAACTGTCGTTGCCGGTACACGGGGAGGAGGACAACAAGACCGTCCTGACCGGGGATTTCGCCGAATATGCGAATGCTGAATCATGAAACAAATATCGTCATGCATAAGTTTTTCTTACAAGGTGTATGGACATCTTTTTTCTTGTGAAATCAACAAATTATTCAAATTAGAAAATGCATGCACCTAATTAAATTTTCCATTATGGTAAAGGAATTGCTTGATCTTTTTTGACAGATGTTCTTTTTGTGGGATGGGTTTCTTTCTACTTGCAATGTTAGCAATGAAATAATAATATAGATCAATTGAATTAAATATTCTCTACATCTAATAAGGAGTGTTAGTTGTTAAAATACCGAAAAGTCCTTTTGGATCATGGGCACCAGTGATCTCAGTGTATTAAAAAATTCGAAAATTATATTTATATATTTCAAAAAATTATGTAGCAAAATTCTAAAAGTAGCCAATGATGTATTCCACTATCGTATAAAATCTCAATTACAAATGTTTTATTTTCTGAGCTACACAAAAATGACAAATTCTGATTTTTTTTTTTTTTGAGATTTGAATCACTATACTCAGATCCACATATTTATTATTTTTGTGCAACCCAAAATACACATTATTTTCAGTTGAAAATTTACACGTTTGTGGGATACAATACTACATCATGATTTATTTTCAGATTTTTCTAAAACTTAAAAACATGATTTTTAATTATTTTTCTACAAAGGGATCACTGGAGCTCATGTGCACCAAATCTCTGTCCTTAAAATACGTTGAATAATAAATATTCTAGCAGGAGGTCGTATACGTACAAAAATCTAAAAGTAAGGAAAACACTGTGCCATACCGCCGGCTTCCCACGAGCGAGCGGAGCGAGACCAAAATCAGAGCGATCGCTTCGTCCGACCAACCTCCCAGGCCCAACTTCGAACTTAGGAAGCCCACCTCGTCCAGCCACCTCTGCGCCCAGAAACGAGTTTTGCCCGAGCTCGATCGTGATTTGCTAGTCAGATGACCTCTCGCGGTCGCGGAGGAAGCCACAGGCGACGAAGCCTGGGCATGCGCCGGGTGATATTGGGACGCTGGGTCCGCCCGGGTTCATTGACTGCCTTCCCGGTCCTCTTTCTTTCTGATCATCTCACCATCTTTTCCTTCTCTAAGTTTCAGTGTCCTGTTATCATGAATGAAGTTCTTGGTGGCTAGTACCTGCACACAGCAATGTAGTATTAGAATGATTTAGCATTCCATCCGTTACATGCAGAGGTCTCATGCTGGGGTCATTGGCCCATTTAGGGGACTTAGAGCATCTCCAGTCGCGTCCCCCAAAGCGTCCCCCAAAGGGATTTGAGGCGCGCCGGACAAAAAAACCGTTCCAGGCTTCCAGCCGCGCCCCCAAAGCCCATTTTGTCCGGCGCGGCCCGATACGGTGTCCGGCGCCCCGAGCCCGTCCCCGTCCCACAGGGGACGCTCGGGGGACGCCGGGTGAATTTTCCTTATCTTCTATGGTTTTGTCTCATGCTGGGGTCATTGGCCCATTTAGGGGACTTAGAGCATCTCCAGTCGCGTCCCCCAAAGCCCATTTTTGTCCGACGCGGCCCAATACGGTGTCCGGCGCCCCGAGCCCGTCCCCGTCCACAGGGACTCGGGGACGCGAACACAACGAAGCGAGGCGGGCTCCCACATGTCGGCGACTATTTGCATAAACCGTTGGTTCGCGCCTCTTTTCTCGTCGACTTCCTTCCTTCCCGCGCCTCCCACCCCACCGCCGCCGCTGGATTTCCCGGCCGTTTGGGCGTCCGATCTGCTGCGAGTCTCCACCCTTGTCGCGTGGGGCTCCGCGGCCGTGCCGCCGCGCGTCGGCGCGTCCCCGCGCCGTCAATCCGCCCCACCTCCGCGCGAAGGTGCTCGACGACTTGCTGTAGGCGCGAATGGTCGCTTGTTTGTTGCGTACGCTGGCGCAATTTAACCATTGATTTTGCTTTAGCCATGGACAGCGACGATGAGATGGTTGCCCTGCTGCTGGAGGACGAGCAAGCGTTCGACGACGACATGCGGGAGCATTTGCTGATCATGACCTGTGGATTTGGCATTCTTTCTTTGGCATGGCGGGATCACACAATGACATCAACGTGTTGCAGCGGTCTCCGGTGTTCAGCAGACTAGTGGAAGGGCATGCTCCACCATGCAACTATGAGATCAATGGCCACCAATATACCAAAGGCTATTATCTATGAGTGTCAAGGCCCTCTCGCGGAGGTTGATCATGAGTTGCCTGCAGATTTTGCTGATTTTCTCGCCATGCACGCAGAGATCCGTGACAGCAATGTGCATGAGCAACTTCAAGCTGATCTCGTTGAGCATTTGTGGAGGATCAAAGGAAATACCGTGGCACCTTGATGTATCATCTAGCCCTTTTTATTATATTTGATTACTTGTTTTATTGTTTGTTGTAATTTAATTTGAAAACAATCCTCGAAAACATTTTTTTTCATATGCTACATTTGATATAAATGGTTTATGTGTTAAAAAAAATATTTTTAATGTTTGGGGGCGGCGTTTGGGGGACGCGGCTGGGGAGCGACGTCCCCCAAACGCGGCACGAACAAAACACGTCCCCAAACGCTCAATCCGGCGCGGTTTGGGGGACGCTTTGGGGGACGCGGCTGGAGATGCTCTTAGAGGTATTCACGGAGGTTCCGCAGGCCACTTCGTACCACATGATCTCTTGGGACCCAAGTCACGCAAATAACTTAAATAAGTTGAATGGTGTTGCAACTTAAACACAAGATGATGACAATCATATAAGAGAGGCACATACCATAATTTTCTTTAGTACATTCTGTTGGTGTATCTTGAGCAATTAAACACACATGTTATCAGCTGGTTATTTTTACGCAGTGGAATATGTAAGACACATTTAACAATTGGAAAAATAGTAAAATATCATGCAAATAACTCAATGATAACCTACTTATAAACACCTTCTATCCTCGAGGTTCCTCAGTTTGGTGATTTCTAATAATGCACCGGAGATCGCTACCAACAAATTGGCTAGACCGTACTGCTTAGGAATATTGTATGTACCAAAATACTTACGGATATTAAATGTACAAGGACATACACATATTTTCATACACATACACTGTAAATATCACATTCAATCCAAGGAGACATGCGATTTTTTTCCTTTCAATCCGAGAGGAATGATGTCGTGGACTACATGACACCCTCTCGTAGCTGACCGGCTAGCTTTGCCTTCCAAAATGAATGAACGAAATTCCTTAGACAATCACGACTCTGCGAAGCTGAGCTTGATATTTGTTCAGGCGAGCAGGGTAGCTGTGGACGAGCTAGGGTGTGGGCGAACAGGTCAGTGCACGGGGCGCGCGGTAGAGCTCTAGGGTTGACGAGGAAGAGCGGGTGAATGCGAAAAACTATATAGACGGTGACAAAGTGGGGCGGTGCATGCTGCGTGTGAGGGGGGGTTTGGTGATTTACCGTCGGGGTGGCGATTTTGACCGAGTGGACTGGACATATGAAATTAGGTTCATGCTCGGTCTGGTGTATGTAGCCATATTTTTGTTCATATGTTATCCACGTAAAAGTTTATCTCGGGTTAGATGTGATATGTACTTTACCAAGAGTATAGGGTTCATTTCAGACTAAACAATGTTTAGGACAAAAAGTGAAGTTTCTCGTTCAGGACAAAAAAATAAACTGTCTTCTTGGTGCGGGATAATGTGTTGAATTGCACCAGGAATCACTGCAACCCTGCAATGACCCTGCTGCCTACAGCCTAGAACTTATCTGAATCTCTGATTTTGTTTTAGCTTCAGTCGAAAGCCATCCGCTATGGAAATGGAGCAACTTCCCCACGCACAATGACGGTTGCACCTGCACACATCGAGGTAGATGCCGTCAACTTTCCCTGGGCTGACAGCAGGTCGCCGTGCGGTAGACAGCTCTGTATGGGGCTGATTCGGATGGTTTCTCACTTATCCGATGATCCGATCCGAATGCAAAGGTGACGGAAGTATCGGCGAAAACGGTCAGAACACGACCCACCCAGCACGGCTCTCTGGTTCACTTTGCTGAGTCGATCGGCACGACCAGCTAACAAACCGGCTTTCTGTTCTAGATGGTCTTACCTTTGTTGCCCGTGCGCATCCTCTGGACCGGTCATCTTTTGTCTTAGGTTCACACGCAGGTCACCATCACGTCAAGAGTCAGCGTAAGACAGGCTGAATTCTAAGTCAATGCTTAGGAAGAGGAGAAACGCTAGAACAGGATCGTATCAGCGCATCACAATCGGTAACTAGGGTGGGAATCACGGCGAATTCGCATTGGTTTCCATGTGGTTTATAGGGGGCTACTATGACACCCTATTTTTTAGGCCCTAGAGCTGCTTCATTCACTCTGGGCGGTGGTACAAATTATACAAAGGACCTCCAAAGAAAGGAAAATTACAAATTGGTCCTAGAAACACACACAAAGGACCACAGTAACATTTCTGAAAACGCAAAGCAATCCATCTGCCTCATCGCCGAACTAGAGGGATGGAAACCACCGACGGCCACCATTTTTATCATCAGGGACCATACCACTTGGGATGAAGAAGGTAAAAGTCACCGCCGTAGCTCTATCGAAGAAGGGCCTCCTCTGTTGGAGCTTGAGTGGAAGCACACATCGTGTCGTAAGATGCCCTCTTTTGGCATCGGAGATCAACGATCTTTTCCTGACCGCTGTAGTAGAGCTAAAAAATGCAACTGAAACTCCCCATCGCCACGAGCCTCAATTCCTTTGAGCTTCCGCACCACCACTTCTCCCCTCGTCTCCACGGTCGGCTAGAGAAGAAGGTACATGCAGCTCAAAAGAACCATTCTTGCAGAAGTCACATACCTTATTTATGGAGATGCAGGTGGAGATCCTCGACGTCACATCTGGCTCCGCCCAATGGAGCTCCACAACAAGGAACAACAACACCCACATAATATGGATCTAGCCTTGGAGATCCAGCCTTTGACTCCCGGCATGAACCCAACTACCGGCATGAAGCCAAACCAGCGAAGGAAACCTACAACTACTAGTCCTATCCACACTGGCGCCTCTCCATGTCTAACTATGATCGCCTAATCCGGCGGAGAGGACATAGGGTCACCCCGGTCTCATTGGGCGAGCTCTCAGCTACTGTTTCACGCCTGGGAGAGGACGAGGGGGGAGTGAGCAAACACCGGTATGTTCTTAACCAGGGAGAAACCAGCAACTTGTTTACGGGCAGACACAAAGGAAGCAGAAACGTGTCCCAGACCGAAGCTGAAAGAAACTTGATCATCCGAAGAAGATCTTTTTCTTTGCTGGTTCCCCAGAGGCTTTGTTATGTTAATCCATTTCCTAAGTAGATTGGAGTGGTTTGGAGAGAGCTATAGAAAGAAATCAACTTAAATGGGAGTAATACATGTCAAACCCGAACTAGACGAGAGAGGGATAGGCGCATAGGCTTAGTGATCCAAGCTTTATGAGAAAATAGATGTAACTAAATAATAAAAAAGTAGAGTTATAAATACTACAAATATCGTGGTTTTAGTTTAAATTTAAACATAATTAAGAACACAAAGATTTTTTCGATATGGGAGTATATCCCTCTGCATTAGTCGATACACACGGTTTTCGTTTATTTCTGGCCAAATTCTGTACTTTTTATTTATTAATGAAAATGGCAAGTCTTTTGCCTCGTTTCAAAAAAAAAAAGTTCAGGTAACACGATATTTAGTGTTTTACAATCAAGAAGCAGACAAGGTCGATAGATGTGTCAAGCATATAAAAATGCATATAAAGAGACTCCATTTTCTAGTCTACTAATATGCCACCATTTAATAGCCTCGAAAAAAAATCATCCATATCCTCTTGCTGGGCAGTAGCGTAGGAGCAGGAATGCCCAAGGCTGCTGTCTACACGAAGATGGCAAACGGGATGTGAACGGTGGCTTGTGTGTTTCAACCCCATGGTTTCTAGTGTAACCCAAGGCCACCTGCTGACAGGGAAGTGCCTGACAGCTGATTTGGACCAGCATCGGACTGAAGGAGTACCGATTGCACCTCCTCTATCACGGATAAGCACGAGTCCAATTATTTAACCATTTCGCTCGGCTGCTTGCGTCTTGTTTATATTAAATCCAGGCGATCAAAAGGATACTATCTTGACCCCTTTGCGCCCCCAAGTTGCTGCACCAACCCAATCACCGCCGAACCACTCGAACGCCTCGACGGCTCAAACCTCAAAGTAAGCAATTGGAGATTGGTTTAATTAATCCGCGAGTGCGTGCTAGCCTTGCACCTGCCGCATTTTTCTTTTATGTTTGTTTGATTCGGCATGCAGTGGTCCGTTCCGTTTTGGGTTTGATTTCAGGTCTCTCTCTGTTGACAAATCTTCAGGCTAATCGTGCCGTGCATCACCTTTCGTCCCAGTTTTTTTTTTTGGTTAGTCAAACATGTGATCCTGGTCATAACTCAGAATCATCGTTTTCCGATGTGCATCGTTCACTAGAAGATGGATTATTTATCTTTCAATTAGACAACGAATGGGAAACCTGTTAATTTGAAAGGAATCGTTGACACTCTAGTTAAAATGCTACTCCTACCAAGAAAATAGTTGAACAAAGAATATTCTTAAGGTGTTAAGTGAGATCCCGTCTAAATTCCATCTATAATTTATTTTACGAAATTATAAAAACTTGTCTGGCTCCTACTAGTATCATTTAAAGCTCAAACCAAAGAATTTGTTTGTGATTCCTAGAATCGACTTAATTGGCTGCCGCAGAATTCAAATTGGTATTACAATTCCGTAGGTTTCATTCCATATTCAACCTTAGTTCCTCTCGCTACACTATCATTTTACGTGGATTTGCCAAATAAAATGGTACTCCCTTTGTGCTGAAATATAGTGCACCGGTGTGTATTAGGTTTTTTCAAAGTTAAATCGTGTCAACTTTGACCAAATCTTTACGAAAACATATCAACATCTAGAATATCAAATGAATGCCACTAGATTCATCATAAAATATACTTTTATATGGTATAGATTCTGCATTCTAGATATACATAATTTTGTCAAAGTTAGTGCATTTTCAATTTCGTGAAAGTCAACACACACTATATTATGTAAAGGACTAAAGGAGGGATCCATTTACATCTCTAAACTTGGTCAAAGCATCCTCCATTCTAGTTCATCTCATCCAATCGATATACAATGGTGGGTGCCAAGGGATTTGCTAGTTCTCAGCTAGCTCAGTTAAATTTTACACCATTTGATTTGTTTCATGATTTGTGCTAGTTATCACCGAAATTCAGGCGGGATCCACTTACATCTCTAAATATTTTCCATTGTAGAAACGTTTGTGCAAGTTTTTTGCATCACTACTTTTCACATACTACAAGTTTCTCCACTTCACCACTCGCTACTGTGCCGACGCCAGTAACTCTCGCCACAAATTCCACACCAAACCACACAGGAACACACATCTCCAACTGATCGATCACGTTTTTTGGGCGATGCATTTCGCCATTGACGCCTTCTTCGTGCTCTCTGTTCCTCGGCTTGCTCAATGCTTCCCTCAAATGACTAATCGCTCACGAGAACGGTCACTGATCCATTCGTCGCTTTAGCTCACTAGCTGCTGAACAGGACCGGCGACGAACCACGGCTGGGCTGGGAGGGTCAGCTGGACCGGAGCCTGCACCGGCGTCGGCGGCGGCACCAGGGCCATGGACATGGACTCTGCCGCGGCTTCGCCTCTCTTCCTCCGCTTCGACGACCCGGAGGTGCTGGACGAGGGAGAAGAAGAGGAGTCGGAGCTCCCCGGCTGCGGGCATGGACGCTTGTCTCCCACGGCTGCGGCGGCCGCGGCTGCCGCGGCGATCTCGGAGCCGATGCGGAGCGGGAAGTTGAGGAGCGCGCGGGAGCCGCGCATGCGGTAGGCGGCGCGGTCGTACGCCACGGCGGCGTCCTCGGCGCTGTCGAACGTGCCGAGCCACACGCGCGCGCCGTTCTTGGCAGGGTCCCGTATCTCCGCCGCGAACTTGCCCCACGGCCGCTGCCTCACCCCTCTGAAGTGCTTCCCCCTCGACGCCGAGGCCGCCACCTCGCCCTCCTCGAACCTTGGCGTCACCGACGCCACCTCGTCCGTCGTCTCGGGCCCGGGCGACGGGAGGAAGCTGCCGAGGTAAGAGCCGTCGTAGGAGTCAGGGGAGAGCACGGGCTCGGGCTTGACGGCGGCGAACGAGCCGTCGGGGAGCCAGCCGCAGGAGAAGGCGTCGCGGAGGGCGCCGTAGACGACCATGTCCTCGGCGTCGTTGGGGCGGAACGGGAGCGACTCGCTCCACTGGTCGGCCACCAGGCTGCCGAAGCTTGCGCTCCGGCAGTACACCGGCCGCTGCGCCGGCGCGTCCTCCATGAGCTGCTGCCGGATGCTCTCCAGCACCGCCGCCTCGGACGCCGGATTCAGCAGCATCTTGTCTTGTCTCGTTTAGTCTTCGTGTTTTCCTGTGATGATTTGAAATTTGCTCTTTCGGATTCGCTGTGTGTCAACCGGAAATTAGTGGATTTTATCTGTGGAGGAGCTGGTGTTCCGCCTCGGTTTATATACCGCGAAACTGAGGCGTTGTCGCTTCTCACGTGCCTCTGGTTTCCATGAACTTTCCTTCGTTTTTTAGCGCCACGTGATTCAATTGTTTTTCTATCGTTTTTGGGAGAAGTTGACGATGGTAACAGGTTCCACAGATTTGGAAGATAAGTTTCTTTTTGGTGGTGATAGTTTTGGAAGACGATGACGATTGTAACTTGTAACTAGTAGACTGATACAGTACTTCTCACTCTGGTTACTCAATCCCACTCATGGTTTAGACTAGCCACGCTAGGGAGTAATATAACTAATATCATGCATAAACTAGAAAATTTAATAATAATTACGTTATATACATTAAGTACACACATTTGCATTAAGATGGTACAAAATATTAAATATGAAGAAAATATGACACTACGTCATGATTATATGCATTGTAAAGGAGATATCATGTGCATGATACTAGTGTATGATATTTTTCACTATGACCAGTCTTAGGTGAAACTTATCACATGTACTAAACCAATACACTATTCTTGTACTTGCAGACCGGAGAGGAGGAAATAAAAAAAGAATATTTTTTCCGTGCATTCATTATTGCAATAAACATACCATATGGTACTCCACTATACTAGTATCGAATTCGGGACAGACGGAGGAAGTCTTTATAAGAGCATTGGCAGCTATGTCTATTAGTTACACAAACATGGAGATGGCAACGAATCATTTTGACATTATTGTGCTTTGTAGGGTGTTTGTCTTTGGTGCCGGTTTCAGTGTTCTGTTGTAATCACCGCCCTCTCTGGAAACTGTGAAGTCAGGGATATGTATATGGTTTTAGGTCAATACAAAGACGTGGCCGAAAGAATTAGATTGACCGAACTTTCGAGGCTATGGGGTCGTCCCTTGTCACGTCTAGGGAGGGCAGACGCATCTTCGGGAATTGTGGGCGTTCCCTCGGCCTTTTGCATCCATCTTGGTGTCACGGTGCTTCTTTTACCATAAAATATGGTGTGACTAATTCTCAGCCGACTGAAAACTAGCTTAGTTCTCAGTCAGATGACATCATCGAATCTCAGTTACAACCTATGTTGCAACTCACCATTAACACGAATCACGAAGCAAATCTAACGGTTAGGAGGTATTTTCCTAGTTGCATCCGCATTTGCAACTGAAGTTTTTTCAATTGCACCCCAATTGCAACTGAGAAAAAATTAGTTGCAGCCCAACTTGTAACTCAAGTGAATGAATTGCGATGCAAATCTTATGGTGTAGGACTCAACTAAGAAATAATTAGTTCTCAGCAGCAAAACCGTAAAAATAACGTGGAAAATATTTCAGGTCCATTTGAGTTTAGGAAGGTTTCCAAAAGTAAAAAAAAAATACACGAAAATAGGAAATCTCCACCCGTAGCTAGGGTTAAGTACCAAATAAAGGGAATCCTCCGGAAACTATAATTATGATGCAAAGATGTGAGATATTGATCTAATAAACTGCAAATTTCTCCACGAGATGTGAGATATATGTTTCCGACGTATCAATCGGCTGCATGATCTCGCTGCACTCCTTCCTCCCGCATCAGCTAGATGCTCCCTTCTCCGATTCACTTTCTTCGCTTCGTGCATGGATGTCCTCTTGATCCAACACCTCAATTATGGTCTTCTCGTCCTCACCATTTGTTCTCATCTATTGCCGCTCTTTCTCCATCCCCCTGATTCGTGATGGTCGGGAAGTCAGGGAGCTAGTGACATGGAGTACTTCCATGAAACAAAGGTTCTCCTTAATGACAAGCTCCGTAAGATGGTGCGCCAAGGGTAAAATGGTTGGTGGTTAGCTAAACTGGTTCTGATGGGGCTACGACGAGCAAGATTCATTGGGGCAAGCCTGAAACAGGTGAATGCGATGTCTGCGTCATTGATGGTAAAAGAAGTTACATGTACTTCAGATTGTTTTTGATGTTCCATGTGTTGTTTTGACATGTTTCAAGCACATACATATGTTGTTTGTTACATAAGGCTGAGATTTGTTGCAATGCTTACGGACATATGTTATGAAAGGTATTACTTATGTTAACAATGTTCTTTTTCGTTGTTGTTAGTGTTATTTTATATATTGCCTTAGTCTGTTTGTTTTATTTTGTGTGTGCTCCAGCCTATTTAAACTCTTTTTGTTGCCATCAACGGGTGATATTTGTGTATGCATAACTTTTGCTGGATCGGCTTTGCAACGACTTTGAGCAAGTCTTCGTAGGGTCATAGTGAGAGATTTCACAAGGATGGGGTAGATGTTACCTGCATTTCGTCCAAAAAAGAACAATGTTATATATACAAAAAGGCACATAGCATAGTTTTACAAATGTAAAGAGTTTACAGTAAGTTATACTGAAGTATATATCAGATGATGAGAAACCCGACAATCAAGCAAAAAAAATCACTCGGCTGAAGAATAGTGTATGCCCATTAAGTTGCATCATTGAACAGACAAAAGACACAGTGACATCAAGGAAAAATTCTTCATGAACTTTTGCGTGTGTTATATCGCTGCTAGCTAGGGCTGGAATTCGAGCCGAGCCGAGCCAGCTCGGCTCGACTCGCTAAAGCTCGGTCAACAGTCGAGTTAGCTCGACTCGACTCGTTTAACAATCGAGCCCAATTTTGAAACTCGGCTCGGCTCGCAAAGCTCGCTAGTAACTCACGAGTAGCTCGTTTAAAATTATCAAATAAAATATGTAAAACGTATAATGCATTGTACTTGAATATTCGGGCACGAATGATGCACAACAACAATTATGATTATGCTATCAGAACAATATAAACTACAACAATAAATATATCATGAGCATAAGATCGCCATGTATAAAGCACACATATACTTGCATATTATGGTGGGCTTGGACCGACACGACACTACTTGCTCATTTCAGGCTGGATTAATTTGTTTTACTAGATTACACAACCTACTATTCATTTTTACCGAGCTAAATGAGCTACTCGCGAGTTCAATGAACTCGGCTCGTTTAGCTTGAACTCATTTAACGATAAAATTTAAAACTCTGCTCGGCTCATTATATACCGAGTTCGAGTCGAGGCGAGCCGAGTCGCGTGTTACTCACTTAGCTCGCGAGTTTCGAGTTTTCATTTCAGGCCTACTGCTAGCTGATCTCATTCGTTCGTATGCATGAAAATCCATTTTGATAGTTCTAAGTCGATCCAGAATTAAATTAGTTCTAGGTCAGCTCTTGAACCGTTAGATTTCATAGATAATCATATATAGGTGTGCAATTGTTATTTATTTTTGAGTTACACATGAATTGTGTGACACCATCTGTGACTGCGAGAATGAGTAAAGTGGTTGCCGTAATTAATTTCTGTGCTGAGCATACTCACTATCACCATCACGCAACTTGAGCATACATAAACTTTCTCGAAAATCATATACAGTACATACTAAAAAGTTAGTTGTATTTTGATAGTGCTTGACGTACTGTTCTCGCCCGTGGCACGTGGTGCATTTCACCAAGCATACCCTGAGGCCTGAACGCTTGACCTCGTCGCCGTTCCGAACCAATCTATCTAGCTAGTTCCACGCCAACCAAATTATTCCAGCTTGAATTGATTCACATTAGAATACGCAGATCGAGTGCCGTGCAAGTTGTATTATATACACGACACGAGATAATGTCTTGTGCTTGACAGGAAAGAGGTGGGGTGGATTTGGCGGTTCATCCGGTGTCAAGGCGCTCCACGGATGAAGAGAAAAACCAGAGCCATGCGCAGCAATCATGTTGGCTGCGATGGGGACTCGGAGTCGGAGACAGGTGAAACTTCAGGGTGGTTTCCTCTCTGTCGTCCACCAAACGATCTACTGCCACACGTGCAAGAATGGCCTCACTGACACTTGAACAAGGAAATCCCACTGATACTTAAATGTTCTATCTAGAAGGTACTGAAAAAACTATTACTCCATCTAATGCCTTTTACCAAATTCAAATTAATTAAAAAGATCGGAGAAATAATATGAGTTAATTAGAGGAACTGTAGAGAGCGGCCAGAGCAAATTTCACTCTAGTCAAAGTAAGCTACAAAAGACCGCTGTTTTATTTTTGGATAAAGGGTTTATATATTGAAAAAGATATTTAGTGCACCTGGTCTACAACAACTCAATATGAAGAGTAAGTCAAGACATTAACGATACACACCCAAATTAGTGAAAAGGAAGAAAAGGAAATAAAAGTTTACGACACTGAAGTAAACTGAATCGATCAACACTCAACAATAACTAGCGACATCAACCACCAACTGAGACAATACCTGGGCTACAAGAAAGGTCCTCTAGCAGCAACGCTTTCAGAAAGGAAACGACTCACAAGCAGTGTTGTTACCGGATTAAGTCACTGAAGGCCACATCGTGGTTTTCGACTGGGAAAGTAGGTTGAGTAATATGTATGTAATGCCTTCAACAAGAAAACAATGTGTAGAACAAAAAAGTTCTTCTGGCACATGAGCTCCAACGATCTCTCTATATCAAACTTAAAAAAAACATATTTGTAAGTTTCAAGGAAATATTGAAAACGATTCTAGACTTTGTCGATGATATTCTACAAGCATGCAAAATCGAAATGCATTTTTTTCATTTGAAAATGTGATACTCGGGTCAACACATTGTAGCTCAAAGTGTACATTATTTTCCAATTGATGGTTTGCACGTTTGCGGTATACATAAATGGCTACATCCTGATTTTTCTTCAGATTTTTTTAAAACTTAAAAATATGATTTATTTTTTATTTTTTTAAAGGGCCACCGGTGGCATGCGACCAAGCATCCAATCCGTGTAAAGTGTAAACACATATACACTCCAAAGATTGAGATGCACGCAAACAATTCCAGCGATGAGCTATGCAAAGTGCAGATTCGATGGCACCAGAATTTCAATCAAATATGACATGTCGTCTGGAACGGAATACGGGTTCGGCGTCTCGCCTGGACCCAACTTTTCTCCAGGTTCATTGAATCGGTCTCCTGATCCAATCAGCACCAACGACTTGGGGATCCGAAGAGACGACCATGAGAGGAAGAAGTGGTGTCACTTTCCATCCGGCCAGACTCTTCGCAATGCAAATCCTCACGTGTTCTGCTGACCGTTTAGGTTGGGAATCTGAGAATCCATTAACTTTGTAACGGTCGTGGTCATGCGGATGGGGCCGATCGATCGAGCTCATGGAGCATTGGAGCAGCAGATCAGCAGCAACTTGCAGCATTTCGCGCCTTCTAGGCTGTTTCCCGCGACAGGAACCGATGATCTCAGAGCTGACTGAGTGACAGTGAAGGGGAGAAAATTTGGCAAGAAGAAGGGTCGCGATCGGGTTAATCCTGTCATACTGTGCTTGTTCAAGCCTTTGACGCAACGGCGACCATCGATGCCCGCGCGCTGCTGATAAGCTCCTGGTGGTGCATCTTCCGCATCGACGTCGATGAGTCGTCTTTGCAGCATGGAGCGGCGGGGTCTCGGCAACGGCCGCATATTGATGGATTCGCGCTGGAAGGGGGCACCATCTCGCATCGTGGTGGCATCGTCAATAAGATCGGAAGTTTATATAGATCTTAACTTTGAAAATTGCTTGGAGGTTCGATGGTGGTGGAGCCTTGTGTGGCATGTGCAAGACGTGCTCGCTAGGAGTCTACTCATCCAAATATATGTTGCTGTTTCACCTATAGTGTGTCTCAAGGTATGTCATTATTCCTCGTGCCTACAAAGCCGTTTGCATCGACTAATGCAGAGACGAGGTCTGCCCCATTTTGGAAAAAAGAGCAGCTGGTGGTGTGGTGGTGTCGTGCGTTAGTCTTTCGGCTAGCCCAGCGCTGGCTATTTATATATGACCAGATAATCTAGGTAAACCTAAAAAAACTGATAAGGGTGCAAGAATGTTGTTTTTTATGATAAAGAGGAGGCAATACAACGCCTACAACACCTTTACATAGATTGCCTTCCCAAAAAAATTCATGGCCTATTGTCCATATATATGCCTTTTGATTCGGTCCTATCTTCAGCAAAAGAACGTTACACATGATATGACTTTTAGGTGAAACCGTCTCAAAATGATTGCACATTATTTATTCAGGGTGCGGCCATCATTTTAATAACAAGATATCATGTTGATGCATCACCGTCCTATGCTTTTAGCTATGTTTGGATGGTTGATACATGTCTTAACCATACAAGATCCAACAGCTATAACCTTATCAGTTGAACTCTTGGATAACTTAATAATATAGTGGTTTTTGCTTCAGTGCCCCCTACCAATTTTGGCCCCTTCTCGACAATCAGGATCTACGGATATCTTTTGTGGGCTAATTTATCGTTTCAACTTTAGTGCTTGAGAAGGGGTAGAGGTAGGACACTGAAGCACACCTCTCCAATAGAATAAAGACCATATGCATCCGTCGCTGCAGAGTCCAAGGATGCACCTCTTTTCAGAAAAAAGGGGTCAAACCCAATAGAATAATATTCCTATTATATGGTAGTACTTCCCGTTTCATAACTAAATGTCCTATGAATTTAGTTACTAAAAGTAAACATAATAAGGGCGTGTTTGGAAGTCTCCCGACTTCCCGAAATCTTTCGGTCCGGCTTCGTGGAGGCGATTCCTGCGTCTTTTGTGGAGCCGGCACTGCTCCGTTGATTTGTTGGGCTAGGAGACCAAAATCGCTCAGCTAGCCTGCTGTGGAGGGATGGATCCGACCTCTCAGCCTATAAAACCGGCCCGTTAAGGATAAAGCTATGTCTTCTTCTGGACCGTTGATGCGTGCCGTTTCCCATTGTGCAACAGATAGAGGGCATTGTGGGCGCGGCTGCCAGAGCACCCGCTGGACGGGCCGAGGTTGGCGGACGACAATGCCAGCGAGCTCAGGGACGATGAATCTAGCGACCTTGTGGTCGGGAGAGTGGCTCGGGGACACTGAAGGTGAGCGTGGTCGAGGTCTTGGAAGCAACTCGGGCCGAAGTCAAGGATGAAGTTGTGCAAGTAGTAGTTCCTCGGGTCGAGGTCAGGGTGGTGGCCGGAGGAAGAGGATGGAGGTGCGGTGGTGATGGGAGCCGATCGGGGTAGGCTCAAGAAGTGGAGTCTCTCTGCTAACAAGGAAGGCATGACAAAGTGGGCCCATGGCTAGTAGGCCTAGTTGCGCGTCGACTGACACACATAAGTTGTGGTAGGACTAATCGGATTGGTCAGCTAGCACTAGATCACGTCATGGCTCGCATGCATGTAACCTAGATGAGGGGTGGTATATAAATCCCCATAAGTAAACCCTAGAGGAGACGAAACACTAGTCCAGAGCTTTACGCCACTCACTTGAGCTCTAGCCGCTGCAGAGTCGCCATCTCCAACTCTAGGCATCCTAGCCTTTTACTTTCCGGAGGGGCTGAACCTAGGTCAACCCGGACTCCGTGCAATCTCGATACTTAGAAGGCTACATCTTACTTGCTCCGCGCGCTCTCAAGTGCTTCCCCCTGTTGCACCTGTCGTGGTCATATCCACGACAAGTGGGAAGCCCTTATAGACGGATCCATCGCGGACCTGGCCTCTCGGGAATCCTCTCCCGCCGCCGCAATTCTGCGACGCAAAGCATCCGCCGTTCATCGCCGACCTCCTTTCGCATCCTCGCGTGCTCCGCTTATCCTCCGTTGCTCATCAGCGAGCTCTTGGCGGCGTCAGTTCTTGTCTTTTTTGAGGGAACGCGTAAGTTCTTGAATAGTCGTGACAAACTTCGTCAATGCCCATTATGATGGACTTGGGTTTCACGAAGGAGGATGTCGGCGGATCAATAGACCGGTCAGCCAAATTTAGGCATCCAACGAATATTACTATCAAGGATTCAAGGGCGAATCGCCGATATTACAATATGTGAAACTAGGGTTACATGGGTGTTTGCTATGATTCCATCTTTCCCCTCGGTGGCTCCTCCCAGCTCTTTATATAGCGGGCTAGGTCTCAGAGTCAACCTCGAAGTCGAGTTACAGTACATCGGTTCACCCAATATGAGCTTAGCTTTTCTAATAGGGTTCCTTCGGATTCTTCTGGACTTCTTCACGGGCTTTCTCCTATTCCCTCCTGGACTTTGTACCAGAGATATCAATGCTTAGGACCCCATATAGCATACCCATGTCAAATCGGGAGATGAATATCCAAAGATATCGTTCCCAGACGAGGAAAAACGAACAATCTAACTGTTCACTCACTTGGGGCCAAATCAGAACCATCGTAATATCAACTACTCTGGGTTTTCCAGTTCCGTGGAATTGCAAAACACTCGCTCCGCGTTTTGTACACAAAACCTTCTCAGCTTCATGGATGTCCATGGAGTTAGAGTGCTCGAGGACGCTCCACACCCGAGATTTGAGAAGATAGAAGCTTGGGAGTTGCCGAACACACCCTTATATATACATAAAAACACGAATATTTTTAAAATTAAATCAATATCAATAGATTTATCATAAGATAAATCTTACTCCGGTGCAATCTCGATACTTAGAAACCTATATATTTACTAAGGGCAGAGCTTCACTAGGCCAGGGGGCCATGGCCCCCCTATACTAGAAAATTCATTAGAAGTATTCATAGTTATTACTCCCTCTGTTCCTTTCTATAGTGCCTATTGTTTTTTGGCACGGAAATTAGCGCGAGCCTTTTTTGACACAAAACCCCCTAACGATATCACAGACAAAATAGGAAATTGAAAACAGATCTTAAAAATACATGACCAGATTGTTTTCCAGATTTTCTGGACTTGACCTGATTGGTGGAAGGGGTTCTTTGCAAAAAAAAACATAGCTTTACTCTTATATTCTGAAACAAATGCGAAAAAACAATAGGCATTATAGAAAGGAAGGAGGGAGTATGTAAATTCAAAAGATTATTCAAATATTATGTATGACTAGCTGAATGCCCGTGCGTTGCCACGATTTATTGTTTTTTATCGTCAAACATGTCTAACTATAAATATAAAATCAACAATATTGACTTTTCATATTTTAGGAATTATAGAAAGCAATTTTACTTGGCCACATAATAATATATTTTTGAACAAGCAATGTAAGAATTCATGAGCATCTTAGTCACGTTTGTCCCATGTTTGATTGTCTGAACCATATCCATATTCTTCGGTCTCCAGCTGCGTTTTTGGAATAAAGAAAGGATCTTCAGGAATAGCTTCCCATCGGAAGCAAGAAATGCATTAAGCTATTTAGCTTCATCTGACCTTCTATTCCTAAGCTTCTTGGATAATTCAGAGTTCTCGCTAATAGGAAAATATGCACCTTTTCATGCATCTCTTCGCTTAGCGCCCTCCCACGGCAATCACGGTGAACATCACACACTGCAAGTCTGCAAGGTCAGTTCAATAAACTGGGTGGACCGAACCACATCTGTCGATTGCTCCGAAGCAGAGCAGATAGACTTGCTCCGCGCGCTATCAGTGGCTGGTGCAATGCATTTGGTGGAGGTCAAATGTGTTAGTAACTTTGTTTAATTTTTTTTTACTTTTATGTGTTGCTACATGTGTTTATTTGGATTAGCTTTTTTATTAGCGTATGTTGACCAAATCATATATAGGTTTTATGGGTGAATAATGGATATTGGATAATCTAATATTCCCGGGTGAACAAAGGGAGGAAAGCAAGAATTTGGTGGCCACTAATAGAGGAAACAATTTTTTTGTGCGTGCAAATGCGATGAACAACACAGACTTGACAACAACAATAATTGGTGCAGTGCTGGCCAATCTGATAGCACGTTATTCAGTGGAACATTATACGACCTGGATGTATACACAAATATCTGGCAGATTGAGCCATAACTGAGATATAACACAATAGGACAAACTGAGAGGGCATGCGCAGGTCTTTTAGCTTATAACAAAACACTCCATTGTCTTTTGAGGCACCTACATGGTGAATTGGTAACTAACTAAATATCCTACAGAGATAGTCTTAGTTAGATGCATCGCAAAACTTGATCAGACGTGACCTGGCCTTTCGCTTTGATAGGGCACCTTTGTGTGTTTCCTATTGCAGCATGTGCTGATGGGATGTCTAATCTTCTGAACCTCCGATTTTATATGGAAAAATAGCCACAATTATGAAACGAAGACTTAGTGGCCAAAGCAACATGTAAATGAATCGATATTTAGAAGCTGACTCTCATTCTATACTATCATACCTTCTGGAGTGGTAGCTTCGCAGTCACTTCCTTGTGGTGCAGCAATTGCTTGATAGCCAGGGAGAAATATTATATCCGGGGTCACAATAGAGTTTGCTTGTTGATTTTCCACGCTGGCAGAACTAAGAACTCACTATACTGAGAGCATATGATGTGCAGGGTATCCTTCAGATCTGCCATACCTGGCACACAACTTCCTGGCATGTTTTTTGACACCTCTAAGAAGTCTTTGTAGAGCACCTGCTTTGCTGCAGTTTTGATTGCATTGTAGTAGCTGGGGGCAGTTTTTGCCATGTAACATCGTCGTTTCTGGATATCCGAAACTATCTTCCCGAGAAAGGCCACCTTTATAAACCCTTGGGCCTGGCACGGTTCTTCTCTGCCTGTGTATATAGGTAGCTGCAGAACCGTGCACACCTGTTGGAGTATGTTTTGCCTCGAGATGTGCACGGATTGATACCTGCGAGAACAGACACAGGTTAGAGTCCGTGCTAGATGGCAAGGAATTTTGATTTTGTCTATTTTTCAGCTGGATCGCCGATATTTTACACGTGAGAAACAAACAGATCAACATGCTGCTAACTTACTGAGATCACCGGTAATCTTGTTCGACTGCTACTAAATTGATGCTTGCACTCATTGAAATTTGCAGTTACATTGAAAGTGAAAAATGCAAAGGTTTATTTATCTACTTTGAGAAGGATCTGGCAATGAAATCAACAATGATACTAATCTTGCATGGAGGTTCAGTCTCATTGTATGAATAAGTTCAGTTTCTAGGTACATTCCCATGTCCTAATTGCGTGCCCCAAAAAGACACATCGTGTGTTCTAAAAAGACCTCGTGTGTTCTGTAACAATGTTGGAAGTGAAAAATGAAAAGGCTTATTTATCTAGTTCAGAAATGGATATAAATAGATGACATAATGTAAACTGAAAAGCTATAAAATAGTCACCCCGTGTGCAACTCCCAACTAAACCATATCAACTTATGTAGCTGAAAGGAATAAATTAGTCCAGGAAGATAAATTTAAATCAAATCTGAACCTCTTAGCTATTACTCATCGCCTGCTAATTTAGGACATTTAATTACTTGTTAGGCTCAACGATAAAAAGGCGGAACTTTCAACTTCTTATAGTACTTCGAAGAGAACTGTTAGCAGCAATACCAATTCCGTCAACAAAACATGCAAAAGGAAAAGGTGTGATTCTGAACAAATAGAAGATATATCTTGGAACCTATGAAGGAACTTCAGGTAGCAAAAACACCCTGGAGGCATCTATATATATAATAAATGACTAAACTACAGAAAATTTGCACACTTCCATTTTATGGTTCTGCAGCAACCAAGCATGTATAAAAGGAGGTAAAAATTAAGTAGGGAATTTATACAATGAACTGAACATCTATTAATAGATTAAATTTCACAAAAAAGATAATGCCAAAGTGGAAAAGACCATAATTGGATCACACAACGTAACAATAAAGATTAAGGCATATGAGAACATGATACTTGTCTCATCTTATATGTATGCAGTATTTGCAATCTTTCTCTTTGATAACAAAAATATGTGCCTCATCTTGTTCCATCCTGTGAAGTACAAAACCCTGACCGAGAAACATGCAGTAGAAAAAAGGCAGATATGTTCAGCCTACAAGAGCTCAAACTGGAAGGCTCGCAAATTTAGTATACTGATGCTCTAAGCTCGTGACAAACCAAGTACTACCTTCTGTGAAATCGTATCACATGCATAATTTCTTTGGGGTATCCATTCAACCTGGACAACTGTGTCATCTGAGTACCACAACAACTATGGTTTTAACAGATCAATTTGAAAGTGAAAAATTTGCATTTTTTTCTCTGTAAAACCTATATTTTCTCTCCAGCTTAGAAACGCTTTTTGTGTCTGTAGCATGAAGTGTGTGTTTTTTACCGACGTCTACCTTATAACAAAATTTCCCATGCTGCCTATAAGAACAAAATCTCAATAGATGGATGTTTTATGTCCTATATTCCTTCAGCCATATATAAAGGAAACAAATTGAAGGAAGCAATACTGGACTATTAACCATGAGACAATTAACTACACAAGTCTTACAAAAATAGTTAATATGTGGCTAAACTTTATTTATATCACTGGACATTCCTCCAACAAAATGGAAATTAGCTTTTCTGACCAAATAGTATAGTAGGCTATAAACTAAATAGATGTGCCACACTATCAATTACGCAACTTAGCCTCAGTGAACTTATACAAATACATGAAGTAACAGGGAGAAGGATTTCACAGAATAGGTTCCCACATCAACAATCCAATATATCAGTGTGCAAACAGGAAATAAGATAAAGCTGTAGGTACATATGATGAATCTTTTATTTACCATCAGTAGAGATACTATTGTGGGAATCTAGTGCATATATCATAAGAGTGAGAAACTAAAGAACCAGTTAGGAGGAAAGCTTTCAGTGGTTGCCTCCCTCCCTGCTAAGAACAATGTGTTACACCAAAACCTGACAACTAAAAAGTTCAATAAGGAAGATGATTCATGGAATTGACTTAACTTTAATACCATTATAGGAAATCCTAGAACATTACAAGCTTAATGAGGAACTATTGGAGGCAAAATAGAGTAGGACAGCACAGTACTTTGAATCATCTATAACCAGCACAGCTTTGAATTAAAATAAAGTAAAATAATGAAAACTAAGAATGCTAGAGTAGGACAACAATGTCATCATCAGACAATGCAAGGGAGACAACACTTCTAGAAAATTTTGAAGTAACTTCTTTGCTGAGCTCGCTCCAGACACTTTGGCGCCAGTCACTGAAGTTGCCAATCAGTTCTTCTGAATTGACATCCCGATATGGGTTGCCTAGTTAAAAAAAACATGATGGAACACAGCTGTTAGTGCAGCAAAAGAGTTGTAATGAAACATGTACAGAAAAATGAATTGTCGACAAACCTGCAATTATCAAATCAAGAGTCTCTCCTCTGCCAGTGTCGATCCTTCTGTTCTTTTGGGAGCTTTCTCTGAGATCATTGTCGCCAACTCTTCTAGTCTGCAGCATATTCCCTACACTGAAGCAGAAGAAGAAAAAGATAAAATATTCAGTCATCATCACAAGTAACACAAGGTTGTAGAGCCATTACATATCACTATATACCAATGTGCACATCGTAGGGGGCTAAAGGCAGATCTAGATGGTCTGCAAGCTGCTGAGAATTTTTGGAACTTAATTTTTCGATTGCGCAAAAAGCTTTTGAACTTAATTGGTTTGGGATTAATATTTCATCAGTACAGAGATATACATCAACACACAACCACACCAACACTGACCAATTGACCAAATCATAGTACACACAAGAGAGGGATGGGGGGAACCAGACCATACCTGAACCTACCAAACCGGAGGCACGGTCGTGGTTGTAGTCGAGTTGGTAATCATGGTAGTCGCAGAGGCGTGGGCCAGCCGCAGCCTACAACCGCACCATGGTGCAGGAGGCCACAGCTAGCTCATGGCGGCGGCAGCAGCACAGCGCCAGAAGGCAGTGGCGGAGCCAGGATTGGAGCAAGGCCGGGGAAAAAATTAAGCGCAAAAAAATACAAAAATACTCTTGTAATGACATATAAAATTTGGTACAATAGCAAATATGAATATATATTTCAAATCCATTGTTGATGGTTCAGGACTGTACATAAGAGATGACTAAAACTATAAATAAATAGTACTATTGGGATGCAAATGATACCTCCAAATTAGTGGTTTAGTTAGCCTATGATGACCTCGCCAACAGTAGAAGATCAGCATTTGTTCAGATTGAAGGCTAAGTTTGGGGAGTTGATTTAGTTTGGGCAACATCTTCAGTTTGAGTACATTATTCAGTTTGAGGTTGCGTTTCAAAAGAATTCTCCAGTTTGAGGAGTTTCTTCAGATTGAGGACTGATATTTCTTCTTCATCTTCTATTCATACAACGTGAAATTGGTTAAAACAGCTATTAAAGCATACCACAATCACTCAATGTCTCAATCAGCCAATTAGGCAGGAGTTCATCTTCTCTTCCTAAAATGCTAAAACAAGAAATTACCTAGTTAGACTTGAGAGGAACCGCATCCAGTGCCAAGGTGTCGTCCTGCAGCCACGCACCGCCGAGGAGGAGGATCAATCAGCAGGACTCGGGGCGGCGGGGCAGAGGAGCCGGGTCAGGAGGTGGCGGCTAGGCATGGTGTCGCGAAGCGGCTTGCAACACATGAGGGCGGAGGGTCGGAGGTGGTCGTCCAGCGGCAGGGGTCCTGCCAGAAGGCGAGGTCGACGCGGGGAACCAGGAGGTGGTTGTCGGCGTCGATGTAGCAGAGCAGGAGCTCGGGAGGTCGTAGATGAGGCGCAGGCTATAGGGTAGAGCAGCCCAAGGCGCGGCGGCGCCGGAACCAAGCCGGCGACCGAGACCGAAGCGGGAGCTAGGGTTTCGCGCGGTTGCGCGTGCGGAAGCGGGCATGCTTGGTGGTGTAGGGGAAACGGAGGAGGAGACCGGGGCGGAGCCTCTCCGGCAAGCAGCGGAGGCGGATATGGCCGGCGACGGCCGGAATCGAGGCGGCGGCGAGCGCATCGGACCGAGCTAGTCTCGTGTGCCTGTTTTTTTTACGTGTCTCGTGTGCCTGTCGAGAGAGAGAGGATTGAGAGGGGCTTGACGCGTGCGTGGGGCCCATCAGCAGTCCGAGCAGAGCGGCAAATGGCTCACAAGCGATTGCAACAAGATTACTTCTTGTAGATAATTGGCGTTCTTGTCCCCCTCAACAATATTTATCAAACATGTCAAAAAAACAACAATATTTATTGCTGACGTAGGAGATGGAAGAAAACCTCTGCTGACCATGGAAAAGACCGTTGTGACTGGAAGTGCCGTGAAAAAACAAAAATTGCATGGACAAAGGGAGGTTCAAAGTTTTGGGCGTAGAGATTCAGCAATATGTACGAGGCGATTGACGATTGCATTTGCACCTACTGTCTGAGACAGTCGCTGCTGCGTGGGGGTAGAAGCCTCAAACTCTAAAAGAAGAGCACATCCTGATTCTTGATTTTTTTTCCAGACAAGATCGACTACTGTTCTGATCCAGAAATTCCAGTTACCAGCCGGATGGGCTCTTTGACTATTGATCTCAGCTAAATGGCCCTCTCGGGAGAAAGAATGAGATGGACCAAATGCATTTTTTGAACTAGTGAACATATTTGACAGCAACTAAACATACCAAAGTGATACTTTCTGCCAGAAATAACGAGTGTACATCCTGCACTCATGTATGGATATTTTAAGACCCATAATACAAGCACCGTAGATGAGCATAGTTATGTAATGCAACAGTGGATATTTATCATCGTCAATGTAGGCAAAATACTGCTCTTTGTCCATCATAATGTTCAATGTCTCCTCCTCCCACCGGATTTCCTCAAGCCTTTTCAGTTTGAGGACCTATAAATGCTCCTACCTCTCCAATGCCTCATAATGGTTGTAGGATGACTCGATGGTCATAGAACTTGATAACATCATGCGAAACAGTTTGAAGCTGCTTCTCTCTCTCTCTCTCTCTGAAGGTCAATTCTACAGGACACCTTTTCCTTCAAAAAAATTCTTACGGTCCAGTAAAATCATTGTTGTTTCAAAAAATGTACACACATATTATGATTTTTTTTTTGAAGTTCACATATATGTTATAGGTAACCTTTTTGCAACATAAAAAATTAAATAATTATCCAAAACGACTTATAAAACAATTAAAAATGGATTGATTTCGAGTTACCAAAAACAAAAAAAATGAAAGTAAAACAGTACCAGCTTATTGGGCCGGCCCATCTTGTGTCTGCTTCAGGCGCTGGGTGCGCCGTTCGATGGTAAATGTGGTGAACAAGAGCTCCCCTGCGCTCGTTTCTCAAAAAAAAAAAAAAAGCTCCCCTGCGTTCAGTCCCAGCTTACCCATCCACATCTCTATCTACAGTAGAGAGGTGAAAAGGGAGGAGCCCAGTTTCCTCCGTCCGCCGGCGAGGGCACTGGCTCCCTCTCTCTTCTCTCGCCGCTCCGGCGGCGGGGGGAGAGTGGGGGAGCTCCAGCTCCTTTGGCCTGGCATGTAGATAGGTGTAGGGTAGGTCTTTTGGGTGGTGGCGCTCGGTTGATGCCGACGCCGGCGCCGCAAATAAGGTGTTCCGGGCCTCTGCCTCGACGGCGCTCTGCAGCGACGACGAGGAGCCGCGGACATGTAGCTTCTCCGCTCGTTCTGGATGGCGGAGGTTGGGTTCCTAGGCGAGTTCTTCGGGGCGTCGGCGGAGCTCTCGTCAGGGGATTTTGTTCTTCTGCTTCTACCGCGCCACGGCGTCGTCTCCTCCAACGCCGCCGGGAAGCTAGAAGAAGGTGTACAGGAGTGAAGTTGACTGCTGCTGACGCTGTCCTTGGTGGCGGTCTCGGCAGTCGGGAGAGGATAGCGGCGGTTCAGGAGCGGACTGAAGGCCCGTCGGTGGCAGCTCTGCCGATTTTCCCCGTCTTGTTTGGTGTGCTTCGGTGGAGTTGGGCTCCGATCTACAGCATGGGGATGATCCCCGGTCGATGCGCCCCAACGTCAACAGCTCCTCCGTGCGGGGAGCTTCTCCTTCGACTCGCAAAGCCAGCGACGGCGAGGTGCTGGATCGGATCTGGTGAGATGTGGAGAAGATGGTGTGCAGGGACTCCCGGGGGCCTTTTTGTTTTTTCGTATTTCTTCAGGGGTCTTTCTGCAGTTGTTCCTGGACGCGTGTACTTTCCCGTGTCTTCTGGTGGTTTCCGTGTGTGTTGTATCACTGATGTTTTAAATTAATGAACGCGGTTTACCTCTCAAAAAAAAAAAAAGAACTCCGGCGACATCGCCGCCGCCATGGAGCGGTGGACCGGCGACCTCCACGTCCCGCTCTCCCGAGGCGGTCCCCTCTTCCGCGTCGCGGCCTCCCTCCTCCTCACGCCCTCCAAAACCCTCGCCGTAAGGACGAACGCCTCCCTCGCACCCGTTTCCTCTCCCCAGAGCCTGAAACGACCCTGATGCCGGCCAGGTTCCACGCGCAAACGCGATCCTGTTCACGGGAGACCGCGTCCGCGGCACCGGCGACCCGGCGATCGAGCGGCTGTCGGACGGCGCCTACCTCGCCGGGCTCCTCGCTGGGAAGCTCGCCGGGGATGCCAACGCGTGGGTGGTCGATGCCGCTTGCTTCGCTGGGCCGTTTGCGGTCTACCGAGAGCTCGTTCCGTCCGTGGACACCGTTGGCGACCCCCAGCGGTATGATTCCAGTGGCCTACCAGCGGCGGCCGGCGTTGCCAGCATCTTGGCACAATGTATTCGGGAGGTATGTTGTGGTAAATTTGGGGAATAATATTCAGCGCTAGTCAAATTTGTGCCAAGGGTGTGGTGTTACAGCGACTGAGGTGTGTCCGGGCTGGTATATTTTTCAAATTTGTGGATAGGATTGGGAAGGAATGTTCAGTTCAAGGCTGCTTCTGTGAGTTACTAGTAGCATTCTGAAATTAGTTTACTGAATACATCTTGGATCCATTTCTCAAGAAAACAGAATAAGTGGATCCTCTATTGGGGTTTAGGATATGCCTTTTAAGTCACAAGTTGCACATGAATGTATTCTCTGTCACTTATTAGCCTCTTTGTACCACAAGTTATATTCAGTAATGTGCCCTCCAATCATATTAACCCTCTCAGTACATAAGCAGATCTGACTTTCTGGTGACAATTCTTAGCATAATTATGACATACTGTTGTAGTGCATTTCCATTCCCTTTAGGGCATGTTTGTTTGTAGAATTAGATATTAGCAGAAAGCCTTGCATTTCTAGTAATCATATATGTAGAAGGGTTTTGGGGGAAGCCTCTCACGTGTAATACGTGGGGTTCCTGTGTTTATCTATTGGGCCAAAGGCCAAGGGTTAGGGTACAATTACAATTACAGTACAAGACAAATACAACTAATCTATAGCTATCTGTACACGCTAACACCCCCCGCAGTGGCAGCGGGAGGCTCTCGGACGCAAAGACTGGACCGAAAGTCGAGGAAGAGCTGAGTTGGCAGCCCCTTAGTCTTCACATCAGCGAACTGAAGGGAAGACGGAACATGTAATACCCGAACCTCGCCAAGAGACACCTTCTCGCGAACGAAGTGGATGTCGATCTCGATATGCTTGGTGCGGCGATGCTGGACTGGATTAGAGGACATGTATATGGCAGAAACATTGCCACAATAAACCAGAGTAGCAGAACGAAGAGGTCGAGGACCTGTCGTATCCAACAACACTCGGCAACAGCATGAGCCACAACCCGATATCCGGCCTCTGCACTAGACCGTGAAATAGTCGTTTGTCGCCTAGAGGACCAGGAGATAAGACTGTCACCATAGTAGACGCAGTAGCCAGATGTCGATCGGCGGGAGTCAGGACATCCCGCCCAGTCAGCATCAGAGTAAGCTGTGAGTGATGTCGAGGAGGAGGCCCGGAGATGAAGACCAAACTCCAGTGTGCCACGCACGTAGCGAAGCACTCGCTTCACCAGGGCAAGGTGAGGGGCACGAGGTGCATGCATGTGCAAACAGATTTGTTGCACTGCGTAGGAGATGTCAGGACGCGTCAGCGTAAGATACTGAAGAGCGTCAGCTAGACTCCTGTACTCGGTAGCATCAGCAAGGGATTCACCATCAGAACCAGAAAGCTTAGCTTGAGTATCAACAGGGGTAGCCACAGGATGGCAATCTTACATGCCAGCTCGCTGCAGAAGATCTGTCGCATACTGCCGCTGAGAGAGGAAGAGTCCATCGACGTTCCGTGTCACAACAATACCCAGAAAGAAGTGAAGTGGTCCAAGATCTGTCATGGCGAACTCCCGATGAAGCTGATCAAGGAGACCCTGAAGAAACTGGGCAGAGGAGGCAGTCACAATAATATCATCCACATAGAGCAAGAGATAGGCTGTGTCAACTCCTGACCGAAGCACAAACAGCGAGGTATCCGTGGCAGAAGCAACAAATCCTAGCTTCGCGAGATGAGTAGCAAACCGTTGATACCACGCTCGGGGGGCCTGCTTTAATCCATACAAGGACTTGTGTAGGCGACACACGTGATCAGGACGGGCTTCATCAACAAAACCAGGAGGTTGCTGGCAATAAACCACTTCATCAAGATTGTCGTTGAGAAAAGCATTCTTGACATCAAGCTGACGTATAGGCCATGAGCTAGAGACAGCGATGATGAGAACCAACCGGATGGTAGCAGGCTTGACAACAGGACTGAACGTCTCATCGTAGTCAATTCCAGGACGCTGGGAATAACCACGAACCACCCATCGAGCTTTGTACCGCGCTAGAGTGCCATCTGAGTGAAACTTATGCCGAAAGATCCACTTGCCGGTGACAATGTTGGCACCAGGAGGGCGAGGTACAAGAGACCATGTGTTGTTGTCGAGAAGAGCCTGATGCTCATCAGCCATGGCCGACCGCCAGTTGGGGTCCTGCATGGCCTGACGATAAGTGGTAGGCACAGGTGCAACGGTCGTGTCGGAGACATGAAGATTGAGCCTGTCCTTCGGGCGACTGACACGCCCAGACCTCGTGACTTTAACCGCAGGTGCCGCAGCAGAGGGTGCAGCAGGGGTCGACGACGAGGTCGTGGAGGAGGTCTCGAGCCGGCGCAGAAGCCGGTGCAGCCGGCCTGGTGACCGGGGCAGCCGGCGCGGCAGCCGGTGCAACTGGCCGAGCGACCGGGGCTGTCCCGCAAGTGGTCTATCCAGGTCGGTGAAGAGGAAGTCGAGCCGACGAGGCAGCACCGGCTGTGCCGTGGGAGTGACAGCAGCAATCTGAAACGGAAAAATAGTCTCATCGAAGACAACATGTCGCGAGATTAGCACTTTTCCTGTAGACGGATCATAGCATCGGTACCCCCGATGATTAGACGGATAACCAAGAAAAACACAAGGAAGAGAACGAGGACTCAGTTTGTGTTTGGTGGTGGACGTCACATTGGGGTAACAAAGACAACCAAAAACACGTAGGCGATCATAGGGAGGTGACCGACCATGGAGGAGGGTGTAAGGGATCCGCGACTTGATCGCGGTGCTAGGACGCCGGTTTAGAAGATAGGTAGCGGTGGCTAGCGCTTCAGCCCAAAACTGTGAGGGAGCATGGGCATGGAACATGATGGTGCGCTTGATGGTGCGAATAGCACGCTCGGCCTTGCCATTTTGCTGCGAAGTGTAAGGACACGAGAGACGGAGCATGGTATCGTTAGAGTTTAGAAGTGTATTAACAGCGGAGTTGATGAACTCTGTGCCGTTGTCTGTTTGAAGAGAACGAATAGTGGTGTTGAATTGAGTAGTAGCGTACGCGAAGAAATTCACAAGAGTGATGGCAGCATCAGATTTGCTACGCAAAGGGATCGACCAATAATAGTGAGAATAGTCATTGACAATCACAAGGTAATATCGAAAACCAGAGTTACTAACAATTGGAGATGTCCACAAATCATAGTGAATCAAATCAAAAACAGCACTAGACGATGTAGTAGACGAACTAAACGGCAACCGCACATGTTTGCCGAGCTGACAGGCGTGGCAAACAGATGGGCAACACACTTTATTACACTTAATAAACGCTAAACGCCGAAGAGAGGTCATGGCATCATGTCCAGGGTGACCAAGACGTTAATGCCAGAGATCTTCAGGGGCGGTGACCAGCAGGGCGGAGGTGGACGCATGGCGGTGACGACTATGGCGGTGGAAGACGGTGCCAGGGAAAGTGTAGAGATCTCCATCACTATTGCAACAAAGGATCACACGACGGGTCTTCAGGTCCTTCGCAGAGAAACCAAAGGCGTCAAACTCAATAGTGCAAGCATTATCACGAGTAAATTTGCGAATAGAAAGCAAATTACGAATAAGGCGAGGAACATGGAGGACATTGTTGAGTTCGAAGGAGTGGCCGGTGGGAGAGGAAAAAGTGACATGACCGGAAGACGTAATGGGAATATTACTGCCGTTGCCGACGGTAACAAAGTGTGGAGGCGAGAGGGGTACCGAGCTAGAGAAATTACCATCATCATTGGTCATGTGCGAGGAGGCCCCCGAGTCCATGACCCAGCTGCCCTGTTGAAGGGCGAGGCTGTTCAGCGCTGCGATGAGCGCCAAGTTGTCCCATGTTGGTGTAGAGGACGATGATGGAGCCGACTGGAAGAGCGGCGCCGCAGTGGTGTGGTATGCCTGGGGGCCGCGGGACGCGGACCGAGGATGCCAGGGGCACGCCACTGCCCATTGCCTGGCGAGAAACACACCCAGGGGCCCGAGGGGGCAGGCGTCGCGGGGCGTTGGGTGGTGGAGCCACCGCCGTTCCGAGGCTTGTTCTTCTTTTGCTTGGTGAAGGGTTTGCCCGAGCCGGTGGAGGAGGAGTCACCACGGCAGGCCGTGCCAGGACACGAAGGTGCCGAGGGACGCGCTTGGGCGACGAGGGCGGTAGACACCGCGTTGGAGGCGGCGTTAGCCTGCTGCATCTCCTCCATGAGGAGCATGCTTCGTGCCCTAACGAAGGTGGGCAGCGATCCATGACGGTGGCGGCCGAGGCGAACCGAGGCCCGAGCCCGCGCAGAGTGTTGAGGACGAGCGCGCGGTTGGAGACCGGGGAGTCGTTGTTGGTGAGGGCGTCAGCGAGCTGCTTCTGCCGGCGACAGTACTCGGCGATCGAGGAGGCGTCTTGGACCAGCTGACGGAAGTCATTGTCGAGGTAGATCGCTTTGCTGGCCTTGTTGGCGGAGAAGAGCTCGAGGAGGGAGAGCCAAAGCTGGCGCGCCGTCTGGTCGCGGGAGAGGACCATGTCGGCCACATCCTCGCTGATCCCGGAGTGGAGGTAGTTGAGGATGGCGTAGTCGTTGGAGGACCACGTCGGATCGGCGGGGTTGGCGGCGGTGGTGCCGTCGACGTGGCCGATGAGGCCGGCGCGGCTGATGGAGGCTTTCATATAGATGCTCCACTTGGTGTAGTTGGCGTCGTCGAGGGAGAGGACGACGGGCGCATTGCTGCGCGTCACGCCGCCGGCAGGAAGGGAGCCGGCAGGGAGGGAGATGAGGGCACCCGAGGTGGCGTCGAGGTGACCAGGGGAGCTCATCGTGGCAGCGGAAGGGAGCGGCGGCTCTAGATGGACTAGGCGGCGGCGGCTTGTTAGGGTTTAGGATCGAAACGTATCTGATACCATGTAGAAGGGTTTTGGGGGAAGCCTCTCACGTGTAATACGTGGGGTTCCTGTGTTTATATATTGGGCCAAAGGCCAAGGGTTAGGGTACAATTACAACTAGAGTAGAAGACAAATATAACTAATCTATAGCTATCTGTATACGCTAACAATATACCCGGGGAATAGAGACTAAACAGTACTAGAGCGCCATGTCTAGTACAACACTGGAAGACTGCTAGGATTATTAGATTATTCATAGATTTGACGTGGGAACCGGGTACATTTTCTGGTCCTTAGTTACATGGGTCGTCTGCACAGGTACAATACAACTCTTACTGATCGAAGAGGCCTGTGTGGACCATGCCAAGTTTGCCCACGGTCTCTTCATCATCTTTGAGTGTGTCAATCTCAGCGACAGTCTCTTCGCGGCTTGCGCACATCATTTTACCATGTTCCTCATAGGATGATGGTGTTGTGCAATCTTTGAGATTGACAGTAGTATGCAATCTTCAGTCAAATGCAACTGACATGCTTGGCCTTTTATGGATGAAGTTGCCTGCACATGATTTAACCAAGATTCTTGGAGAGACGATGAATAGGTTAGCAAACATGCCGATGTTTATGCTTGATTCAGTTTAGTAATACCATAAACTACCATAATCTTTCGTGCATTTTCATGGGCCAGTATTCCAAGGTAACTATCCGAAGGTGATAGTAATACCACAGACTACCATATTCTTGTTACATATTAATGTCATATTCTATCTTATTATATTGATTCCGGATGATGGTGAGATGCCCCATGTTTAGTGGGAATCTCTGTAGGTTAACTGAAACCAAAGTAAACACTTTTAATGCACTGCTGCTTAGAAAATATATCTGTTAGAGTACGTCATGGGTCTTGCTATAGCCCATTAGTCTTAGGGTTAATTAGAGATAAGGGTCGCTTGCTTAGGGGTCAAGTAAACCTCTCTATGTAAGGAGAGGAGACATATCGATCTAATTAAGCAAGAATTAAGAAGGAAATCCCTTCCCTCTTGCTACCGGCCGTGGGCAAGGCCCCTCGGCCGGCCCTCTCGCGCCATCCCTCTGGCACCACCATAACACTTGGTATCAGCTTTCCCAGGTTCGATCATGTCCAGCCCTCCACCGAGTTCTTCCCACCCGCCACCGCCGCACTCCGATGTCCCCGCCGTTCTCTCCCCTGCGGAGATCGCCGCAGCCCTCCGCGATCTCGCCACCGCGGTCCAGGAGATCCACCTCTACTTGGCCGGCCCCTACGGGTTGCCGCCGGCCCACGCCCGCCACCACCGGGCCATGCTCTGCCGTGGCAGCCGCCGCATCTGGCGGTCTCCGCGCGATCGCCGCTACCACCCCGCCCGGTTGCCGTGGCCGTCCCAGCCCTCGCGGGCCTGTCGCGGCCGTGGCCTGCTGCAACCGGCGCCGCCGCCGCCCTGGTTGCCGTTGCCGTCCCAGCCCCTCGCGGGCCCCGTCGCGGCCGTGGCCCCGCTGCATCAGCCAGCAGCCGGCGCCGCCGCCACTCAGCCCCGGGCCAGCTACGACCGCGACGGCGGGAGTTCCGATCCAACAAGTCTGGTTCCCGCCCTCGCTGTCACCGCTTCCGTCTTGGATCGCTACCCGCCACGTGTCGGCGGCGGTGAGGTGCAGGCTGCTGCGCGCAGCCTCCTAGCGCGTCGGCGTGTGCGGGAGATGCGTGGTCTGCAGCTGCCGCTCCTACAAGTTGCCCTTCGCTGCGCACATGACCTCGCTCTCGTTCGCTGCGTCGGGGCTCTTGGGCATGCAGTTTCCCCCACGAGCGGCGGGCATGCTGTTTTTCCCTTCTGCAGCGACCTTAAAGTCTGCAACATCGGCGGTTGGGGGAGCGCACCCCTCCTCGACAGGAGCGCACCGCGTAACACCACTGTATTCCGCCGCCAGCCTCCGTGAGGTCGCCTCCGCTGGTCGCTCTTGCGACCCCTTCCAGGTGGCCATACACATGCACTCCTTTTGTCCAGCTGGTGTCCATGGGACCCATGTGGCTGTACACGTCCACGTACGTCGTGCGGATGGTGTCCACTTTTTGTTAAGGGGTCCAAAATAGAGCGTCTCAGCCCATTTCAGGTTGAGAATAATAAAACAAGCCGAGATGTAAAAGGCTTGTTTTTAGGTGTTAGGTTTGTGTCGAGTCAAGTCATCGTTATAAGTTGGTTAGGTTGCAGCTCGAGGACGATCTGCATGTCCAGGTGGGGTGTAGTGTTAGAGTACGTCATGGGCCTAGCTATAGCCCATTAGACTTAGGTTAATTAGAGATAAGGGTCGCTTGCTTAGGGGTCAAGTAAACCTCTCTATATAAGGAGAGGAGACGTATCAATCTAATCAAGCAAGAATTAAGAAGGAAATCCCTTCCCTCTTGCCACCGGCCGTGGGCAAGGCCCCCCGGCCGGCCCTCTCGCGCCATCCCTCTAGCAGCACCATAACAATATCCTTGACCATAACAATATCCTTCCCATCACTGTTGGAGAAAACCTACCGTGTTACTAGTTTACTGCTGTGTATGCTTATGTTAGTGTTCTTGTGTGCTAATGTGGATTCTTGGTCTTTGATAACAAGTTAGTGTTCTTTTGTGCTAATGCGGGTTCTTGGCCTTTGATAATTATGTGCATACTGAGATGTCCAGTTTTCCTACAAGATCCCACCATTTAAGTTTCATTTTATGTAAAGGTGATAGTAATCTTGTTACATTGTAACCTTGTAATCTATCTTACATGATTATGGATAATGGTGAGATGCCCTATGTTTAGTGGAAATCTTTATAAGATAACTGAAACCAAAACAAACACTGTTAACAGACTGTTAATTAGAAAATATATCCTTCACATAACTTTTGGAGAACACCTATTGTATTAGTAGTTTACTGCCGTGTATGCTTATGTTGGTTTTCTTGTGTGGCAATGTGGTTACTTGGTCTTTGATAATTATTTGCGTACTGAGAAGTTCTGCTTTCTTACATATCCTACCATTTCAGTTTCCTTCTATGTATTTATTTATTACATCAAAATAGTTCGTGTGGTATCTATGTCTTTCCACTTTCACTGAATCAGCATATCGTACTCATATTTTCATTTCATGTAGTCATACTAGAGTTCACCAAGAAATCTGTGCCTTCTTGTATCTCTCTATTTATTTTTCCCATTTCTTTCTTTCTGCCAGATACAGAATATGGTTACTAGTGGCTCATTGAAGGATTCAAAAAGCAATCAAGAACCCACTTCATCAATACTATCGCACTCTCCTCCTAGGACTATCATTCTGGGGTTCAGCAAGGGTGGAGTTGTTGTCAACCAGCTTGTGACAGAACTTTCCTATTGGTTCTCCATATCAAGAAAAAGTTCAGTTGATGTTTTACAACGAAGCACAGCCCATCTGCTTGTTCCTGCTACAGCTAGTGATGTTTTATCAAGTATTTGTGAATTCCATTATGTGGATGTTGGCCTGAATTGTACTGGAGCATACATTACTGATCATGATGTGATCAAAGGGGTAGCCAATTATGTTTGCCATGCTAGCAATAATCTCTTTTTTGCCCTTCATGGTACTCCGAGGCAGTGGTCTGACCCGAACCGCCCTTGGATCTGGGCAGAGAAAGACAGAATGCTAGAATTGCTTCATGATGAGGCTAAAAGATGCGAAGGGAGATTGTTGCTAGCTGAAAAGATGTACTTTGATGGTAGACCACGTAGTCTGCTGATGCATTTTGAGATTTTGGAAGCAATGGACATTTGCTGATTTTAGTCTCTGCAGCTTGTAGCTTGCAGTCCCTGATCACAATGCGCAGAGAATGATAGAATGTGAATATGTCGAGGGTATTAAATCTGTTTTCTTCTTTTCCAACTTCACCGTTTCACTCCTTCAGGTCTTACGTTGTGCTAATGTGGTTACGAGGGACTCATTGCAGGATAACAAAAGCAATCAGGATTGCGATGCATCAATACTATCACACTCTCCTCCCAGGACTATCATTCTGGGGTTCGGTAAGGGTGGAATTGTTGAAAATCAGCTCATGACGGAACATTCTTATTGGGCTTCGAAATCAAGAAAAAGGTTCAGCTGATGTTTCACAAGGAGGCACAGCTCTGTTGGCCCATAATTTGCTTGTTCGTGCTATAGCTAGTGGTGTTTTATCAAGTATTTCCAAATTCCAGTATGTGGACTTTGGCCTGAATTGTGCTGGAGCATACATTACTGATCATGCTGTGATCAAGGGGATAGCCAATTATGTTTGTCACACTAGTGGTAATCTCTGCAGTGGCCTTCATGGTATTCCGAGGCAGTGGTCTTGGATCCGTACCGCTAAGAAAAACGGAATTCTCAGGCCCCGCGTCGTCCCGCTCGGGCGACTCGGGTGGCGAAACCCTAGCCGCCGGGCTCGGCCGCCCCCTCCGCCTCCCTCCCCTCCGCCGCCGCCGGAGCGCTCCGACGGGCAAATCTCGTGCGGCTGTGGGCGGCGGCGGGGATCTCGTCTCGCGTCGCGGCGCGGGGGTGGGCGCTAGGCGCGGCGGCGGCGCCTTCTGGTCCTCGGCGGCGGGAGCTGCTGGGCTGGCTGGGGTCGGCGCGGCCGGATCTGGCGCGGACGCCGGGGCGGCGGCCCCGGGAAGGCGGTTCTTCGGCGCATCCTCGCGCGTGCAGCGTGATTTTGGCGGCGGGGCGGGCCGCTGTTGAAGGCCACGGGCTGCTCGGCGGTCGTTGGGGGCTGCTGCAGGCGGCCACGATGGCGCGGCGGCGGGTGTGCTGCTGCGTGAGGCGGCGGATGGCGGCGGGCCGTTTCTGGGCCTTGGCGGGCTCAGACGGGGTGTGGTGCTGCTCGTGAAGGGTGGAGGTGGAGGAGGTGCCCGGTGCTGGCATGTTCTCTGCCGGTGTTGGGGATGCCGGGGCGGCGGCCCTGGGTGCGCGTCTTCGCCTCGCCGGCTGCGGCGGCTGGACTGCGCGTGGGTGGTTGGCGGCCGGGCGGTGCCTCGACGCAGCGGTTGCGTGGAGGTCCATGGATCTTGCGGGTGCCTCGGCGCGGCGGTCGCGTGGTGGTTGCCCCCAGTTTTGCGGCGTCCCGGCGGTTGTGCCACTTGCGGGCCATGGTTGAGGTGTGCCATGGTGCTTGGACGGCGGCGCGGCGGCGCCGCTTCTCTAGTGGTCGGGGTGCTGTCTGGTGCCCCGAGGGGAGCGACGAGTCAACTTGAGGTGTTTGCTCTGCTGCTGTGCCTGGAGACCGGAGCGGCGGCTCCGGGACGAGGAGGTTTTTGCTGCTCTGCCCTGGCCGTGAGGGCGGCAGGGCACGATTGCGTGAAGCGCCGTCTCAGGGTCGTCTTCGTGTGGCGGCGGTGGGCTGCAATGCAGTCATGTCTTCTTCATCGCCTTCGTGGATAGGCTTCAGCGACTTGGGTTTGGGTGAACTCCGCGCGAAAGCACCGCATCCACTTCGGTTGGTGCCGGCGATGTCGGCGTCCTCGGACGTCGCTACCCTCGTTGGAGGCATTGTCGAGGAGCTCCTTCACCTCCCTTGTCGTGTGAAGTCTCAGGCGCTCCGGGTGAAAACCTGAGCTTTGGCTTTCGCTAGAGCGGGCATCGACGGCGCCATTGTCGTCTCCCCCTTGGGGGCGGTGCCTTGAAGGTCTGGTACTCCGCTGGACATGGTTTGGCATGCTTTGCATGGCAGCTGCTTCGTCGGCTAGGTGGGTGCGCGGTCTCGGGACCGGTGTGGACGTCGGAGCGGCGGCTCCAGTGCTATGGGTCTTTGAGCGTCGTCTCTTCTTGCTTGGGCTGAAGTGTCGTCGGCTTGTAGCGTGCGCGGCCTCGGGGCCGGTGTGTTGTGTTTGGGCTGTCCCTTTCCGGTTCTCGCTAGTGTGTGCGGTCTCGGGACCGGTGTGGACGTCGGAGCGGCGGCTCCGGGTGCTTCTGTTTTGAGTGTTGCCACTTCTTGCTAGGGCGGGAGTGTTGTCGGCTCGTGTGGTGCGCGGCCTCGGGGTCGGTGTGTGGTGTTTGAGTTGTACGGCTTTCGGCCAGTTTCCCCCAAAATTCCTCTTCTTAATGAATGGCAGTCTCGAAAAAAAAAACGGAATTAGGGGCATACATAGAGGGTGGGTTGGGTGGGCCATGACCCACCCCGAATTTGCGAATTCTTTACTACTATCTCTAATCCGATGTTTAGAATTGATCCTAGTTAGCGGTTTGTTTTTTAGAAAACACGTAACTTTTTTTGAGGTGTGATCACCCTTCATTAATTTTTCTGCGTCCATCAATGGACGGAATGCTTCCTTTGCTTCATGATGAGGCTAAAATACGTGAAGGGAGATTGCTGCTAGCTGAAAAGGAGTACTTTGATCAGTTTGATGGCATACCACGTAGTCTGCTGATGCATTTTGAGATTTTGGAAGTGTGCTGATTTTCAATCTGTGATGTCTGTAGCCTTGCGCACTCTCTCCCCAGCATGTGCAGAGAATGACACAATGTGAATATGTCTAGGGCATTAGATGCTTTCATCCATGCATGTATATGCAATGTTTCCTTCTGTTGTAATGCTGTATATGAGAAGTCTTTGTTGAACAATGAACTTCAGTTAAATACCTCAAATAATGTGTCCAGCAAATGTGTTATTTTCTTCTTAATCCGTTCAACCTTGGTGAATTCTGAACTCAACTTGGTCACTGTAATCTACCGACATGTGATTACGGGTCACTTGTAGCTGCAGGCTTTAGCTCATCTGCTATCAGTTTTTAGGTTATCTTTTATTGGTATGTACCAAAATTCAATCAAGAAACTACATTAGCACAACGTAAGACCTGAAGGGATGAAGCTGCGGTGATCTTTTCTGCAGGCTTACACTCCTCCAGTTGTAACGCTGTATATGGAAAGTCTTTGTTGAACAATGAATTTCAGTTGAATTCCTCGAATAATGATCTATGGAATGTTTTGGAGTTTCTTCATTTACGGATTTTTTCCCCTGTCCTGCAAATGTCTTCTTTTCTTATTTGTTTCAACCTTGGTGAAACCGTGAAAGCTTTGAAGCAAGCATGTTGACCATTCTGAGCTCAACTTGGTCACTGTAATCTGCCGACAAGTTGTGATCACGGGTCACTTGCAGCTGCAGGCCTAAGATCATCCACTATCAGTTTTTGGGTGATCTTTTGTCAGTTACTACCAGAATTCAACCAAGAACAAGTCTCTGGCGTTGATCAAACTTTAACTGAACCATACAGGGCACTTGCCAGCTACAGTGTAGTAGTTCTTAAATATTGCAAGGCCAGCATCTTCAAGCTGTGTCATTTGCTACAACCTGGTCTTCATGGAGCCCTGCATATTAAGTTACTGAACACGTCACACCTGGAAAACCAAGTCATGACCAAATTCCACGCAATGACAAGGGACAACCTATCTGAACTTACTACGGGCTGGAAGGTCCTACCGCTCGAGTGCAAGTCTTCACACAACAGCTGAACCAATCATCTTAGGGTTCAGTAAGGGCGGAGTTGCTATCAGCCAGCTTGTGACTGAACTTTCTTGTTGGGCTCAGAAAGGCAAAATCCAGAAAAAACAAAAAGCTGTTGTTTCACAACGAAGCCTAGTCTTGTTATAACCCATGGCTTACTTGCTCCTGCTACAGCTAGTGATGTTTTATCAAGTACTCCGTATTTCTTAATTTCATTATTTGGATACCGGCCTCAATTCTACGTTGTTTATTAAGCAAATACTTTTTATTACAGCCGAATTCCTCAAATCAAATGATTTAATAAATATGTGAGAGTTCTTTCGTGCAGATTTTCGTGTGTATGTACTCGAGCGGAGCAAGTGCCCTCGTTTGCCACACTTTTCCCTTCTTGGTTGTAACATGATGTGCTTACTGCAAAGGTTTCCAGCAAGGTTTTTGTTTTTGTTTATTTAATTATAGCTTAAGTTGGTCACTGTAACTTGCTGAGGAGTTTGGGTCACGGGTCACTTGTAGCTGCAGGCTTATAACGTTATAGCTATGTCATGCGTCCTCAATTGTTATCTGATTTTGAGAACCAACCTGAGGTTGGGTGGTTAGAACGATGGTTGTACCCCTAGCCCACCAGAGTTCAAACCTCAGGTTTGACATCTGGGTGTCTCATAAATACGGAATATTCATTCAGTGGGAGGCGACGTTCCCGTCGACAGCGAGACGCCTGTATTAACTTCGTCGATTTCAAGATCCAATCAATTCTTCTTGGAGTGCTCATAGGAGTAGGGATGCGTGTGCGTTAAGGGGTGAGTGTATGCGCGTGTATGTGAGCGTCTGCGTTTGTACTGTGTTTCTCAAAAAAAAAAAATTGTTATCTGATTTTCGGTGATTTTTTGTCGGCTACTTCCACGAGTCAAGTGAGACCAAGCCTGAGTACTTATCAAATCGATTCGTACGCTACATCTGCATGCTCCAATTCAGTTGTGAAATACTGGCGTCTTTAGCTGTGTCGTTTGACACAACCAAGTCCGTGATGGAGCCCAACATATCCAGTTACTGAACACGTCACACCTGAAAAGGAAAAAAAAAACTACCATTTTCTGCCCAAATCCAGCATCTCATTTCCTGCCAATAGAAGTCACCACATACGGAGTCTAGTAGATGGCTTGAGGTCCCGCCGGACACTCTCAAGTTCATCTTTTTTTTTTTGAAAGGATGTACATGGCGTTTTTTATTAGATTATTCACAACACCTTACAAGAGCAATTGAAAATATCAAACTCGAAAACACCTCGCTAAACCTACAGAGGGATGAAGGGGGTGACAATTCACCAACTCATATCATCCAAAAAGCAAATACCTTCCCAGGCCGTCCAATAGCAGATGAGAAGCACATCCAGTCAAGCAGACTCTCAGGATACGCCAACGTACACGCCATAGAAGTTGCTACCGCCGTCTTCCTTGACTCCATCTTCAAGAGAGAATCGCATTGACCATGCCAGGCCTGCCATCGATGCCGCCACGGCGCCAGACGACTCCACCATCTTGCGCATGTCCATCACGCTGCATCCGTCCGGAGACACCACTGCACCATGCCGTGGCGACCCGACGACGCCGACACAGCAAAAGCACACCACTCCACCTCGGCACCACCGCCATCCGTTGCTCCAAAAACGATACCCCAACAGGGAGAACGGCGTTGCGCGCCGCCATCGTTCGATCGGGAGACCCGAGTCTAGGGTTTCCCTGGAGCAGCCAGGCGAAGAACGCAGACTGCAGAGACAATGCCTTCAACAAGGTAACGACGAAACGCGTCGCTATCATCCGCCATGATCGAAGTCCGGGCCGGCTTTCACCGGCAGCTGCGCCTCGCCATCAGGAGCTAGGCGATGGGTCGCAAGATCCGCCACTGCTAGCCAAACAACTAACCGATCTCCCCCGGCGAGAGAGAAGACCACCGCGGTGTCACGGTCGCGCACCTGACGCCCACCGCCACCCAGTCGACGCCGTCACCGCCATCGCCATCCAGGGCCACCGCCCTTGGTGTCGTGGTCCCAGACCTTGAGGAGGAGAGCACGAGATCCGCCCCCATCCCCACCCGCCCGGTGATGCCGAGGCGAGGAAGGAGGAGAGGACCGCACCGCCCCCATCATCGACCGCCAGAATCCGGGGCCGCCACCCCCATTATCGCCCGCCCGGCGAGGCCGTGGCGAGGAACGGATGGGAGGCCGCGCCGCCAAGACTCCAGGGCCGCGCCGCTGCCCCCATCACCGCCCGCCCGACGAGGCCGTGGCGAAGACGGGATGAGAGGCTGCGCCGCCATCGACCGGCAGGGACCATCTCCCCGTCGCGGAGGCGTGCCTCCTACCACCGCACCAGGGGTCCACGCGAGGATCCTCGCCGCCCCCATCACCGGCCGTGCCAGGCTTCGTCGGCGGCGACCTCCGGGGACGACGAGGAGGGTGGGAGGGGGAGGGGAAGGCGGCGGCGGTGGGCGCTAGGGTTCCGCCCCGAGTCGCCCTGGAGGGGAACGACCCGAGCCACACTCTCAAGTTCATGTTGAGGTGAATTCCATTGGCACCTCTCATCTCCTCAAATATGAACAATACAGTTCGAAAGGTTTGCTCCCCAGCTAGGATTAATGTTCACTGATGTCAAAAGTCCAAAATAAAAGTAAGAAATTAGTGTAGTGAGGTCAATGTCTAGTACTAATAGGGTCAAGAGTTGTGTATCGATAGCTAAGATAGTGCTGCTAATCATATTTTTGTGATGTCAATTGACATCACAAGTACTCAAAAAAGGATTTAGACGACTGACTGGTTGAAGAAACATGGATGGCTAAATTGCAGGATTTACCCCACTTGCAAGCAATGTACGAAATCCGCTAACCATCTATTTATTCATTGCCACTACTCCGTCCGCCTTTGGGGTTTCATAAAAAATTGGGCAGGTATCCCGAGTTTCACCCAAGCTAATGAGTGGGCATCGCAATAACGAATTGGTGGAATATGATGTCGGATGGCTCTGCTCCTAACCGCAACGCTACCGCATCGCTCACCTTCCTTACTACTTGGGAGATTTGAAATAAATGCAATACTAGGATCTCTTCCATAACAAGCAAGCCTCTTTACAAGTGGTTTTCTTTATAAGTTTGAGACAGAGGACCGGTTGTGGGTTTTCGCGGGTGCTAACAATTTTTGTAAAATAATGCTGGAAAAGCAGTCCTTATTTAATAAATTAGCGCAATTTTTTTTGTAAAATCCATGGACTGCTTTTTCAGCACTAATATAGTAGTAATCCTAGAAATCTATGGTGATTCTATACACCCGAAATCTTCTTGTCTCACTCAGCGGCAACACCTGAATCCGTCAAATCAAGTCTCTCCGAGCAATGGTAAGGAAATCGGTAATTGGTAACTGCTCGGTCAGCTTGAAAATAGCGACTAGTGAGAATTCAGAGGCTTAACTGATTTAATCGGTGCAATCTAAATAAATTAGCATTTAAAACACGTGTATATAAGAAAGATATAGTATATGGGCCTCTATATGCCTGATCCTACTTCTGTAGAACCCCAAAGCCCATTGAAACATGTACACTTCTCCTAATCTTCAAGGTCACAAGCCACCCAGGATCCACCAGCCGTAACCACATTCCTTCCTTCCGCTTCACATCTTCTTCTCCCACCACATACATAGGGTACAAAACCTCTTGCACCTCAACCACCTACCCTATTGAAGGTGGCCTCGATCTCCCGGATGAGCTCCTCAAGGTGGTAAAGCTCTTGTATCAAGGCATGGTCGGCGACTGCGAGAAACTGCTTAGTGGCAATAGTGGGAATCAAACGGCAATTTTGCAAAAGATACTTGATTGGAGGGTAGCGGCTAGATGGACGATATGCGTTGAAAATTTTGCAACTTTTTTAACCAAGCATAGTAGTTAATCGGGAGCATACGTACTAATCGGACTGTTAGAGCAATTAATCGGTTAAATGATTAACACAACCGATTAGTATATCGACACGGTAAGGTGCAGAGTAGCGATTAATCGGCCTATTAATCGTTGATTCAGACGATTCTTTGACCAGTGTCTCCTGAAACAAGTTTTTTTTTCTTGCGGGTAGACTGAAGCAAGTTGACAGAATAAAGTTTAGATTCTGGGAATGAAGCTAGAATGTCTAGAACACGTCGAACAAACCTCAGGATCCTAGAGTCGTCGTCCCGTGTTGTCGCTCGCTCCGGGACAAATCTGGAATGTATCAAATGCATACCGCACGAAAATTGGGTCGACATCACCCAAGTATTTCCATAGGCTGGAGGTAACTTGAGGAAAACACACCGACAAAGGTACATCGAATAAAAGTACAACCATGATGATAGGCCAAGCCAATTAAAGTCGTAGAAGCATCGTTAATTCCAAGCGGTGGGTGTACAATAGGTTACAAAGGACCCCATGAAATAGAGAAATAACATATAGGTCCTTGGTAAATGCAGAAAATACCTCACTAAGAAACAGAAAGCAATCAGGTCCTTCTCTATCCCCACCGGCGAGCAAGAGACCACAGAGCCGCCGTCGGGCTCCAAGGCGGGGACGGCACCACTTGCTTCGAAGTCGACGAAGAACGCGGCCTCCAATCTCTGAGAGGGCCTCCGATGGAGGTTGAAATATCGCCATGGTTCACTGGCATAGATAACGGCAAGCAGAATCGCCGCCGATGTGGTGCTCGAAAAGATCGCTTCAGAAGAGCTCCGGTGCCACTTCCGCCACCCACCCACCATGCAAGTTCCCCTGCTTGTCACCACCTTGGCGCTTGGATCGAGGGAAAGCTGCAGCTAAAATGGCGACGAATCGATACAAGCAATGCCAACTCCTCAAGTAAAACGATTAACGAAGTATAAGGGTTTCTTTATGTCCAGTTTTTTTGTGTGCACCAACCGGGGCAAATGCTTTGTTTCTGCCACATAACATGATGTGCCTACTGAAAGCTTTCGAGCAAGTGTTTTGTCGGTTCGAAGCTTAAATTGCGACAAATTTGGGTCACGGACTCACTGGTCACTTGCAGCTGCAGGCTTATTAAGTTACTATAGTTACTGGCCATCCTCAACTGTTATCGGCTTTTAGGTGATTTTTTGTCAGCTACTTCCACGAGTCAAGTGAGACCGTGAGACCAAGTCTGGTACTCATCAAACCGATATGTACATGCACCTACTAGCTCCAATTCAGTTGTCAAATCGCTGGTGTCTTTAGCTGTGTCATTTGACACAGCCAAGTCTATGATGGAGCCCAACATCTTCAGTTACTGAGAACGTCAAGCCTGGAAAAGAAAAACTGACCGAATGCAACCCAAATAGGCCAAACCCAACCTCTCAAATCCCCTGCAATAGGATTCCCTGCATTGAAGTATTATTACACATCAAATGGTGCATGGATTCTGTAGCCAGGGAAAAGAACCCCTCGCGGTCTACCATCATATGATGCATCTTTTTTTGATAAAGGGAATATATTAATATCAAAAGATACCAATTACATCCAGCCTCTGCAACAACGCACCACCCTAATGGCACTACGGATGCACACATCTAAAAAAAAACAAAGGTCCTTCGATATCGAGCCTAACAACAATACATCCACAAGACAACACCAAATACGACTCTCTAAAAAGACGCCTTCAAGAAGGAAACATTGCTCTAACACCATCGTCGCGATCAAAGATCTTAGGTTTTCTGAAAATAGTCCCGCTCTCAAAACAATGCCTCCAACAAGGTCATTACAGCACAACCAGTTAAGGCGACCTGGGTTTTCACCTGAAAAGTAGGATTCGAACTTCACCGTGTTGTCGCCCCACTTTCGTACCGCTGCTGTGAAGCCCGGAACACCAAGCAAGTCCCTCATCAGCGCGGAGAATTGAACATCCCTTAGCTAGTCATCCCATCCGGCTTTCATGAAATTCTCTTCTTCCGACTTTCAGCATGGATCTATAGTCACTTGATGTCAACATAGAAAAAGAGCTTCACGCCGCTCCCTCCAGAACCAACCGGTCGGAATAAAAGCATGGGTGCGCACGACCGAATACCACCGATCCAGCAAACTCCAGGCAAAAAACACTGTGACATTCGCTGGCGAAGCCTTCCGGAACTCAACACTCCATCCAGATCGAAAAGAGCAACCCTCATGTCAGTCTTCATATTCGTCTAAGAGAGACTCTAGGACCGCCGCCTTTATTTAGGTTGGACCCTTGCGCCGGCGACCATCCCAGGCTGGCCACAGCTGCCGCCGGAGACACGTACATGATGCATCTAAGTGAGCATCATTGTGAATTAGATAATGGTACCAGGCCGGTAGTGGTTAATTGGTTATTTCAGTAGTGGCACTAATATAGTACTGCTAGAAATCTATGGTGATTCCATATACACCCCGAAATCGTCTTGTCTCACTCTGCAGGCAACACCTGAACCGGTCAAATCAAGTCTGACCGAGACTGAAACAGGTTGACGAATAAAGATTAGATTCTGGGAATGAAGTAAGAATTTCTATAACACGTCGGTTTCAGCGTCCTCGTGATCTCCCGTATCATAAGCTTAACGGTGGTGGTGACTGGATTACCGAGCTCCGTGTCCTCGTCTCGCTGCTCATAGCTACCCGTGTTGTCTTGCTGCGGGCCGGACAAATCTGGAGCAAACTGCACGAAGGGACCAAACGGATACTGCCACCGAACCGAGTCCAAAAATACGCTTTTCTGGCGGGCGCCCGATTTTGGCCAGCTCAACTTTTCGTAATCACCCTTTTGAGACTGTCAGCCAAGAGTCAGAGATATAACATTAACTAGATCTCCGTCGCCAGTATGTTTGGACCGAAGCTTAGCGGAGTTTGAAGTTAGCCCATCCATCAGATTATAAGATAACCATCAGTGTTTGTAAACACTCCTCGATATAGTGAAATTTTGCTGCTGGCGCCCGTGATTTTTTCCCCTCTGTGTTGAAGGGGGGTTTCACGTTAAAATCTTGTGTCTTCGCTGCGTTTTCTTTATCGTTCTTCGTTATTTGTTTCACATTTATAACACACATAGTATTTAATATAGGGGCTGACATGTTAGCCAGCGTGCAAAATTGATGGATAAACTCAAGGCAAGTTTCACACCTGATGGATGGTGGATTCTATTTTTCAATATGCAAGTTAAATATAGTGGCTGACACGATTTCCTTTATAGAGCATGATCTTTAAAAAGGTGAGAAATCTATAAAATAATTTTATCATTTTTCGAGCAATATTAGATTTTAAAGTTAATTTTTATAAGAGTGATTTATTGTGTTTCAGTGAGGCCCAAGACGGTGTTGATCTTTATGCCGAGCTTTTTGGCTCCGGGCTAGGCCAGTTTCCTATCAGCTATTTTGGCATTCAGATTCACTATCAGAGGCTTACAAATGCTCAATGAAAACACATCGAGGAAGGACTATAAAAATGTATGAGTAGCTGGAAAAAATTACTATCTCTAGATGGAAGGTTGATTCTCGTTAATTCAATACTAAATAATATGATATTGTATATGATTTCCTTCTTCATGTTTTCCAAAGGAGTATTGCAATGATTGGATTATTTCCAATTAAGATACTTTTGGCAAGGACACAGTGAGAACAAAATTATCGGCTGGCTAAATGAAGTGTTGCTTGTCACCCAAAAGATCAAAAATAACATGATATTTATGACATTGAGGCCAAGAATGGAGCTCCCCTAGATTTTTTTTTTGAACAGGATAGGTTCCGAAGGACCTAGAGCTTCATTGCAATATCGGCGGTGGAGTTACAAATTACATAAAGGGTCCTGAAGAATGGAGCTCCCCTAGATAATTGGTTATTTAAGCTACTTACTAAAGATGGGCATGGAAAATTATTATAAAAAGAAAGTATGTTGGATCACGGGCATTGTTTTAGATTTATTAAAAATCTAAGGACCCACACTTTTGGTTGACTTTATGGCGACGAAGAAACACTTCTTCCCATGTGGTTCTTTATCAATTAAGTAAGGATCAAAGAAAAGGTTTTGGAAGGATAAGTGATTGTTAATACTACAATTTGAGAACAATATCTAGCGCTACAGAACATCACAAAAGCGATACATTAGCTAGGTTGGTGGAATATTCACCACCAGCTGTGACATTTAGAAGAGTTATTTTTGGTTCCAGACTTGCATCTTACAATGCTTTGCTTAAGTGTCAGGTTTTAGTCAACCTGACATAAGAGACAGACGACTTTTGTTGGAATCTAAATGAGAACGATAAATTTTATGTGGATTCCATGTGTGAAGCTTTGATCCAACAAGATGAGCTGGTTGCCAGTAGTAAAAAGATTTGGAATATGAAAAATCTACTTAAAACTAATGTTTTATGTGGTATCTTCGTAGAGGGGTAGTTATCACTAAAGACAACCTTGCAAGAGGCAATTGGCATGAAAGTAAATAAATGTATCTTCTGCCATCATGACGAGGCTATAAAAAACTTATTGTTCTAGTGCCAATTTGCTTGATCCATATAGTTAATCATCCAAATAGGTTCTATCTTATACCCGCCATGTAGCATTGCTAATATGTTCGGCAATTGACTAGACGGGGTGCATCATAGGTTAAAACTACTTATTAGGGTGAGAACGCTTGCTGTTAATTAATCTCTTTTTCTATGTAAAAATGTGTATTTTATTTATGAAGTTTTTCTCTTATGCAGGTTTTCTACCGGCGCACCACTTTCCTCCGTTTATGATCATCTCCATAGCCTGTGTAGAATCACGACTTGTTTACTGAGTTGTCTACGCGGTTGAAGAACACGTTGAGGGATTTTTTACCCAACATAAATGACAACACAATTTTATAATTGGACCTCAATAGGCGTCTATACAGTTTCCCCCATGATCAATTGTATTAAGCTTTTTTTTCTATTTTCGATACGATAGAAATGCAGCGGCTGTGTGTATCTCAGTTATACAGATGTTAATTATTAAACCTTTTAAATAGTAAAGCAGCATTTATCGAAAAAATATCGAGAATGAAGTTACTTTTATGTCAACACTAACACCGTTAGGACCATGAAATTAGGTGGTCCAGAACTAAGTTAATTATCAGATGTTGACCGAGAACTAGCCCCTTCCTAACATTATTTTCTATTCCCATCGTGCGGTAACACCTCATGTTCATGATCTGGTAAATTGCATTGCAGCAAAGCCATCGTCGTGGCGAGGTATGAGTCCGGATATGCGATGCGAGTTCTGAACTCGTCGGTACATGGACACAGCTCCAGAGTCCAGAGTGCCTGAGAAGTCAGATTGCTCGCATCGAGCTCAGCTCCGATCTAGCCAGTAGACTTTGTGCATAAGCCTTTTATACCTACGCGCGTTCAAAGCAATGCCGCTGAATTCTAAATTTTTACTAGTAAGAATGCTTGATAATGAAATAAAACTCGATGGCGTGTCAAGTAATCTGTTCCTTCCAGCAACATCGATAGATAGAGGTTTCGTGAAGTAACAGGGACTGGTGCCGGCCTCGTAATTACAACCCAGGGAGAAGGAGCGACAGGGCGATGTGGATGCTGGCGAGCGCATTTTCCACTTGTCTACGGCGCATGTTCCGATCCCACATCTCCGTGCATCTGGCTGTCTACTTCACTTCGTTGGTGCCTAGGTCGTGTAACCAGTTACAGCCAGTCTCGCGATGGCGAAGCCTCGTACAGGGACCGTGCCGTCGTAGAATAGTACAGCTGCTGGAGGACTGCAGGAGGCCAGGCAGCAATCTTTTACTGGGATTAAAAACAGAGAGCTCTGCCGGTAAGCAAGCGAGCGCGTCGGCGGCGATTCAGCACCGATCTGGCTAGCCGTTCGCACTGCGTGAGAAGATTGGCATTTGCATGCAGCGGTCTGAACTTTCTGAAACAACTATGCGGTGGATAAGGTTCGGCCGATCGATCAAAGTCGTGGATGATCGGATTGGATGAGTACGTCGGTCCAATGGCTGACATCAAGCAGAGGGACCTGGCGATCTGTGCTGTGCCATGCGTGTCTGCTTCCAGATCACGGACCGTGATCGAGGTAGACGCCTAGGCGTAGCATGCTTCCAATGGAGTGGAGGGGTTTCGGATTGTCTTGGCCCACGAAAAACCGGGTGAGGACCGTGGCCGCCGGACGGACGGGGTCGCCCAACCGCGAGAAAGTCCGGTGGGGTAGCGCGGCTGCCGGCGCTAAATTGGCGTCGTCTGCCGCCGGGGGCATGCGATTGCGAGCCATCCGAGTCAAATGGTGAGCGGCGTTTCGGTTTTCCTTTTGACTGTGAAGTCAACTCGTTTGACCTGGTCCCTATCTGGGCCTGGAAACAGCACACTTCGAAATAAAGAAAATAATTGCAACTGTACAAAAATAGGTACTGACAAAGGTTATGCCCAAGCGACAAAACGATGATGACCGGCAACCGCCGCGCTCTCTATTTTTGGTCCACCACAGTATAATATTTGATCAAGTTTATAGATGCAGAAGTCAAACAGTATAATATTTGATCAAGTTTATAGATAAAGTTATTGATATCTATAATAACATGTACTCCCTCCGTCCACAAATAAGTGTACATCTAGGTTTTGGGATAAGTCAAACTTGTTTAATTTTGACCAACTTATTATCAAAAATTATACGCATATGTGACATTAGATTACTATATTATGAAACTACATTTCAAGGTGGATCTAGTGATACTAATCTAGTGTCATAAATGCTGCTACTTTTTCCTAAAAAGGTGGTCAAATGTAATAAAGTTTGACTTATCAAAAAACCTAGATGTACACTTATTTGTGGACGGAGGGAGTAGATATAACATGATAATATACTTCATGGGGCATTTAGTGATATTTCTTTGGCATTGTAGATATTGATGTTTTCTACAAGCTTAGTTATACTTTACATTCATTTTCTTTCAATTAAATTTATACTCTTTCTTTTCAGAACAGTGGGAGTAGTTCTAAGCTTGGATAGGCCAACCACTGTCATTAGACACCTGAGTGCAATATATTTTAGCTATTTATGAAAATGACGATTCTACAACCGAGTCAATGAGTGTTACCTCAACAAATTAAAGAAGCTAAAATTCCACAAAAAATTGAGGATGCTTATGCCAATGGCTAACCACACCCATGTCTCTTTTCTCTTTGGTTTCCCATAGCAAGAAAAGTAGTATTACCTTCGTTCCGTAAAATAAGGCGCATAATTTTGTCAGAAGTCAAACGATATAGAGTTTGACCGAAATTATAGGAAAAAAAATTATACTCTGTAGATATGATAGGAAAATGTATGTCATGATGCATCCAATGGCATTAGTTTGGAATGATAGATATTGATATTTATTTCTAAAAACACGATCAAAGTTTACATACATTGAATTTTAAACAAAAAAGCTATACGTCTTATTTTATGGAACATAGGAATAAAAATTATTACTGTTGTCATTGCAACAGTAATATATAATATCAAGAGCGGAAAATGCAAAACAAACTACTCATCATACACCTCATACATTCTCAAATTATCTATTGCACCATAGCCTAAGAATACTAAAATCTAGAAACCTCCACCAACTTAGTTGTCAAATTCATACGCTCTAAGCACCACCATATTTTGATGGTATTATAGAATATAATGAACAGTGGCACACATAAACCCATTACACGATTAATAAATGAAAATTAATTTAAGGATGTTGTGCTTGCTTGGATTTAGAATGAAATTCATTGTAACAAAACATTTCTCATGTTTCTCACACTAAAATAAAAAACAAAACATTTTTTTTTACAAAAATGTATTTTTCATGACCGTCAGAATTGCATGAAAAATATGTATGTTAGTACATGATAGCACATAAAATTAAGTCTGGCACATACACTAGGAATAACATACTTTTATCAATTAAAAGAACATACAAATAATGAACATCTATGTTGAAGTAAAATTGTTTTAGTATAAATACATAAGTTGGTAATCAAGTATATAGAACATGCCGATCGAGATAATAAGCTAACACACTCCTTAACACTAGTTCACCGCTCGTCCTCGTGTTGAAAGACATGCACTTATGTTTCTGCCTTCTATGACCTAGCGAAAACCTCACCGGCATGACATCCATTGTAGTGATCACCATATCTAACATGGACAGCGCGTAAACTTGTGCTACCGGCTTCCCTTCTCGCGTCGCACCTGTCCGTTGATCGATCGGTAGCTGGCTCTAGTTGAACTCGTCAATAGTCCAGGCCTAGGAGAGGACAACCCAACTACTTTCTGTCCAGATGCCTAGTGCCCGCAATGTTAGAAGGGTTGTTTTTTTCTCTCAAACGCTGATGGGTTGCTACCTACCAAAGGCTAACACAAAAACTTGGGACCCCTTTTGGGGCCCTATGCAGGCTGCACAGGTTACACAGATGTCCGCTCAGGCCGGCTTCTAGATAAAGACATCCAGGGCAGCAGACTGAAAATGTGCACTTGCATGTGTGTACAGGCTCGAGTTCAAACACAACCAATCTTACCAGGTCTTTTCTGTGGGAAAGGAAACAAGAAGGCGGCGGGTGTATGCGTGTCGGCCAGTTTGCTAGTTTCCATATGTGTAGTGTGAGAAGGTGAGGTGAGTGTGAATCCATATCTGATCATGCCCGTGTTATTGGCACCACCTGATGGCACGTATGCACGCTCGCTAGCGGGATCAAAAATGAACTAGGTACAAGACCAGTTCCATATATCTGGAGTACTGAACTAATCATCATGTTCCACCATACATGCGTTGTCTAATGTTAGAATGCATGTGCATGCGGCTTGCAGCCCCTGTTCAGCATGTGTAGACAATGAAAGAATGTGAATATATCGAGGGTATTAAATCCATTTTCATCTTTTCCGACTTCACTGTAGCTTCATTCATTTCTTCCAGTCTTACGTTATGTATGATGTCAAGTCTTTTCTGAACAAGCAATACGAGCACTTACAGACTAATACCTCAAATAAAACAATTGAGGAAATATATGAGTTTATTTATGTCTAGATATCCTTGTCTATATATATCATCCGGGAAAATGCCTTCTGCAGACAATTTCCCCCTTCTTGTGAGTAGCATGATGTGCTTACTGAAAGCTTTCAGAAAAGCGTTTTGTCTGTCCGAAGTTCAAGAATTGGTCACTGTAAGTTGCTGACTGAGTTTGGGTCACGGGTCACTTAATTACATCTGCAGGCTTACCATTATAGTCGGTCAGTGTTATCGTCTTTAGGTGATTTTTTGTCAGTTACTTCCACGAGTCAAGTGAGACCAAGTCTTGTAACTCATCAAACCAATCCGTACTCTGCACTTGCTAGCTCCAGTTCAGTTGTCAAAACGCTAGCTGGCTGTCTATGCTGTGTCATTTGACACAAGTAAGTCTGTGCTGGAGCCCAACATATTCAGTTATTGAACACGCCACACACCTAGAAAAATAACAAAAAAAAAAAACTGACTGAATGCAACACCAATCCCAGCCTCTCGTTTCCTGCCAATAGAGGTCGCCACAGACTACAAGGATTCTAAGCCAGGGCCATCACATGATGCATCAAATCAAGCACAATCGCGCATAAGATAATGCCATTGGGACGGTAGTGGTTAATTACTCATGTCAGTAGAGTAGTACTAATATAGGATAATACTAATGATCTATGTTGATTCCAGCTATACACCCGAAATCTTCTTGTCTCACTCTCCTGGCAAACACCTGAACCAGTCCAATCAAGCCTCTTAAGAGGCTGAAGCAAGTCAATAAAGATTATTAGATTATGGGAATGAGAATGAAGCTAGAATATACACATTCCATCGTCTTGCTGCTCGAAGCGAACCGCGTTGTCTCTCGCTGCGGGACAAGACAAACCTGGAGCCGAGCTCCACGAACGGATCAAACGCATGCCGCCACCGAACCCAGTCCAAAATTACGCTTTTCAGGTTAGGCAGCGATTTCGCTCTCTTCTGCTTTCGCAATCAGCACTTGACGCGATCAGCCAAAAGAGTCATGATCGAGAGAGACAAACACGTTAATTTTATGTTTCCATCGTGCGGTAACACCTCACGGCCCTCATCAGGTAATTGCATTGCAGCAAAGCCGTCTGTCTTGCCTGTGTGTACGGATCTGCGAAGCGAATTAGTACATCGGCAGCTCCATAGTCCCCGAGAGCTGGGATTGCTCGCATCGAACTCAGCTCCCAGGCAGTAGACTTTGTGCCACAGATTTATTTATCTGCGCGTTCAATTCAAAGCTATGGCGCTCTATTCTAATTTCTAATGCTTGAAAACTCTCGGCAGCGTGTCTAGTACTCTGTTCCTTCCTGCAACATCCATAGGTAGAAGGTTCCCTGAATCAACAGGGATTGGTACCGGCCTCGTTAACCTAGGGAGGCAGAGCGACAGGGCGATGTGGATGCATGCTGCGGTGTTTTGGCAGGTTTCACGTCCATGGCGAGCGCGCGTGTCGACTTTTGTTAGACGGCAGGCTCCGATCAACGTATCTATACATATCTCTGGGCAGCGTGGGCGTTCCTTGGCTCACATCGACCCAGCATTTTTCGCGTCGCTTGGTTCTCTGAGCTCAGTAGCCTTTTTTGCATAGCACGGGTTTTAAAGCATCCCTGGGACAGGTCCCGAGAAACGCCTGGTTTAACAGTTTCTTCAGGGCCAAGCCCTGGCGAGACGAAAATCGATAACACCGTTCGCGCGGGAGCTCCGCCTCGGCATGGCGGGAGAAGCTGAAATCACAGCGGTGTTGCGGGGCAAAGGTAGAGGTAACCTCCCTCTTCGGTTACCCCCTCCATTAACCCCCTCCCAAATTTTTCCTCCCCCCAAATTTCGCACCGGCGGCGGCGAACCAGATCTGGCAGCGCGCATCTCCCTTCGGTCTTCGGCGTCGGACCAGTGTCCTCTTCTCCAGCCGCGGCGGAGCCTGCGCACATCTGCGGCGGCTATCGGCCGTGTCCTTCGTCCGCCATGATGGAGGTAAGTGGAAACTCCTGCTCTACTGTAGTGTTAGATTCATGTTGGTAGAACTAGTTGGGTTCGATAAGACCGTTTGTAATGTATAGATCTTGTTTGAGTAGACCGACCAGCTCCAGCTTGTGCATCACGTCGCAACACTCATCATTTGCATGCAAGCCTGAATCATGATGGTGCACAAGAGAGCAGTTAGGCATGCTGCTTTTCGTCGTGTGACTTACGGTCCTATGTTACAACGAGATCAGGAGAGCATTGCCAACCTAAACAACATCTACAACTGCAATGACGTAGAGGCTATCCAGATGCTACGGATGAGAGGAGCCCCTTTCTATGCACTTGTGAAAACGTTCAGGGGTAGAGGACTACTGACTGATAGCATCTACACCACTGTGGAAGAACAAGTCGCAATGTTTTTTCATGTCGTCGGTCATAACCAGAGGTTCAGAGTCACCCATAACATATTCAGGCGATCCACGGAGACGATCTCTCGGTACTTCCAGCAGGTGTTGTACGTAAATGGGGAGCTCAGAGGTGAAATGATCAAGCCAGCATCAATGAGCACACCAACCAAGATCAAGAACAGCTACAGGTGGTTCCCCTATTTTAGGGTGAGTACAAAATCATGTTTGTTCTACCTATCAGATGTGTGGTACTGTCAGAAACATGATTCTGTGCTAATTTTTTTACAGGATTGCATTGGGCTATTGATGGTACTCATGTCAGATGTCACTGCAAATGTACCGAGATCAATGCCTGCAGCATTCTGTGGGAGGAAGCACTGCACCAGCCAGAACGTGCTAGCAGTTATGGATGTCGATATGAGGTTCACCTACGTGCTTGTTGAGTGGGAGGGTTCAACTCATGATGCAAGCATCCTGGCCGACAGCTTGTCAAGGCCTGATGGGTTGCAAATCCCTGAGGGTAAGTTCTACCTTGGAGATGCTGGATATGCATGCCGACCTGGAATTCTACCTCCCTTTAGGAAAATAAGGTACCACCTCAACGAGTTCTCTGCGAAGCACCGACCTTTGAATGCGAGAGAGTTGTTCAATCTGAGACACTCAAGCCTTAGAGTCACCATTGAGAGGGCCTTTGCTGCATTGAAGAATAGGTTCAAGGTCCTTGACGAGAAACCATTCCAAACGTTTGACACTCAGGTAAAGCTGGTCTTTGCTTGCTGCATTCTTCACAACTGGATTCTAGGTTGGGGCGAGGATGAGTTCTTCGAAGAGGTTGCCACTTTTGATGAAGTAGATACCGGCCATGGCGTGGACGCATGCGACAATGATGCCTGGAAGGTGAAGAGGCAAGAGTGGGCAGACACAATGTGAGAAGGCAGAGGCAACACCACCATCTGAGGAGAAGTGAAGAAGTGAAGAAGAAGAAGAATCCCCTATGATCCCCTATTTCTCGAACCCCTTTTCGATTCTCGTATGTTGAACGACCCAGTTATGATAAACTGCAATTCGTAGTAGCTAGGGAGCATCGTGTTAGAACTACCATTCGTAGTAGCTAGGGCTAATTTCGTGAACTGCAATGTTTCGTAAGTTTGCAACTATCATGAACTGTGATTTATGTGTGATGGGAGGTGAGAGCATGATAAGGCTACCCGTTGTAGAGAAGAGGTAACCATAGGCATGTCTGGATGGTACCAAACAAGTCTAATCTCATCTCCATCAAGATTTAGGCTTGGATGCAGGCAAACAAACAGAAAGTCTTTTTCGACCCAGCCGATGCAGCTCGACCTACCAAACAACAAGCCAATTTCGACCCGTGGCTCGTTCTAGATGCGCAAATATATTTGCACAGTTGCGCCTGTGTGTCTCCAGCTGTCCATTTGAGTTCGTTTGAGCCTAGGTCGAGTGACCAGTTACAGCCAGTCTCGCGATAGCGAAGGCTCGTATAGTGACCGTTCCGTTATGTAGAATAGTATTGTTGCTGGTGGACTGTGGCCAGGCGGCGATCTTTTACTAGGATTGAAAACAGAGAACACTGCCGGTAAGCAAGCGAGCGCGTCGGCGTCGTCGATTCAGCACCGATCTTGCTAGCTGTTCGCACTGCGTGAGAAGATTGGCATTTGCATGCAGCGGTCTTAAATGTCTGAAACACCTATGTCGTGGCCGATCGATCAAAGTCCGATGATCGGATTGGATGAGTACGCCGGTCCAATGGCTGACATCAAGCGGAGGGACCTGGCGCTGTGTGCCATGCCATGCGTGTCTGCACGCTCGGCCGGCCGGCCGGCACGATCCAGATCACGGACCGCGATCGAGGTAGACGCGTAGGCGTCGTAAGCTTCCAAAGGAGGGGTTCCGGATAGTCTCGGCCCGCGGAAAAACGGGGACGACGACAGAGTCGAAGCCGAAGCTTCAGATAATCCGGTGGGGTAGCGCGGCGCGGCCGGCGCTAAATTGGCGTCGTCTGCCGCCGGGGCATGCGATTACGAGCCATCGGAGTCAAACAGTGAGCGGCGTTTAGATTTTCCTGGTGACTGAGCAGTCAACTCGTTTGACCTGGTATCTATCTGGGCCTGATGATAATCTTGTTAGTCAGTCAGTTGCTTCCTCTTTCGTCTCACTATGTTAATATAGCAACCACATCAATACAAAAAATTTAAAAAGTGCTGGTAACAGCATAAACATGCCTAAAACAGAAAGTAACGAATGCTATGCTGAACTGACAAAACGATATGGCCTGTAACCGCCGTACTCTTCATTTTTGGCCCGTCACACTCCAAGCACCTCGAAGCGCCCCGTACCAAGCAGCCCCTTTAAAAAGGTAAGCATAGTCGACACTCACTTACGCTAGCCGTCGAACCAAAAGCAACTCCGTGTATGTGCCATCCTGCACATAACATGTTGTGCATAATTTTTTCCCTAAAAAGTAAACCAAATCAAATCTTTTTTACTGGTATCCATTCCTACATCCTACGTTTTAAATTACCATGTCATTTTAGGTTTCGTCAAAATCAAACTTTGTCAGTTTAACCATGCATATATGAAAGTATCAAATGAATATATATAACATGAAACATATGTTTTAAAATAATTCTAATAATATTATTTGTATATTGTAGATACAAATATGTTTCCCATATATTTTGTCAACCATTTTTTTTTACTTTGATTAAGCCCAACACGCATGGTTATTTTGAATGGAGTGAGTACATCAATTTTAAAAAGAAAACGTATCATTTTTCTTGAAGTGAAACAGTATAATATTTGATCAAGTTTATAGATAAAGTTATAAACAACTATAATAATATATAGATATAACATGATAATATATATACTTCATGGTGTATCTAGTAATATTTCTTTGGCATTGTAGATGTTGATGTTTTATACAAGCTTACTTATACTTCCTCAATCTCATAGAAGTTGTCTTAGATTTGTTAAAATTTGGATGTATCTAGACACTGTCTAGTATGTAGATACATCCAAATTTAACTAAATCCTAGACAACTTTCATGAGACGGAGGAAGTACTTTACATAGTTTTTTTTCTTTCAATTAAATTTATATGGTTTCTTTTCAGAACGGTGGGAGTAGTTCTAAGCTCAGATAGGCCAACCTCTATCATTAGACATCTCAGTGTAGTACTTTTTAGCAATTTATGAAAATGATGATTCTACAATTGCATCAATGAGTGTTACCTCAACAAATTATAGAAGCAAAAATTCCACGCAAAAAATATGATGCATATGCCAATGGCTAACCACAGCAGAAAAGTAGTACAACCCCCGTTCTGTAAAATAAGGTGTATAAATTGTTTCTGAAGTCAAACGATATATAGAGTTTGACAGAATTTATAGAATTTTTTTTTAGTACTATTATACTATATACTACTGATAGGAAAAATATATGTCATTAATTTGGAATGATAGATATTGATATTTACTTCTAAAAACTTGATCAAAGTTTACATCGATTGAATTATAAACAAAAACTACACATCTTATTTTATGGAAAGGAGGAGTATAAAAGTTATTACTTTTGTCAGATGTAATATAGACTATGAAGATTCTATTGCAAAACAAACTACTCATCATACACCTCATACATTCTCCAATTATCTATTGCACCACAGCCTAAGAATATTAAAATCTAGAAACCTCCACCAACTTAGTTGTCAAATTCATACACTCTAAGAACCACCATATTTTGAAGGTACACACATAATAGCATTACAAAATTAATAAACGAATATTAATTTAAGGATGTTGTGTTTGCTTGGAATTAGAATGAAATTCATTGTAACAAACATTTCTCATGTTTCTCACAATAAAATAAAAACGTGAAATATTTTTTATGAAATGTATTTTTAATGACCGTTACAATTGCATGAAAGATATGTATATTTGTCAACACCCGGATTTTTAAGTCCAGATGCCTATTATGCCATTCATCGCAATCCCAGGAATATTGTTTTTGCGAGACATAATAACTTGATATCACAACACATCATTTATTACAACACGTAATCGTCTTACAACAAAGGATCACATGATCCAGTCTTAATACAACATAGTGGATCTAGAGATCCTATTACAAAACACATAGCGGAAGCGAAGTAACGGTCGTGGTCCATCTGTTCCACAGGCAACGTTGACGTCAGGAGCGGTCCTAGTTGTCGTAGACTTTCTGCTGTCCATCTTCCTCGTACAGCTGTTCACCTTCATAGTCTGGCCATTTGAATAGCCAGGGACAAAGCCATGAGTACTTTTAAAGTACTCGCAAACTAATACTAGTGTAAGCACTATTAATTGTAGTAAGGGGATACTAAGCTCTAGGTTTATTTGCATAAAGCCAAGTTTATTTCATAAACATTTAGTAAAGATGCTTGAATCCAATAGACTAACTCAAGTGAGAACATTAGTGTCATTCCCACAACTCTGTCGTGGTCCAACTCAAAGTCACCATTCACCGGTCAACTTCAAGTCACCAGTCACATGTCACATTTTTGAAAATGGTCTGATGACGGAACAGTATGGCCTTTCCAATCGTCCGTAACCGTGGACACGGCTATTCGAATAGTTCTACACTCTGCAGAGGTCGTACACTTGTGCCACAATATTTGCAATAATCCGTCAGGGTTAACTGGCCCTGATTTATCATACTCCGTATGCGACTACCAACCATAACCTTTCACTTATATACTCTAGTGGGCACCTCTCCCCATGAGCTTGGCCTCCGGTGAGAACCAACTGTTAACCGGGAACTGCACAGGGCTTGGGCCGGACAATTCACCTCAATCACTTCATTTCACATCATCTCAGATGTCTTTGGAGGCAGCCCTTGGCATAACCCCGATGACGCTTGTTTAGAGGGAACCCATACTAAAGCACACAAATTTCTAGTTACGCCTTACCCATATTGGGTATTGTGAGGGTACTTTCAAAATTGGAATGGTATCGCATCCGAACCCAACCATCAGTTTTATATCAAAAATCACCATCTTCTCTTGGTCATATACACCTTCAAAGTCATTCAATGGAATGAACCATCATTCCAAGGTTTCAACTTCATTTCAAAGTCACATGTTCCCATCTAGAGTAGTCTCAATTTTAATTGATTAGCGATAGCCACTATATGAGGGGTGCTATCTAGCTTTGAGGGGTGCCAATCTAAATCAAGTATTGTTCTACCCTAGACCAATTGAATCATAAATCCAAAAAGTACTTTGAAATAAATAAGCCAAAGTAAAAGTAATTAAAACATGGGATAGGTAATACATAGTAGTAAAGGGTGATGGTGCCTTTGCTCTTGTAGAGCTAAGCATTTGGGTTTAGCAAGGATTAGCTTGCATGGGTAATAGCTTGCAAGAGTATTTTCTTGCTTGTAGGGGGTAATATTAATATCAGCTTGCAGTAGACTAGCTTGCCTTGATTGGTGAAGTGATCAAAGTATTCTTCTTCTTCCTCTTGGTAGAATACCTCCTCCTCTTGATAGTCTCCGGTACTAGCGTCTATAAACGAATACGAGGATACAATCACCAAACAATACTTAAGTACTCTTAATTAGCCTTAGTGGCTCACACAATGATCTAGCATCACTACTTAATATTTATTACAAGATTATGCTAGGGTTTCCTTATTTAATAATAGGAAAATAATTTCCTCTCATTGAAAAATGGAGTTAGGGTTTCTCTTTAGTTTGTGAGAAAATAATTTCCCCTCATTGAATCTTCTTAAGATTTAATTTCTCTTATGAATGATAGATGACCTAGGTTGACTAAAGTCAACCTCTTCATACTTATCATTTGAGAAAATGATTTAAATGGGGTTCCATACCTCATGCAATTTAATAATAACCTAGTAGTGATTTAATGCCACCAAATAATTCAATATGAGGTTACCTAGACTATGATCACTTCCTCATATTGGATTACTTGAGAACAAGATTTAAATGAGAGGGTATCTCTCATATGATTTAACACATATTTGTAACTAATTTAAAGGACTAGTATTGAGTTGATTTAATATTCTTAAATAACCAGGGCTGATCCTATGTTGACCAAGGTCAACACTTCACACTTAATGTTTGAGAAAAGTGAGTTAGATGAGATTCATCATCTCATGGGGTTTAATTTATCTTTGGAAAATTTAAATATTATTTAGGTTTAGGATCTATAAGTGAGCAAGTATGAGCCTAGCAAATTAAAGGTCCACACACTAATTCATATATTTGAGAAAGATGATTTAAATGAGGTGAGCACCTCATACCAATTTAATAATATCTTACAATGGTTTATATCATAAATAAATTTAATGTGGGTTTTAATTGACCATGGTATCTACCTCCTATTACTATGGTGGAGGCAAAATTTAAATGAGACCAAAGTCTATTATATGATTTAATAAATAGGTTTGAAATATTTAAATACCACTTATTAGAATGATTAAATATTTTCAAATAGGAATCTATGGGTTAATAATATATGTGTTATTAATTCTCATGGAACTATTTGGCTTAATGATTTTAGTGAGAAGCTATGCCTCATATAGGTTAAACTATCATCTAAATGATTTAAAATCTATAAGTAATTAAGCATGAGACTTACTTGACCAGGGTCAGTACAAATTGTTGAATTACCTAAGATCACAATTTAAATGAGAGATAAGCCCTCATACTATTTAAATAATTCTATGTGTATGTATTAAATGTTCTAGAAATGGTTCCATAGCCATTATTTAACTCTAGTTCATGATCATGCAAAACAACTATGTTATATTTTTGCATAAACAATTATATTATGTCAAATATGATTTATTAGAGTTGGAATCAACTTAAAATCGTTTATAGATAATTTCTAATATTTATTTGAAGTCAGAAAAGGCCCTGCCTTGTTATTTTTATTATTTAAATTTTATTTCGAATTTGGACATGAGGCCAGTGGCATGATTTAGATAATTTCATGAGCTTTCTGGATCTATAAAATTTGCTAAATTTGGTTTAGTAGAATTTAAACTATTTAAATTTGAAGTAGACATCAGTGTTTGAATTTGAACTGAATAGATTAAATCGAATTTGAACTACTGGGCCACGCGGGAAAACAAAATGGGCCGAAAGGAAATAAACAGAGTAACACGGCCCAGCACACAGCCCGTGTGCGCGGGCCGCCTGACGAGGTGGGAGCCACCCGTCAGTGGCTCTTAACCGAGCGAAGCGGTACGAGCGACATGATCCGTTAGATCGAATACGATCGAACAGCCGGAGCTTCGTGTCTCCGACGAGATGCCGGCGTGCTGGCGGCGTACCTAGGGGTCGGAGGACGCGGTGAGTCGCCGGAGGTCGAGGGAGAGGGGTGAGGCGAGGTTGTCGAGGGTGTAGAAGACCCCTGGTACCGTGGCGAGGCTCGGGGCTGCTCCAATCGATGGCGATGGTCTGCGAGCTCCGGCGGGTGTGAGCTTGCAATTGGGGCTGCTCCGGCGAGGTCTGGTGAAATAGATCGGTGGAGAAGGCTCAGGGAGAGGAGGGGAGTGAATGGTGTGCAGAGAGCAGGCGCCGATCGTCCCCTTTATAGGGTCGAGGGGTGGCCGCGGGGTGCTGGGAAGGGTCGACGACGGCGAGGCCGTTCCAGGACGCGAAGGGGCAAGCTAGGGCGAGCATCGTGTAGGCGACGTCTAGGCGGTGCTAGCGCGCTTGATGGCGCGTCCAATGATGGTCTGTGGCGCCCTGGCGACGGTGGTGTACTTGCAGTACCGGCGCGGCAGGTCGGCGATCATGGCGATGGCTACGGTGCTTCTGCGAGCCTAAGTGGTTGTCTAGCAGGGTTCGGGTGTGGTGTTGGGCACGCGTGCACGAGGGCAAGGCGAGGGGAGGAGTAGGGCGCTCGAGCGCATGGTGTACTGGCGCGTTCCAGGATTGGGTCGGGGCGCGGTCACCGCGTGCCTGGCACGGTACTGGGCGTGCATGGGCGCGCCTGGCTCGGCCAATGTCGTGCTCGTTTTGATCCAGGAGGGTACAGGCATGCTCGGGAGGTTCGGTGATGCTCCAGGACAAGGTGGATGTGGCCAGAGATGAGTGGAGAGGTAGGGTGGCATGGTGGTGTCTAGCATGGCCGGCATGGGTGTGTTCTTCATCATGGCTTCACTTTAATCGACTAAACCAGTACAGGTCTTGATGCAGGGGAGGTACATGAGCATCAATGATCAAAGAGTAAAGGGGTTTAGGCAAGAATCCTCTGGATAATAGCATGTTTCACATTTCCAGATTTGTGCACACAAGGTGCTCGACACAATGGCCGCATGAAGAAAATTTTAGAATTTTGCAATTCTTTTTGGTGGAGTTCATTTATATAATTAAGGTGATGGAATGGTGGTGGTGATGCTCATTTTGGTGAAGATTTGCAAAGTTTCAAAAAGTGGATCATCTTCACATAGATTCAAAGTCTCCACTTGTCCCTGTCTTTCTGGTCAACCTAGTCAACATTAGCAGAGATGGTCAACATGAAAGTTGTTGACTTTTACATGGTCTTGGATGACATGGCTTTGGTTGACAAAGTTTAGTTTAGGATTTGAGAAATACAGGGGGGTAAAGTAGGGAACATTTTATAAAGTGGCAAAATGACCATTATCATATGTAAGATGAATTTGAGATCTCCTTGTGTTTGATTCTTGATCCAAGGATGCAAAAGTGTTAGTTTATCATCTCTAAGTATTTTAGAAACAATGGGGCAAGCAATTATGGCCTTGGTGGAGGATTTGCATTTTGGCATATGTGTATGTGAGTGAATTTTGGGAATTTTCTCCCCATTTGATTTATCTCTATTTTATTTGACTTTGGTTGACTCTAATGTGGTTCTTATGAGTTTAGAAACATTTTAAGAGCATTGAAACTAAATAAAATGGTCTTGTTCAAAGATTTGCAAATTTGGCCTTAATACATAAGAGGTGGTGTGTCAAATTTTAATAAACTTGTACTAGGGTTGTTCTTGCCTCACTTGGACATGGGTTAGGGTCCATTTAGTGTTATATTAGGTTGAGAGATGGTTTCACATCATTTAGTCAAGGTTTAGAGACCTAGGTCAATGTTTGGTGAAATGCCTATGTGTCACATATGCTTTTATGCATATGTGGTATTTTATTTTTAATTTGACTTGGTTTGACCCAATTGGTTTTGTTGAATGTTGAAATGATATATGGAGGTGATCCAACCATTTATCACAAGTCCTAGGGTCAATTTTCTTGAATTCCCATATTTGCTATTTTACTCTCATATGCCTCTATGGCATTTTTAATTTCTTTTTATTTTAGTGGAAAACAACTTGATTTAGGTTTGATAAGTACTAGGTAAGGTGTGTAAGGGTTTTCCAAACCCCTAACCAAAGTATAGGAGCTTAGGGTAAAGATTTCTAAAATAGCCATAGGCACATATGCCTTTTTCTTATTTAATTTCCTTTTATTTTATTTTAACTAGGATGGTGAAAAGAAGGGTGAGGTTTTAGGGTTTAAGTTTATTTAAAATACTAGTAACAAGCAATCATGGCAATAGCACAATAATTAAGCAGGATTATTATTTACCAAACTTAATTTAATAAAAGTTTTTGTTGGTTCCAAAATTTGGAACTAGGGAAATTCATTTGTTTTGTTTTGAAATTTTTGGGATGTTACAAACCCTTCCCCCTTAAACAAATCTCGTCCCGAGATTTTAAGAGGAGTTAGGTTCCTAAAAGAGATTGAGCATTTTGATTTAACAGGAAGGCATACTTGTTAGGGTCTGGGGTGCTTCCTGAGCTTCCGGCCTCATGTGGTAGAAACGGCTGTTGTTGTTGTTCTGGTTCCTTCTACCTGCGAAGCGCCTTGGGAGTGCAGCGGTGTTGGCGGCGATCTTGGCAAGCTTCTTGGGGCATTCTTTGGAAAAGTGGCCCACAACTCCACATTCGTAAGTTTACCGTTGATTTGTCCTTCGGGGACGGGGATGGCATTACTTCCAGCTTCTCGGGCCTGTTGGTGTTGGTGTTGTTCCCATTGTTGTTGTGGCTGTTGGGGTTGCGGTTGTTATTATTGTTTCCTCCTGGCTTCGGGGGTCCTCCGTTGTTGTTGTTGTAGGGCGATAAGTCCGCGGTGATCTGTTGTTTCGGGGTGAATCCTCCAGAGAGTTATTGTGGTGCCTCTGGGTATGGTATGGTCCATTCTGGTTCATCATTCGCGCTTGCGGTTCTCGGCCGATGCAGCTTTCCTTCCATCCGTATGGCTGAGTCTACGAGGGCTTCGAGGTCCGAACGGAATATTCACTAACACCGTTTGCATCTCGTCGTGTCCGTTCAAAATCTTTCCTTCCTCTTCTCATTGGTGTCTCTCGTCCGGGCGTACCTTGACAGAGTGAGAAACCTGTCGCGGTATTCCACCACGGACATTCTTCCTTGTTTGAGTTCACGGAACTCATCTCTCATTTTCTTGATTAATCCTTGGGGCACATGGTACTTGCTGAACTTCAGCTTGAAGTCTTCCCATGTCATCATTTGTCCCGCATTCATTGCACGAGCACTAGTCCACAGGCTCTTGCGGGTCCCGACAAGTAGTGGGTGGCGACAGTACTTTTTCGCGGCTTCAACTCCCGCAACTTCAAGGTTGTTCTCTATTGTCTGGAGCAGTCATCAGCATCCAAGGGTTCTTCGGTTTTGCTGAACATTGGAGGGTTGGTGTTCGAAATTCTTCAGCTTTGACCAGGGTGGTCGTGGTTCCCATGGCCTTGATGGTTCTGAGCTATCTCTGCAGCAAGGTTTGCTTGGCGTTCAGCTCTTTCGGCTTCCCGGTCTGCCATCATTGTCTGCAGTAGTTGCATCATGGCATCCTGGGTGGCGTTGCGGTTTGGTGGGGCCATCTGATTATGTAGATATAGCATGAGGTAAGAGGGAAATTTTCTATGGCTTATTTTGAGTTAAGTTTAAAATTAAACTTAAGATATTTTCAGGATGAACATAACACATATTTTATTTATTCACAACAAACATCACACATTACAAGCTAAAGCACTAAGGGTTTTAAGAACCCTTTTTCCACAATCTACGATACATGGCGCGGGATACAACTCACACCTACGTAAGTGAAGCTAGTGCAACTAGTCCTCGTTGTCTTCATCTACATCGATGGGAATGATCCCATCCTCTGCAGCCTCCAGAAACTCGTAGTCCTCCTCATCAGTGAACTCGTCATTCTCAAAGTCGTTGTCGTCACTCAGGAAGTCATCGCCTCCTTGGATGTCTTCTCCCTCCTCCTCCATCTCCTGGATCTGGTCCCGCGTGTCCGGACAGTCACCTCTAGGGTGCGAATCTTCTCGCGAAGACGGGTGATAGTAGCGACATTCTTGGCGCGCTGCAGGCGAAGTGACCGGCGGTCCTTGGCGAGTAGCCTGATGGCGTCAGCATGATGAGCCAAAGCCATCTGGGCACGGTGGGAGTGGACACGTGTCAGCTCCAGGTCCTTCCGGGTCTCATGAAGCATAAAGTCCAAATGCTGCACATGGATCCCGAGCACCGGGTGCGAAGAGAGTGCCATGGGCTCTCCCATGGTGTCGTGCCTCGCGAAGTGGGCGAAGGGGCTTCCCCGGAGTGCGGTGATGTTCTGTCCGCACACCCGAGCAAGTCCCTCCTGAAGGGCGTGAGCAAGACCGTCCACCCAGCTGTAGGCCTTGAAGGAGAAAAGGATCCTCTCCGAGATGGGAGGTTCCGAGCTTCCCTTCAAGTCAGCGGTGATCATCCACTGTTGCCCAGCGGGGGTGTTGTGGATCCGGACTCCGTGGAACTGGGGAGGTGGGCGTTCGAGCTTCTCGGACACTAGGTACAAGTCGCGCTCAAACACCAGACTTCCTCCGTTTTCCAGATCGTAGGTCTCCGTCTGGACGTAGGGCTCCATCTGAAAGTGAAATGGATGAGTAAGTTAGAGATGTGAACAAGTGTGGCAAAATTTTAAATGGATTTATAAGGAGGTGCATGGCTTATTATTTTTAAGAAGATCTGGTAGAGAAGAAAATGAATAAGTTTTTCACAAATACTTCCTTCCTTTGTTTTAGAAACTAAAATTTTCCGAACGTCCATTCTAACTAGGGTCTCCTAAGGTCAAACAACGGCTCTGATACCAACTTGTCAACACCCGGATTTTTAAGTCCAGATGCCTATTATGCCATTCATCGCAATCCCAGGAATATTGTTTTTGCGAGACATAATAGCTTGATATCACAACACATCATTTATTACAACACGTAATCGTCTTACAACAAAGGATCACATGATCCATCTTAATACAACATAGTGGATCTAGAGATCCTATTACAAAACACATAGCGGAAGCGAAGTAACGGTCGTGGTCCATCTGTTCCACAGGCAACTGTTGACGTCGGAGCGGTCCTAGTTGTCGAGACGTTCTGTCCATCTTCCTCGTACTGTTCACCTTCATAGTCGGCCATTTGAATAGCCAGGACAAAGCCATGAGTACTTTTAAAGTACTCGCAAACTAATACTAGTGTAAGCACTATTAATTGTAGTAAGGGGATACTAAGCTCTAGGTTTATTTGCATAAAGCCAAGTTTATTTCATAAACATTTAGTAAAGATGCTTGAATCCAATAGACTAACTCAAGTGAGAACATTAGTGTCATTCCCACAACTCTGTCGTGGTCCAACTCAAAGTCACCATTCACCGGTCAACTTCAAGTCACCAGTCACATGTCACATTTTTGAAAATGGTCTGATGACGGAACAGTATGGCCTTTCCAATCGTCCGTAACCGTGGACACGGCTATTCGAATAGTTCTACACTCTGCAGAGGTCGTACACTTGTGCCACAATATTTGCAATAATCCGTCAGGGTTAACTGGCCCTGATTTATCATACTCCGTATGCGACTACCAACCATAACCTTTCACTTATATACTCTAGTACAGCACCTCTCCCCATGAGCTTGGCCTCCAGTGAGACCAACTGTTAACCGGGAACTGCACAGGGCTTGGGCCGGACAATTCACCTCAATCACTTCATTTCACATCATCTCAGATGTCTTTGGAGGCAGCCCTTGGCATAACCCCGATGACGCTTGTTTAGAGGGAACCCATACTAAAGCACATAAATTTCTAGTTACGCCCTTACCCATATTGGGTATTGTGGGGGTACTTTCAAAATTGGAATGGTATCGCATCCGAACCCAACCATCAGTTTTATATCAAAAATCACCATCTTCTCTTGGTCATATACACCTTCAAAGTCATTCAATGGAATGAACCATCATTCCAAGGTTTCAACTTCATTTCAAAGTCACATGTTCCCATCTAGAGTAGTCTCAATTTTAATTGATTAGCGATAGCCACTATATGAGGGGTGCTATCTAGCTTTGAGGGGTGCCAATCTAAATCAAGTATTGTTCTACTCTAGACCAATTGAATCATAAATCCAAAAAGTACTTTGAAATAAATAAGCCAAAGTAAAAGTAATTAAAACATGGGATAGGTAATACATAGTAGTAAAGGGTGATGGTGCCTTTGCTCTTGTAGAGCTAAGCATTTGGGTTTAGCAAGGATTAGCTTGCATGGGTAATAGCTTGCAAGAGTATTTTCTTGCTTGTAGGGGGTAATATTAATATCAGCTTGCAGTAGACTAGCTTGCCTTGATTGGTGAAGTGATCAAAGTATTCTTCTTCTTCCTCTTGGTAGAATACCTCCTCCTCTTGATAGTCTCCGGTACTAGCGTCTATAAACGAATACGAGGATACAATCACCAAACAATACTTAAGTACTCTTAATTAGCCTTAGTGGCTCACACAATGATCTAGCATCACTACTTAATATTTATTACAAGATTATGCTAGGGTTTCCTTATTTAATAATAGGAAAATAATTTCCTCTCATTGAAAAATGGAGTTAGGGTTTCTCTTTAGTTTGTGAGAAAATAATTTCCTCTCATTGAATCTTCTTAAGATTTAATTTCTCCCATGAATAATAGATGACCTAGGTTGACTAAAGTCAACCTCTTCATACTTATCATTTGAGAAAATGATTTAAATGGGGTTCCATACCTCATGCAATTTAATAATAACCTAGTAGTGATTTAATGCCACCAAATAATTCAATATGAGGTTACCTAGACTATGATCACTTCCTCATATTGGATTACTTGAGAACAAGATTTAAATGAGAGGTATCTCTCATATGATTTAACACATATTTGTAACTAATTTAAAGGACTAGTATTGAGTTGATTTAATATTCTTAAATAACCAGGGCTGATCCTATGTTGACCAAGGTCAACACTTCACACTTAATGTTTGAGAAAAGTGAGTTAGATGAGATTCATCATCTCATGGGGTTTAATTTATCTTTGGAAAATTTAAATATTATTTAGGTTTAGGATCTATAAGTGAGCAAGTATGAGCCTAGCAAATTAAAGGTCCACACACTAATTCATATATTTGAGAAAGATGATTTAAATGAGGTGAGCACCTCATACCAATTTAATAATATCTTACAATGGTTTATATCATAAATAAATTTAATGTGGGTTTTAATTGACCATGGTATCTACCTCCTATTACTATGGTGGAGGCAAAATTTAAATGAGACCAAAGTCTATTATATGATTTAATAAATAGGTTTGAAATATTTAAATACCACTTATTAGAATGATTAAATATTTTCAAATAGGAATCTATGGGTTAATAATATATGTGTGATTAATTCTCATGGAACTATTTGGCTTAATGATTTTAGTGAGAAGCTATGCCTCATATAGGTTAAACTATCATCTAAATGATTTAAAATCTATAAGTAATTAAGCATGAGACTTACTTGACCAGGGTCAGTACAAATTGTTGAATTACCTAAGATCACAATTTAAATGAGAGATAAGCCCTCATACTATTTAAATAATTCTATGTGTATGTATTAAATGTTCTAGAAATGGTTCCATAGCCATTATTTAACTCTAGTTCATGATCATGCAAAACAACTATGTTATATTTTTGCATAAACAATTATATTATGTCAAATATGATTTATTAGAGTTGGAATCAACTTAAAATCATTTATAGATAATTTCTAATATTTATTTGAAGTCAGAAAAGGCCCTGCCTTGTTATTTTTATTATTTAAATTTTATTTCGAATTTGGACATGAGGCCAGTGGCATGATTTAGATAATTTCATGAGCTTTCTGGATCTATAAAATTTGCTAAATTTGGTTTAGTAGAATTTAAACTATTTAAATTTGAAGTAGACATGTGTTTGAATTTGAACTGAATAGATTAAATCGAATTTGAACTGGGCCACGCGGGAAAACAAAATGGGCCGACAGAAATAAACAGAGTAACACGGCCCAGCACACAGCCCGTGTGCGGGCCGCCTGACGAGGTGGGAGCCACCCGTCAGTGGCTCTAACCGAGCGAAGCGGTACGAGCGACATGATCCGTTAGATCGTACGATCGAACGGCCGGAGCTTCGTCGTCTCCGACGAGATGCCGGCGTGCTGGCGGCGTACCTAGGGGGTCGGAGGACGCGGTGAGTCGCCGGAGGTCGAGGGAGAGGGGTGAGGCGAGGTTGTCGAGGGTGTAGAAGACCCTGGTACCGTGGCGAGGCTCGGGGCTGCTCCAATCGATGGCGATGGTCTGCGAGCTCCGGCGGGTGTGAGCTTGCAATTGGGGCTGCTCCGGCGAGGTCTGGTGAAATAGATCGGTGGAGAAGGCTCGAGAGGAGGGGAGTGAATGGTGTGCAGAGAGAGGGCGCCGATCGTCCCTTTCATAGGGTCGAGGGTGGCCGCGGGGTGCTGGGAAGGGTCGACGACGGCGAGGCCGTTCCAGGACGCGAAGGGGCAAGCTAGGGCGAGCATCGTGTAGGCGACGTCTAGGCGGTGCTAGCGCGCTTGATGGCGCGTCCAATGATGGTCTGTGGCGCCCTGGCGACGGTGGTGTACTTGCGCACGGCGCGGCAGGTCGGCGATCATGGCGATGGCTACGGTGCTTCTGCGAGCCTAAGTGGTTGTCTAGCAGGGTTCGGGTGTGGTGTTGGGCGCGCGTGCACGAGGGCAAGGCGAGGGAGGAGTAGGGCGCTCGAGCGCATGGTGTATGGCGCGTTCCAGGATTGGGTCGGGGCGCGGTCACCGCGTGCCTGGCACGGTGCTGGGCGTGCATGGGCGCGCCTGGCTCGGCCAATGTCGTGCTCGTTTTGATCCAGGGAGGTACAGGCATGCTCAGGGAGGTTCGGTGATGCTCCAGGACAAGGTGGATGTGGCCAGAGATGAGTGGAGAGGTAGGGTGGCATGGTGGTGTCTAGCATGGCCGGCATGGGTGTGTTCTTCATCATGGCTTCACTTTAATCGACTAAACCAGTACAGGTCTTGATGCAGGGGAGGTACATGAGCATCAATGATCAAAGAGTAAAGGGGTTTAGGCAAGAATCCTCTGGATAATAGCATGTTTCACATTTCCAGATTTGTGCACACAAGGTGCTCGACACAATGGCCGCATGAAGAAAATTTTAGAATTTTGCAATTCTTTTTGGTGGAGTTCATTTATATAATTAAGGTGATGGAATGGTGGTGGTGATGCTCATTTTGGTGAAGATTTGCAAAGTTTCAAAAAGTGGATCATCTTCACATAGATTCAAAGTCTCCACTTGTCCCTGTCTTTCTGGTCAACCTAGTCAACATTAGCAGAGATGGTCAACATGAAAGTTGTTGACTTTTACATGGTCTTGGATGACATGGCTTTGGTTGACAAAGTTTAGTTTAGGATTTGAGAAATACAGGGGGGTAAAGTAGGGAACATTTTATAAAGTGGCAAAATGACCATTATCATATGTAAGATGAATTTGAGATCTCCTTGTGTTTGATTCTTGATCCAAGGATGCAAAAGTGTTAGTTTATCATCTCTAAGTATTTTAGAAACAATGGGGCAAGCAATTATGGCCTTGGTGGAGGATTTGCATTTTGGCATATGTGTATGTGAGTGAATTTTGGGAATTTTCTCCCCATTTGATTTATCTCTATTTTATTTGACTTTGGTTGACTCTAATGTGGTTCTTATGAGTTTAGAAACATTTTAAGAGCATTGAAACTAAATCAAATGGTCTTGTTCAAAGATTTGCAAATTTGGCCTTAATACATAAGAGGTGGTGTGTCAAATTTTAATAAACTTGTACTAGGGTTGTTCTTGCCTCACTTGGACATGGGTTAGGGTCCATTTAGTGTTATATTAGGTTGAGAGATGGTTTCACATCATTTAGTCAAGGTTTAGAGACCTAGGTCAATGTTTGGTGAAATGCCTATGTGTCACATATGCTTTTATGCATATGTGGTATTTTATTTTTAATTTGACTTGGTTTGACCCAATTGGTTTTGTTGAATGTTGAAATGATATATGGAGGTGATCCAACCATTTATCACAAGTCCTAGGGTCAATTTTCTTGAATTCCCATATTTGCTATTTTACTCTCATATGCCTCTATGACATTTTTAATTTCTTTTTATTTTAGTGGAAAACAACTTGATTTAGGTTTGATAAGTACTAGGTAAGGTGTGTAAGGGTTTTCCAAACCCCTAACCAAAGTATAGGAGCTTAGGGTAAATATTTCTAAAATAGCCATAGGCACATATGCCTTTTTCTTATTTAATTTTCTTTTATTTTATTTTAACTAGGATGGTGAAAAGAAGGGTGAGGTTTTAGGGTTTAAGTTTATTTCAAATACTAGTAACAAGCAATCATGGCAATAGCACAATAATTAAGCAGGATTATTATTTACCAAACTTAATTTAATAAAAGTTTTTGTTGGTTCCAAAATTTGGAACTAGGGAAATTCATTTGTTTTGTTTTGAAATTTTTGGGATGTTACAATATTAGTACAGAAGAGAACATAAATATTATTAAGTCTGCTACTTACACTAGGAATAACATACTTTTATCAATAAAACCAACATACCTATAATGAACAATTATACTGAAGTAAAAATGTTTAGTATAAATACATGTCTTGTTAATTTTATATAGAACATGCCAATCAAGATAACAAGCTAACACACTCCTTAACACAAGTTCACCGCTCATCCTCGCATTGAAGGACATGCCCTTTAGTTTATGTACCTTTTGTGCCCCAGCGAAAACCTTGCCCACATGACATCCATTGCAGTAATCGTCGTATCTAGCAAGGACTACTCCATTCTTGTATCTTGCTTAATGCATGCATGTGATACCAAGTTCACTGAGGCGCCACATGTGACATTGAACTATGGGTAAATTCGGCCCAATCCAGCTCATGAAGGTATAATTTGGAAACAAGAATATCATAGAGGAGATGTACGGTATGCTGTCAAACAACATGCACGGTAGGATAAGCAAGGCAAACATCACCACGTCGGCCACGATAATACAATCAAGACCAACAGAAAAGGGACAGCCTTTGTCGCATTTCGATAGTGTCGACGAACCTCTCACATGAACACGTGAAATCTCAGCAGCATTTCTGCTGAGAGAAGCCATGTTTTCATGATTTTGCCCAGATCACACGCGTGTGTTCATATATAGTAGGTCAAGGAAGTTTTCCATTCAAAAGCAATTTTTTTTTGTTTGTATCTACTGTATGATATTTTTATTTTACACATGTTCAACTTGGTACCTCGTTCGTATCTATCGCAAATTTATCTGATGCTAGAAATTTCAATCTTAATGAAAATGAACCAAAAAAAGGTCTTATCTGTCAAATCTCTACTCTGCGGTCTTTAGAGATGATTAAAGCTATCAAAGCTTCCATAATATCCGGACTTGGGCTATAAAAGGAAGTTCTAAGGAAGCTCCACCTTTCTTTTTTTCGAGAGACTAAGACCCATTTCTTTTGGAGCTTCATAATGAAGAAAATAAGCTAAATCCCTAAAGAACAATATTTTAAGCCGTTTTTGCGAGCAGACATTTTTGGGCATTCGTGTGTATCGGGGAGGAAACCACCTCCCCAAGCTTTCCCCAGCTTCACCCAGTATTGACGTCGTCCCTATTTTCACGGGTTACACCCAATTGCCACCGCGTGGAACACCTATGCCCTCGAAGTTTCTTTTCCTCTCCTCTCTCTCTATCGCATATCTGGCCACCCCCGATAGGTTTCCTCACAGTCTTCCACCTCTAACCACTCCGGATGCCGCCTATCGGCCCGCGCCGCCCCATTTTCATTCCATGGCGGAAGGATAACCCACCGCTACCCCATGTCCTTAGCCCAGATCAAGCTTGTCCGGCAGGTTCTCTCCACTATACCACTGAAAGGTAAACTCGTCATTAAAGGTGAGCTCGAGCTAGCCAGCGTTCGACTACCGCCACTGCCTCTGGCCGTCTTGCTGCCTCTACAGGTGCGCACCTCCAAGGGGCCGCGGACCACATGAGCTCCATCTCCCTCCTGTACTCCTCAGACTGAGCCTCCACACAACCGGTAGCGCACGTGCCCGCTAGTCACGAAGTTTCTCACAACGCATCCAATGTTGGTGTCTCATTTTCTTGATTGTTCTCTTCTCGAGGACGCATCTGTCGGGCATGTATCTATATGGGAGCAAATGAGATACATATAATTTATTTTGATGTTCAGTTGTTGTACATTTTCGGAAATGCTTCAAATACTGAATTGATTTTTAGATTATCGATGCTTGTTGTAGAATGTTGGTCCTGAGTAATTGTTAGGACAATCAGACGATTTTTTTAAAAAAAATAGGTAGGCAGTAACCAATTGTCATATACATGTGGTGAACGTGTACAACATTTGGGAGCTAATATTTCATATATTTTTTGGAAGCTCTAAGCTGATATGATCATGACTTTATATGTGAAAAACAATGCAAAATAACTCAAAACAATTATTCAAATCAAAGGTCCATCAAAGGGAATTATTGGCTTTTTATTGTACAACTCACACAATTAGTAGTGGAGCCAAATTTTGGAAAATGGGTGTACATGCATCCACAAAATAGTCAAACATTACCGAGTTTCCATAAGTATACTGAAGAAAAATACATGCATTTACAGTGGTATAAAGCTTTTCCCCAATATAATGGGTGTACATGTGTACAACTATGTATATAGCTGGCTCCGCCTATGCACAGTATAAGCCACACAAAAAAAACTAAACGATAGTTTTCCAGGGTTTATTTTCACTTTGCTTCTCTGGACAACTCAATCTGAATGGCTTATGCACGAGCCAGAGCCCGAAAGAACTAGCCCTAAGATAATGTTTCTAAGTTAGTTAGCCTTGTAATCATCTGGTCTGAGTCTTCAGTATTTCGAGAGACGAAACCGATTAAGCAATATTCGCTTCCTTCCCGGGAAATGAGAATATACACGTCCAAGAACAACACTCGAAAGACCTCTACCGTCAGATAAAGACATCTGGCGCAGCAGACCGCGGACGGACATGCGACAATATGCATCTGTGTGTGTGTACAAGCTCGAGTTCAAACTCAACCAACCTTAGCAGGTCTTCTTTGTGGGAAGGGAAACGAGAAGGCGGCGGTGTTTACGTGACAGTGTCCGTATGTGTAACGGCCGTGAGAAGGTGAGGGGAGTGTGAGTCCATATATGGTCTCGCCTGTGTCATTGACACCGCCTGATGGCACGTACGCACGCTCAAAAGCGGGACAAGAAAATGAACTAGTTTCGTATATCAATCCATGATTAGGGATGAAAACGGAGCGGATACGAACCAAACTGAGTGGTGCCATATTTGTTTTTTTATTTTCTTGCAAAAAAATGAATACAGAAACCGCAAAAAAAAGGAAGCATATTTTGCCAGAAATAGATACAGAGAGAATACGGCGCGAAAACAGAGCGATACAGATATTACCCTGAACCAAGGAACCCCTTGAACCATCCAAAAAAAAATCAAGTATTCAAGCGAATCAACAAATTTGTTCCCTAATTCTAGTGTACTACTTGACTTACTAGGAACAGGGGAAGGTCGAACTTTGAAAACCTTCTCGAATGTATGGAAGGGGATTACTTGGTCATGTAATGGGATTCACTGCACTAGGACATGCACATCAAACCTAAAGTGGAAATTCCACTTTAGCCGGAAACAGAAATTCCATTTCGGTCTGTTAAGCCGGAAAACCCCATTCCGTTTCCGTTTCCGTTTCCATTTCCACCAAGAAATTTTCGTTTCCATTTTCTCTTTGCAAAATTTCATTTATGTTCTTATATTTTCATTCCGTTTTCATTTTTCTGTGGAAAAGCCGGAAATTTTTCGCTTCATTTTCATCCCTATCCATCATGGTTCAGTGGAGTAGAGAAGCAAACTACTGATACTGGAGTACTGAACTAATCTTCATGTTCCACCATACATGCGCTGTCTAAGGTTAGAATGCATTTGCATGCCGCTTGTAGCCCTTGTTCAGCATGTGCAGAGAATGAAAGAATGTGAATATGTCGAGGGTATTAAATCCGTTTTCATCTTTTCCGACTTCACCGTAGCTTCATTCATTTCTTCAAGTCTTATGTTGTGTATGATGACAATTCTTTTCTAAACAAGCAATATCAGCACTTATAGCCAGATACCTCAAATAAAACAATTGAGGAAATATATGAGATTATTTTATGTCTAGATATCTTTGTATATATCATCCGGGAAATATATGAGTTTGTAACATGATGTTGTTGAATGTAGATGGGCTGCAGCCCAGTAAGACAACCCATGTAGTCTACAATTCCTGAAATCTCAAGACCCATCACGTTGGCAGCATGGGACAGTCTTGGGGGACAAAGTTTAGTCTCACATTGCTAGTTGGGAGTGAGTTGGCGAGTGGTATATAAGGGTTGCTGTTATAGTACTTCCAAGTGAGTGAGAATAGAAGGAGACCTCGTCACGCACGCACGTTGCGTTTCGTGACTCGAGTTCGAGTTCGAGACACACTCAAGGAAGCCTAAATATTTGCTTGGTGCACCAACTGAGTTGGGTACGTGGTGTCCATGGCGTCCTACGCGTGGCAACACGGTCGGGCGCGTTTCCCTGCCTCCTCCCAGGCTATACCAGGAGACAAATCAAATCTGGAGTAACAAGCCCAGAACTCTCTAGCATGTCTCCTCTCACGAATAAGTTCTGTTTGCTGTGCTACTCTCTAGTTTTCCCCATCCTGACGACTGCGTGCACAGCCGTCCGGGAGAGCAGGCTTCCGAATCCCAGTCCGTTGAGATCCTGCACCGGGAGGCGGGCGATAAGGTTTTTGGGAGCGTCTCGGCGCGACTGCTCGCTGCTGTTCGTGCTCTTCTTCGCCGGTTCGACTGCTTCCTCAACGACTTCGATGACACCAGGGCGACATCAACTATTCTCATGGTGGTGCTGCTGGTGCGACCTTCCCGGTCGCGATGTACGTGTTTTTCCTCTCCTACCTTGCACTACTACTTGCTCCATGTTCAGATCTGATGCATGTGCTTAGTCCGATGTGGTTAAGTATGCTTGTGCATCGTAATGTTCCTTTCGGTAATTAATTCACTCGAAATTGCCTAATAATCCAACAATCCAAAAACCTTATATGCATAGGCAATTTTCACCGTCTGGTTTTGCTGCTGCGCTTAAACCGAGCCCGTTTACGGGTTCTCATTTCAAGAGATGGCAGAATAAGACCCTCTTGTGGCTCACTTCTATGGGCGTGCACCGAGTTGCGGAAGGTACTCCCAGAGGTCCGCTTACTCCCGAGGAGGATAAAGCGTTCGGGGATGCCACCGTAATCTTTGTGGGTGCCGTCCTAAGTGTGCTTGGAAACAAGTTGGTTGATGCTTATCTGCACATCCGAAATGGAAAGGAACTGTGGGATGCACTGGACGTTAAGTTTGATGTTGCTGATGCCGGAGGTGAACTGTATGCTATGGAGTAGTTCAATGACTACAGAATGGTTGAGAACCGATCTGTAGTAGAACAGGCTCATGAGATACAGATCATGGCAAAGGAACTTGAGCTCCTCAAGTGTGTGCTACCGGACAAGTTTGTCGCGGGATGCATTGTCGCTAAGCTTCCCCTTCATGGAGGAACTTCGCCACTTCTCTGAAACATCAGAGGCATGAGTTCTCTGTTGAGAATATCATGGGCTCTCTGGATGTTGAGGAGAAGGCGAGGGCAAAAGACAAACACACTGGAGGAACCGAGGGACGTTCTGCTGCCAATATGGTACAGAAAAATGCCCACAAGTCCAAGGGAAAGAACAAAGGAGTCTCCCAGACTAACAACTTCAAGAAGAAGGGGAAAACGGAGAAGAAAGATCCTTGCTGGGTGTGTGGCGAGACGGGCCATTGGGCTAATCGTTGTCCACAATGCAAAGGAAAGAAAGGTCAGGCTGGACAGAACTCAACTTCTGTCAACATGGTCATTGGTAACACAGAGGAAGGAACTACATGGTATGGTAATATATTACCTACTATTCTTTCTGTGTTTCACAGAATGGTGGGTTGATACATGTGCTAATGTTCATGTGTGTGTTGACATCTCCATGTTTACCTCTTATCAAGCCCGGGTTCCTCAGTAATGATGGGGAATGGGTTACATGCCATCGTCGTGGTGTTGGCACGGTAGATCCAAGTTTACTTCGGGAAAGATCGTGCAACTGAAGAACATGCTGCATGTCCCTTCTATCAAGAAGAATCTCGTTAGTGGCACCCGTCTTATGAAAGATGGGTTTAAGTTGGTGTTTGAGTCCAATAAAGTTGTACTGTCTAAGTATGGAACCTTTGTTGGAAAGGGCTATGAATGTGAGGGAATGTTTCGCTTCTCTCTAGAAGACTTCTGTGATAATGTTGTGAACCATGTAAGCACTAGCGCTAATGAGACTAATGTTTGGCATTCACAACTTTGTCATGTTAAATTCGGTTGTATGTCGCGGCTTGCTGATATGAGTTTAATTCCGAAATTCACCTTTGTCAAAGGCTCTAAGTGCCATGCTTGTGTGCAAGCAAAGCAGCCCCGCAAGCCTCACAAGCCCGCGAAGGAAAGAAACTTGGCACCACTAGAGCTCATACATTCAGATCTATGTGAGATGAATGGTGAGTTGACAAGAGGTGGAAAGAAATATTTTATGACTTTGATTGATGATTCATCTAGGTACTGTTATGTGTATCTCCTGAAAACTAAAGATGAGGCTCTTGATTTCTTTAAAATCTATAAGGCTGAAGTTGAGAACCAACTTGAAAGAAAGATAAAAGGGTCTGTCCGATCGTGGTGGAGAATACTTTTCTAATGAGTTCAATTTATTCTGTGCTGAACATGGTATAATCCATGAGAGGACGCCTCCCAATTCCCCACAATCCAATGGGATTGCGGAAAGGAAAAACCGTACTCTAACAGATTTGGTTAACGCCATGTTAGATGTTTCGGGTTTATCCAAGAAATGGTGGGGGAGACTATATTGACTTCCTGTCATGTCCTAAACCGTGTTCCAACAAAGAATAAAGAGATTGCCCCGTATGAGGAATGGGAAAAGAAAAGACCAACACTCTCCTACCTACGAACTTGGGGTTGTTTGGCTAAAGTGAATTTGCCAATCACCAAGAAGCGAAAGCTTGGACCAAAAACCGTGGACTGTGTCTTTCTTGGCTATGCTGCCCATAGCATTGCTTATAGATTTCTTGTGGTGAAATCTGGAGTAGACGATATGAATGTTGGCACCATCTTTGAGTCAAGAGATGCTACATTCTTTGAGGATATATTTCCTATGAGAGATATGCATGGCATGTCTAGTTGGGAATCTGATCCAATTCATGAAACTCCTATGAAGTATAGTGAATCTGATAATGAGAGTTGATACGTCTCCAACGTATCGATAATTTCTTATGTTCCATGCTACTTTATTGATGATACCTACATGTTTTATGCACATTATATGTCATATTTATGCATTTTCTGGAACTAACCTATTAACGAGATGCCGAAGAGCCGCTTGTCTCGCTTTTGGTTTCGTAAATCCTAGTAAGGAAATACTTCGAATTGGACGAAATCTTCGCCCAGGGTCCTATTTTTGCACGGAGCTTCCGTAAGACCGAAGAGATAACTAAGTGGGGCGACGAGGCGCCGCCCCCATGTGGGCCCCTCGCGTCACCCCCGACCTACCCTTCCGCCTACTTAAAGCCTCCGTCGCGAAACCCCAAAGACCGAGAGCCACGATACAAACCTCCAGACGCCGCCGCGCGAATCCCATCTCGGGGATTCAGATCGCCCGACACCCTTCGGAGAGGGGATTCATCTCCGAGGACTCTTCATCGCCATGATCGCTCCGAGTGATGAGTGAGTAGTTCACCCCCGGACCATGGGTCCATAGCAGTAGCTAGATGGTCGTCTTCCTTGTTGTGCTTCATTGTTGGATCTTGTGAGCGCCTAACATGATCAAGATCATCTATATGTAATACTATATGTTGTGTTTTTCGGGATCCGATGGATAGAGAATACTATGTTATGGTGATTATCAATCTATTGTTTATGTGTTGTTTATGATCTTGCATGCTCTCCGTTAGTAGAGGCTCTCGCCAAGTTTGTACTCTTAACTCCAAGAGGGAGTATTTATGCTCGATAGTGGGTTCATGCCTCATTGACACCGGGACAGTGACAGAAAGTTCTAAGGTTGTGATGTGCTGTTGCCACTAGGGATAAAACATTGATTCTATGTCTAAGGATGTAGTTGTCGATTACATTACGCACCATACTTAATGCAATTGTCTGTTGCTTTGCAACTTAATACCGAATGGGGTTCGGATGATAACCTGAAGGTGGACTTTAGGCATAGATGCAGTTGGATGGCGGTCTATGTACTTTGTCGTAATGCCCGGATTAAATCTCACTATATTTATCATATCATGTACATGCATTGTTATGCCCTTCTCTATTTGTCAATTGCCCGACTGTAATTTGTTTACCAACATGCTTTTATCTTATGGGAGAGACACCTCTAGTGAACTGTGGACCCCGGTCCTATTCTTTACATAGCATACAATCTACCGCAATTGTGTTTTACTATTTTCTTGCAAACAATCATCTTCCACTCGATACGTTTAATCCTTTGTTACAGCAAGCCGGTGAGATTGACAACCTCACTGTTTCGTTGGGGCAAAGTACTTTGGTTTTGTTGTGCAGATTCCACGTTGGCGCCGGAATCCCCGTTGTTGCGCCGCATCACATTTCGCCACCATCAACCTTCAACGTGCTTCTTGGCTCCTCCCGGTTCGATTAAACCTTGGTTTCTTTCTGAGGGAAAACTTGCTACTGTGCGCATCATACCTTCCTCTTGGGGTTCCCAACGAACGTGTGAGTTACACGCCATCAGAGTTCAGATTCTGATGAGGATGACAATGAAGCTCCAACGAGGAGTAAGAGACAAAGGACTGCAAAATCTTTTGGTAATGATTTCATGATGTATCTTGTGGATGATACTCCCACTACCATTTCAGAAGCTCTTGCATCTCCTGATGCAGACTACTGGAAGGAAGCGGTTCAAAGCGAGATGGATTCCATCTTGGCTAATGGAACGTGGGAGTTAACTGAGCGTCCTTATGGGTGCAAACCTGTAGGATGTAAATGGGTATTTAAGAAGAAGCTTCGAGCTGATGGTACTATTGAGAAGTACAAAGCTCGCTTGTAGCCAAAGGCTATACCCAAAAGGAAGGCGAAGATTTCTTCGATACCTACTCACCTGTGGCGAGATTGACCACAATTCGTGTACTACTGTCATTGGCTGCCTCACACGGTCTTCTCGTTCATCAAAGAGACGTTAAGACGGCTTTCTTAAATGGAGAGTTGGACGAAGAAATTTACATGGAACAGCCTGATGGTTTCGTACTAGAAGGTCAAGAAAGAAAGGTGTGTAACTTAAACAAATCTTTGTATGGTCTCAAACAAGCGCCCAAACAATGGCATGAGAAGTTTGAAAGAACTTTAACATATGTGGCCTTTGTTGTTAATGAAGCCGACAAATGTGTGTACTACCGTCAGGGTGGAGGTGAGGGAGTTGTCCTATGTTTGTATGTGGATGACATACTAATTCTTGGGACAAGTCTCAAAGTGATTGAGGAGGTTAAAGCCTTCTTATCTCAGTGTTTCGAGATGAAAGATCTTGGAGAAGTTGATGTTATATTAAACATCAAGTTACTGAGAGATGAGAATAATGGGATTACACTTGTGCAATCTCATTATGTTGAGAAGGTGTTGAGCAGATTTGGCTATGCTGATTGCAAATCTTCTCTCACACCTTATGATCCTAGTGTCTTGCTTCAAAAGAATGAAAAGGCAACTAGAGATCAGTTGAGATACTCTCAAATCATTGGTTCACTCATGTATTTAGCTTGCGCTACGAGGCCTAATATCTCGTTTGCTGTATGCAAATTTAGCCGGTTTGTGGCCAACTCGGGAGATGATCATTGGCATGCTCTTGAGAGAGTGATGCACTATCTAAAGGGAACCATGAGTTATGAAATTCATTATACCGGGTATCCAAGAGGACTTGAAGGGTATAGTGATTCTAATTGGATTTCAGATGCTAAAATGAAAGCCACAAGTGGATACGTTTTCACTCTTGGTGGTGGCGCTGTTTCCTGGAAGTCTTGCAAGCAGACCATCTTAACGAGGTCAACTATGGAAGCAGAACTCACAACATTAGATACAACAATTGTCGAAGCGGAATGGCTTCGTGAGCTCTTGATGGACTTGCCTATGGTTGAAAAACCAATACCGGCTATCCTCATGAACTGTGATAATCAAACTGTGATTATCAAAGTGAAAAGTTCTAAGGATAATATGAAAAGTTCCAAACATGTCAAGAGGAGATTGAAGTCTGTCAGAAAACTGAAAAACTCCGGAGTGATAGCATTGGATTATGTCCAAAGTGCTAAGAATCTGGCAGATCCTTTCACAAAAGGACTATCAAGAAATATGATAGACCTTGCATCGAGGGAGATGGGTTTGAGACCCACGTGAGTTGCCGAGGGGGTAACCCAACCTATGTGATCGGAAATTCCGTGAAGTAGGACCTGGAAAAACAAACCAGAGCAACTGAGTTGAGAGAATAATTTACATACTCCCACTCCGCTGCAGATGCAAATGCTCTCATAGTTACTGTAAAGCAGGTTGACAATGTCTTAATGTGTTCTGTGCGGCTCTTAATGAGCGAAGACGCTGTCCTACAGGGCGATCTTTGAAGAACACACCTATATGAGTGACACTACTAGTCATAGTGTGGGAGATTTGGGTGAATCTCTAGTAAGCTCATGAAGGGCCGAGGAGTATGACTTATAAGCTCCACCCGAGGGGAAGGCTATGGTAGCCTAGTACCGTGCCGATATTGAGTGAAACTTGCTGCACAAAGACCGACAATTCAAGGCATAGTCCATTGTTCAGTTGTAGTCAAGCGTAGTTCATTGCCTAAGTGGAAGTTCAATTTAACAGTCTCCACTGAAGTGCATATTAAATAGTGAATGAAACTAATGTGCCATCTGATGTGCTTATGAGATCTGGTGCGGGATTGTTGAATGTAGATGGGCTGCAGCCCAGTAAGGCAACCCATGTAGTCTACAATTCCTGAAATCTCAAAGCCCATCACGTTGGCAGCTTGGAACAGCCTTGGAGGACAAAATTTAGTCCCACATTGCTAGTTGGGAGTGAGTTGGAGTGGTATATAAGTGTTGTTGTTCTAGTCCTTTCAAGTGAGTGAGAATAGAAGGAGCCCTCGTGCACTCCTCCTCCTCCGCCCGCCCCGCCTCGCCTCGCTCACGCACGCACGTCGCGTTTCGTGACTCGAGTTCGAGTTCGAGACACACTCAAGGAAGCCTAAATTTTTGCTTGGTGCACCAACTGAGTTGGGTACGTGTCGACCTGCATGTGCATGCCGCCGCGTCCCGCTTCCTACGCGTGGCAACGGTCGGGCGCGTGTCCCCGCCTCCTCCTGGCTATACCAGGAGACATCGATCTCGGAGTAACCCTAACTCTCTAGCCTGTCTCTCTCACGAAGAAGTTCCGTTTCGTGCTACTTTCTAGTTTTCCCCATCCGTGATCGGCCGATCACGGAGAGCAGCCTCAAACCCCGTCCGTTGAGATCTGCATCGGAGGCGGGCGATAAGGTTTTGGGGAGCGCCTCGGCCGACTCGCCGTTGTTCGTGCTCTTCTTCGCCGGTTCGACTGCTTCCTCAACGATTCGACGACACCATGGGCAACATCAACTATTCCCATGGTGGTGGCTGTGCGACCTTCCCGGTCGCGATGTACGTGCATTTCCTCTCCTACCTTGCACTGCTATTTGCTCCATATTCAGATCTGATGCATGTGCTTAGTCTGATGTGTGTGGTTAAATATGCTTGTGCATCTGTAATGTTCCTTTCGGTAATTAATCTCACTCCAAAATTGTCTAATAATCCAACAGATGTGCTTACTGAAAGCTTTCAAAAAAGCGTTTTGTCTATCCGAAGTTCAAGAATTGGATACTGTAAGTTGCTGACTGAGTTTGGGTCACGGGTCACTTACAGCCGCAGGCTTAAAATTATAGTCGGTCAGTGTTATCGCCTTTTAGGTGATTTTTTGTCAGTTACTTCCACGAGTCAAGTGAGACCAAGTCTTGTGTACTCATCAAACCGATCCGTACGCTGCACTTGCTAGCTCCAGTTCGGTTGTCAAAACGCTAGCTGGCTGTCTATAGCTGTGTCATTTGACACAAGCAAGTCTGAGATGGAGCCCAATATATCCAGTTATTGAACACGTCACTCACCTAGAAAAAGAACCAAAAAAACTGACTGAATGCAACCCCAATCCCAACCTCTCGTTTCCTGCCAATAGAGGTCACCACAGACTACAAGGATTCTAAGCCAGGAAAAAGAATCCCCTCATCCATCACATGATGCATCAAATCAAGCACAATCGCGCATAAGATAATGCCACTGGGACGGTAGTGGTTAATTAGTCATGTCAGTAGTGGTACTAATATAGGATAATACATTAATACTAATGATCTATGTTGATTCCAGCTATACACCCGAAAATCTTCTTGTCCCACACTCTCCTGGCAAACACCCCTGAACCAGTCCAATCAAGCCTCTTAGAGGCTGAAGCAAGTCAATAAAGATTAGATTACGGGAATGAAGCTAGAATATACACATTCCATCGTCTTGCTGCTCGAAGCGAACCGCGTTGTCTCTCGCTGCGGGACAAGACAAACCTGGAGCCGAGCTCCACGAACGGATCAAACGCATGCCGCCACCGAACCCAGTCCAAAATTACGCTTTTCAGGTTAGGCAGCGATTTCGCTCTCTTCTGCTTTCGCAATCAGCACTTGACGCGATCAGCCAAAAGAGTCATGAGAGAGACAAACACGTTAATTTTCTGTTTCCATCGTGCGGTAACACCTCACGGCGGCCCTCATCAGGTAATGCATTGCAGCAAAGCCGTCTGTCTTTCCGGAGTGTACGTATGTGCGAAGCGAATTACATCGGCAGCTCCAGAGTCCCCGAGAGCTGGGATTGCTCGCATCGATCTCAGCTCCGATCAAGGCAGTAGACTTTGTGCATAAGCGATTAGTACTACAGACATATTCATCTACGTGTTCAATTCAAAGCAATGACGCTGTATTCTAATGCTTAAAAACTCTCGGCAGCGTGTCTAGTACTTTGTTCCTTCCTGCAACATGGATAGGTAGAGGTTTCCCTGAATTTAAATGGATTGGTATACCTTCCTCGTTACAACCCAGGGAGTCACAGTGACAGGGCGATGTGGATGCTACGGTTCCTTTGGCAGGTTTCGCGGCCATGGCGAGCGCGCGTGTCGACTTTTTGACACTGGATGTTCCGATCACGCATCTGTGTGTGTCTCAGCCTGTCAACTTCAGTTCGTTCCTGCCTAGGCCGTGCAACCAGTTACAGCCAGTCTCGCGATAGCGAACCCGTGTATAGGGAGGGACGACTGTGCCGTCTTAAAATAGTGTAGTTTCTCGAGGACTATAAGAGCATCTCCACTCGTCTCCCCACAGAGCCTTCACGGTCACTTTTTTTATCCGGACGGTGAAAAACGGTCCAGTCAGGTCCCCGATTCCTCGTTTTGGTCCGGATTTGAGCTTATTTTCGTCCGGACCCATGCCATCCTCGGTTTCCCGGGACTCGATGAAGCTAAACCAACCGCCCACGCCCACGCGTCTCCTTTTCGTCCGGATTTTGAGCCATCCTCTTTTTTCCCGAGAAACGCCGTTTAAGACACGACCGGAACTACTCCTCCCCACGCCAAATCTTCCTCCATCCGGACGGTACCTCACGGATGGCCGCTTAACGAGTGGGATGCTCTAACACCCAGCAGGGCGGCGATATTTTGCTCCTAGGATTAAAAACGGAGAGCACTGCCGGTAAGAAAGCAAGCGAACGCGTCGTCGGCGTCGGCGTCGGTGCCTCGTCGCCGATCTGGCTGTTGGCACTGCGTAAGAAGCTAGATTGGCATTTGCATGCACTAATTCGGCGGCCGATCGATCCATGTCCTGATCCAATGGCTGGCATCAAACAATGGGGCGTGTGGCGCTTTGTGCCGTGCCATGCATAGTGTCTGGACGCTCGGCCGGCCGGCACGCGCGCCTCGATCGAGAACACGGACCGAGATGGAGTGACTGGACGCGTAGGCGTAGCAAACGGACAAATTAAAGGAAGGGTTTCGGATTGTCGGACGCACTATGGGAGAGACGCCGGGTCGACGGCCCGCACCCGCGACGTAAGTCCACCGCCGGCACTGCCTGCGACGTGACCATCGCGACTTCGCTGTCGCAGATGATGTGTTCTAGGCACCGTCGGCGGCAAGACCGTCGCAACAGGCGTACGGACGGCTGACGGTGGCCGTCGGGCGACCATCGTCGCACACCAGTCGTCAAACGCTGCCGTCAATTGCCCACTGTGCCGGCAAGTTTCACCTTTTTTTCCGTAACCGGCGGGAAAACGTGGCGCTCGATCCGGAAAACGCGCTGAACTGGGCCGACGGTGTCACCACAGGCAGCACTCGCCATTTGGCACAAGCCGTGGCTCGTGCCGACAGTGACACCGTCGCAGACAGCTGTGCCCAGTTTTTTCAGTTTTTTGCCATTTTGGCTCAATTAGCTCAGAAAATCGCACAAAATGCACATATTGTAACATATATAGCACCATAGAGCACAAAGATATCACCGTATAGCACCAAATCTCACAAATATAGCATCAAATCTCACAAATAGCACAAATATAGCATACAAGACCATGGTACATACACGGGATCCACTACAAAGATGGAGCGTGTCATCATGTGCTAGTACAATGTAGAAACTATGGTGGTGCACCACCCGGCGGACCCGAGTACTGATCTAGCTCCGACTGGGTGAAGCGAGGCCGCACTACTTCGACGGTGCTCGGGGAGGTAGAACCACGACGAGAGCCACCGGAAGCAGAACCATGCCGAGGTTCGGCAGAAGCACCAGGAGAATGGCGACCGGGGTGCATCGGCGTACCACAAGGAGTGTCGTTCCCGGATTCTCCCAATCCCTACATGTTGGAGGGAGTTAGCAACTTAGCCATGTAACACCAAGTTAGCAACTTAGCCAAGTTAGCAACTTACCGGGGTCAACTGACGCTGACGCTTGTACATGCAATAGAACTCCTCCTTGGACGGGAACACTGGCGTCGGCCCCGGATGAGGTGGCTCTGGGAGTGGTTCCTCTCGCACTCCAGTCATCATGAACCGAGTGAAACTCTGCAAGAAACGGAAGAGATAGCTCAGATTCAAACATGGGGACTTATGATGTTTTGCAACCATAGAGATTGAAACTTACCGCCATCTGGTTGCTCGTCCACTGGGCATAGGCATCTCTCACAAGGTCATGCTCCTTAATCTTCTCGAGATACTCCTCGTAAGCTACTTCATAGGCCTCCTCGAGCTGAGTCTACAATTTCAGAAATAATGTGTCTCATCAACATAGCCATTCAGGAACAAGAGTCAAAATAGAGGATGAAAGTGTGGATGACTTACATCTACCTCTACCCGAGAACGGCATGTAGTCCGCGAGGAGGTAGCGTAGCTGCCGGAGGGGAGGGTAGCCTTGATCTGCGTGAAGTTCCTCTGAGGCTTGAAACCCCCAGCAAGGCAGGCAGGACGTCCATGCGGCTGGCCGGACCCCGCCAGCATCATCGCCACCTCGTCGACCGGCTCGGTCATAGGGTCCTCCACCTCTGGATGGAGCTTGGCGTACTCCTCGCAGTATTTTTCCTTGCTCTCTTTGGCCTTGCCGTAGTACATCTCAGGCGCGGGCCGAGGCTCGTTCGGACCGGGCGTCACCAGCTTCATGTGCGTCCACGCTTCCATCTGACCAACTTCCCTCCCGAGCTTCTTCCCCTGCATCACAAAACAAATGTTATGCATATCATCGAAAATCAAAAAAATGCAGCTTGTTCCATTTTTATATGTACCAGACGGTCCCGATAGCGATCGGTGCTGCTGCTCCCCGCACTGTGTGTTCCCTGATGCCCACGGTTGGCCTTGTTCCGGTCGCTCACGGCCTTGAAATCGGGGTTTTCGCCGACCCAATTCTTGACCAACTCCATGAAGGCGGCCCTCTTATTATCAGCCCAATGTGGTACAACCTGCAAAATCAAAACTCATTTGAAGAACAAACAATATAGTTGCAAGTTAGCCGCAGTACATAGAATCGCATTGACAATTACTTACCAACATGAAGTCCTCTATCGTCATAGCCGGGGCGAGTCCCTGCACAATCTCAGGCTTTGTGTACCTTACGCCCTGCTCAACATAGAAGTGGCCGATGCACGTGATCCTCTGGTTGTACCACTGCTGCCGTGTCAACTTCCGACACATGTTACGGAGGATCACGTCCGCCCTCTCCTTATGCTCAGTCGCCACCCTATAATTGCGCTGCAATCAAGCATAACAGAAAGTGTGAGAGGCATGAGTTATCACGGTGGGGTTATCAACTACATATGAACGAAACCCAAAGAGTATGCATTACGTACCCAAAACTTCTTGATCACGGCGTCGGCGGCGGAAGTAAAGCCAGGGTAAGGCGCTATCTCAAAGTCTTCCCAAGTGTAGGCTAGCTTGGACTCGCCTCCAAGGACCGGAGTGTACATCCCCGGCCAGTACTTCCTAATAGCAGCTCCAATCAGACTCCCTGGCACGCGGACATTCTTCCCCGTATATGTGAAATTTCTGCACAATTATCAAACATTAGAAAATGCTAAGTGTCATAACAAAAATGAAATCACCTTACTACTTACTCTATCTTTCCTGGGACAAGGAGCCACTTGTCATCCTCCGTAGCAGGTTCCTTACTCTCATCGGGAACCTGCGCTTCCCCACGAATCCGCAACTTCTTCGGAGCCATCTCCGTCGAAGCCTCCTCGTCCCTAGACTCCTCCTCCTCCTCCCTAGTGTCCTCCTCCTCCTCCTCCCTAGTGTCCTCCTCCTCGTCCATAGACTGTGAAGCCACTGAGCCAGAAGCAGAGGGAATGTCAGCTAGAAGGAGCTGTGCATCCCCCCTCGTCCTCCAGCTCGTCCTCCCCCTCGTCCTCCAGCTCGTCCTCCCCCTCGTCCTCCCCGTCCTCCGTCTGCGTCTTCGTAACGCCGGGTGGGAACAATGGGTCTTCCACTCCGTCTGGAAGCACCCGGCCCTGGCTTCCGCTGATGCATCTGATCAAGCAAGGAGCTCGATGATGCCTTCCGTCCGCTCATATTGGGCAATTACCTGCATAAGAAAAGAGAAAATAATTAATAAGCATGTTGAAAATGAGTAAACACTAAGCATAATGACAAATGTAGGTACTAAGCATAATGAAAAATGTAGGTATTAAGCATAATGACAATGTAGGTACTAAGCATAATGACAAATGTATGTATTAAGCATAATGATAATGTAGGTACTAAGCATAATGACAAATGTATGTATTAAGCATAATGATAATGTAGGTACTAAGCATAAAAGACCCTCACCATTCATCACCACTCTCATCTCTAGGCATTGGGTTCTCAGCCTCACTATCAAAATCAGTATCATATGAGTATTCATGGTCGGCATTGGGTTCCGGTTGAGTCTCGACAATGTTGTCTTTGTTCGCATTGCGCTTGGTGAGCATAGCTATGTCCTTCAGGTCCACCACGGTCTCACCACGCATTTGTACATCGTTGTGGAGCTCCTGAAGACCTATGTCTATTTGAAGGTCCCCGAACTGCTCTTCCTCTTGATAGAAAATTCCCTCATATGTTACCGGGTCAATGTTGTTGTAATCGTCCTCGGAGGGGATGGGTAGCTTACCATGTGGCGATACCTGGAACACGACTTCCCAGCCCATGAGTTCCTCATTCTGACATGGGTAGGACAAATAATAAACTTGCTTGGTTTGGTGAGCCACAACATAGACGTCGGATCCGCTGTAGGTGGTTGTAGGCCTAACTTCAACTAAACCAATGGAGGGGGTGCTTCTCATTCCACCGTGTGGGTCAAACCAGTGGCATTTGAACACAAAGAGCTTGAGTTCTATGTTTGCGTTGTTGAACGTCAACTCGTATACCTTTTGTAACCTTCCATAGTAATCAAGATCATCGGCTCCGCGGGTGTAGACCCCAGTATTTATTGTTTTTGCATTAGGCCGGTTCTTCTGGTGAAACTCCGTATGGAAGCGATACCCATTTACATCATACTTCTCATGCGTATGGACTCTACGGTTAAAACCCTGGGAAACGCATCTCAACTCGTCTGTCATCTCAACGTTGGGATCAGCTCCCTACAAGTTCAGTTCAGATTATTCTGTGCATTAGTTACGTGTAATAAGACAAGTCACGGATTGCAAAGTAAGAGGAACATTTGAGAAATTACTTTTTCATAGAACCAGTTCACGAAGCTTTTATTTAAGGGCGGGGCACCCTCTTTCAGAAGAGTGTACCACTGCGTGGGAGTGGGACCATTTCTTCCTGACCACATTTCATCATGGAATTGGCTGAAAGGAGAAAATACGTATTAGACCAAAACCAAGTTACTGGTTGCAAAGTAATTGGTTCATCATTTTACCTCATGAAATCGACCACTTCCTCCATGTTCATAAGCACGTAAAGCATTATGCAATCCTTCTCTTCTGGCGAAATGTTCTCCACTTTTGAGGCACCGGCCTTGCCACCGGGATATTGGAAGAGCAAGAGCTTTGGGTCACGCTTGGGCTCGTCGGAATTGTACCGAGCGACCGGGTTATGCTTAGTGGGCACATCATTGGCATAGTACATTGTCGTGGCGTCTGCCATCTCATGGAGGAGAGTTGCCTCAGCTATGCATGCTTCAATCTTATTTTTGTTTCCACATTTGTACCGAATATACTTGAACTCCCTCTCAATACAAAACTGCCAACGATACTGCACCGGTCCACCCAAGAGTGCCTCGTTGGCGAGATGCACGATGAGATGTAACATCGGAGTGAAGAAGCCTGGGGGGAATATCATCTCTAACTTGCATAGCATGTCCGGCACTTGCTTCTGCAGCTTCTCAATCACCTCGGTACATATCTGCTTAGCACAGACCGTGCGGAAAAAATGGCTCACCTCCGCAAGCACTCGCCAGACATGATCGGGGAGATACCCTCGAAGCATCACCGGCATCAGCCGCTCAATCCATATATGATAGTCGTGACTCTTGAGCCCGTTTATTTTTCCTGTAGCAAGATTGACTCCCTTACTCATATTCGAACAATAACCATCAGGGAACATCACGTCATATTTGAGCCACGTAAATGCCTCCTTCTTGTCGGCGCTATCAAGACAGTACTTGGCATGCGGCTTTAACCAACCTTTTCGATTGCCCTCAGGAGGCTGCATGTGTAGAGCCACCCTGTCGCATATCTCCTCAATATCGACTCTAGCTGAAACATTATCCCTTGACTTGCCTGGTATGTTGCAGCAGGTGTTAAGGAATGCCTCCCCGCAATTCTTTTCGGTGTGCATCATATCGATATTATGGGGAAGTTCAAGGTCCTTGTAATACTCGAGCTCTGTTATGCCTGCTATGTGAGTCCAGTTGTGCGTTTTACCATATCCCTCAAATTGGTGGCCGGGTTCCTTACTAGGCTGGAGAGCACGTAGCTCAGCATCAACAGTTGCACCATCGAACTTTGGTATTTCTTTATGTTCAAGCACAACTACGCCTTTCGTGAAGTTCTTCTTGTCAGATCTGAACCGATGCCCTGGACTGAGGAACTTGCGGTGTTTGTCAAAGGCAACATATTTGTGTCCAGCTTTTAGGTGCCTGAATTCTAGTTCGTGCCTGCACACTGGGCATGGAAACTTACCAGCTGTACTATGCCCACAGAATAGGGCGTACCCGGGTAGGTCATGCATCGAATAGTGGAACCAAACTTTCATGATGAAGTTTCTCTTTGATGCTCGGTCGTATGTCAATGTACCGTGATGCCACGAGTGGTGCAAATCATCCACAAGTGGTTGCATTAAGACACTCAATTTCTTCCCTGGATATTCAGGCCCTGGAAGGATCATCGACAAGAATATGTTCTTCCTTTGCATTACGACTCCAGGAGGGAGATTGAGCGGAATAACAAACACGGGCCAGCAGCTGTACGCGGCAGTCGACATACCATATGGGTTGAATCCATCGGTTGCTATCGCAATTCTAACATTCCGAGCCTCACTTGCCTCATTTGGGTGCTTTTCATCGAAGTGCTTCCATGATTGACCATCAGATGGATGTACCATGGGTACCCGTTTCTTCTCGTCCTGCAATCTTATCCCGGTCTTATGCCATGTCATCTGCTTGGCAGTCTCCTCGAACATGTAAAGCCGCTGGATTCTTTTGATGAATGGGAGATAACGAAGAATCTTTATGGCTACTTTTGTCTGCCTCTTCTGACCATTGCCTACATCTACCTCATGATACCTAGAGTGACCACACTTGGCACAGTACTTGTCATCCGCATAGTCTTTCCAAAACAAAAGGCAAAGTTTTGGACAGACATCATATGTTACATAATCCATTTTCAATGCTTTCAAGATTTTCTTCGTTTCGTACATGGTCTTGGGCAAGCAATGACCTTCAGGCAACATGTTACCTACTGTGTTCAGAGTCTTTTCAAAGGATGCTCGAGTACTCTCAAACATGCACTTGTCGGCTAGCAACTGCGTGATGCCATCAAGTTGAGACATTTTTGCACCCGGGTATAGAGGCCTCCTAGCTGAGGCCATCATATCAATGAAGGCCCTCGCGGTTGGCTCAGGTTCCTCCTCTGGAAGTTCCTCCGGTTGTGGCGGTCCCTCCGGTTCAGGCGGTTCCTCCGGTTCAGACTGTTCGTCCCATGGTAACTCTGGCATGTCAGCATCCCGAAGATCATCTAGCAAGTTTAAGATGCCATCGTTCTCATTGCCATCGATCCGCTGCCGCATCACCTCACCTCTATCACGTTCGTGCCGAGAAAAGTCGACCGGCGGGTCGTAGTCACGCATATATCCATTCCACCAAAGGTGTTTAGTCATCTCTAGAATATCCTTAGGATGACGCCTCCTGCAGACACTGCAAGGGCAACGGGGACGAACGACCCCCTTCGAACCACGAGCTAACTCCTTCACTAACAAATCGGTCTTCCATTTCCATTCATCTGTCACTTGAGTCGAACTAACACGGCCACTGTACATCCACTCATTATCAGCCATCCTGCTTTATTGCGTGACAAACAACAAATAGTAGCATGAAATTGAATGCATCATATTTTTATTTTTCTACCGGCGAAAACGCGTGCATCAACCTACATCTCTACTAGGTGGGCTCCTAGCAGCCCCCGGACCCGTAGTTGGGTACGTTCTGCTCCACGTTTTCGGCAGCACCTCCCCGCTGCTCTCCCGATACACGTCTCGGCAAAAAGCCGAGAGGATGTGCATCCGGAGAACAACAGGGAGGCGCTGACGAAATCCTGTCTCGCACCCGAGCAGAACGTGGAAAACGACCCAACTACGGGTCCGGCGACTGTCCCGTAAATGCCACAAGCGTTACGGTTCAAAATATGCTGACCACTAATGCATATTTATCCGCGTAACGCTTGCGGACGGGAATTGACACCTAGGTTACGCGACTTGACGGAGAAATTAAATCTAATGACATAAAAAATGCGGAGGGGGAGTCGGCAATTCAGCTCACCCTCGGCTGTAGAGGAAGTAGTCGAACAACCGGCGATGTCGACGGCCGTAGAGATGCGCCGCAAGATCCGGGGTCGTCACGCGGGGTGCTCACTACGGGACCTAGTTAAAATAATAAAAATTTGTCAATGCAAATTCATCAATTGATAAAACAAATGCATTTCTACAAAATTCTAATTTATTTCATTTCAATTTCAATTACCATTTCAATTTCAATTTCAATTTCCATTCCATTAAACATTTCTATTTCTATTTACAAATCCATATACCTAATTCTAATTTATTTCATTTCAATTTCAATTACCATTTCAATTTCAATTTCAATTTCCATTCCATTAAACATTTCTATTTCTATTTACAAATCCATATACCTAATTCTAATTTATTTCATTTCAATTTCAATTACCATTTCAATTTCTATTTACAAATCCATATACCTAATTCCTACAACTAAAATGCTAAAAAATATTTACATAATCCATATATGCAAGGGTGCGGCGCTTACCATGGCGGCAGTGGAAGGGCGGGCCGAGGCGAGGGGGCCGGCCGGTGAGGAGGCTTGAGCTGCCGCGGGCCGGGGCGGGTGAGGAGGCTTGGCCCTGAAGCGGCGTCGGGGTCGGGCGGTCGAGGCCGGGCCTCGCTGCGGTGGGGCGGAGTCGGGACGGGGCGGCGCTGGCTGGTGGACGGTGAGGAGGCCGGTCGGGGCGGCGCGGCTGGTCCGGGTTGGGGCGGCGCGGGCGCGGGCCGCGGGGCGCCGGCCGCGGTTGGGGCGCGGTGGCAAGGCCGTTGGCGCGGGCGGGTGGTCGGCTGCGGATTCGGCACGGGTGGCGTGGGGATCCAAGGCGGGTGGATGCGGGTGGTGGCGGCGCGGCGCACGACGCAGCGGGGCGCGCGCGGCCGGGGGCGTGTGCGGGCGTGTGCGTGTGTGGCTGGCCCGACCGTGGCGCGGGTGGCCGTTATGGCGCCCTAGCTGTGCCGACGGTTGGGCGTGCCGACGGCCACCGTCGGCACGTTAGGTTTATTTTTTTTAATAAATATCGTTTTTTTTGCGAAACACAATACAATCAAAGACGCTCATACATACGCGAACACACTCACCCCTATGAACGCACACACGCACACCCTACCCCTATGAGCACCTCTAAGAGACTGCGTTGAATAACTGATCCGGCGGGTCTTGAGATTGACGAAGTCTAATAATAAGAACAGATTATCACACATGGAATTTTTTTAAGTTTTATATTCTCCGACCTTTCCGCTCAACCTTTCCCCGCTACTTTCTCGCCCACCCTTTCGCTCCATCTCTTCTCGCTCGTCCGAGAAGCCGGACACACTCGGGGTAGCATTGATGTAGAACCATCACAAATCACTTTGTGCATGCCATGTGGACACACACAAGTTTTGGGGCCATTCCCTAGATCCGATGCTCGATTTCTGACGAAACCCTAGTTCTTGACCGCGCCGTCTACCCCTTTGACTGCATCCCATCGGGGGTCCCCCGGTGGGTGTGTGCCTCCATTTGAGCTTGGTTAGGTCATAGGTACATGTGGAAACAAGGATCATCCCATATGATCCCAAGGTTCTCTCCGGTTCACCTCCGAGGGTTCCCCTATACATGCAGAATCTGCCTAAGTGTAGGAACCCCCCGTCCGAGAAGCCGAACACACCCGGTGGGGGTAGCATTGGATGTAGAACCATCACAAATCACTTTTGTGCATGCCATGTGGACACAAGTTTTGGGGCCATTCCCTAGATCTCGATGCTCATTTCGATTAAACCTCTAGTTCATGACCGCGCTGTCTACCTCTTTGATCGCATCCCATCGGGGTCCCCGGTGGGCGGTGCCTCCATTTGAGCTTGGTTAGGTCATAGGTACATGGAAACAAGGATCATCCCATATGATCCCAAGGTTCTCTCCGGTTCACCTTCGAGGAGTTCCCCCTATACATGCAGACCGCCAAGTGTAGGAACCCCTATCCGAGAAGCCGGACACACCGGGGTGGGGTAGCATTGGATGTAGAACCATCACAAATCACTTTTGTGCATGCCATGTGGACACACACAAGTTTTGGGGCCATTCCCTAGATCCGATGCTCGATTTCGACGAAACCCTAGTTCCGTTGACCGCGCCTCGTCTACTCCTTTGACTGCATCCCATCGGGGTCCTCCGGGCGTGTGCCTCCATTTGAGCTTGCTAGGTCATAGGTACATGTGGAAACAAGGATCATCCCATATGATCCCAAGGTTCTCTCCGGTTCACCTCCGAGGGAGTTCCCCCCTATACATGCAGAATCTGCCTAAGTGTAGGAACCCCTGTTCGAGAGCCGGCACACCCGGGTAGATGTAGAACCATCACAAATCACTTTGTGCATGCCATGTGGACACACACAAGTTTTGGGGCCATTCCCTAGATCTGATGCTCGATTTCGACGAAACCTAGCTTCCGTTGGACGCGCCGTCTACCTCTTTGACTGCATCCCATCGGGGTCCCCCGGTGGGCGTGTGCCTCCATTTGAGCTTGGTTAGGTCATAGGTACATGTGGAAACAAGGATCATCCCATATGATCTCAAGGTCTCTCTCCGGTTCACCTCGAGGGAGTTCCCCCTATCCAGAATCTGCCTAAGTGTAGGAACCCCCTGTCCGAGAAGCCGGACACACCCGGGGGGTAGAATTGGATGTAGAACCATCACAAATCACTTTTGTGCATGCCATGTGGACACACACAAGTTTTGGGGCCATTCCCTAGATCCGATGCTCGATTTCTGACGAAACCCTAGTTCTCGTTGACCGCGCCGTCTACCCTTTGACGCATCCCATCGGGGTCTCTGGGCGTGTGCCTCCATTTGAGCTTGGTTAGGTCATAGGTACATGTGGAAACAAGGATCATCCCATATGATCCCAATGTTCTCTCCGGTTCACCTCCGAGGGAGTTCCCCCATACATGCACCGCCTAAGTGTAGGAACCCCTGTCCGAGAAGCCGGACACACCCGGGGGGGTAGCATTGGATGTAGAACCATCACAAATCACTTTTGTGCATGCCATGTGGACACACACAAGTTTTGGGGCCATTCCCAGATCCGATGCTCGATTTCACGAAACCCTGGCTCCGTTGACCGCCTGCCTACCCTTTGACCGCATCCCATCGGGGTCTCGGTGGCATGTGCCTCCATTTGAGCTTGGTTAGGTCATAGGTACATGTGGAAACAAGTATCATCCCATATGATCCCAAGGTTCTCTCCGGTCACCTCCGAGGGAGTTCCCCCTATACATGCAGAATCTGCCTAACCCCTGCCCGAGAAGCCGACACACCCGGGGTAGCATTGGATGTAGAACCATCACAAATCACTTTTGTGCATGCCATGTGGACACACACAAGTTTTGGAACCATTCCCTAGATCCGATGCTCGATTTCCGACGAAACCCTAGCTCGTGACCGCGCCGTCTACTCCCCTTTGATCGCATCCCACCTGGGGTCCCCGCGGGCGTGTGCTCCATTTGAGCTTGTCAGGTCATAGGTACATGTGGAACAAGGATCATCCCATATGATCCCAAGGTTCTCTCCGGTTCACCTCCGAGGGAGTTCCCCCCTATACATGCAGAATCGCCTAAGTGTAGGAACCCCCTGTCCGAGAAGCCGACACACCCGGTGGGGTAGCATTGGATGTAGAACCATCACAAATCACTTTTGTGCATGCCATGTGGACACACACAAGTTTGGGGCCATTCCCTAGATCCGATGCTCGATTTCTCGACGAAACCCTAGTTCGTTGACCGCGCCGCCACCCCTTTGACCGCATCCCATCGGGGTCCTTATGGGCGTGTGCCTCCATTTGAGCTTGGTTAGGTCATGTGTACATGTGGAAACAAGGATCATCCCATATGATCCTAAGGTTCTCTCCTGTTCACCTCCGAGGAGTTCCCCCTATACATGCAGAACTGCCAAGTGTAGGAACCCCCCGTCCGAGAAGCCGACACACCGGGGTAGCATTGGATTTAGAACCATCAAAAATCACTTTGTGCATGCCATGTGGACACACACAAGTTTTGGGGGCCATTCCCTAGATCCGATGCTCGATTTCTCGACGAAACCCTGGGCTCGTTGACCGCGCCGTCTACCCTTTGACCGCATCCCATCCGGGGTCCCCTGCAGGCGTGTGCCTCCATTTGAGCTTAGTTAGGTCATAGGTATGTGGAAACAAGGATCATCCCATATGATCCCAAGGTTCTCTCCGTTCACCTCCGATGAGTTCCCCTCATACATGCAGACCGCCTAAGTGTAGGAACCCCCTCGTCCGAGAAGCCGGACACACCCTGGGGTAGCATTGGATTTAGAACCATCAAAAATCACTTTTGTGCATGCCATGTGGACACACACAAGTTTTGGGGCCATTCCCTAGATCCGATGCTCGATTTCTCGACGAAACCCTAGTTCGTTGACCGCGCCGCCTACCCTTTTGATCGCATCCCATCGGGGGTCTCCCCCGTGTGCCTCCATTTTAGCTTGGTTAGGTCATAGGTACATGTAAACAAGGATCATCCCATATGATCCTAAGGTTCTCTCCGGTTCACCTCCGAGGAGTTCCCCCTATACATGCAGATCGCTAAGTGTAGGAACCCCGTCCGAGAAGCCGACACACCCGGGGGTAGCATTGGATGTAGAACCATCACAAATCACTTTTTTGCATTCCATGTGGACACACACAAGTTTTGGGGCCATTCCCTTGATCCGATGCTCGATTTCGACGAACCCTAGTTCGTTGACTGCGCCGCTTCACCTTTGACGCATCCCATCGGGGTCCCCCGGTGGGCGGCGCTCCATTTGAGCTTGGTTAGGTCATAGGTACATGTGGAAACAAGGATCATCCCATATGATCCCAAGGTTCTTCCTGCTCACCTCCGAGGGAGTTCCCCCTATACATGCACCGCCCAGTGTAGGGAACCCCGTCCAGAAGCCGGACACACCCGGGGGTAGCATTGGATGTAGAACCATCACAAATCACTTTTGTGCATGCCATGTGGACACACACAAGTTTTGGGGCCATTCCTAGATCTCGATGCTCGATTTCGACGAAACCCTAGTTCTGCTGACCGCGCTCGTCTACCCCTTTGATCGCATCCCATCGGGGTCTCTGCAAGGTGCTCCATTTGAGCTTGGTTAGGTCATAGGTATATGGAAACAAGGATCATCCCATATGATCCTGCTGTCTTCTCCGGTTCACCTTGTAGGGAGTTCCCCCTCACATGCACTGCTTATGTAGGAACCCCGTTCGAGGCCGACACATCCGGTGGGGTAGCATTGGATGTAGAACCATCACAAATCACTTTTGTGCATGCCATGTGGACACACACAAGTTTTGGGGCCATTCCCTAGATCCGATGCTCGATTTCCGACGAAACCCTAGCTTCGTTGACCGCATTGCCTACCCCTTTGATCGCATCCCATCTAGGGTCCTCCTGGGCGTGTGCCTCCATTTGAGCTTGGTTAGGTCATAGGTACATGGAAACAAGGATCATCCCATATGATCCCAATGTTCTCTCCGGTTCACCTCCGAGGAGTTCCCCCCTATACATGCATCCGCCTAAGTGTAGGAACCCCTGCTCTCGAGAAGTCTGGACACACTCGGTGGGGGTAGCATTGGATGTAGAACCATCACAAATCACTTTTGTGCATGCCATGTGGACACACAAGTTTTGGGGCCATTCCCTAGATCCGATGCTCGATTTCGACGAAACCCTAGTTCTGTTGACCGCGCCGTTTACCCCTTTGACATCCCATCGGGGTCCCCCGGTGGGCGTGTGCCTCCATTTGAGCTTGTTTAGGTCATAGGTACATGTGTAAACAAGTATCATCCCATATGATCCCAAGGTTCTCTCCGGTTCACCTCCGAGGGAGTTCCCCCCTATACATGCAGACCGCCAATGAACTCCCTCGTCCGAGAAGCCGACACACCCTGTAGCATTGGATGTAGAACCATCACAAATCTTGTGCATGCCATGTGGACACACACAGTTTTGGGACCATTCCCTAGATCCGATGCTCGATTTCCACAAACTAGTTCTGTTGACCGCGCCGTCTACCCTTTTGACCGCATCCCATCGGGTCCCAAGCCTCTCATTTGAGCTTGGTCAGGTCATAGGTACATGTGGAAACAAGGATCATCCCATATGATCCCAAGGTTCTCTCCGGTTCACCTCCGAGGGAGTTCCCCCTACATGCGTATCTGCCTAAGTGTAGGAACCCCTGTCCGAGAAGCCGGACACACCCGGGGGGTAGCATTGGATGTAGAACCATCACAAATCACTTTTGTGCATGCCATGTGGACACACACAAGTTTTGGGGCCATTCCCATCAGTCGATTTCCGACGAAACCCTAGTTCCGTTGACCGCGCCGTCTACCCCTTTGGCCGCATCCCATCGGGGTCTCTGGCATGTGCCTCCATTTGAGCTTGGTTAGGTAATAGGTACATGTGGAAACAAGGATCATCCCAGATCCTGCTGTTCTTCCTGCTCACCTCCGAGGACCCCCTATACATGGCATCCGCCAAGTGTAGGAACCCCCGTCCGAAGCCTGGACACACCGGGGGTAGAATTGGATGTAGAACCATCACAAACTTTTGTGCATGCCATGTGGACACACAAGTTTTGGGGCCATTCCCTAGATCCGATGCTCGATTTCCGACGAAACCCTAGTTCCGTTGACCGCGCCGTCTACCCCTTTGACGCATCGGGGGTCCCCCGGTGGGCGTGTGCCTCCATTTGAGCTTGGTTAGGTCATAGGTACATGTGGAAACAAGGATCATCCCATATGATCCCAATGTTCTCTCCGGTTCACCTCCGAGGAGTTCCCCCCTATACATGCACTGCCTATGTAGGAACCCCCGTCCGAGAAGCCGGACACACCCGGGGTAGCATTGGATGTAGAACCATCACAAATCACTTTTGTGCATGCCATGTGACACACAAGTTTTGGGGCCATTCCCTAGATCCGATGCTCGATTTCTCGACGAAACCCTAGTCCTGCTGACCGCGCCGTCTACCCCTTTGATCGCATCCCATCTGGGGTCCCCCGGTGTGGGTTCCTCCATTTGAGCTTGGTTAGGTCATAGGTACATGTGGAAACAAGTATCATCCCATATGATCCCAAGGTCTCTGTTCACCTCCGAGGGAGTTCCCCCCTATACATGCAGACTGCCGAACCCTGTCCGAGAAGCCTGACACACCCGGGGTAGCATTGGATGTAGAACCATCACAAATCACTTTTGTGCATGCCATGTGGACACACACAAGTTTTGGAACCATTCCCTAGATCCGATGCTCGATTTCTAACGAAACCCTAGTTCTGTTGACCGCGCCGTCTACCCCTTTGACTGCATCCCATCGGGGGTCCCCCGGTGGGCGTGTGCCTCCATTTGAGCTTGGTCAGGTCATAGGTACATGTGGAAACAAGGATCATCCCATATGATCCCAAGGTTCTCTCCGGTTCACCTCCGAGGGAGTTCCCCCCTATCAGAATCTGCCTAAGTGTAGGAACCCCCGTCCGAGAAGCCGGACACATGCATTGGATGTAGAACCATCACAAATCACTTTTGTGCATGCCATGTGGACACACAAGTTTTGGGGCCATTCCCTAGATCCGATGCTCGATTTCTGACGAAACCCTAGTTCTCGTTGGACCGCGCCTCTACCCCTTTGACTGCATCCCATCGGGGGTCCCCCGGTGGGCGGGTGCCTCCATTTGAGCTTGGTTAGGTCATAGGTACATGTGGAAACAAGGATCATCCCATATGATCCCAAGGTTCTCTCCGGTTCACCTCCGAGGCCCTACATGCAGAATCTGCCTAAGTGTAGGAACCCCCGTCCGAGAAGCCGGACACCCTGGGGGTAGCATTGGATTTAGAACCATCAAAATCACTTTGTGCATGCCATGTGGACATGCACAAGTTTTGGGCCATTCCTAGATCCGATGCTCGATTTCTGACGAAACCCTAGCTCGTTGACCGCGCCGTCTACCCCTTTGACCGCATCCCATCGGGGGTCTCTGGGCGTGTGCCTCCATTTTAGCTTGGTTAGGTCATAGGTACATGTGTAAACAAGGATCATCCCATATGATCCTGTTCTCTCTCGTTCACCTCGGCGGTTCCCCCATACATGCAGACGCCTAAGGGGAGAACCCCCCGTTCGGAAGCTTTGACAAGCCTGGGGTAGCATTGGATGTAGAACCATCACAAATCACTTTTTTGCATGCCACATGGACACACACAAGTTTTGGGGCCATTCCCTGAGATGCTCGATTTCCGACGAAACCCTAGTTGTTGACCCGCCTGCCTACCTCTTTGATCGCATCCCACTGGGTCTCTCTCATGTTTCATTTGAGCTTGGTTAGGTCATAGGTACATGTGGAAACAAGGATCATCCCATATGATCCCAAGGTTCTCTCTCGTTCACCTCCGAGAGTTCCCTCTATACATGCGTGCCTAAGTGTAGGAACCCCCGTCCGAGAAGCCTGACACACCGGGGGTAGCATTGGATGTAGAACCATCACAAATCACTTTGTGCATGCCATGTGGACACACACAAGTTTTGGGGCCATTCCTTAGATCTCGATGCTCGATTTCGACGAAACCCTAGTCTCGTTGACCGCGCCGTCTACCCTTGACCGCATCCCATCGGGGTCCCCGTGGCGTGTGGGCTCCATTTGAGCTTGGTTAGGTCATAGGTACATGTGGAAACAAGGATCATCCCATATGATCCTAAGGTTCTCTCCGGTTCACCTCCGAGGGAGTTCCCCCTATACATGCAATCCGCCAGTGTAGGAACCCCGCCGAGAAGCCGGACACACCCGGGGGGTAGCATTGGATGTAGAACCATCACAAATCACTTTGTGCATGCCATGTGGACACACACAAGTTTTGGGCCATTCCCAGATCCGATGCTCGATTTCGACGAAACCCTAGTTCTCGTTGACCGCGCCGTCTACCCTTTGACTCGCATCCCATCGGGGGTCCCTCTGGGCGTGTGCCTCCATTTGAGCTTGGTTAGGTCATAGGTACATGTGGAAACAAGGATCATCCCATATGATCCCAATGCCCTCTCCGGCCACCTCCGAGGGAGTTCCCCTATACATGCAAACATCCGCCTAAGTGTAGGAACCCCCTGCTCGCCGAGAAGCCGACACACTGGGGGGGTAGCATTGGATGTAGAACCATCACAAATCACTTTTGTGCATGCCATGTGGACACACACAAGTTTTGGGCCATTCCCTAGATCCGATGCTCGATTTCTCGACGAAACCCTAGTTCTGTTGACCGCGCTGCCTACCCCTTTGACGCATCCCATCGGGGTCCCCGGTGGGCGTGTGCCCATTTGAGCTTGGTTAGGTCATAGGTACATGTGTAAACAAGTATCATCCCATATGATCCCAAGGTTCTCTCTCCGTTTCACCTCCGAGGGAGTTCCCCCTATACATGCAGAATCTGCCTAAGAACCCCCGTCCGAGAAGCCCACACACCCGGGGTAGCATTGGATGTAGAACCATCACAAATCACTTTTGTGCATGCCATGTGGACACACACAAGTTTTGGGACCATTCCCTTAGATCCGATGCTCGATCGGCGAAACCCTAGTCGTTGGACCGCGCCGTTCTACCCCTTTGACGCATCCCATCGGGGGTCCCCGGTGGGCGTGTGCCTCCATTTGAGCTTGGTCAGGTCATAGGTACATGGAAACAAGGATCATCCCATATGATCCCAAGGTTCTCTCCTGTTCACCTCCGAGGGAGTTCCCCCTATACATGCATAATCTGCCTAAGTGTAGGAACCCCCTGTCCGAGAAGCACACCCGGGGGTAGCATTGGATGTAGAACCATCACAAATCACTTTTGTGCATGCCATGTGGACACACACAAGTTTTGGGGCCATTCCTAGATCCGATGCTCGATTTTGACGAAACCCTAGTTCTGTTGACTGCGCTCGTCTACCCTTTGACTGCATCCCATCGGGGGTCCCCCGGTGGGCGGGTGCCTCCATTTGAGCTTGGTTAGGTAATAGGTACATGTGGAAACAAGGATCATCCCATATGATCCCAAGGTTCTCTCCGGTTCACCTCCGAGGGAGTTCCCCCTATACATGGAACCCCCTGTCCGAGAAGCCGGACACACCCGGGGGGTAGCATTGGATGTAGAACCATCACAAATCACTTTTGTGCATGCCATGTGGACACACACAAGTTTTGGGGCCATTACTTAGATCCGATGCTCGATTTCTGACGAAACCCTAGTTCTGTTGACCGCGCCGCCTACCCCTTTGACGCATCCCATCGGGGGTCCCCCGTTGGGCGTGTGCCTCCATTTGAGCTTGGTTAGGTCATAGGTACATGTGTAAACAAGGATCATCCCATATGATCCCAAGGTTCTCTCCGGTTCACCTCCCGAGTTCCCCCTATACATAATCTGCCTAAGTGTAGGAACCCCCTGTCCGAGAAGCCGGACACACCCGGGGGTAGCATTGGATGTAGAACCATCACAAATCACTTTTTCGCATGCCATGTGGACACACACAAGTTTTGGGGCCATTCCCTAGATCCGATGCTCGATTTCTGACGAAACCCTAGTTCGTTGGACCGCGCTCGTCTACCCTTTGATCGCATCCCATCGGGGTCCCTGTGGCGTGTGCCTCCATTTGAGCTGGTTAGGTCATAGGTACATGTGGAAACAAGGATCATCCCATATGATCCCAAGGTTCTCTCCGGCTCACCTCCGAGGGAGTTCCCCCTATACATGCAGAATCTGCCTAAGTGTAGGAACCCCCGTCCGAGAAGCCGGACACACCCGCATTGATGTAGAACCATCACAAATCACTTTTGTGCATGCCATGTGGACACACACAAGTTTTGGGGCCATTACTTAGATCCGATGCTCGATTTTCGACGAAACCCTAGTTCCGTTGACCGCGCCGTCTACCCCTTTGACTGCATCCCATCGGGGGTCCCCCGGTGGGCGTGTGCCTCCATTTGAGCTTGGTTAGGTCATAGGTACATGTGTAAACAAGGATCATCCCATATGATCCCAAGGTTCTCTCCGGTTCACCTCCGAGGGAGTTCCCCCCTATACATGCAGAATCCCTAGGAACCCCCGTCCGAGAAGCCGGACACACCCGGGGGGGTAGCATTGGATGTAGAACCATCACAAATCACTTTTTCGCATGCCATGTGGACACACACAAGTTTTGGGGCCATTCCCTAGATCCGATGCTCGATTTCTGACGAAACCCTAGTTCTGTTGACCGCGCCGTCTACCCTTTGACTGCATCCCATCGGGGGTCCCCCGTGTGCCTCCATTTGAGCTTGGTTAGGTCATAGGTACATGTGGAAACAAGGATCATCCCATATGATCCCAAGGTTCTCTCCGGTTCACCTCCGAGGGAGTTCCCCCCTATACATGCAGAATAAGTGTAGGAACCCCCTGTCCGAGAAGCCGGACACACCCGGGGGGTAGCATTGGATGTAGAACCATCACAAATCACTTTTGTGCATGCCATGTGGACACACACAAGTTTTGGGGCCATTACTTAGATCCGATGCTCGATTTGACGAAACCCTAGTTCCTGGACCGCGCGGTCTACCCTTTGACTGCATCCCATCGGGGTCCCCCGGTATGCCTTCATTTGAGCTTGGTTAGGTCATAGGACATGTGGAAACAAGGATCATCTCATATGATCCCAAGGTTCTCTCCGGTTCACCTCCGAGTTCCCCTCTCATGCAGATCTGCCTAAGTGTAGGAACCCCCGTCCGAGAAGCGCACACACCCGGGTAGCATTGGATGTAGAACCATCACAAATCACTTTTTTGCATGCCACGTGGACACACAAGTTTTGGGGCCATTCCCTAGATCCGATGCTCGATTTTCGACGAAACCCTAGTTCTGTTGACCGCTCGTCTACCCTTTGATCGCATCCCATCGGGGGTCCCTCGGTGGGCGTGTCCTCCATTTGAGCTTGGTTAGGTCATAGGTACATGTGGAAACAAGGATCATCCCATATGATCCCAAGGTTCTCTCCGGTTCACCTCCGAGGGAGTTCCCCCTATACATGCAGAATCTGCCTAAGTGTAGGCCCCGTCCGAGAAGCCGACACACCCGGGGGGTAGCATTGGATGTAGAACCATCACAAATCACTTTTGTGCATGCCATGTGGACACACACAAGTTTTGGGGCCATTCCCGATGCTCGATTTCCGACGAAACCCTAGTTCTGTTGACCGCGCCGTCTACCCCTTTGACTGCACCGGGTCCCCCGGTGGGCGGTGCCTCCATTTGAGCTTGGTTAGGTCATAGGTACATGTAAACAAGGATCATCCCATATGATCCTAAGGTTCTCTCCGGTTCACCTCCGAGGAAGTTCCCCCCTATACATGCTGCCTAAGTGTAGGAACCCCCGTCCGAGAAGCCGGACACACCCGGGTAGCATTGGATGTAGAACCATCACAAATCACTTTTTTGCATGCCATGTGGACACACAAGTTTTGGGGCCATTCCCTAGATCCGATGCTCGATTTCCGACGAAACCCTAGCCTCTGTTGGACCGCGCCGTCCTTTGACCGCATCCCATCGGGGCCCCGGCGGGCGTGTGCCTCCATTTGAGCTTGGTTAGGTCATAGGTACATGTGGAAACAAGGATCATCCCATATGATCCCAAGGTTCTCTCCTGTTCACCTCCGAGGGAGTTCCCCCTATACATGCAACCGCCTAGTGTAGGAACCCCCGTCCGAGAAGCCGACACACCCGGGGGGTAGCATTGGATGTAGAACCATCACAAATCACTTTTTCCCGCCACCCTTTTCCGCTCCTTCTCTCCCGCCTTTTTTCTCGCCCACCCTTTCACGCCGCTTTCCCCCGCCCTTTTTTCCCGCCCACCCTTTCCCCGCTCCTTCTCTCCCGCCTTTTTTCCCGCCATGATTTCCCGCCAAGTTTTCCCGCCCACCCTTTCCCGCCCATTCCCTCCCGCCAAGTTTTCCCGCCGTTTCAGTCGTCGGCCTATATATAGCCATGTCTTCTCCACTAACAAGACCAGCAACATTTCTCCCTTCATCGCTTCTCTCATCCAACAGAACCACAAAATCCTCTGAGCTGAGCTGCCGCTGAGATGGCTCCTCGTCGCCGTAGCAACACGGGCTTCATCGGCGTGTGCGCGCCTGGGGACATTTCGCGGCTGAAATCACCGCCGTGGTACGCGTGTGGCTCGCACCTTCCTTCACACGAAGGAGGTCTCGCTCCCAAGATATGTTGCGGCTTGAGGTTTGTCTTACGCCACGAAATGAACTTCCCGAGGTCAGGTCTCCGACGGAAGCTCAGAGTCTCTCTACTGAGCCGCTACTTGCTCACTGGGTGAAGCGCGTCGGTACATGTGTCCGCGCGCTGAATACCACCGAGGCGGACGAGCGCTCATGGCACAGTGGCGCAGAGACCATCCCGTGAGACGTCGAGGCAGAGCGCATTCGGAAGGAGAAGCAGACGTACAGGAGGAGACAGGGCGGGAAAGCGGCAGAGGAGGGCCGAATATGAAGCGCAGTATGCCAAAGGAGAGGCGTCGACATGGGGGGAGAATGATGAACGGTGGTTGTGGCACCTCTCAAGTACGTCGACACCCCCAGCGAGGACGAAGATTTCGACTTCTGATTAATATGTGTGTGTGTCGAGTCCGTGTGTCTAGCGGGTCATGTGTCGACCCAGTGTTAAGTGCTTTGGTCTGTGTGTGGGTGTAGTTCTTTAAATGTTTTGGTTTGTGTGTGGGTCTAGTTCTTTAAGTGTTTTGGTTCGTGTGTGGGTGTAGTTCTTTAAGTGTTTCGGTTCGTGTGTGGGTCTAGTTCTTTAAGCGCTTTGGTATGTGTGTGGGTCTAGTTATTTAAGTGTTTTGTATCGTGTCTGGGTCTTAAGTTCTTAAATGTATCACTTTTATGCATTCTCTGTGGACACACACAAGTTTTGGGGCCATTCACCCCCTCCGAGGCTCGATTTCTGGCGAAACCCTAGTTCTTTAACCGCGCGTCTACCCCTTTGACTGCATCCCATCGGGGGTCCCCCGGTGGGTATATGCCTCCATTTGAGCTTGGTTAGGTCATAGGTACATGTGGTAACAAGGATCATCCCATATGATCCAAGGTTTCTCTCCGTTCACCTCCGAGGGAGTTCCCCCTATACATTGCCTAAGTGTAGAACCCCATGTCCGAGAAGCCGACACACCTGGGGGTAGTATTGGATACAAAACTTTCTCAAATCACTTTTGTGCATTCTCTGTGGACACACACAAGTTTTGGGGCCATTCTGTAGATCCGATGCTCGATTTCGACGAAACCCTAGTTCTCGTTGACCGCGCGGTCTACCCTTTGACTGCATCCCATCGGGTCCCCCGGTGGGCATATGCCTCCATTTGAGTTTGGTTAGGTCATAGGTACATGTGATAACAAGGATCGTCCCATATGATCTCAAGGTTCTCTCCGGTTCACCTCCGAGGGAGTTCCCCCTATAGATCCAGACCTAAGTGTAGAACCCCATGTCCGAGAAGCCGGACACACCTGGGGGTAGCATTGGATATAAAACCATCTCAAATCACTCTCCGATCCTCGATTTCTGAGAAAACCCTAGACCGGGGTCCCGGCGGGGGATCTATACCGGCCTTATACATATATATAGGTTTCTCGCAAAGGGGTTTGCCAAAATAGCAGTGAGAAAGAAATAAACAAAAATATGATTGGGATTAACAATTATATGGGTAATAATTATCTCTTTGATGCAAAAAAATGTAAAAATAAAAAATGTGCATAATTGTAGGTGCCGACGGCCGTGGTGTGCCGTGGGTCACCGTCGGCACATCAAGGGGGACCCAGTTGTCAGTCCCTGTGCCGACGGCCGCCGTTGCGCCGTGGGCCACCGTCGGCACACATAGACGGCGCCGTGACAGCCTAACGGCTGGGCCCGCCTGTCTGCTCGTCTGCCGACGGGTGGCTGTGCCGACGGTGACCTTCGGGCGCCTATTTCTGTGCCGACGGTCCGGGTTCGTCCTAGCGGTTATGTACACCGACCTATACCTGGCCAGGAAGGTGTTGGATTGCTTCGATTAGTTTCCTGCATGGCATACACGTAAACATTAAATACGAGCCCGATCGGCTCTCAGAATCGGCTCAAAGAGCCGATCGCCCCATGGTTTGCGTCGGGTCAACGATGACATGGGGCTCCGCTTGATCAATATAAAGTCAAACCAATCTACGACAGTTTAGGGTTTTCACCGTATGATCGGAACATCCTACGCGTAGTTGAGCCTAATAGACACGAAAGATAATGGAAAACTAACCCTAAAAGAGGCCTAAAAACCAACATAAAGTTAATTCCCGGAACATCCCTCTTAGGACTAACAAACCATACCTAACGCACTACTGGATCGTTCAACCCGTTTGCAAGGCCTAACCATACAGATATTAAACCAATCCCTGAGGAAACAAGGAGCAACTATAACTGATCGGATCTACTAAACAACGATCAAGCAGACGCGCCCTTACACCTGATAGGTGTAAGGGCAGCTAGATATCGAGGGACGGCACAGCTAAGCATATGCATAAGAAAGCATCTATGCAAGCCCCAAAACATCATTTATAAATAGTGCTACTCGCCATCAACAACGCTTCAAGACGAGCAAAGACAAGGTAAACGATCAGAAGGCCTAGATCGCAAGATGCGATCTAGGCAACAGCATGATGCTTACCCAGGAGAAACCTCGAAAGAAGGGGTGGCGATGCGCCTGATTGTGTTTGTTGTGAACGTGATTGTCCTCCTTTTCCGATAACCCTAGATACATATTTATAGTCCAAGGGACTTTCTAATTCGGGCGTGCACCTAACCGTGCACGGGTCAAACTCTATCTTTTAGTTCTAAACTAAGATGCGATCTACTATATTACAGATACATGGGCAATTAAGCCCAAACTCTTCGCGCAAGGCCGCTTTAAAGATGCTCCACGCGTATCCTTCAAGCCCATCTTCACTTACGCCCATCTCCTGATTTGGCCAAAATGGTGATAACACATGCCCCCCGGTTTTGGTAATGATAATTTCAAAACCACTGCTTTTTCCTTCAAGGGTCGTGCGTGAGCAGTAACTGTCACAAGATTCTTCATCATGATGCCTGCTTCTCAACTTCTCTCGCACGATTTGACGGTTTTGGCACCACATTCGAAAACTGCTTAAGCATTTAAATCTCCGCTATATCCCCTTTTATTTAGCCACTTCTTGCAGTTCCCCTCTTCATCCCCTTCACATTAGCACTCCAAAAGCCCTCCTCTGCCACCATGTCTTCCTCTTCTTCCTCTTCTTCGTCGGGCCTTTCCGCCCAATCCTCCCCCCTCCGGAGCCGACGCCGGAGTGGGACCCGATGGAGGCCCACGCGCCCACATTCGCCGCGCCATAGAGGACGGGGATGAGTCTAGCCACGACTTCTCCCTCGGGTCCGAGGACGACAAGTCCTCGACCGATGGGGAGAACGACCTCCGCTTTTCGCCGACGGGAATCGAGAGGAGAGCGCGACGATCGCTTCTCGGGCGACTTCACCTCCTCCGAGGAGGCGAAGGAGGAAGACGAGGAGGAGGACGCACACTCCTCCGACGAGCCGCCGGCCAAGCGCCTCCGCCCTGGCCGGCAACCTCGCCGACTTTCGGCGACGACGACGACGCTCGATGAGGGAGGACGAGGACAACGAGGGCCCCGCCGACGGCCGCGGCAGCAGCGACGACGAGCTCCGCCGAGAGTAGCGCCGACGCCGGCAGCAACGGCGATGACGAGGGCAGCGACGGCCCTTAGATAGGATCCTTAGAATAGGACCAGTAGTAGATGGGGCAATGTACCCCTAGCTCTTCCTTTTGAGAGCAATCGGCTCTTTTATGTAAGAAATCTTATTATCAATGAAGAACTTCCTCCAATTTGACTTTGCCGATTTCTTTCATATTGATTTAGCCGATTTTCTCTTATCTTGACTTTGCCGATTGTCAACTTGGTCGACGCTCAATGAGCCGATGGCAACGCATCAGTTTTTCACAATAAATTGCAAGACAGGTCAATCCAGTTATCCCCTCAGACGGTAACTTGCAATCCTTGCTCAAATTCAGATCCCAAATTTCCAATCGAACAGGTCCAGTCCACAGCCTTGGGACCCCTAGATTTTGGGCTCCAAATCATCCGATCGTGATGTTAGACCTGATGGCAAAACTCTTGAATTAACGCCTCCAGGAGAGCTTCTAGAACCGTAGCTGAAACAACTTGTTGCTGACGCTGATAATTCTGCAGAACAGGCACCATTTGCCCACAACTTTCCTTGTGATGCTCTGTTTCCTTGCAGCAAAGGCCTAGCCTATCTGATGATGGCTTCAAACTCCTCCCACCAGCTCCGGTGGTTCCCTTCTGCAATAATTCACCATTACAAAGATTGTGGTGCAGAGTTAGCCGATTTCAACCAAAATCGGCTCCCAAAAGCAAAGGATCTTCAGGGCCAGCTGCCCCCCGAGCCTCAGTCAGGGCGAGAATAGTAGTGAAAAAGGTGGCTGCCAGGAAAACTTTGAAGAGCAACATCCTTCTGTGCAATTAGCTAATTAACCCTGCTCTTGTAATCCTCTACCGAAGCTAATATCAGCCAAGACATGCAATCCAGCCGACGAGGCTCCAGCTTTGGCACTTCGGGGACACCACCACGCAAAACCAGCTGCACGTGCCACCATCGCTTCCAAGAAAAGGTCAACCCCCAACTCCCATCAAAACAGAGAAAGCTTACGCACAAGGAGTCGATGCACCAAGAGGGCTCGGAAGGACCAGCAAACCCCTTTCTTGAACCAAGAAGCTTCACATGTAATGGCTCTCCAACTCCTCCCGCTCAATTTTGCATTTATCGCTCCGATTGGCTCACCTCTTCTCGATTCGCATGCTTGTGCTGCCCTTGTTGTCTAGGGCCGTGATCTCCTGTGCTTGCCGACGTATCGTTCGACCCCGAATATCGAGCCGGCCCCTCCACAGCATGTGATGAACCAAGTCCAAGTTCCAACGCCTCAAAGCCCTGCTTTCTTCCCTCATTGAAACATTGGTCGAAAACTCTGAGTTGGCTAGATTCTCAAGTCGATGTTCAAGCATCGGCTGTGCTTAAAATTTTTTTATTTTCGATTTTTTATTAGCCGATCGATCTCATGAATCGGCTTCTCCTGGGTACATACTTCGTGGCCTTGAACCTTCTCGTGTGTATGCCCCCGAGCCGAATCCTTCAAGTGATTGAAGATATCGCTCCAGCCAATTCAAGCTTGTCTCACCACTTACCATGCTAAATAGCAAGAGGAACACGTGTGGTGCGACAATTTTAGCCGATTGCTGAATCGCTTCTTGCTGTTGATCCGACTATTTGCTGATAAATGTTGGTCGTGGCTTATCCCCAGGACCAATGTCAATCTCTTCTAGATCATCAGCTGCTGTAAACCCATACCTCAGCTTTCCATCGTCGCTAAATCAATGTCGAACACAGGCAGTGTATGTGTTGAGGCTACTTGTGGCCGACTAGAATCGGCCTTCCCATTGCAATGTTTAACGAGGGTTTACAACTTCTTGGTTCTCTGCTATAACGACGTGGCATGCTTGAAGTGAGATCCTTGCTTTTTATTTTTTGGGGCCGATCGCAGGGATCGGCCTCGCCACGTACGTCCATAGACTTGGATCTTGCTACTCTGTCAGGCCAGTTGATAAGACCAGCCTCACCCCATTTTTTGTAGCTTTGATGCGCTCACAGCGTCTGTGCTGATTCCAGAGAGCGGCTCTTGGTCATTTGCTTCCCATGTTCATGGCAGCCAAAGAGATGTCGATCGAATCATCCGCATGAACAACCTCCACTTCATCTCCATCCCATTGTATGATGCACCGATGCATTGTGGCGGAATGCAACAATTAGCATGGATCCAATCTTCCCAAGAAGACAGCATAAGTACTCTTGCCGACGATGAAGAAGGACGTAGATGGTCTTTCTCTGACGCTTAAGTCCACGTTCGAACACCCTGGCTTCCGACGCTGGCCGCTGAAATTGCTTAGCGGACGTTGGTCTTGATCGATCTTCATTGGAACGTCCCAAACGTCGTAACATGGAGTACGACATTATGTTGACCGCCCCCGTGTCAACCAGCATCTTGCCGATAGGCTGCCCATTGATATAACCCTTCAGGTATAGGGCCCAGATGTTTGTAGCTCCTCTCTCGTGGCTTCTCAAAGATAACCGGCCGTGGCCCGCAATCAAACTGTGCCACTGATACTTCCTCATCTCTTGGAGCACAAAACTGGACGGGAGAACGAACACCATGTTTGTATCAGCCGATGTCCCTGACATCGGCTTTTGTCTGCTTGGGTCGCCACACTTTCTTTGGTGGGGCCTTTGTCTCCACTGTTTGCTGAATTTTCACGGCCGATCGGGCCATGCTTTCTCAACGTGTACAGTGTACGCGCCGCTTCCTCCAAGTTTCGTAGCCGCCGCACTCTGCGCTTTTGGGAGTGGCCGAGTCCATCAGGACACCACCTGGGCCGGTGGTATCTATCTTCTTCCTCCGACTCCTCGAAGTCTTCATCTGAGATGACTCACCTTGTTTGTTCTGAGGTGGAGAGGTCCTAGACGCTTGAACACCGAAACTTCATTTGTTCCTTCCTTCTCACATATTCTGCGTCTCGATTGTAGGCAATCGGCTCATTCCCGAGTCCCAGAAGTGTTTGAAGAAAGGACAGCTCCAATGCCTATCCATGTCCTCTTGCTCTCTTGACCTCCGGCGTGACGCTCATACCCTTCGTATCGACGGTATTTCCCTTGTCTGCATCAGACCGACGATATCTCGCATCGTCTACGTCGTAGCGCCGCCGGTCGTATTGCTGTTCATATTTGTTAAGGAGGTGCGCGGAAAGTGGTCGTTGATACCGCACGCTTATCACCTCTTCCTCAGTCAAATACCGTCTGTCATCATGCTGGGGCCGGTCGCGTGGATCGCTCTCCTCTTATCTTTGCCACGGAGCGACTCGCTCCGGCTTACCCTTGCCATGGCGATCCGCAAGCCCCGCCATGTTGATATCAAAAGAGAAACCCGGCTCGCGTCTTAGTGGCCGAGATCCACCATGTTGACGTCCGAAACGGCCGCGTGTCAACTCATGGCAAACCGACCGAAGAGTAATCGGCCTTGTTCTATCGCCATTTGAATCTGTCCGTGTAAGACTTTGGTCTGGTGGCATGGGTGAACGTGTGATGCCATTTGCGTATGGCGCCTGCCGTTCATCTCTTGCAACGTGGGGATTTTGTGGCTTCGGGTAACTGTCCTTCAGCAGCAAATCAAAAATTTGCTCCGTTTTTGCTCAAATCAAAGTCGAACCCTTTTGTGCCCCGGTTGTTTTACTCCACTTGCGGACACGGCTTTGCCCCGAGTCCATTCACATTAAAGAACTTCCCCGATCTCCTACGTAATCTCATCTTCTTCCATCTCGATCGTGGCGACGCGCTTGAACTTGTCCTGGTACAATGTGGTGCTGTTCATACGATGTCAATTTCTGAACCATATGCGCCAATGAACTGTAGTCCGCTTGGAAGGTCACGTCTTTGAGCGGCGATGCCTCTGCTATCGCCAAATCGATCGTCCTTTCGTATAAACGAACCGAATAACATCGGTTTCTGACGGTCCGAAGCGCCGAATGTATTCGACACCGTCTCCTCGCTCTCACACCTGGTCAGATCGGCAATGCCGCCGCAGTTTCGAATGGTATTGTACGTGGAATTGTTCCTCCACTGCTTCCACGTCCGAACCGGCCGGTGGCAACGAGGTGTACCATCCAAAGGCCGGACCCGTGAGAGATTGTGAGAAGAACCCTACACGCAGCCTGCCCGGCCGAAACCATGCCCAATCCAGGCCAAATATCAGCCCACGGCTCACTGAGCTGGTTCCTTCGATCCATCGAATTTTGTGAAGTCGTGGAGCGATACTTAGCGTAGTGGGATTAGGTCATACTCGTTGGGAACTTGGCTGAATAGCCGATCATTCTCTTCTTCTACAGATGCCAACCGATTCTCATGATTATGTGATCTCATCCACCGTATATTGCGTGTTGAGCGTTCATGACTTGTACCTGGCATATTTAGCTAGCCACGATCGTTTCTCAAGATCTCTCGTCTAATCAAGTTTCGTCTAAAGAACTACTCCCTGCTCCGGCGATCCTCTCGCTGTGGTGGCTCTTCCGCGAATTCGGGTTACCTGGGCTTAAGGTAACAAGACGTATGTGCACACGTATCCATGTGAAATCTCCTTGGGCGGCTCATATAAGAGCTACCGCCAGATCACCTCCAACCTTAATACGTACGCCGGTGAATCTTGTTGCTGTGGAGCTGCCAACGTGTACGACAGTGGGCGGCCTAGCATAGAGCAGACTTCCCTCGATGAGTTCCTAGAGCAGGTCCTGACGGAGAGTACTTGTGCTTCATGATTTCTTGCACCACATTGAGCGCGACACGCTCCAGAGTGTTCACCAGGCTCTCAGAATGCCGATGTAGTGAATGAGCCACGGCATAGTTGACTTCCTGTCGTAGGCTCTGGTACGTTCGTCCGAAAGGAGAGATAGATCTAGTCCCTCTAACGCGCCTTCAGAGTTGGAACCCTTTGAACTTGGTCCCGTGCGACGGGTCCTTTCAAAAGCGCCGATGAGATCGCTTCCAAGATGGCCTTGAGATCATCATATTTCTTCTTATGCTCGTGGAGGTGATTCTCATACTTGACCTAGTTTCTTCCGCCATCTCGATGTAGATATTGACGAGCTGCTGCGAAGATTGTCTCGATGGTCCCAACGGCGTGCTGCACGTGTTGCTCCGGCAAACCCACTCTGGGCGAAGAGCAAGCTAAGCAACACGAAGAGCCGGAGGCTTCAAGGTCGGCAGCGGGCCCCGGTCCCTCGACGTCGTCCCAAGAATGCTCCAGACACGGTCTAGCGGCCGTAAGATGGCACACCCGACCTATACCTCGGTCGTAGTTGGTGTTGGATTTCTTCGATTAGTTTCCCGCATGGCAGAATACGTAAACATTAAATACGAGCCCGATCGCCTGGGTTAGCCAGGGATCGGCTCAAAGAGCTTCGATCGCCCCATGGTTCTCATACGGTTAACGATGATGTAGCCTCTGCCCATCAATATAAAGTCAAACCAATCTACGACGCTTAGGGTTTTCACCGTATGATCGTAACGTCCTACGCGTAGTTGAGCCTAATAGACACGAAAGATAATGGAAAACTAACCCTAAAAGAGGCCTAAAAACCAACATAAAGTTAATTCCTGAACATCCCTCTTAGGACTAACAAACCATACCTAACGCACTACCGGATTAAACTAATCCTTGAGAAACAAGGAGCAACTATAACTACCCGATCTACTAAACAAATCTATCAAGTAAGACGTCGTCTCTTACACTCCGATAGTAAGGGCGCTAGATATCGAGGGACGGCACAACTATATGCGTAAGAAAGCATCTATGCAAGCCCCAAAACATTCATTTGATGCAAATAAAGTACTTCGCCATCAACAACGTCTTCAAGACGAGCAAAGACAAGGTAACCATCAATGGTGAAGTCGCTTCTGGGACGCAAGATGCGATCTAGGCAAGATGATGCTTACCCGGGAGAAACCCCCGAAGAAAGGATGCGCCCGATTTGTGTTTGTTGTGAACGTGATTGTCCCCTCCTTTTCCGATAACCCTAGATACATATTTATAGTCCAAGGGACTTTCTAATTGAAGCGTGCACCTAACCGTGCTAAACTCTATCTCTTAGTTCTAAACTAAAATGCGATCTACCATAATGTATACATGGGCAATTAAGCCCAAACTCTTCGCGCAAGGCCGCCTACAAAGATGCCCCACGCGTATATTCTTCAAGCCCATCTTTACTTACGCCCATCTCCCGATTTGGCCAAAATTCAGATAACACACCAATCTGCCTGGACCCACCGTTAGCGTGTACCGACTGGCCGAGGTCGTGTTTGATTCGGTGATCTTCGGCCGCTCAATCACCTGTGCCGACGGGTCTGCTTGCGCCGACGCAGACTCACGGTGCACAAGAAGGCCGACGGCCGACCTGCGCCTCAGGTCATCTCCGCCACGGCCGACGAGGTCCTATGTGCCGACGTGTCCCGACATCAATCGTTTGGCATAGGCCGCCGCCAAGACATCGCCGCCTCTCCCTGGGGAGGACGGGTCGTCCAGCCAAAGCCCCGAGAAAATCATGCCCACAAATATGGCGTGAATGGGCTTGCTCTCGCTTGACCTGGGACTCGCCGCTTTGTGCTGGGCGGCGGCGCGTTCGGTGGGTTAAATTGGCGCTGCCTCGCCGCCGGGGCATGCGACTATGCGAGCTATTGGAGTCAAACTCGAGCGTGGGTGTCCGTTTCTGGTGACTGCAGCCTATCTTGGTTGACTCGGCTCCCTAGCCGCTGACAAGAAGTCGAGCTTAAGACTGGTCATAGTGGTATTATGTAGATGATATTGGTCACACATACTATTCTATAATGGGTAGATGAAGTGTTAGTGATCATAGTCATGCTATATTTATTATTTTTAGAATTTCAATGCAAATTTGTGTACTACAAGATTTGTTTAGCATTAATTTTTCTCGTACTTTGCGCTATGACACGGTATCTACCTATGTTACTCTAATGTTCTCTCTCCTCCTGGGCTAGTTGGACACCATACTTAGCCTAATGGCATCTCCAATGGCCGAACGCAACCATGACGCAGCGACGGCTGGGCCGAATAGTGATCAAGCCCAACGACCCACCGCATAGTGATCGGCTCTGTCACCGAGAAGCAACCTCGCCTAAACATGCTAGCGAGTTTGCGTTCACAAGTACGTTGCGTGGTCGCGCCCGTCGACCGCCGCTTCTCCCACGGCCCGCCCGGGCCGTGGAACCCGCCGCAAACGCGCGAACCGTTGATGCGTACTTGTAGCTTCTTTGTCCTTCGCTCACATCTATTCAAATATAATCGCTTTCACATTGGATCCTACTATAAAATAATAAGATTAGGAGAACATCAACCTTCCAACCTTCTCTGATCGTTCACCCTTCCACACTTCACGCATGAAAATTGAAGAACATCGTTTCTTCTCCAATTGAACCAGTGCCACCCTCTATGAAGTACAATTTCTTACCAGCAGACCGTACCTGGACTAGCAGGTGTGCATTTGGTGCAGGTTTGTACAAGCTCTTAGTTCAAACCCAACCAACTCTGTCACAGGTATTCTTGTAGAAGTGGAAACAGAAGGCGGCTACGTATACGTGTCGGCTCAGTTTACAGTGCTATTATACGTAGCTGCCGTCATGGGAGAAGGTGAGGTGAGGAGTCCATATCTGATTCGCCATTGTGCGCGCCATTGGCAATCACGATGATGGCAGTAGGCACACTGGCCAGAACCAAATGAACTAATGCAGAGGCGATATTCCGCAACTAATATACCACCCCATTTTTTTGTTTAAGACACTTCCATGTTACAAGACTAGTTCCTTGTATCTAGCCATGATGATCTACATGGATCAGTGGAGTAGAGAAGCACACTAATACTGGAATAATCTTCACATTGCACCGTACACGCATTGACTAAGGTTAGAATGCGAATATGTCGTCATTTGTAGCCCTTGTTCAGTATGTGCACTCGAGAATGACAGAATATAGAATTTGTCGTAGGGTAATAAATCTGTTTTCATCCTTTCCGACTTCATCGTTGCTTCATTCATTTCTTCACGTCTGTCTTACGTTGCGGCGACGAAAGGTCTTTTCTGAGCAAGCAATAATTCACACTTACAGCCGAATGCCTCGAATAAAACAATTGAGGAAATGCCCTCATATTTTATATACAATGCGGTAAAATGTCTTTTTTTGCCACATTTTCCCCTTCTTGTTTGTAAATTGTAACACATGATGTGCCTAGTGCTAGCATTCCGGCAAGCGTTTTGGTCTCTTTTGAAGCTCAAGAGTTGGTCACTTCAAATCATGACTGATCAGTTTGGGTCACGGGTCTTACTCATAGCTGCAGGCTTACCATTATACTAGCTATGTCATGCGTCCTTTTAGGTGATTTTTGTCGGTTACTTCCGTGAGTCAGGTCAGCCTGTGAGACCGGGCCTGGTACTTCTACCAAACCGATCCGTACGTGCACACCTCAGTTAGCTCCAATCTCGTTGTCAAAACACTGGCTGTCTATAGCTGTGTCATTTTACACAACCTAGTCTGCGACGGAGCCATCAGATTCAGTTGCTGAACACTGCTACACCGAGGATCCAAAAAGAACAAAAGATAAAACTGACTGAATGCAACCATAACCCCAAACTTCCGTTTCCTAGCTCACCAGACCACATGGATTTTGAGCCGATGAAAGGAATCTCTGGTTCACATTTTCTGAAAAATAAATATATTAATACCTCAAAAGATATCAAACACGCTAGCCTCTTACAAACGGAAGACGTCTAAAGCATTAGGGATACGACATCCAAGAAAAATAAAACAAACCCCATCGAGGTGATGAAACATTCACAATCTACAACACTCCCTCTAACTACACCACCAAAGATAACACACCTACTACAATATAATATCTTCAACAATGCCATTGGTAGGTAGCAACCTAGGACTTTTACCCTCGAAATCGCGACTAGGTACTCAAGGAGCACCACCACAAATGAAGTCCTTACGTGCTTCCACCCCCGCTTATCGAGGTCGTTATTGTAACTCTTCAAAAACCAACACACATGAGCGTCTAGAATGGATAGGAATAATGCCCCGTCATCCATAACCATACAACTTGTGCACCTAGTATTCATCGCATCCAATACACCCCTTCTTCATAACTTCAAAGCCTCCAATCGCAGCTACAATGACTTTCTCCACCTCCGTCGATACCATGAAAATCTATACTTAGACATGTCCCATGGCACCAACAAGAAAGTAAAGCTGTGCAACACCCCCAGCAAAGCTCCTGCTCTGGTTGAAGATAAGGACTTTACCATCGGATCGTTTCCCATCTAGACATTCAATCTGCCGCCATGCAACAGAGATTCGAGGGAAGATCAGAACCCATCGAGCACAGATCGAGTGAGGCCAACATGAAGAAGATAAAAAACTTTTGGTGCTCAAGATCAGCAAACCACCTTTATTCATACCAAGCCAGGAGCCCCACGCCACCAGCTTGCTCCTGTCGACCGGTCGTCCAATCCGTAGTAGGAGAGGACGGCGAGCTTCCACTACCATGAGGACAATCGATAATGAACAACTGCGGTAGAGATCTCAGCAAGCATGGTACCATGCCGCAAAGAACCGCCGATAAGCCGACTGTGGACATGTGCCATCGATGCCAGGAATTTCCTTGCGCCACCATAGCAGCCAGAGCAGATTTGAGTCTGTGGCAAAGGTTATGTCAATGCCTAGACCAAGGCTGGCCAGATCCGACCGCATGCCATGACCCACCACCCTCGGCCCCATGCGTAGGTAGGCCACCGACCCTCCCCGTACGCACCATGCTAGCCTTCGCCAAGCCTAGCCCGTGACAGCCTGTGCCGTACGCATGAGCCGCCGCGCCCTCACATCCTTCCACGTCTCACCACGAACTCCCGCCGCCGCCACGAGGCTCGGGCCGCCTAATACAACAACTATAGAGGAGCGCTCTATTGGAGGAACCGGCCAACGATGGCTGGTTTTCCTTCTCGCCCAATGGGGTGATGTGTGCTGGTGGGGGTGGTGGGTGTGACTGCTCGCCCAAACATATTGAATCATAGGGCCATCCCTTTAATCCACTGAAAGACCTCTTTTTACATGCAATCACTAGTAGAAAAAGGGTCTTTAATCTCGGTGTATTTGGGCCTTTATTCCCTGCTTTGAACCGGACCAAACATGCGACTAGTGCTCAACCTTTAGTCCCACAAACAAACCGAGACTAAAGGTCCTACCACGTGGGGCTAGCATGCTCAGGCAATGATCTTTAGTCCTGGTTTGTAACACCAACCGGGACTAAAGGCTATTTCATTAATTTTTATCCATTTTTATTTTTCTAATTATTTTTCGCTCCCTCTTTTTTTCTACTTTTTTTCATTTCTAGAATTTCAGTTATTTGACAAGTTTAGTCTCTAACTACACTTAATGTCTAGTCAAATTACTTACCCGTGGTCAAACTTCCGGCTTGGTTACCCATCCTCCCACTACTCCACCACTAGCACGCTTAACTTCCAAGTTCCTTTCCGTCCTGCAAGAGCTTCGCGCGCATGTTGTGATAGTAGTATCATATTAATCATATTAACATGTTGGTCGACATCACACTTATTTATTGTTTGAATTCCAAATAATTATTTTAATAAACAAAAATAATGATGTAATAACATGTTGTGGTAATGGTTTTATAATTTTAATTTTTTAAAATATTTTTTTAATTTGTATTATAATTGTTTTTTAATTTATTATTTTTTAATATTTTTTTGCCAAACTTGAAAATTTGAAAATCTTAAAATTGGCTAACTTTATGGTTAAGTAATAGTAATCTTTATGCATGATGTAATTATTATTTTTAAATTTTAAAAATATAAAATTCTGAATTTCTGGCAAAAACTAAAATCTTTCTGCTTTCATATTTTCATTTGGAATTTTGAGAATCTAAAAATTGGCTAACCGGGTAAACCCTGAGTTGATGTAACTTTTTCCCACGATCATTTTGATATATTATACGTTTTTTCGACGTTGTATGCAAAAGTTAATGCGGTTTTACCATTTTTCTAACCTTTTTTTCGAAAAAAAAAGAAAAAATTCAAATTTGTTAATTTTCCCTAATAGTAGGTTCCATAACATACAAGAATCTTAAAAAAAATATTTTTTGAATTTTCTATCATTTTGTTTTATAGTTTACTTTTAACAATGCGATCCACGGGGGGAGGGGGGTGGAGGTGCGTGGGGAGCCAAAATTAACCCTTTAGTCCCGGTTCGTAATACGAACCAGGATAAAGGTCCAAACGAACCGACTAAAGGTTTTCATGATGAACCGGGACCAACGACTTCATTGGTCCCGGCTTGTTCAACACGACATTTGCCAGGGGCTTAGGACGAAAGGCCTCTTCTCCACTAGTGAATGGTACCTACGTCAGTGATGTTAGACATGTGTTGACCCAGTCCTGGCAAAATATTATGAAACAAAAGTGAACATAAATGAAACACGACTATTTTGTGACACATACCGCAATGACATCAACACTAACGTCTGCAGTTTTACTTTTTGCCAAAACTAGCAAGGTGGCCCTCGCAAATACGAGGGCATCATCTTTAGCAGGTAACACTCATGATGATATAAATTTATGGTGTCATAGATAACAGAAATTTGAAATTCTCCCACAAAATTATGAGGTAAAACATCACATTTGTGATATATTTTTGAACATTTTATTTGTCAAGAATAGATACCATGACATTTCCAATAATACCATGTCACATATTCTACATTTTTTTGGAAATTAAAAGTCCACCAAATTTTTGAGTCGATATTGAAGGTGTAACCTTGCATTACTGGATTTTTGTCATGAGAGTCCAACATAGTACTATTGCATCATTGTTCTCTCTAATTTTAGACCGACAAACCACCTCCATGTATATATTTTTCTTACTCTATTTTATGTTTAATCCGACTATGCTAACGGATTACTTATGTATGACTGAGTTTGATTCCGAATAAGAACTCCAATGTTGTTCACATTATCTTTCTAAAACTAACCCTTGTGGCACATGGAGCAATCTTCTCTTGATTCTATATCATTGCGCTAGTGTGGAAATTTTGATAAAACAACATAAATCCACGCAAAATAGTAAAACAATAATAAATTAGAAATATGAATATAATTATTGTTTATTTTACTACCTCATATGCTCTCACCTGAATTCCAAATCAATATAACCATAAATTTGTGTGGACCAGGCTTATAATTTGGACATGTATATCTTGAAATTACCATTTAAAAATTTCGTAGGCAAACATAGAGGTGAGTTTAAAATCCAAAATCACATAATAAATTATTTATAATCATTTATAGAGATTTTTTATAACATGTTTTTTTGAAAGATTGTAGTCTATTGAATATAATTTATCTAACACAGAGCTTATTCACTCTTTAGAACCAATTACACACTTTCCTCATAATAACTAATTAACAATGAGTTGTGATAAACCTCCTGGCTTGTATGTGTGATGTTGTTATCACCAGATTTTGGCCAAATCAGGAGATGGGCCGTAATTGAGATGGGCTTGAAGGATATACACGTGGAGTGTCTCTGAAGCGGCCTTGCGCGAAGAGTTTGGGCTAGATTGCCCGTGTATAAAATTGTAGTAGATTGCATCTTAGTTTAGAATTAAAAGATAGAGTTTAACCCGTGCACGGTTAGGTGCATGCCCGAATTAGAAAGTCCCTTGGACTATAAATATGTACCTAGGGTTATTGAGAAAGGAGGACAATCACGTTCACAACAAACACAAATCAGGCGCATCGCCACCCCTTGTTTCGAGGTTTCTTCCGGGTAAGCATCATGCTGCCTAGATCGCATCTTGCGATCTAGGCAGCGTACGTTTATTCGTTTATCTTGTGTTGCTCGTGCTGAAGCGTTGTTGATGGCGAGTAACACTATTTATCGTAGATGTTTTGGGGCTTGCATTGGTGCTTTTCTTACACATATTTGCTTAGCTATGCAGTCCCTCGATATCTAGCTGCCCTTATACCTATCTAGGTGTAAGGGCAGCACCTTGCTTGTTCGTCGTTTAGTAGATCCAATCTGTTATAGTTGCTTCTTGTTTCTCAAGGATTAGTTTAATATCCGTATGGTTAGGCCTTGCAAACGGGTTGAACGATCCCAGTGCGTAAGGTATAGTTTGCTATCTCTAAGAGGGATTGTTCGGGAATTAACTTAATGTTGGTTTTTAGGCCTCTTTTAGGGTTTTCTTTCTATCTTTCGTGTCTATTAGGCTCAACTACGCGTAGGATGTTCCGATCATACGGTGAAAACCCTAAACTGTCGTGGATTGGTTTAACTTTGTGTTGATCAAGCAGAGCCCCATGTCATCGTAAACCCAACGTGAATCATGGGGCGATCGGCTCTTTGAGCCATCCACAGGGTAACCCGAGAGCCGATCGGGCTCGTATTTAATGTTTACGTGTCTACCATGCGTGAGACTAATCGAAGAATGCCAACACCTTCCCGACCAGGTATAGGTCGTGGCACGCCCTGCAACCGCCGTGACAGTTGAAATTGCATGACTACGTCGAGGGACTGTGGCCCACCCAAGCCTTGGCAGCCTCCCCTCTTCGTGTTGCTTAACCACCGCCGCCGTGGGTTTTGCCAGCAACGGATGTACAAAGGAGTTCCAAGTTGGTGATCTGGTATGGGAAGTGTATTGCCATTGGGGACTAAGGATAAATGTATGGTAAATGGTCTCCAAATTGGCACGGCCCGTACAAAGTCGACCAAGTTCTAAAGGGTAATGCATACATGCTCGAGCAGTTGGATGGTGTGAAGCCTCCAAGAGCAGAGGTTTGTCAAAGCAAGTTTCCTTAAGTGGATTACCCAAGGTTTATCGAACTCAGGGAGGAAGAGGTCAAAGATATCCCTCTCATGCAACCCCGCAACCACAAAGCAAGAAGTCTTGTGTCCCCAACACACCTAATAGGTGTACTAGTTCGGCGAAGAGATAGTGAAATACAAGTGGTATGAATGAATATGAGCAGTAGTACGGCGCGAAAATAGCTTGCTGGCGTGCAGTTGATGGTAGTAATATTGTAGGAAGTAAACATGCAGTAGTAACGCAGCAGTAGTAACCAGTAAAACAGTAAACAAGCAATGATAGCGTATTTGGAACAAGGCCTAGGAATAGACTTTCACTAGTGGACACTCTCAACATTGATCACATAACATAATAGATAAATGCATACTCTACACTCTTGTTGGATGATGAACACATTGTAGGATTACACGAACCTCAATGCCGGAGTTAACAAGCTCCACAATAATGCTCATATTTTAGTAACCTTTAGTGTAAGATAGATCAAAAGACTAAACCAAGTACTAGCATAGCATGCACACTGTCACCTTCATGCATATGTAGGAGGAATAGATCACATCAATATTATCATAGCAATAGTTAACTTCGCAATCTACAAGAGATCATGATCATAGCCTACGCCAAGTACTCACACGGTGCACACACTGTCACCTTTACACACGTGGAGGAGGAATAGAGTACTTTAATAACATCACTAGAGTAGCACATATATGAATAGTAATACAAAACTCATATGAATCTCAATCATGTAAGGCAGCTCATGAGATTATTGTATTGAAGTACATAGGAGAGAGATGAACCACATAGCTACCGGTACAGCCCCGAGCCTCGATGGAGAACTACTCCCTCCTCATGGGAGCAAAGGCGATGAAGATGGCGGTGGAGATGGCAGCGGTGTCGATGGAGAAGCCTTCCGGGCACTTCCCCGCTCCGGCAGGGTGCCGGAACCAGACTCGTCCCCCGATCTTGGCTTAGCGATGGCGGCGGCTCGGAAGGTTCGCGACCGTGGCTTCCTCCTTAAGGGTTTTCGATGCAGGACCTTTAAATAGGCGAAAGGGCAGCGTCGGAGGGCGAAGGGGCGACCACACCATAGGGTGGCGCGGCCCAGCCCTGGCCGCGCCACCTATCATCCGGGCCCACAGGGCCCCCCGCCTCTGTGTTCGGATGCTTCCGGCAAAATAGGAACCCGGGCGTTGATTTCGTCCAATTCCGAGAATATTTCCTTACTAGGATTTCTCAAACCAAAAACAGCAAAACAGGAACTGGCACTTCGCATCTTGTTAATAGGTTAGTTCCAAAAATGCATAATAATGACATATAATGTGCATAAAACATGTAGATATCATCAATAAAGTAGCATGGAACATAAGAAATTATCGATACGTCGAGACGTATCAGCATCCCCAAGCTTAGTTCGCAGCAGTAAAACGATAACAAAGATAATTTCTGAAGTGACATGCCGTCATAAACTTGATCATACTATTTGTAAACATATGTAATGAATGCAACGATCAAAACAATGGTAATGACATGAGTAAACAAGTGAATCATAAAGCAAAGACTTTTCATGAATAGTACTTCAAGACAAGCATCAATAAGTCTTGCATAAGAGTTAACTCATAAAGCAATAAATAAAGTAAAGGTGTTGAAGCAACACAAAGGAAGATTAAGTTTCAGCGGTTGCTTTCAACTTATAACATGTATATCTCATGGATAGTGTCAATATAAAGTAATATAACAAGTGCAATATGCAAGTATGTAGGAATCAATGCACAGTTCACACAAGTGTTTGCTTCTTGGGGTGGAGAGAAATAGGTGAACTGACTCAACATAAAGGTAAAAGAATGGTCCTTCAAAGAGGAAAGCATCGATTGCTATATTTGTGCTAGAGCTTTGATTTTGAAAACATATAGAGAGCATAAAAGTAAAGTTTTGAGAGGTGTTTGTTGTTGTCAACGAATGGTAGTGGGCACTCTAACCCCCTTGCCAGACAAACCTTCAAAGAGCGGCTCCCATTTTATTTTATTTTTTGGTGGCACTCTTCCAACCTTTCTTTCACAAACCATGGCTAACCGTGCCGCCAACAATCTCATACCATGAAGGATGCCTTTTTATTTTAGTTTTATTATGATGACACTCCTCCCCACCTTTGCTTTCTCAAGCCATGGCTAACCGAATCCTTCGGGTGCCGTCCAACAATCACATACCATGGAGGAGTGTCTATTTTTGTTAATTAATTTGGGACTGGAATCCCATTGCCTCTTTTTGCAAAATTATTGGATAAGCGGATGAAGCCACTAGTCCATTAGTGAAAGTTGCCCAACAAGATTGAAAGATAAACACCACATACTTCCTCATGAGCTATAAAACATTGACACAAATAAGAGGTAATAACTTTTGAATTGTTTAAAGGTAGCACTCAAGCAATTTACTTTGGAATGGCGGAGAAATACCATGTAGTAGGTAGGTATGGTGGACACAAATGGCATAGTGGTTGGCTCAAGGAATTTGGATGCATGAGAAGTATTCCCTCTCGATACAAGGCTTAGGCTAGCAAGGTTATTTGAAACAAACACAAGGATGAACCGGTGCAGCAAAACTCACATAAAAGACATATTGTAAACATTATAAGACTCTACACCGTCTTCCTTGTTGTTCAAAACTCAATACTAGATATTATCTAGCCCTTAGAGAGACCAAATATGCAAACCAAATTTTAGCAAGCTCTATGTATTTCTTCATTGGTGGGTACAAAGTATATGATGCAAGAGCTTAAACATGAACACAACAATTGCCAAGTATCACATTATCCAAGACATTTTACCAATTACTACATGTAGCATTTTCCAATTCCAACCATATAACAATTTAACGAAGAGGAAACTTCGCCATGAATATTATGAGCTAAGAACACATGTGTTCATACGAACCAGCGGAGCGTCTCTCTCCCACACAAGGATGAATTTATTCAGAGAATGAAAATAACAAAACAAAAATAAAAGCACACGGACGCTCCAAGTAAAGTACATAAGATGTGACCGAATAAAAATATAGTTTCACTAGAAGAAACCTGATAAATTGTCGATGAAGAAGGGGATGCCTTGGGCATCCCCAAGCTTAGATGCTTGAGTCTTCTTGAAATATGCAGGGATGAACCACGGGGCATCCCCTTAGAGCTTTCACTCCTCTTGATCATAGTATATCATACTCCTCTCTTGACCCTTGAAAACTTCCTTCACACCAAAATTCAAGCAAACTCATTAGAGGGTTAGTGCATAATCAAAAATTCACATGTTCAGAGGTGACACAATCATTCTTAACACTTCTGGACATTGCACATAACTTCTGAAAGTTAATGGAACAAAGAAACTCATTCAACTTAACAAAAGCGGCAATGCGAAATAAAAGGCAGAATCTGTCAAAAACAGAACACCGTAAAGACGAATTTAAAGATGGCACCAGACTTGCTCAAATGGAAAAACTCAAAACTAATGAAAGTTGCGTACATATCTGAAGATCACGCTCGTAAATTGGCAGATTTTTCGAATTTTCTACAGAGAACTGTGCCCAGATTCGTGACAGCAGCAATGCTGTTTCTGCGCAGCGATCCCAAATATAACATCAACTTTAGCATAGAAACTTTACTTGGCACAAAAACATGATAAGGAGAGGTTGCTACAGTAGTAAACAACTTCCAAAACACAAATATAAAACAAAGTACTGTAGCAAAAAAAAACACATGGGTTATCTTTCAAGAAGTTCTTTCTTTATAGCCATTAAGATGGGCTCAGCAGTTTTAATGATGCACTCGCAAGAAATAGAAGTTGAAGCAAAAGAGAGCATCAAAAGGCAAATTCAAAACACATTTAAGTCTAACATGCTTCCTATGCATAGGAATCTTGTAAATAAACAAGTTCATGAAGAGCAAAGTAACAAGCATAGGAAGATAAAACAAGTGTAGCTTCAAAAATTTCAGCACATAGAGAGGTGTTTTAGTAACATGAAAATTTCTACAACCATATTTTCCTCTCTCATAATAACTTTCAGTAGCAACATGAGCAAACTCAACAATATAACTATCACATAAAGCATTCTTATCATGAGTCTCATGCATAAAATAATTACTACTCCCAACATAAGCATAGTCATTCTTATTAATTGTAGTGGGAGCAATTCAACAAAGTAGCTATCAAATATAGGAGGTATATTGTAATCATAATCAAATTTATCCTCCATAACAGGTGGTAACAAAAGACTACTATCATTATAATCATCATAAATAGGAGACAAAGTATCATCAAAGTAAATTTTCTCCTCAATGCTTGGGGACTAAAAATATCATGCTCATCAAAGCCAGCTTTCCCAAGCTTAGAATTTTCCATATCATTAACAACAATGGTGTTCAAAGCATTCATATTAATATGTTCCATGGTTTTTTTAATTTTCGCATCAAACCATCCATGTCTTAAATCATGAAATAGAATAAAAAGGTCATTGTTGTCCATTATGCCTAACTAGTGTAAACAAGAAACCAAATGTCGCAATTGCAGAGTCTAAAGGAAATAGCTTCGAGCACACACACAATGGCGTCGTAGTAATTACCTGAACCGAAATATGAGTTTTTACCTTTCCCCCGCAACGGCGAAAAGTGCTTGGCGCGTAGTTGACGAGGAGGAAAAGTGCTTAGTTGCCGGGCTTCCAATGTGTGAGTGCCGTTTACCTTCCCTTCCCCGGCAACGGCGCCTTTAAAAGTGCTTGATGTCTACGGGTGCTTCTATTCTTGTAGACAGTGTTGGGCCTCCAAGAGCAGAGGTTTGTAGAACAGCAGCAAGTTTCCTTAAGTGGATTACCCAAGGTTTATCGAACTCGGGAGGAAGAGGTCAAAGATATCCCTCTCATGCAACCCCGCAACCACAAAGCAAGAAGTCTTTGTGTCCCCAACACACCTAATAGGTGTACTAGTTCGGCGAAGAGATAGTGAAATACAAGTGGTATGAATGAATATGAGCAGTAGTACGGCGCCAGAAAATAGCTTGCTGGCGTGCAGTTGATGGTAGTAATATTGTAGGAAGTAAACATGCAGTAGTAACGCAGCAGTAGTAACGCAGTAAACAAGAAGCGATAGGATAGCGTATTTAGGAACAAGGCCTAGGGAATAGACTTTCACTAGTGGACACTCTCAACATTGATCACATGACAGAATAGATAAATGCATACTCTACACTCTTGTTGGATGATGAACACATTGCGTAGGATTACACGAACCCTCAATGCCGAGTTAACAAGCTCCACAATAATGCTCATATTTTAGTAACCTTTAGTGTAAGATAGATCAAAAGACTAAACCAAGTACTAGCATAGCATGCACACCGTCACCTTCATGCATATGTAGGAGGAATAGATCACATCAATATTATCATAGCAATAGTTAACTTCGCAATCTACAAGAGATCATGATCATAGCCTACGCCAAGTACTACACGGTGCACACACTGTCACCTTTACACACGTGAGGAGGAATAGAGTACTTTAATAACATCACTAGAGTAGCACATATATGAATAGTGACACAAACTCATATGAATCTCAATCATGTAAGGCAGCTCATGAGATTATTGTATTGAAGTACATAGGAGAGAGATGAACCACATAGCTACCGGTACAGCCCCGAGCCTCGATGGAGAACTACTCCCTCCTCATGGGAGCAGCACGGTGATGAAGATGGCGGTGGAGATGGCAGCGGTGTCGATGGAGAAGCCTCGGGGGCACTTCCCCGTCCGGCAGGGTGCCGAACAGACTCCGGTCCCCCGATCTTGGCTTAGCGATGGCGGCGGCTCGAAGGTTTCGCGCACCGTGGCTTCCTCCTTAAGGGTTTCGATGCGGACCTTTAAATAGGCGAAAGGGCAGCGTCGGAGGGGCGAAGGGGCGACCACACCATGGGGTGGCGGCCCAGCCCCTGGCCGCGCCACCCTATCATCTGGGCCCACAGGGCCCCCCTCTGGCGCTCTCGGTGTTCGGATGTTTCCGGCAAAATAGGAACCCGGGCGTTGATTTCGTCCAATTCCGAGAATATTTCCTTACTAGGATTTCTGAAACCAAAAAGAAAACAGGAACTGGCACTTCGGCATCTTGTTAATAGGTTAGTTCCAGAAATGCATAATAATGACATATAATGTGCATAAAACATGTAGATATCATCAATAAAGTAGCATGGAACATAAGAAATTATCGATACGTCGGAGACGTATCACATACATTCTCGAGCAGTTGGATGGTGTGAAGTTCCCAGTGGCTGTCAACGGCCAGCATCTCAAGAAGTACTTCCCAAGCATGTGGGAAGATGGACAGTAAGATATGGAGGCCGATGTATGAAATCGGCCAATAAAAAAACCAAACATGTGGGAAGATGGACAGGAAGATGTGGAGGCCGATGTATGAAATCGGCCAGTAATTTTTTTTTAAATTTTTTAGGAACAGCCGATGCACGGACATCGACTTAAGAACAAAATAGCCGATGCACAGCCATCGACTTTAGAGTTGCAAAAATATTGTGGTTAGATATCAAGTTACAGTCTGAATTCGTGGAGTGTTTGCTTGGATATCTGTCTGATTTGAGATTTGAGCTCGGCCTTATGGGCGTTTGAGGGTGAAAGACCGATACGTTGCTATCGGTTCTTGGTGCGTTGACTTGTTTTGGCAATCGGAAGATTTGAAATCGAACAGATGGAAAATCATATTGGAAGAGCAATTTTCATTGATTCGAAGAGGAATTTTTACAAGAAAGAGCCGATGACTCTCAAAAGATCATCCGATGCCTAATGCACTACTACTACTAGCCCTATACTACTCCCTAATCTAAGGGCCGTTGCTGCCCTCGTCGTCGCCGTCGTAGCTGCCGTCGGCGCTGCTACCGGCGGGCTCCTCGTCGCTGCTGATGAAGCCGCCGGCAGGGGCTTCATCCTCCTCGTCGTCGTCGTCGTCGGACCCGCCACGGAAGCGCTTGGCCGGCGGGTATCCCGCGGAGGAGGAGTCCTCATCCGTCTCCTCCGCCTCTTCTTCCTCCTCGTCGGAGGAGAGATCCGCCTCCCATGAGAGGAGGTCGTCCTCGCTCGCCGCTTCCAGCTCCCCGTCGACGAGGAACCGGAGGTCTTCTTCCCCGACGGTGAGGGGCTCGTCGTCCTCCGACTCGATGGCGAAGTCCCATTCTCTCGCGTCCCAATACTCGGGCGCGAGAGCCTCGTAGATGGCCATCAGATTGACCTCCGGCTCTAGTTCACTCGAGGAAGAGGATTGGGAGGAGAGAGCCGATGAAGAGGAGGAAGAGGAAGACATGGCTACAGAAGGAGAGGGTTTTTTGGCTGACGGCTAGTTCGGAGCAGGGGTGAAGAGGGAACTGTTCGATGCGGTTAAATAAAAGGAGATTTAATGCTTGAGCAGTTTTCGAGGAAAAACTGTCAAATCGTGCAGAGAAGTTGAGAAGGCAAGGCGTCATGATGAAGAATACTGCGACGGTTCTGCTCCGCCACGACATGACCCTTCGAAGGAAATGAGTGGTTTTGAAATTATCATTACCAAAACCAGGGGGCATGTGTTATCACCAGATTTTGGCCAAATCAGGAGATGGGCCGTAATTGAGATGGGCTTGAAGGATATACACGTGGAGTGTTCTCCGAAGCGGCCTTGCGCGAAGAGTTTAGGCTAGATTGCCCGTGTATCTGTAAATTATAGTAGATTGCATCTTAGTTTAGAATTAAAAGATAGAGTTTAACCCGTGCACGGTTAGGTGCACGCCCGAATTAGAAAGTCCCTTGGACTATAAGGGTTATTGAGAAAGGAGGACAATCACGTTCACAACAAACACAAACCAGGCGCATCGCCACCCCTTATTTCGAGGGTTTCTTCCGGGTAAGCATCATGCTGCCTAGATCGCATCTTGCGATCTAGGCAGCGTACGTTTATTCGTTTATCTTGTGTTGCTCGTGCTGAAGCGTTGTTGATGGCGAGTAACACTATTTATCGTAGATGTTTTGGGGCTTGCATTGGTGCTTTTCTTACACATATTTGCTTAGCTATGCAGTCCCTCGATATCTAGCTGCCCTTATACCTATCTAGGTGTAAGGGCAGCACCTTGCTTGTTCGTCGTTTAGTAGATCCAATCCGTTATAGTTGCTCCTTGTTTCTCAAGGATTAGTTTAATATCCGTATGGTTAGGCCTTGCAAACGGGTTGAATGATCCGGTAGTGCGTAAGGTATAGTTTGCTATCTCTAAGAGGGATTGTTCCGGGAATTAACTTAATGTTGGTTTTTAGGCCTCTTTTAGGGTTAGCTTTCTATCATCTTTCGTGTCTATTAGGCTCAACTACGCGTAGGATGTTCGATCATACGGTGAAAACCCTAAACTGTCGTGGATTGGTTTAACTTTGTGTTGATCAAGCAGGAGTCTCATGTCATCGTAAACCCAACGTGAATCATGGGGCGATCGGCTCTTTGAGCCGATCCACATGCAACCTGAGAGCCGATCGGGCTCGTATTTAATGTTTACGTGTCTACCATGCAGAGACTAATCGAAGCATTCCAACACCTTGCTGACCAGGTATAGGTCAGGTGGCACGCCCTTGCAACCGCAGACGTGTGCCGGAACATTGCGGGACGACGTCGAGGGACCAGGGCCCACCCAGCAGTCTTGGCAGCCTCCCGGCTCTTCGTGTTGCTTAACCACTGCTCGCCGGTGGGTTTTGCCAGGCAACGGATGTACACATGGTATCATACACTCACCATGCATGAGTGTGTGCTCTTAGGGAAATGATCGATGGTATATTACCTGAAATTATGGAGAATGACTTGTATCCAACGCTTCTAGCTAAATAATTGTGGAGCAAGATTCGTGTGCAACCTCGCAATTGCGAGGGCATCATGCTTATCGTGTCAAAAGTTCTCATGGGAAAAATTGTCATGGTTGTTGCAAGATAAATGTACAAACCATATGTTGCATTTGTTGATGCTATTAATGAGGTCATGTACTCATTTATGCCCTCAAAAAGGAAGTTATCTTCTCTCCAAAGAATTTATGTTGTGCATCTAGCAAGCTATCCGAACCAGACGTGCTGATACACTAGACTAGTCGGGTATGATCATTTGTTTACAAAATATTATATCGCCTTTGGTTAGAACTACAAATTTTCTTTTTAACGGTTGGTACGTTAGTCTCCTTCATATTTGAATTTCGACAATCATCAGAGTCAAATCAGATTTCTGTTTATCTTTCTTTAAATCCTAGCCACAAATTTTGATCTAACTATCAATATAATTTGGGTGACATGGCTGAGTGTGGTGTCTCTGATAGATATGGTGGCACATCAGCATTTTCTAAGAAAGACTCGTGACTTTCAAGATTTGACCATAAAATGCTTGCGCTAACTTTGCACGGGTATTGAGATCTTGTTCTTATCTATTAAACATACTCCACTCAGAAAAGAATTGTTTGCATAGATAACATATGAGATAAAACCAAGCCAATTATCATACATTATAGAAACTAATGGACTGTTGTAATCGGCGTAATGATGCAATTAATGCCTAATTTTCTCATGTCCGTACTAATATCAAATGTGACGTTAGTTCTGGAAAGGAGGAATTTGTTGATACACCACTAATGCCTCCCGTAATTATTTTTTTACATCGACGTATTAGCTTATATCAGAGAGATTCATCTTGGGTGGGACAAAATTTCGGTGGTCATAGATATTACCGGTTTCAGAAATACCAATATTTCAAATACGCTGTTATTTTTTAAAAGAGGTTGTTGTTGATACACCACCCTTGCCTCCCTAAAAATAATTATAGGTCGACGTATCAGCATATATATCATCATTTTTTTTATCTCGGGTGGGAAGAACATGTGGTCAAAAAATACCCAGAAATACCGACCAAATACCGTTCGGCATTTGTCAAATGAATTGGCAAACTCATCCAAACTTTACAAAATAAATTTGAGAAAATTATATAGACAGAGTAATTTTCGTCTGGTACAAATTTTCTCGCTAATAACCAGAAATATCGCCCGATATTTCAAATCTGCCATTACTTTTGCCCCATGAAAATTTTCTTTACGTTGATGGATTAACTTGTATCATCAATTTTATATCGAGTGGGAAAAAATACCGGTGGTCACAAGTAAATTTTTTTTTTGTAAATAACCAGAAATACTGATCGAATACCGTCCGAGGTTTGTCAAACAAATTTACAAACTCATCCAAAAAAATTGAAAGAAAATTAAATTTTAGAAAATTATATAGATATTGGGAATTTTTATCTGGTACAAATTTTCTCGCTAGTAATCCGAAACACCGACCGATATTTCAAATCTGGCTTACTTTTGCCCTTATTTTTTTCTTTACATTGACATATTAATGTCTATTCTCGTTTTTTTTATCTCGGGTGGGTAAATATACCGATGGTCACCGGTATACTGGTTTTCAAAATTACCATTTAGTAATATCGTCTGAGATTTGTCAAAAAAAAATTGCAAACTCGTCTAAAATTTACCAAAGGATATCAAATTTGAGCAAATTATATAGATACCTATAATTTTCGTCTTGTACAAATTCTCTCGCTAGTAACCGGAAATACTGGGTTGAGAAGAAATTTTGGAAATGCGTCCGAGAAAAATAATTAATTTTATATTAATAAAGTTCGTGCATTAGCCTGATTGCTAAACTTTGTACCGTGCAATATTTTATAGGCGATGCTTTCTTGCATCTCTCTATGATGCACCTGCATGTTCAGCAGGTTTGAACTTGTACCTACTACAAATATTGTAGATTGGCTACCATAAACAGAATAAAAGGCTGCACCCAGAGTCCCAAGGAGATACGAAATTTACCATAGACCGTGTCGTGTCTTTCTAGTTTTGTATGTTTAATCTAAAACGTGTCCGGTATCTGGTCATTTTGTTTCAAACAGACCTAGATAGCTAACTCATGTACGATTTCCTTCACGTCTAGCTAATCTCTTTCCAAGTCTACGTTTCAAAGGAAATCTCTTGCCGAGTCTACGTTTCATAGGAACTCTTGTAGTTATAAGGCGTGACAAACGTGACATTAGTTTATTTTTGTACACGTATATTGTTGTACGTAATACTTTATATCTTTAAATCTTAGACGTTCAGATTAATATCATTGGTTTATATTTTTAAAGCATATGTGGATTAACCTGGTGTCTCGAAAAATATCCTTATTTTGCTTTTAGTATATAATAGATGTTTTACTATGTTATCCATGTATCAGTTTAGTTTCACAAAAAATTCACTTATATTTCAATTATTGGTTTTATATTAGATGAATGCTAAAAGCCTCACCAGTCTCAAAGCAATAAGTGGACGATGGATCATGGGTACCTACCGGCGCCTGTAAAATGGCCGCTCTCTTTGGTCCACATGATGCATCAAACTAACGATCATCATGCATAAGATAGTGGTACCAGGGCAATTCCAGCTATACACGCCCGAGTCTTCTTGTCTCACTCTCCGGGCAACAGCTTAACCAGTCAAATCAAGTCCCTCAGAGACTAGACTGATACAAGCTGACGAGGTTCAAACTAGTTGTAGTCCTCGTCTCTTGCTCCTCGAAGCAAACCGCGATGTTCTTGTTCCTCGCTGCGGGACAAGACAAACCTGGAGTAAACTGCACGAACAGATCAACCGCATGCCGCCACCCAACCCAGTCCAAAATTACGCTTTTTCTGGCTGGCGCACGGTTTCGCTCTCCGCTGCTTTCCTAGTCACCTCTTGACATGGTCAGCCAAGAGTCAGAGAGACAACGTTATTTTATGTTTCCACCGTGTGGTTACACCTCTTGACATGGTCCTCGTGTGGTAAATTGCAGTGCAGCAAAGCCGTCGTCGCGTTGGAGAGGGGTTTCGGCCAAGATGTGCGACGCGAAGTCTGAACATGCCCATACGTGGTACATACATGGACAGGTCCAGAGTCAAGAGTCCCGGAGAGCTGTGTGACTGCTCGCATCGAACTCAGCTCCGAGGCAGTAGTAGACTTTGTGCATAAGCGATTTATATCTACGCGTTCAAAGCAATGCCACTGTATTCTAAATATCTAGCTAGCTACTTGTAATTTCTTAATAAAAATACTCAATGGCGTGTCAAGTCCTTCGTTCCTTGATGCAACATCCATAGGTAGAGCTTTCCCTGAAATAACAGGGATTGGTACCGGCCTCGTTACAACCCAGGGCGACGGAGCGACAGGTGCGATGTGGATGCTGCGGTGTTTTGGCAGGCTTCACGGCCATGGCGAGCGCGCGTGTCGACTCTTTTACGCTGCATGTTCCGATCGATCTCGCGTCTGTGTGTCTCTGCCCTGTCTACTTCAGTTCGTTCCTGCCTATGTTGTGTAACCAGTTACAGGCAGTCTCGTGATAGCGAAGCCTTGTACAGTGACAGTTGCTGGAGGACTGCGGCCAGGCAGCAATCTTTTACTGCGATTAAAAATGGAGAGCTCTGCCGGTAAGCAAGCGAGTGCGTTGGCGTCGTCGGCGCCGATCTGGCTAGCCGTGTTGGCACTGCGTGAGAAGATTGGCATCTGCAATGCAGCGCTCGGGAAAACCTATGTATGCGGCGGATAAGGTTCAGTAATCGGCACGTACGTAGCGGTGTAATGTAACGCGAATCCGCATGGCCGAGGATCCAAATCAGTACATGGTGACTATTGTTGAGCGGTCCAATTGCTGACATCAAGCTGAGGGACCTGCTGGCGCTCGGTGCCGTGCCATGCGCGCGTGTATACACGCACGGCAGCGCGACGCGGCGAGGCCTGGCTCGCTCGGCGCTCGGGACTCGGCCGGCCGGCGCTAAATTGGCGTCGTCTGCCGCCGGTAGCAAACGGAGTCAAACCGCCAACGGGTTTCGGTTCGTGGTAACTGCACAGCAGTCCTCTCGTTTGACCTGGTTACAATCCGGGCCTAGGAACGGCACACCAACTCAGAGCACAATTCAATCGTCAATCGCCTTGGTCGTCAAATGCTTTGGATCGGCCGACCGATCGGGGCCAGCTATAGGTTGTGTCTCTTGCAGCGAGCCGGCCTTTCTTTTCTATTCTCTTTGAAATAGGTTTTCGTCCTGCTGTATTAATATAGCAACGACCAACCGATACAACAAACACGTTGGAGCCGCAGCACAACCAAACTCAAAGGAAAGAAAAGAGAAAACAATGCCAACACCGGTAGCTCGACAGAACAAAGACGACTCGCAACCGCTGCGTCCTCCGGAGAATTCCACCATACTCCAAGCACACCGAACCGCTGCATATAAAGCAACACATTGAACGTACAAGAAAAGCGACGACGACGACGCCGCTGCTGCCTGGACTAGTCCTAGGATTTCCCCCGATACGCCGAAGGGATTGGGGAGGAGGGACAACCGACACCCTTCAGGAAGGCAGGGTGACACCCGTAGGCGTCACCGTGTCGGTGTCGTGCATGCCAACATAGATTTCTCCCGCCCTCCTGATGGCGTGTAACTCACACGTTCGTTGGGAACCCCAAGAGGAAGGTATGATGCGCACAGTAGCAAGTTTTCCCTCAGAAAGAAACCAAGGTTTAATCGAACCAGTAGGAGCCAAGAAGCACGTTGAAGGTTGATGGTCGCGAAATGTGATGCGGCGCAACACCAGGGATTCCGACGCCAACGTGGAATCTGCACAACACAACCCAAGTACTTTGTCCCAACGAAACAGTGAGGTTGTCAATCTCACCGGCTTGCTGTAACAAAGGATTAAGCGTATCGAGTGGAAGATGATTGTTTGCAAGAAAATAGTAAAACACAATTGCAGTAGATTGTATGCTATGTAAAGAATAGGACCGGGGTCCACAGTTCACTAGAGGTGTCTCTCCCATAAGATAAAAGCATGTTGGGTGAACAAATTACAGTCGGGCAATTGACAAATAGAGAAGGGCATAACAATGCATATACATGATATGATAAATATAGTGAGATTTAATTGGGCATTACGACAAAGTACATAGACCGCCATCCAACCGCATCTATGCCTAAAAAGTCCACCTTCAGGTTATCATCCGAACCCCATTCAGTATTAAGTTGCTAAGCAACAGACAATTGCATTAAGTATGGTGCGTAATGTAATCGACAACTACATCCTTAGACATAGAATCAATGTTTTATCCCTAGTGGCAACAGCACATCACAACCTTAGAACTTTCTGTCACTGTCCCATGTGTCAATGAAGGCATGAACCCACTATCGAGCATAAATACTCCCTCTTGGAGTTAAGAGTAAAAACTTGGCCAGAGCCTCTACTAATAACGGAGAGCATGCAAGATCATAAACAACACATAAACAATAGATTGATAATCACCATAATCATAGTATTCTCTATCCATCGGATCCCGACAAACACAACATATAGAATTACATATAGATGATCTTGATCATGTTAGGCAGCTCACAAGATCCAACAATGAAGCACAACAAGGAGAAGACGACCATCTAGCTACTGCTATGGACCCATGGTCCAGGGGTGAACTACTCACTCATCACTCCGGAGGCGACCATGGCGGTGTAGAGTCCTCCGGGAGATGAATCCCCTCTCCGGCAGGGTGAGGCGATCTCCCGAATCCCCCGAGATGGGATTCGCGGGCGGCGTCTCTGGAAGGTTTTCCGTATCGTGGCTCTCGACCGGGGCGCGACGGAGGCTTTAAGTAGGCGGAAGGGCAACGCGGGGGCCACACGAGGGCCCCACACCCTAGGTCGGCGCGGCCAGGGCCTGGCCGCACCGCCCTATGGTGTGCGCGCCTCGTGGCCCCACTTCCTTCCCTCTTCGGTCTTCTGGAAGCTTCGTGCAAAAATAGGACCCTGGGCGAAGATTTCGTCCAATTCCGAGAATATTTCCTTACTAGGATTTCTGAAACCAAAAACAGCAGAAAAGCAACTGGCTCTTCGCATCTTGTTAATAGGTTAGTTCCAAAATACATAAATATGACATATAATGTGCATAAAACATGTAGGTATCATCAATAAAGTAGCATGGAACATAAGAAATTATCGATACGTTGGAGACGTATCAGCATCCCCAAGCTTAGTTCTGCTCGTCCCGAGCAGGTAAAACGATAACAAAGATAATTTCTAAAGTGACATGCCATCATAATCTTGATCATACTATTTGTAAACATATGTGATGAATGCAGCGATCAAAACAAAAGTAATGACATGAGTAAACAAGTGAATCATATAGCAAAGACTTTTCATGAATAGTACTTCAAGACAAGCATCAATAAGTCTTGCATAAGAGTTAACTCGTAAAGCAATAAATCAAAGTAAAGGTATTGAAGCAACACAAAGGAAGATTAAGTTTCAGCGGTTGCTTTCAACTTATAACATGTATATCTCATGGATAGTGTCAACATAAAGTAATATAACAAGTGCAATATGCAAGTATGTAGGAATCAATGCACAGTTCACACAAGTGTTTGCTTCTTAAGGTGGAGGGAGATAGGTAAACTGACTCAACAATAAAAGTAAAAGAAAGGTCCTTCAAAGAGGAAAGCATTGATTGCTGTATTTGTGCTAGAGCTTTTATTTTGAAAACATGAAACAATTTTGTCAACGGTAGTAATAAAGCATATGAGTTATGTAAATTATATCTTACAAGTTGCAAGCCTCATGCATAGTATACTAATAGTGTCCGCACCTCGTCCTACTTAGCTTGGACTACCGGATCTTTGCATGCCATGTTTCAACCAAGTGTCACAAAGGGGTACCTCCATGCCGCCTGTACAAAGGTCTAAGGAGAATGCTCGCATTTTGGATTTCTCGCTTTTGATTATTCTCAACTTAGACATCCATACCGGGACAACATGGACAACAGATAATGGACTCCTCTTAAATGCATAAGCATGTAGCAATGATTATTCTCATATGAGATTGAGGATATATATCCAAACTAAAACTTCCACCATGATTCATGGCTTTAGTTAGCGGCCCAATGTTCTTCTCTAACAATTTTGCATGCTCCAACCACTAAAATGATAGATCCTTCAGACAAGACGGACATGCATAGCAACTCACATGATATTCAACAATAGTTGATGGCGTTCCCCAGAAGCATGGTTATCGCACAACAAGCAACTTAATAAAAGATAAAGTGCATAAGTACATATTCAATACTACGATAGTTTTTAAGGCTATTTTGTCCCATGAGCTATATATTGCAAAGGTGAATGATGGAATTTTAAAGGTAGCACTCAAGCAATTTACTTTGGAATGGCGGAGAAATACCATGTAGTAGGTAGGTATGGTGGACACAAATGGCATAGTAGTTGGCTCAAGGATTTTGGATGCATGAGAAGTATTCCCTCTCGATACAAGGTTTAGGCTAGCAAGGTTATTTGAAGCAAACTCAAGGATGAACAGGTGCAGCAAAACTCACATAAAAGACATATTGTAAACATTATAAGACTCTACACCGTCTTCCTTGTTGTTCAAAACTCAATACTAGATGTTATCTAGACCTTAGAGAGACCAAATATGCAAATCAAATTTTAGCAAGCTCTATGTATTTCTTCATTAATGGGTGCAAAGCATATGATGCAAGAGCTTAAACATGAGCACAACAATTTCCAAGTATCACATTATCCAAGACATTTTAGAATTACTACATGTAGCATTTTCCAATTCCAACCATATAACAATTTAACGAAGAAGAAACTTCGCCTTGAACATTATGAGTAAAGCCTAAGGACATATTTGTCCATATGCAAGCGGAGCGTGTCTCTCTCCCACAAAGTGAATGCTAGGATCCATCTTATTCAAACAGAAACAAAAACAAAAACAAACCGACGCTCCAAGTAAAGAACACAAGATGTGATTGAATAATAATATAGTTTCAGGGGAGGAACTGATGATGTTGTCGATGAAGAAGGGGATGCCTTGGGCATCCCCAAGCTTAGACGCTTGAGTCTTCTTAGAATATGCAGGGGTGAACCACGGGTCATCCCCAAGCTTAGAGCTTTCACTCCTCTTGATCATAGTATATCATACTCTTCTCTTGACCCTTGAAAACTTCCTTCACACCAACTTCAAGCAAACTCATTAGAGGGTTAGTGCACAATTAATAATTCACACATTCAGAGGTGACACAATCATTCTTTACACTTCTGAACATTGCATAAAGCTACTGGACATTAATGGATCAAAGAAATGAATCCAACATAGCAAAAGAGGCAATGCGAAATAAAAGTCAGAATCTGTCAAAAACAGAACAGTCCGTAAAGACGAATTTAAAGCTGGCACCAGACTTGCTCAAATGGAAAAACTCAAAACTAATGAAAGTTGCGTACATATCTGAGGATCACGCTCGTAAATTGGCAGATTTTTTCGAATTTTCTACAGAGGACTGTGCCCAGATTCGTGACAGACAGCAATGCTGTTTCTGCGCAGCGATCCCAAATATAACATCAACTTTGACATAGAAACTTTACTTGGCACAAAAACATGATAAGGAGAGGTTGCTACAGTAGTAAACAACTTCCAAGACTCAACAAAACAAAAAATTGCTGTAGTAAAAACATGGGTTGTCTCCCATAAGCGCTTTTCTTTAACGCCTTTCAGCTAGGCGCAGAAAGTGCAAATCAAGTAACATCAAGAGTAGAAGCATTAACATCATTATTTTTCATGCAAACACAACTTGTTGCAGAGGGTACTTTAGGTGCTCCATTATCTAAATTTTCTATGGTGGTGCTAGGGGTTTTAGCAATTTTAGGCCTATAATAATTCTTTTGTTTAGGCACTTTAGAGACATACATAAATTTTTGCTCTTTACCCACATAAGCTTTCTCATTATACTTGAGAGAAGAAAAGGTTGAACCCAAGGTTCCCATAGCTTTTTCAAGTTCATCAATCCTATTGGTTTGATTATTGTGAACAACACAAGTTCCTAGGACACTAATTCTTTCATCAATTCCTCCTAGGGATTTATCAAGTTCATCAGTTTTATCCAATAACATTTTCAATTTAGTTTCAATACTTGGAAAATTTTTCTCTATGGTTTCCAATTTTTTCATAACATCCTCAAGAGAGATTTCAATTTTAACTTCATTAACAGGTGGTATTCCAACTAGGCTCTCAATGATGCAACTAGCTTCTAAGGCGGGAGCACCTAGGAAATTACCTCCCGAAAGAGCATCAAGAACATACCTATTCCAACTAGATAAACCAACATAAAAGTTCCTAAGAAGGATAGTGGTGGAGTGTTTCTTAATGCACCTATGATGAGCATTACTAATTCTATACCAAGCATCTTTAAAACTTTCTCCACCTTGTTGCTTAAAAGAACGAACTTCAACTTCAGGATTACTCATTTTAGTAGCAATAAAGTATACTAGGCAAATAAAGTAAAGACAAGTAACTAATTTTTTTGTGTTTTTGATATGGTGAGCAAGACAGTAAATAAAGTAAAACTAGCAACTATTTTTTTGTGTGTTTTGTTTAGGTGTAGCAAACAAAGTAGTAAATAAAATAAAGCAAGACAAAAACAAAGTAAAGAGATTGAGAAGTGGAGACTCCCCTTGCAGCGTGTCTTGATCCCCGGCAACGCCAGAAAAAGAGCTTGATGGCGTGTAACTCACACGTCCGTTGGGAACCCCAAGAGGAAGGTATGATGCGCACAGTGGCAAGTTTCCCCTCAGAAAGAAACCAAGGTTTAATCGAACCAGAGGAGCCAAGAAGCATGTTGAAGGTTGATGGTCGCGAAATGTGATGCGGCGCAACACCAGGGATTCCGGCGCCAACGTGGAACCTGCACAACACAACTCAAGTACTTTGTCCCAACGAAACAGTGAGGTTGTCAATCTCACCGGCTTGCTGTAACAAAGGATTAAGCGTATCGAGTGGAAGATGATTGTTTGCAAGAAAATAGTAAAACACAATTGGTAGATTGTATGCTATGTAAAGAATAGGACCGGGGTCCACAGTTCACTAGAGGTGTCTCTCCCATAAGATAAAAGCATGTTGGGTGAACAAATTACAGTCGGGCAATTGACAAATAGAGAAGGGCATAACAATGCATATACATGATATGATAAATATAGTGAGATTTAATTGGGCATTACGACAAAGTACATAGACCGCCATCCAACTGCATCTATGCCTAAAAAGTCCACCTTCAGGTTATCATCCGAACCCCATTCAGTATTAAGTTGCTAAGCAACAGACAATTGCATTAAGTATGGTGCGTAATGTAATCGACAACTACATCCTTAGACATAGAATCAATGTTTTATCCCTAGTGGCAACAGCACATCACAACCTTAGAACTTTCTGTCACTGTCCCAGGTGTCAATGAAGGCATGAACCCACTATCGAGCATAAATACTCCCTCTTGGAGTTAAGAGTAAAAACTTGGCCAGAGCCTCTACTAATAACGGAGAGCATGCAAGATCATAAACAACACATAAACAATAGATTGATAATCACCATAATCATAGTATTCTCTATCCATCGGATCCCGACAAACACAACATATAGAATTACATATAGATGATCTTGATCATGTTAGGCAGCTCACAAGATCCAACAATGAAGCACAACAAGGAGAAGACGACCATCTAGCTACTGCTATGGACCCATGGTCCAGGGTGAACTACTCACTCATCACTCCGGAGGCGACCATGGCGGTGTAGAGTCCTCCGGAGATGAATCCCCTCCGGGGTGCCGGACGCGATCTCCTGAATCCCCCGAGATGGGATTCGCGGCGGCGGCGTCTCTGGAAGGTTTTCCGTATCGTGGCTCTCGGTACTGGGGTTTTCGTGTCAACACCCGGATTTTTAAGTCCGGATGCCTATTATGTCATACATCGCAATCCCAGGAATATTGTTGTTGCGAGGCATAATAGTTAAGTATCACAGTCATCATTCATTACAACTCATAAAGTCTTACAAATTGGAATCACATGATCCATATTACACAAATAGTTGATCTAACGATCAACGAACTGATCAACGAACAAACATAAGTTCATAGCGGAAGCGTAAGATACAAGGACTCTATAGTCCACAGGCCAACGCTTGACGTTAGCAGACTCCTAGTTGTTGTAGACTTCCTGCTGACCGTCCTCCTCGTACTGCTGCTCCTCTTCATAGTCTGGCCATTTGAATAGCCAGGGACACAGCCGTGAGTACTTGATGTACTCGCAAACTAATACTAGTGTAAGTGCTAACATTTCTAGTAAGGGGGTGCTAAGCTCTAGTTTCTTTGCATAAGCTAGTTTTAGTTCACAAGTATTTACTAAAGACTTATTCATATACTAACTAACTCAAGTGGGAACATCAGTGTCATTCCCACAACTCTGTTGTGTTTTCAATATGATCAAGTCACCATTCACCATTCACTTCAACCACGTGATCAAATTCTAATACTGGAAACTGTATGGCCTTTCCAACCGTCCGTAACCGTGGACACGGCTATTCGAATAGATTTACACTCTGCAGAGGTTGCACACTTGTGCCACAACATTTGATTTCATCCGTCGGGATTTCCCCGAATCATCGTAACACAGTACGCGGATCATCAACCATAACCTTTCATTTACTAACCCTAGTATGAGCACCTCTCCCCATGAGCTTGGCCTCCCAGTGATGACCAACTGTCATCCTGGGAACTGCACAGGGCTTGGCCGTACAATTCACCTTCAATTCACATCATTCACCAACAACGGAGGCAGCCTCGGCATAACCCCTATGATGTGTGTTCAGAGGGAACTCATACTAAGATACATAAACTTCTAGTTAAGCCCTACCCATAATCAGGTATTGTGGGGGTACTCAATAGTTGGAAAGGTATCGCATCCAAACCAATACTAGTTTTTAATCAAAAATCACCATCTTCTCTTGGTCATATTCACCTTCAAAAGTCATTTCAACATTTCACCACACATGTTCCCATCTAGAATAGTCATGTTTAATTTAGCACTAGCATCTAAGGATGAGGGGTGCTAAGTAATTTGCTTTGCTCCTAGGCTAACTTTGATACTCTTGTACTAATCTAACATTTACCCTATGGAATTACGAATCAATAGTACAAAATAACAATAAGTAAAACTTAACATAAAACTGGGAATTAGGCTCATAATATAAAGTAAATGGGTGGTGCTTGGCTCAGGATGAGCTAACACTTGCAAGAGTATTATCTTGCCTTGGTTGGGAAACTGGTCAAAGTGGTCTTCTTCTTCCTGACAGTAGACCTCCTCCTCCTCTGGGTACTCCTCGGTACTAGCGTCTAAAATACGAATACGGGATACACAATCATCACACCAATCTATTTACTAAACTAAGCACACACATGATTCACACAAATTAAACTAGCATCACATATCACTATTATGTTGGTGGATGGGTTTTTCTTATTAATTAGGAAAAATAATTTCCTCTCATAATAATCTTAAATGTTACTTTTGAATTATTCAGAGAAATAATTTCCTCTCATTATCTTTTTAGGATTTAATTTCTCTTATGTATAATATGTGACCTAGGTTGACCCAAGTCAACCTCTTCACACTTATCATTTGGAGAAAATGATTTAAATGGGGTGTAGCACCCCATACAATTTAATTCTAACATGGTAATAATTTAATATCATCAACAAACCATATGAGATTTTTATGATCAGAGTCTTCACCTCATATTGGATTGTTCATGACAGAATTTAAATGGAAGAAAAGCTCCCATATGATTTACTAATATTTTTGGACAATACCACTTAGGGAAAAATAGCCATATTGTCCACTACTTAAACTAAGGCATGATCATGCAAGGTGACCACACCATTTTATTGCATAATCAATTAGTGTAAGTAATATGTGAACTACCAGAGTTGGAACTAACTTAATATCTATTTTATTTGATTTTTAATAATTAATTGAGTAGGGAAAAGTCCCTGCCTTGTTATTTTTGTCGAATTAATTCTACAACGAATCTGGTCATGAGACCAGTGGCATATTGTAGATAATTTTAATAGCTTTCCGAATATATAAAATTTGTTAAATTTGGCCAAGCCAAACAATTTCTATGCAATTTCAAAGTTGGGTCCAGTGGGGTAATTCAACTAAATTATTTAAATGAAATTTGAATAAAAAGGGCCGGCGGGAAAAGCTAACGGGCCAAACGAATTAAAAAGGGCCCAAGCCAGCCCACCACGGTCCACCGACGCGTGGGCTGCCTGACAGGGTGGGGCTGGCCTGTCAGCGGCTCACCGCACCCGAATCGGTACGGGGCGATGTGGGACGCACGATTAGATCGTGATCCGACGGACCACGTCCATCGTCGTCGACGGGGAGAAGAGCTCGCCGGCGCGGCTCGGGTAGGGGGTCGGAGGGCTAACCAGGGCTCCCGCGGTGGCTGGCAGTGTGCTCGGGGAAGGTGTAGACGACGGCGAAGCTTCTGGCACCGGCGGCAGCTCCAGGGGCGGCTCCAATCGTCGGCGGCGAGGTGAGGTACTGGCGGGCTCCGGCGGCTAAATTGGCGAGTTCCAGTGGTGAATCGAGAAGGGGGAGTGGTCGAGGTGGTCGAGGGAGAGGAGGGGATGGTGCTGGTGTGCTCAGAATGGCCAGGGGAGGTCCCCTTTTATAGCTGAGCAAGGGTGCTGCGGGGCAGAGTGGTGGTCGACATGCTCGCGGGTGCTCCGGCGAGCTAGGGGGCTAAGCGGGGGCGTGGAGCTGTTCAGCGTGTCCAGGCGAAGCTACTGGCGGAGACAGCGGGGTAGGGCGGTGCCTAACGCGGTCACGTCGCGTCCATGTCTGCCGCGGCAATGGCGGGATCACGTCGTCGTTCCCGGCGGCGGCGAGCACGGGTTGGGGCTGGGCGCGTGTCTGGCGGCGTCGTGGTGGCGTGTGCGTGCTCAACGGCTAGTCAGGGGGGCCAGGGCGTGCTCAGGGTGGTGGCGCGGCACGTGGCCAGGGTGTGTCCGCGTCGGGCACACGCGCGACGCGAGCGGCGTCCAGGGCGCCATGGACGCGTGCTTGTCTGGCCGGTGTCGAGCTCCTCCTCGACAATGGCCGGTGCTAGAGGGTCCAGTGAGGTGAGGTGGAGGGCAAGGGCATGGTGGCCATGGTTGGGGGTGAAGGAGAGAGGAGGTGGTGCGGCATGGCCGGCATGTGGCCGGCATGGCCATGCCATGCTTGCAATGCCTCTCCTCCTAGGGTTTTTATGTTGGTGTTTGTGAGAGAGGGGACCAGGGGAACCAGTAGGTTAGGTTTGGGTAGATTAGGTTGAGGTAGATCACTATTTGCAATAGTTGCAAATAGTGCCCAAATTTGTAAAATGCAAAAATAACCAAATTCGAAAATATTCAAATGGTGAAAGTTTTTGAATTGTGAGTGTTGATATAAGTTGTACATGACCAGAGAGGTTTTGAGGTGATGGTGGAATTTTTAAATTCCAAGAACTCTCAAAAATGCTAAGTGTGAGGTTGTTGATTTTAATAAAATGTTGCCACTTTGGGTGAGCATAGTTATGGATCTATAAATAATTTGGCATGGTGGTTTTTACAAAAAGTGTTCATCTTGATGTTGTCTTGGATGACATGCAAAGAGTGGAAAGATTTTAGTTTGAGAATTTTGAAATACAGGGGCTCAAAGTGGTGACCAGATTATAATGGGCAGATTTGACCATTATTCTATGTGACCTCAATTTTTATTTGAATTTGATTTAATGGGTGTTTCTATGATTCACAAAGTTGTAATATGAGTTTAGTAATGTATTTCAACTAATGGTGAAGGTCAATTTGGTCTAGGGTCAAGATTTATGAAAATGGCATAATGTCTATGTGAGGGTTTTAGGGTTTTAGCAATTGATTTTATTTTATTTTATTTTCTTTGTGATCTTCACTGGATCACATTAGGGTTTTTAGGGTTTAGCATATGCACCAGGTAACAAGCATCATGGCATATCACTCAAATGCACAAGTCCTATGCATGGTACTATATGTAAGAAAAAGTTTTTGTTGGTTTGAAATTTTACTTTCTGGAATTCTTCTAATTTTCTTTTATTGAACTTTGGGGTGTTACAAACCCTTCCCCCTTACAAAAGATCTCGTCCCGAGATCTAAAAGAAAATTAGGTACTAAAGAGATCTGGGTATTCTTTCTTCATGTCTTCCTCCCGCTCCCAAGTGGCTTCATCTTCGGTATGGTTGCTCCACTGTATCTTCAGAAACTTGATACTTCGGGTGCGGGTGGTTCTGTAGGCTTCCTCCAGGATGCGGATAGGCACTTCGCGGTATGTCAAGTCAGTGTTGATATCCACCGATCGATGATCGATGTTCTTGAATACCTCCGTCTTCTCGGGGACTTCAAGGCACTTCCGGAGGAGTGAGATGTGGAACACGTTGTGCACAGCTGCCATTTCTTCAGGGAGTTCCAGTTGATAAGACACTTCGCCTCGGCGACTCAGAACTTTGAAAGGTCCGACATATCGGGGTGCGAGCTTTCCTTTCAGCTGGAATCTCTGCATTCCCTTGAGGGGTGACACCTTGAGATAGACGAAGTCTCCGATCTCAAAGGTCATCTCTCGGCGTCTCTTGTCGGCGTAGCTCTTCTGTCTTGACTGTGCTGTCTTGAGGTACTCGCGGATCTTGTGCACCTTCTCTTCAGCTTCTCGAAGAACATCTGGTCCAAAGACTTGGCTTTCTCCGACTTCCGACCAGTTCGAGGGTACGGCATTTTCTTCCGTACAGGGCTTCAAAGGGGGCCATCTGTAAGCTGGCTTGATAACTGTTGTTGTAAGAGAATTCTGCGTAAGGCAGACAATCTTCCCACTTGGATCCATACTCCAGTACACAGCTCTCAACATATCTTCCAGTATCTGGTTGACTCTCTCAGTCTGTCCGTCAGTCTGCGGGTGATAAGCGGTGCTGAAGTTTAGACGGGTTCCTAGTCCTTCATGCACTTTCTGCCAGAATCTTGAGGTGAACTGTGATCCTCTATCTGACACAATTGACTTAGGGGTTCCATGCAGGGCTACTATCCTTGAGATGTATAACTCAGCTAACTTTGGGCCTTGGTAGGTGGTCTTGACAGGGATGAAGTGTGCAACCTTGGTCAACCTATCAATGACAACCCAAATGGAGTCATTTCCTCTGCTAGATTTGGGCAATCCCGTGATAAAGTCCATCCCCACAGAATCCCATTTCCACTCAGGAATCTGTAAGGGTTGCAACAGTCCTGCGGGTCGTTGATGTTCTGCTTTGACTCGCTGACAGATGTCACACTTGGCGATGTAGCTTCCAATTTCTCTCTTCATTCCATGCCACCAGAATTGTTCCTTCAAATCCTGGTACATCTTGGTACCGCCGGGGTGAATGGAATACAGGGTGTCGTGAGCTTCCTTCAGTATGACTTGCTTCAATTCTGAATCTGACGGTACACACAGGCGACCGTTGTACCAAAGTACTCCTTCTTCATCGATGGTGAATCCTGGTGCCTTTCCTGCAGCTATCTGACTCTTGATTCCGTCAATGCTGGCATTTCCCGTCTGGGCTTCTTTGATCTGTCCAACCAAAGTAGGCTGCAGTTCTATGCTGGCTAGGTATCCTTCACTAACGAGCTCCATTCTGAAGTGCTCAAACTCTTGGTGTAGGCTAGGCTGTTCCTTTGCTATCATGGAGTTTAACTGACAAGGCAGTCTACTCAGGGCATCTGCTACTACATTGGCCTTGCCGGGGTGATAGTGGATCTCCATATCATAATCCTTGATTAACTCTAACCATCTGCGTTGCCTCATGTTCAGCTCTTTCTGGGTGAAGATATACTTCAGGCTCTTGTGATCAGAATAGATTTCGCATCGATTACCCATGAGGTAATGACGCCAAACTTTCAGGGCTAACACTACGGCTGCGAGTTCGAGGTCATGGGTTGGGTAGTTCTGCTCATGCTGTTTCAGTTGCCGGGACAGGTATGATATCACTTTGCCTCCTTGCATCAACACACATCCAAGACCAATCTTGGACGCATCACAGTAGACATCAAACGGCTTGGTGATATCCGGCATGATCAATATTGGGGCTGTGGTCAATCTGTTCTTGAGCTGTTGGAAACTTTCTTCACATTTGGCAGTCCATTCAAACTTCTTGTCCTTCTTCAGCAGTTGAGTCATGGGTCGGGCTATGCTGGAAAATCCTTCCACGAATCGGCGGTAATATCCCGCTAATCCGAGAAATGCACGGACCTCGGTCTGAGTGGTTGGGGCTTTCCATTCTGTGACAGTCTTGATCTTGGCGGGATCTACAGCAATTCCTCCTGCGGACAATATATGTCCCAGGAATCCTACCTCCTTCAACCAAAACTCACACTTACTAAACTTGGCATATAACTTGTGCTGCCTCAGGGTTTCTAGGATTATTTCCAAGTGTTGTTCATGTTCCTCTTCGGTTTTGGAGTAGATAAGAATGTCATCGATGAAAACAACGACAAACTTATCCAAAAAGTTCATGAAGACCTTGTTCATGAGGTTCATGAAATAGGCGGGGGCATTGGTCAATCCAAATGACATGACATTGTACTCATACAGTCCATATCTGGTGGTGAAGGCAGTCTTTGGGATATCCGTTGCACGGATCTTCAGTTGATGGTAGCCAGTCCTAAGGTCAATTTTGGAGAATACTGTGGCACCGGCTAGCTGGTCAAACAGGTCTTCTATCTTTGGCATGGGGTATTTGTTTTTGATGGTGACATCGTTAAGTTTACGATAATCCGTACATAACCGATTGGCACCATCTTTCTTATCCACAAATAAAACTGGTGATCTCCAAGGCGACGAACTTGGTCGAATCAGACCTTTGTGCAACATATCATCCAGTTGCTTCTTCAGCTCTATTAATTCTGCCGGGTTCATGCTATAGGCTCTCTGGGCTATCGGTCCTGTTCCAGGAATTAACTCGATGATAAACTCGATATCCCGATCCGGGGGCATACCGGGTAGATCATCCGGAAACACATCAGCGTATCGACAAACGACCCTGATCTGATCCAGAGTTGGTTTGGCTACTCCTTGGTTGCAAGTGAAATTTCTGGGGAGTTTTTCAGACACATGTTCTAGTGTTATTCCGGTGCTACTAGTCATGGTGATGGCCTTCCTGGCGCAGTCTATCAATCCATGATGTTTCGCCATCCAATCCATTCCTAGTACTACTTCCAATCCTTTTGTTCCCAGAACAATTAAGTTTGCAAAAAACATTATTTCTTGAATTCTGATGGGTACTTCTTTGCAAAATTTTCTAGCTTTAGTTGTTGATCCAGGTATTTGAACTATCATGACATGTTTCAAGCTGATTGGTTGAATCTTACTAGTGCTCACAAAATCTTCGGTAACAAATGAATGTGATGCTCCGGAATCAAACAACACTCTTGCTGGTATTGAGTTAACAGAGAACATACCCAGCACCACATCTGGAGCTTCCTGGGCTTCCTCGGCGTTCATGTGGTAGAGGCGACCTCCGCGGTTGTGCGGGTTGTTGGGGGCGAACTTCTTGCCGGTGGAGACACGGCGTTGCTGCAGGTGCAGCGGTGTTGCCGGCGAGCTTGGCCAGCCTTTTGGGGCACTCATTGGAGAAGTGTCCCACCACTCCACATTCATAGCAGGTGATTGTGGACTTGTCCTTGGTTCCAACCGGAATAGCATTGCTCCCGGTCCTTGGTGCAGTGTTGGTGTTGTTGTTGTTGGTGTTGGGGGCTCGCGGCGGAGCGCGGTTGAAGTTGTTGTTGTGGTGCACATAGGAGTTGGGGTTGTTGCTGTTGTGGTGGGGGCCTCCTGGCCTTGGGTTTCCTCCGCTCCGGTTCTGAAATCCGGGGCGCGACACTTGGTTCTGGGGCTTGTTGTTTCTGGGGGCGAATCCACTGCTTGAGCTAGGGCGGTATCTCGGGGCATTGCTGGGCCCACTCTGATTCATCATGCGGCGCTTGCGATTTTCATTGGCCTGGTGCAACTTGCCTTCCATTTGGATGGAAGAATCCACTAAGGCTTCAAGGTCAGCAAAGGGGATGTTGACCAGTACTGTCTGCATCTCGTCGTGCAGGCCGTTCAGGAATCTCTCCTTCCTTTTCTCATTGGTGTCGGTTTCATCGGGGGCGTACCTTGACAGGGTGAGGAACCTGTCGCGGTATTCTACCACCGACATCCGGCCTTGCTTCAGTTCCCGGAATTCATCCCTCATCTTCTTGATCAAACCTGGTGGTACATGGTACTTGCTAAACTTGAGCTTAAAGTCAGCCCAAGTCATCATCTGTCCGGCATTTAATGCACGGGCACTTGTCCACCAAGCCCTTGCTGGTCCTGCTAGGTAGTGCGTAGCAAACAACACTTTCTCATTCTCATCCACTCCAGCTACTTCCAAGTTATTTTCCATTGTTTGCAGCCAATCATCTGCATCTAAGGGCTCTTCAGTCTTGCTGAAAACAGGTGGGTTGGTGTTTTGGAAATTCTTGAGTTTGGATCCTGGATGGTCATGGTGTCCATGGCCCTGCTGGTTGTTGGCTAACTGTTGCAGTGCTGCGAGGCTGGCTTGACGTTCAGCTCGATCTGTCTCCCTGTCTGCCATCAGGGTCTGCAGTAGTTGCATCATCGCATCTGAGTTCGCGTTGCGGTGAGCCATCTGAACAGATAGATAGATCATGAGATAAGAGGGAATTTTCTATGGCTTATTTTTGGGTAACTTTTAAACTTTAAAGACTTTTGATGATGCATATAACACACAAACATTCATTCATTCATAGCAAGCATCACAGATTACAAGCTAACACACTAAGGGTTTTAAGAACCCTTCTTCTTCCTTCTACGATACAAGGGACCGGATACATACTCATACCCAGGGTTTTAAGAACCCTTCATGCTACGATACAAAGGACGGGGTACAAGCCATTCCTACACATGTGATCTAGTGCAACTATCCCTCGATATCAATGTCCACATCGATGGTGATGATCCCATCCTCCTCGGGCTCCAGAAACGCGTAGTCCTCCTCATCAGTGAACTCATCATCCTCAAAGTCGTTGTCGTCACTCAGGAAGTCATCACCTCCCTGAATGTCCTCTCCATCCTCCTCCAGCTCCTGGATCTGGTCCTGCTGGGTACGAACAGTCACCTCCAAAGTGCGGATCTTCTCGCGAAGGCGGCGGATAGTGGCATCCTTCTTGGCGCGCTGCAGGCGGAGTAACTTGCGATCCTTGGCGAGCATCCGGATAGCTTCGGCATGGTGAGCCACAGTCATCTGGGCGTGCTGGTTGTGAACCCGCGTCCGCTCCAGGTCCTTCCGGGTCTCATGAAGCATCAAGTCCAGATGCCCCACATGAATCATGAGCACCGGGTGCGAAGAGGGTGCCATGGGTTCTCCCATGGTGTCGTGCCTGGCGAAGTAGGCGAAGCGGCTTCCCCGGAGTGCGGCGATGTGCTGTCCGCACACCCGAGCAAGTCCCTCCTGAAGAGCGTGAGCAAGCCCGTCCGGCCAGTTGCATGCCTTGAAGGAGAAAAGGATCCTCTCCGAGACGGGAGGCTCCGAACTTCCCTTCAAGTCAGCGGTGATCATCCACTGCTGTTCCCCGGTGGGGGTGTCGTGGATCCGGACTCCATGGAACTTGGGAGGTGGGCGTTCGAGCCTCTCGGACACAAGGTACAAGTCGCGCTCGAACACCAGACTTCCTCCGTTCTCCAGATCGTAGGTCTCCGTCTGGACGTAGGGCTCCATCTGAAAGTGAAATGGATGAGTAAGTTAGAGATGTGACTAAGTGTGGCAAAATTTTAGGTATATTTCTTAAGAAGGAACATGACTTCTTATTTTTCAACGGACTTTAAGGAGAAGACAAAGACTTAGTTTTTCAGAAATACTTCATTCTCTTTTTGAAACTAAATTTTTCAGGACGTCCATTCTAAACTAGGGTCTCCTAAGGTCAAACAATGGCTCTGATACCAACTTGTCAACACCCGGATTTTTAAGTCCGGATGCCTATTATGTCATACATCGCAATCCCAGGAATATTGTTGTTGCGAGGCATAATAGTTAAGTATCACAGTCATCATTCATTACAACTCATAAAGTCTTACAAATTGGAATCACATGATCCATATTACACAACTAGTTGATCTAACGATCAACGAACTGATCAACGAACAAACATAAGTTCATAGCGGAAGCGTAAGATACAAGGACTCTATAGTCCACAGGCCAACGCTTGACGTTAGCAGACTCCTAGTTGTTGTAGACTTCCTGCTGACCGTCCTCCTCGTACTGCTGCTCCTCTTCATAGTCTGGCCATTTGAATAGCCAGGGACACAGCCGTGAGTACTTGATGTACTCGCAAACTAATACTAGTGTAAGTGCTAACATTTCTAGTAAGGGGGTGCTAAGCTCTAGTTTCTTTGCATAAGCTAGTTTTAGTTCACAAGTATTTACTAAAGACTTATTCATATACTAACTAACTCAAGTGGGAACATCAGTGTCATTCCCACAACTCTGTTGTGTTTTCAATATGATCAAGTCACCATTCACCATTCACTTCAACCACGTGATCAAATTCTAATACTGGAAACTGTATGGCCTTTCCAACCGTTCGTAACCGTGGACACGGCTATTCGAATAGATTTACACTCTGCAGAGGTTGCACACTTGTGCCACAACATTTGATTTCATCCGTCGGGATTTCCCGAATCATCGTAACACAGTACGCGGATCATCAACCATAACCTTTCATTTACTAACCCTAGTATGAGCACCTCTCCCCATGAGCTTGGCCTCCCAGTGATGACCAACTGTCATCCTGGGAACTGCACAGGGCTTGGCCGTACAATTCACCTTCAATTCACATCATTCACCAACAACGGAGGCAGCCTCGGCATAACCCCTATGATGTGTGTTCAGAGGGAACTCATACTAAGATACATAAACTTCTAGTTAAGCCCTACCCATAATCAGGTATTGTGGGGGTACTCAATAGTTGGAAAGGTATCGCATCCAAACCAATACTAGTTTTTAATCAAAAATCACCATCTTCTCTTGGTCATATTCACCTTCAAAAGTCATTTCAACATTTCACCACACATGTTCCCATCTAGAGTAGTCATGTTTAATTTAGCACTAGCATCTAAGGATGAGGGGTGCTAAGTAATTTGCTTTGCTCCTAGGCTAACTTTGATACTCTTGTACTAATCTAACATTTACCCTATGGAATTACGAATCAATAGTACAAAATAACAATAAGTAAAACTTAACATAAAACTGGGAATTAGGCTCATAATATAAAGTAAATGGGTGGTGCTTGGCTCAGGATGAGCTAACACTTGCAAGAGTATTATCTTGCCTTGGTTGGGAAACTGGTCAAAGTGGTCTTCTTCTTCCTGACAGTAGACCTCCTCCTCCTCTGGGTACTCCTCGGTACTAGCGTCTAAAATACGAATACGGGATACACAATCATCACACCAATCTATTTACTAAACTAAGCACACACATGATTCACACAAATTAAACTAGCATCACATATCACTATTATGTTGGTGGATGGGTTTTTCTTATTAATTAGGAAAAATAATTTCCTCTCATAATAATCTTAAATGTTACTTTTGAATTATTCAGAGAAATAATTTCCTCTCATTATCTTTTTAGGATTTAATTTCTCTTATGTATAATATGTGACCTAGGTTGACCCAAGTCAACCTCTTCACACTTATCATTTGGAGAAAATGATTTAAATGGGGTGTAGCACCCCATACAATTTAATTCTAACATGGTAATAATTTAATATCATCAACAAACCATATGAGATTTTTATGATCAGAGTCTTCACCTCATATTGGATTGTTCATGACAGAATTTAAATGGAAGAAAAGCTCCCATATGATTTACTAATATTTTTGGACAATACCACTTAGGGAAAAATAGCCATATTGTCCACTACTTAAACTAAGGCATGATCATGCAAGGTGACCACACCATTTTATTGCATAATCAATTAGTGTAAGTAATATGTGAACTACCAGAGTTGGAACTAACTTAACATCTATTTTATTTGATTTTTAATAATTAATTGAGTAGGGAAAAGTCCCTGCCTTGTTATTTTTGTCGAATTAATTCTACAACGAATCTGGTCATGAGACCAGTGGCATATTGTAGATAATTTTAATAGCTTTCCGAATATATAAAATTTGTTAAATTTGGCCAAGCCAAACAATTTCTATGCAATTTCAAAGTTGGGTCCAGTGGGGTAATTCAACTAAATTATTTAAATGAAATTTGAATAAAAAGGGCCGGCGGGAAAAGCTAACGGGCCAAACGAATTAAAAAGGGCCCAAGCCAGCCCACCACGGTCCACCGACGCGTGGGCTGCCTGACAGGGTGGGGCTGGCCTGTCAGCGGCTCACCGCACCCGAATCGGTACGGGGCGATGTGGGACGCACGATTAGATCGTGATCCGACGGACCACGTCCATCGTCGTCGACGGGGAGAAGAGCTCGCCGGCGCGGCTCGGGTAGGGGGTCGGAGGGCTAACCAGGGCTCCCGCGGTGGCTGGCAGTGTGCTCGGGGAAGGTGTAGACGACGGCGAAGCTTCTGGCACCGGCGGCAGCTCCAGGGGCGGCTCCAATCGTCGGCGGCGAGGTGAGGTACTGGCGGGCTCCGGCGGCTAAATTGGCGAGTTCCGGTGGTGAATCGAGAAGGGGGAGTGGTCGAGGTGGTCGAGGGAGAGGAGGGGATGGTGCTGGTGTGCTCAGAATGGCCAGGGAGGTCCCCTTTTATAGCTGAGCAAGGGTGCTGCGGGGCAGAGTGGTGGTCGACATGCTCGCGGGTGCTCCGGCGAGCTAGGGGGCTAAGCGGGGGCGTGGAGCTGTTCAGCGTGTCCAGGCGAAGCTACTGGCGGAGACAGCGGGGTAGGGCGGTGCCTAACGCGGTCACGTCGCGTCCATGTCTGCCGCGGCAATGGCGGGATCACGTCGTCGTTCCCGGCGGCGGCGAGCACGGGTTGGGGCTGGGCGCGTGTCTGGCGGCGTCGTGGTGGCGTGTGCGTGCTCAACGGCTAGTCAGGGGGGCCAGGGCGTGCTCAGGGTGGTGGCGCGGCACGTGGCCAGGGTGTGTCCGCGTCGGGCACACGCGCGACGCGAGCGGCGTCCAGGGCGCCATGGACGCGTGCTTGTCTGGCCGGTGTCGAGCTCCTCCTCGACAATGGCCGGTGCTAGAGGGTCCAGTGAGGTGAGGTGGAGGGCAAGGGCATGGTGGCCATGGTTGGGGGTGAAGGAGAGAGGAGGTGGTGCGGCATGGCCGGCATGTGGCCGGCATGGCCATGCCATGCTTGCAATGCCTCTCCTCCTAGGGTTTTTATGTTGGTGTTTGTGAGAGAGGGGACCAGGGGAACCAGTAGGTTAGGTTTGGGTAGATTAGGTTGAGGTAGATCACTATTTGCAATAGTTGCAAATAGTGCCCAAATTTGTAAATTGCAAAAATAACCAAATTCGAAAATATTCAAATGGTGAAAGTTTTTGAATTGTGAGTGTTGATATAAGTTGTACATGACCAGAGAGGTTTTGAGGTGATGGTGGAATTTTTAAATTCCAAGAACTCTCAAAAATGCTAAGTGTGAGGTTGTTGATTTTAATAAAATGTTGCCACTTTGGGTGAGCATAGTTATGGATCTATAAATAATTT